>OX422215.1:354002600-355202600 GCA_949130495.1 Sambucus nigra
ATCGATCATCTCTTAACACAATTTCGATTTGGATCGCATCAAGAATACCCTTTTTCACTTTTTTTTGGGGGGGGGGGGTAAGTGAGTAGTAGTATAAATGATAAAAGACTGTACAAAAGCATAGGGGCATACCCCAGGTTACAATACAACACCAACCTCGCTCAAGTTGGCCGGGAGACTAACACTTTGTGTAAGTACCCAGTCCAACTCAGGGATTACAAAATAGCTCTACAGATCTACCACGGCCAAAATACATCCTCTGAAATACCCCCCCATCTAGTAAGGGCTTTGCAGCCACCTATTTTCCTGAGATGGTGAAAGACCAAGTAGGGTATTACACTTAACCCTAATCCAAAACAAAATATCATAAACTATACTACTGACATGTCTAGCTTTGTCCTGGAAAGTCCTTGTGTTCCTTTCCCTCCAAATAACATAAACCGAAGCAGCAAACATCCGCTTATAGATCAAGCTCTTGAGGGACTTGTGCTGCAAAAGAAGCCGCCTTGTGCTCGGGCTTTCCTTCTTACGTAATAAGGTTAAGTAAGAGGAATGTAAGAAAATCCGTGTTCGTATGGGAGCAAATGGACAGGTCGTGTGTCCTGTGTCGGCGTATAATGTATGCGAGCCATTTAGGGAGCCCCTGGATGAGTTGGAGCCAATTCATCATCTCGATGAACCGGTAGAGCGAGATGGATAAAGTCAACGAATTCCAAAGGAATCAAATATTTCGGTCAGCATCCAATCATAAAGCGGTCAGTTAGCAAGAATTTTCCTTTTCCCTATCTTTACAGTATAGGAAAAATAGGGACCGATGGTCATTTGTTCTACGTCGCTTGGCAAGGCAATTTTGAAGCGTGTCCCTTTACATATAAGACTCTTAATTGCTCATGCAATTTGGGATGGGATCCTCATTTCGCCGCTGTAGAAGCTTTGATCCTTGGAGGGGCCCCAGGTCCAGTAAAGATTGCCTATTCCAGTCTTTATCAGTGGTGGTATACAAATGGTTTGGTTTACGCACGAACAAAGATCTTTATACTGGAGCTCTTTTCTTACTATTCACCCCTGCCATCCATCTCTTTCATAACAGGTCGGCTCGCTCCATCTACAACCCCAGTGGAAACCAAGTGTTTCATGGTTTATTCATGCTTCATCTCGTCTCACTCATCATTTGTCGGGACTCTTTGGAGGGAGTCAGCTCTTTGGCTCGGCCGGGACATTCATGCTATTCCCGAGCCAAGGGGGAGCACATTCCCTCTCCCTCCCATAAAAGGAGAGAATTTCAACAATGTATTACCATATCCCCAACCCCAGCCCAAGGTTTAGAGCCTCTTTTCATAGGTCAGTGGAATCTGTATGCTCAGAAGCCTGATTCAAGTAGTAACTTCACTTATTCGGTACCGGGGCAGGAACTGCTATAAACAATCTTCGCGGATGGGTCTTTCTTTATAACACAATTAAGAACTCTCTATCAGGGATTAGAATCCGGAACGAAATAAGGATAATGCATTTGCATGGCAAGAATGTTAGGAAGCTAACATCTCTCATCTGAATGAGTTGGGCTAGTTTATTCCTAGGCCCTCCCACTCTAGGACTTCAATTTTATAATGATGTTATGCTCGCATCTGGTATGGTACTCCATCAAAACAAATATGGATTGAACCTACTATCTATCTATATTTTATCAATGGATACAATCTGCTCACGGTAAGGCCTTATATGGGTTTGATGTACTCTTATCCCCCGCAAATGATCTTGCATTCAGTGCGGGTAAAAGCATATGGTTAGCTGGTTGGTTGGTTAAGTACTATTAATGAGAATCCAAATTCGTTATTCCTAACAACAGGGCCTGGATACTTTTTGGTTCACCATGCCATTGTTGTAGGTCATCTCATTTGTCTCATCCATCCTTTATCCGTTCTTGAGAATCGTCTTCTAAAGGAGAATATTCTAATCGTCGTCCCTTTCATCTTAATCTTGACTTTGCCCACACACACCTGTCCCTGTAGCAGCAACTTAAATAAAGCCACAGGATAGAGCACATAAAGAAAAGAGATCCTCTCCTTCGAAACTTCCCCCTTTCTTATGGTAAAAGTAGCCCCCTTGTGTGGAAATGCTTTCAATTGAAGGCCTTCCCTTCGACCCTTCACAAGAAGAAAAGAGCTACGGATGCAAGGCTTTTACGGTAAGGCGATCCCTTCAAGTAGAACAGAGCACCTGCGAGCTACAGGACCTATTTAGTAAAGAGCGATCCATAAGAATTTCCTCGAATAGCCGACCGAATAGCCCTAACCTCATCTCGCCTTCCACCGTACCAGCAACAGGAAACAGGAAACCGAATTAGAGCGAAAAGAATACTAGATCCATCGTAGGAGAACCGGATTCTTGACCAATCTGCTCTTGACCTGAGATTTCTTCACCGATCGACTTGCCCGAGGTCGTTAGGTCGCATAGGTACGGTTTGAGAGAACACGATTCAATCCGTCGTTGCTTTGACATGACAAAAGGGAACGGCTACAAAGCCTTTTTGGACCATGTCTCTCGAGAAAAGGAACGACTGCTGCGGATAAGGAAGTACTCCTTCGGATGAATATATAAGCGAAGGGCAATCGCCTATTTCATACCCTTACCCCCTTGTATAGTAAGGTCGAGTAGCCTCGAATAGCCCGAACCCACTCCCGTACCTCTTCCAGAGAGAGCCTTCTCTTCCGGTTGGAGAAGATGACCAGTAACTGGTGGAGAGTAGGCTCGAATACAGAGGCAGAAAGAGATTAGTCCTCTTACTGACGTAGATAGGCTTGTTTGATGTGGTAAGAGAGAAGAGAATATATAATATAACACGCGAAAATAGCCTCTGGTTTTCTTCGGGTATCCACGAGGGCACGTTCTTTCGCTTCCTAGACTTATTGCATTGCGATTATGAATATTCAACTGATCCTGCTTCAAATGAATGAGGGTAGAGTTCGGTAACCCAGTGCTCCTGCTTGGCCTTGAAGCATGTTGGATGCACCTGCCTCGTCCTCCCATGTTCTCCGTGGAGGGGTTTCTGCGATCTGCAACAAAAAAGAAATGCGAGGTAGGAGGAGAAGCGCGAGCTGCCCGCACTGGTTTCAAATCCCGAACTGCCCGTTGAATCATCTGAGATAGCTTTTCAATGAAAAGAACAAATAGGTAGGAGATGCAGGACCCGCCTTAACCCCCTCTTAAAACTTTTAGTTTGTTCACCATTCCAAAGAAGAGAGGCATGGGTATTAGTTATGCAAGTCATGATTAGCTTAATCCAAGACTGAGGCAATTTCACTTCCAAAAGAACAGAATGCAAGAAGCTCCAACTCATTTTATTAGAAGCCTTCTCCAAATCCATCTTAATGGCCATCTGCTAGGTTGGGTTAGGTCTCCCTTTCTTCTTCCTCATAGTGTGCAACAACTCTTGAGTGATTTTCATATTCTCACTAGTGACTCTTCCCGGGATGAAACTACTCTGTGTAGGGGCTATGAGCTTAGGCAACAAAGGTCGAAGTCTATCCACCAGCACCTTTGAAATTCTTTTGAGAAAAACATTACATAGACTTATCGGTCGAAATTGAGAGAAAATCTCAGGAAACCTTAGGTATCAAAGTAATAAGGGTGTGGTTAATTCCTTCAGGTATAACCCCCGTAGCAAAAGTTTCTCGAACAAAATCAACAACATTTTGTCCAACCGTGTTCCAAGTTCGAATACTTCTGATAAAAGACTGCTTGCAATCCATCGGGGGATGATGGGCCTTCATACCAGAACCTCTACTAGCAGACCCTCCCTAAATTCGAATACGTCACATGATCTCCTTCAACCCGCTTTCCCTTACTATCAAGCTATGGCCGAGTCATAAACTATATCTATCCCACACGCGAGACTTGGGAACTCTTAAAAATTTTCTAAGAACTGAGACCTGGAGCCTTCTTTCCCATCATTAAAAAGAAACTTTGTGTATTATAAATTTCACCATGAGTAGTTCACTACCCCTCTTCTTATGGTGTATCATCAGCTAAAATATGAATGGTAAAAGGAAGAGCTACCTCTCCCATATGCGTCTCAATTTCTTTCATATTTCCCTCACCCACCGGTCGAATCTAAGGGGACAATTCCCCTGGTCAACTACCTACTTCTCTCTCGATTTGGTTGATCGCAAGAAAGCTACCTTAGCGCAGCGCTCACACCTGAATATCTCGTACCGAACTGGCTGAACTGGCTATTACGACCTGAGCTAGCTTGGATTGACAGTTCATTCCTGGCTGGAATCAATGTCTCATTTTATTTTTCTTCGTAAGGAGGATCCCCCTTCTATACTATCTTTTGGGGGTCTGTGGTAATGCTATCGAACCCCGAGCATCTTCTTTTTTATCTGCAAATGGAAAAAGGGGTGGTCTCCTCCTATTACTGAAGAAAGTCTTTCTGTTGCAACCTAGGATCCAGCTATGAAAGAAGTCGGCTTTACAAGCTAAAAGTGAATAAACATCTCTTGGGATACCCAGGAGTGCCTCCATATTATAAGAAGGTGGAACAAAAACAAACTCAACCATAAAGAGAAATGGGAGATGGATGAATGAATATGAAGCAAAGAACCCGCTTCTAACCTCGACCATGCTTCCTCCGAAGCTTTCATCTGAGTAGTCACTACGCCCTACCCTATCACTGAGTCTTTGGAATACGTTTCAGTAGAATTTCCATCCAAACCACTGACTTATACTTATTAAGAGAAAGATGCGAAGATTCCATCTGGAGCCGAATCACTGAACAAGTGTTTCGGAGATCTTTGACCAATCCTTTCCTCTGGATTCATTGTCTGCTTTGGATTTTCTCAATTGCATCGACCTTTCTTTTTCTAGGTGATTCAGATATCAATCTTTTTTCTTTCATGGTTCCCAGCGGCTTCTTTGTTAGTAGTGCTATTCAATCTATAGATTGAAGGGCCCCGCCCGTCTGCTTATCCGTTTCTCTAATCCGTCTGTCGTTCCTCTATAGCATGCGGTCGAACCTACTTTAAAGATCCTGCAGCCCCAAACGCTGCTATGGCCTTCTTGTCGTGAAAGTGAGGAGAGCTTAGAAGCAGCATAGCCTCGAACCAGGATTGAGAGTTTTTCTTCATCATCAGCAGCTTCTATACCCACCTAAGTTGGAAAAGACAATGTTCGAACCCAAAATGGGGATCTTTGATCCTTCGCCCAATCTTGACTATCACTTTGGTAGTGACAGACTAGCCCATATAAGGTACAACCTAAGACGGAACTCTTTTCATCGAGATGTATTTTATGTCTTTGTTCGCCCTGATGATAAAGCGAATTCACCCTTAAAGCTTGCTTTCTCGCTGTTGCAGAAAAGGAGGATGCTCTAACTGAGAATTCAAGGAAGACTTGTTCCAACGCCCATTTCTTGCTGATGATGTGATGATAGAAGCACTCTCTCGCCTTTTTCTGTTTAGCCATGACAGACACCTTTATGTATGCCATTTTGATACACCAAAAAGGAACAGAGGCTCAATCTAGATTTGTCACAACTACCAACTACCTCGAATGAAACCCAAGCCCCTCTTCTAGAGCTGTCAGAACTAAAAGAAACAGAAGGGCGGCTCTTCCGGATCTTCATTAGCGATTCATGATAGATCATGGGACTTACATAAACATACACAAGCGGACTAACTTAGTCTTCTTTCTTTACTTTATTATTCCTTATACGGTCAACACAATCTGAATCGTTCAGAGCCACTTTATAACGATTGCATTTTTCATGCTTGACTAGTAACACAGTCTATGCATTGCCTTTTCTCGAGAGAAAGACCAACCATCAATCACGAGATTTCTTATTCTGATGTCTAAAACGTGCCAATTAAACTACTAGCAAGCGCTCGGATTCTTCTGATGTGCAACATCTACATAGGAAAGTTTCTCCCTTAACAGAGGTGTCGTAAGTCGCCTCTTTCTACCCATCCGCCCAAGTAAGATAGTTCAATCACTTTATTTGATAAGCAATAAGCCTTTTTCTACAGCTCCGGAGCTGCCAGCTATAACATATTACACCTACCTATACCTATTAGTTAACGGATGCTTTCACACCGTTGGTTGCTACTATTCATTTCATACTCGACGAGACGATCCTATTGCCGGTGTAGTAAACGAAGACGAAGCACGATCTTATTTCTTTTATACTTCCTTCAGCTTTCGACCTTCCCTAGGTAGATATCCATGAAGCAGCTTTTTCAACTTAAGTGAATAGATCCGTTATTTCCTATTGTAGTGGTTCCCTAGTTATCCATGTCATTTTATTCAAAAGAATGTGTCCGTACCGCCATCGCAACTTACCAGACAAAGCCAAGATGAACCCCTTTCCCCTTTCTCTAATAATAAGGAAAAGTAAGGAGCATCGCGATACGCACAAGAATTTCAATGAAATTCGCTCAGATGTATCCTTTCTTTCAAGTGCGGCTCTATGCAAAGGTTATTAAGCCACATATGTTATGGTTATGTAAGGGTTTAGTGATCGACTCTTCGAGCAATCGTTTTGATAGAGCAAGGCTTCGGAGGGACAAGATTGATGAAGTTAGGAAGACGGATGCCTTGTGGTGAATGGAACGAGGTCACTATTAAGAAATAAGATATCTCCGCGACTCGGAGAGCAGCTGCTCCAACAGAAGGGCGAGCCTTTTTAGCTTTGATTATACTCGTGATTTTTGCTATATTATTTGTGATGCTAACCACGACTATCCTTGCAGAATGGGACTCCTTGCGTGGTGGTGAAGAAAGAACGGGCGCTTTCATTAGGGAAGGGAAGAAGGGAGCATACGCAGGGAAGAGGGAGCAAAGATTCTTTCTCTAATTTGATTGTATACAATCATTCTTCGTCTGCCCCCTTTACTAATAAGATCGGTTAAGGATCGAGTATGAGTATTCAGTATAGATAGATACCCTGGTAACTACTGGTGGACAGAAATAGCGACAACTCTTCTTTTGCTTGCGAAGACATCTGGTTGGTTTAGTCTGATAATGGCCAGAGAGCCGCTCGCTATGATTAACCAATTATTGAAGACTAATCCGTGTCTCCAGCAATAAAAAGATTGAGGATCACTTTTCTTTTTAGGAGTGTGTCAGTTTCAAACTCTGAGATCTTTGACCACTAACATCCTCCCGCTGACGCGGGAAAATACTTCGATTATCTCATCCGTTCGGGACGGGACGGAAGCCCCTACTAGATCCACAAAGCTTGGAGCTTAGGACTGAAACCTAGGGATTATAGTGATTACCATAACGTATGGTATGCTATTCAATCTCGGTGTAGCACCTACGTTCGGCCTTTACTTCTAACCATCTGATTTCTTTTTCTAGCTGCGCCCCTTTAATATGATGTGAAAAAAGGTAGAAAATGCCCCTATCAAGATAAAGTGGTCAACGCATGCTAATTCATCAGGTTCGAGCCCCCTTCCGAAAAGGGATCAAGAAAATAAAACAAGAAGCGCCCCGGGCGCAGGATCTTTAAAGCAAGTGAACAAGTCCCGTTTTGGCATGAATCGATTCCCAGCAGGGGCAATCATCCGAACAACTCCAGATTCTATTGATTCGGACCAGCTGATCTGTTTCATATGAAAATGCAAATCTTCATAAATGGGATAGTTCATCAAGCCACTAATATCTCGGGAGTTTGCTCTCCGCCCCTTCCGCTTGCTAAGCTCAAGAAAGACGCTTCCCAACTCAACCCACTCTACTCTTAAAAAATAGCTCAAACTTTCTCTTTGAAAATAATGTCCGAGAACTTTTCTTAAGTCAACTATTGGATATTCAACAGCTACATCCATAGAATGGAGTTTCGGATAACAAACTATGATGTGCTTCTAAACCGCAACCTAGGGATGGAAAGAAACAACACCTTCTGATCAATGAAAGATCCTTTGAATATTGAATGAGACTCTATTTCTTATTAATGAAGATAATAAAGATAAGAAACCCCGTCCGGAATAGAAGAGGGGAGTTATCCTCAAAGAAGAGAGTTGGAGGTTCCTTAAAATGGGTTGGTTTGGTTCCATTCAGAATGGGTTTTGCTGGTTATTTCTAGTTGGTCATGGAAATGCCGCGGGGGGGTATGGCGACACGAGTGCCAGGGAGTAGAAGAGCAGCGAAAGTAGTACTACAATAGACGTAGTGGATGTACCAGCTTAATTGATAGTAATCTTTTATTGCATGATCCCGTTCCCCTTGGGGAGTCTCAAAGAATTTGATATGGAATATTCACCTTTATAGGAGTGCTGCACGATGACGAGGAGGCAGCATAGCGCCAGTGGTAACGTGTGAGTTCGGCTTTTTCACAGATGTCGGTCCTGGAACATACTTCAATCTCGTTTTGATATAAAGTCTTTTATGTATCTTTCTAAAAACATCTCTCGAGTCTTGGGATGAATCAGAAGGTTGAGGCAAGGGAAGGGTCAAGATAAGAAACTCCGGCAATCCTTGGCATAAATATTTATTCGAGCTCTATCTCTTCCCTACATGGGGCCGGTTGATGGAGTGACCACCCCTCTAATTAATGAAGAGTAAGCACCAGATTCTGCAGGAAATGAAGAAAGAATAGATATAGGATTCCACCTCTTTATAGGATATTCTAATTATATTGTACCGACGCTTACGGGCTTATTGGATTGGATCAAATTCATTAAACGGAATATGGCAGCCGTAGATAAGCAAGCTGGGGTTGACCACATCTGTCAAAGTAAAGAAGACAGTCAATCCCAATCGATGAGAACGAAGTCTTTTTTTCTTCGACAAGACGAGGGATCTAGTAGCTGCTTAATCTATGTCAGTAGGTCTCGATACCTTATTTTCAGGTAAAGCCGATCGGCTTAGGAGGACTATCAATGGAAAGGGGGCCGCCGATGCACGTCCAGAGATCGAACCAGCGACAAACACAAATTTGAAGTTCTAAATAGGAAATAAAGTCATTCTGGTTCATAGTAAATAAGCAATAAAGCGGCTATATTAACCAAAAGGGACTTCCAGCTGTCGTCTACTCAAGTTATGTGAAGGCAATCATAGAAGCCAGTTCGATACCATTGGGAATTTCATCCGTCCCTTTTCGTCCATTCGAAGAACTTAGTTAAGGTACTACCGAGCCTGTTCGTTTAGTAAACATAACCGACTCTTTCAAAATCCATCTCGTCGGCCGCATCTTGACTCTTAGCTGTGCGTCTTCTTGTAAGTGAGATCACTAGGTTTGTGGTGATAGACAGACCAGACAGAATGAAAAAGGTGCCTCTATATCTACATCTACACAGGAGGCAATCATAATGAATGGCGACTCGCTATGAGTAACAGAGTATGCAGACCTAATGGTGAATAAGCTCGCCTAAAGAAAGAGGTAAGATGCCCATAGCTTCGATCAGAATAGTCTTGGTCCCTTACTATACAAGGACGTAGAAAGAGAAAAGGTGCAGCCCTTTAGAGATAGTGGCGAGCAAAAGAAGAAAGTAGCTTTCATCTTGATAATTGAGTGAAGAAGTTCCGGTAAGAGCCATCCTACACTATGAAACCATGCTGCATCAATGTTTTCAGGGCCTGAAAGGCCTATTAGATTAGGCCAGGTTCATAGACTGGGTACATAGAAAGGGGGAATGGACGCTAACAAGTACTAAAAAAAGACTTTCCAATTGGCTCGATCTTCTTATTCAAGGATTCTTCTGCCTCACAAGTGCCGGGCGATCCCGACCGCACCGATGCGGCTTAACCATCGTTTATCCACAGATGCTACTTTGAAACGGAGGGGAACGCATCCCTTAGAAGCTGCATGAGCACTTTAACCAAAGAATGTAGGTCATAGCTAAATAAAAGGAGCATTACTTCGAACCAAAAAGAAAGAAATCCAATTTGGAGTACTAACCAAAGGAGTGGCACTTGAAACGTAGAAAGACCAAAAATCCAGCCTCTTGCTGAACGAGATTCTCATTCGATTTTCCAAGCCCGGTTATTGAACCTATGCTCTACTCAATCCCACCATATACGCTACCTTCCTTGATTGACCCAGAATATCTCTAGCCGTGAATTCACTACACGAACATTTCACATATGAAAGATAAACGAGATCCATTGCACAAGTATGCTATTTCAATCAGTCCATGTTATCCGCTACACAGGCATATTCTACCCACTACGCAGGGTTATTCCGTTTGATTCTAGACAAGAAAGGGCAGGAACGCTTCAAATAGACTACAGTGGACATATTATTCAGAGAGCCGCATAGACCCTCGATTTCGTTTAGAAACAAGAAGATTACAGCCTAGTAGTTGGTGGAGGCACTAAGTACCCTTTGGGTATGACGAAAGGCTACATCTATGCATAGGAAGTCTCAGGGATGCCGGGTTCCCTTTGAGTGTAGAAAAGCTGCTGCTCGACTTGAATTGAGGTTGTGCCTCTTCCAATCGTCATAGTGAAACTTCTTATTAGCCCTACTCTACTAGATTAGCCATAGCTAATTCGATAAAGCGATAAAGGAGGGGACTCAAATTTCAATATATGTAGAAAGGACACAACCTTTTTAGAAACAAAGACTACGAGACTTTAGATTATCCATCCACTGTTACAAGAATGGTATGTGCCTCCATTAGGAAGAGAGGGAGAATGTGACTCAGAACAGTTGAAGTTGGCTTGCTGGATCTTGGAGTTGAACGTGAATAATTGTGAGAACCCTTGTGTATCCTTCTGTTCCTAAGAGAAGGGGCTTACTCATATAAAAGATATAAAATCAAGTTTGCACTTAATCTATTAAGGTATTTCATTCCAATCTTCTGATCTTCAACTATTCTCACCCCTCGGAGTCTAAAAAGATGTGTATCTTGCTATTGGTATCAATCGGTCCTCTCTTTCCTTTTGGTGGTATAGCCGCATGTGTAGATTACCTTTATTCTGCATCTTCTCTACCCTTCGGTTGCTTAGGGCACCCGAAGGGATTCGCCTCTAGGAGAAGAGTTATTGATCACATAGCTTGGGTACTAGAAGTTGCGGATCGTATCATTCGGGCAGAGCCTGGGTCCCTTAGTATTATGTATAGCGCAGCTCCCTCAAAGTTTCTTTTGCTAGTTTTGTTCCGATCGATGAAGGAGACTCTACTAGTCGGTAGCGCGCGGATTCGTTTTCCTATGGGATCGGTCCTAAGGCGCGTGCTTCAATATTGTCTTGATTGGCAGTCGCTATTCTGTATTTTTCATCTTCAGAGATACCCTTAGAGTTCTGTCCTGAATGGGAGGGTTGTTGAGTCAAGTCAAGAAGAAGAAAAAGAAAGTGCCACAAAGGAATCTTGGACAATGGGCACAAGTCTTTATTCAAGTTTCTATTAGTATCTCTATTAGAATTAGCATTTCTATCAACTCTGCTCTTTTGTCTCCTGAATATCATCTCGAGACGCAAACAACGATATTCGGATTGGAACCAACGCATATTGATTCAAAGCTTATGGCCCTTCAATACAACCCCCCTCTGTATAAAACCGTAAGTGAGCGGTGCGAGTCTACAAACAAGACTTTCCATCTTCCTTCTTTGGCGCTGCTGGAGATTCCCCACAAGGCCTTCTTTCTCAAGATTGAATTATTCGCGGTGAACAAAAGGAAGCAACACTGCTACAAGCAATAGAAAGCAACGTTTATTAATCCATTTCAGTAGGTGGCGGTGTACACTAGGTATCAACAAAGGACGCTTTCTCTCACCCAGCCCTTAGGAGGTGTTGACTCTTCGCCTTCGGCTTTCCAGATCCATCCGGTATGCTATTTATACTCCGCTTTGAGTGCTATGGAGGGCTTCTCCCTTTTCAATCTACATGGCATACGTACACGAATATTCAAACTCATCGACTCGTCTCAAAGCATATGATCAAAGCTCTAGTGGCGCACATAGCAATATCAGAATGGAATTCTCGCCGGCCTGACCGGCAGTAATAGCGAACTAACACTATTCTAATAGAAAGGGGGAGTCCCTCTTTGCGGTAGATAACGCAACCGAACACAAAATGAAGCTTTCAATCTCGCAAAGCATCTGGGCGAGCCCCTCCCCCTGGAAATAGCCAGCGAATCGATAACTGAACAAGAGGAAGTAGAGCGTCTCACGACTCTATATATATGCTGTACCACATACTAAGACCAAAATCCGTTCTTAATAGAAGTCCCCGGGAGCGGGTTCCTTGAAAACTCTTCCCTTGACTTCTATACGAACTGGTCAAGATTTCACTTCTTTTTCTTCGCCACCGCCCTCTATCAATTCCTTCGTCGAGAAAGAAAGCAATAAACGTTCGGGTGGAGGAGGAATTGAGTACCAAAAGCAAGCCGGTTCAGCCCCCCTACTAAGCATACGTTTATTACCAGATCCGATAACAGCGATTCTCCGTCCCTATTTAGTAAGGCCAGTAGGTATCCCATCTACATACATTAGCCCCAAATGCTAGCTCGCATTATTCATAGTAAGTCGCTACATCATGCTTTTGAGGAAGCTATTCGGGCTTAGCCCGCCTCCTATTTCTCAATTCTTTCAGTTTGATGGGCGTTCTCTCGTTTCTAGGTTTGGATTTTATTTAAGTGTTATGTCAATACATGAATCTCATCTTTCCAATCTATTTATTCTTTACCCGCTCATTCCTCTGACTTTATGCCTTCTATTCGGCTCCTACCCTACCAAGGCAGCTCCAACCGGGGCTTTTCGTTATCAACTATTTTCTTACTTCCAAATGTTGTATCATGGGCTTGAGGCGCCCATGAGTATAGATTTCCCGTTCGGTACACATAGATTTTCCTATCGAAGGATAGAACCTCTTGCCTCTTCTGTGGAAGCATCCTTAGGGAGGTCAAGTTCATATAAGAGGACTATCCACAAGTACTGAGACAATATATAAAATCTTTGCAATTATTCACGGACCCACTTCCGGGAATAAGGCAAGTAAGATATTTCACACAAGCTTGGCCCCTAGGAATAGGCGTTTTATGGACGATTCAAGCCCTGCACACTCAAAGGCGAGAACGAAGTAGCGATTGCTCGTCCAAATGGCACCAAATCAAGAAAAATTCTCATTATATGTATTGAATTTATACCTCAATCAGCCCTTGAACACCTTCGAAAGAAAAAAGAAGGAAAGTACCCATCTCAAGTGCCGGGGTTCCTCTTCTCATTCGCCATTCGTGATGGTTCGTGGAAATGTCATAACATGCGTAGGCGGACTAGCCCAAATGGGAAGTCTAATTTTCTTTATGCTTGCTTCATCGTTGTGAAATAATCTTGTGTTACACGCTTCTGGACATAAATTCTTTATCAATACCAATCTCGGCTTAAAGCTCTGCTCCCTTCGAGATAGGACTCAGTGGCCTCTTCAATGGTGCTACTTATGCTTATAGTTTCGGTCATAAGATTGCACCTTTTGACCCCTTATAGTTAAGAAGACGACCACATCCTTCTCCTTCACCTGCCTGGGCAAAGCATTTAAAAGAATTATGAAAATTTGAAATATGGATTTGTTTCAGGCTTTACATATCCATTTCAATTAGAATCTGACCACCCCCTTCTCTTCACCTGATACAAGCTCCCCTTTTCCTTTTCCTTTCGCTCGTGATCGAGCCACCCCTTGTATAGTAAAGCTTCTCGACTGCTTTAATTCAAAATTCTAAGAAATTCATATCCATTTCTCACGATCAGCTTCAGGAAGTTCTTTTCTATTTATTATTCGATTTCTGGTTTGCAATTACATAGAGTGAGGGTCAATTCTTGCTGAAGTGCCGGTTCTTCCAAGATTCCTTTGCATTTCTCGTGCACGAACTACTTTCTTTTAGTTTTCGCTTTGACTTCACACTTCTCCATATTTCATTTCTGGGTAGGCTACTCGAATCTTCCAGGAGAACTTTTCTAGTTCCATCATTTGATTTGCTTTTGTTTCCTCGTCGAGACAAAGCATAATGATAAGCAATGGAGATCCATGAAGCCGTGATAGAGTTTGCACCTGATTCATACAGAAGGATGATAGCCTTTAGTACAAATTCCTTATATTATAGTAAGTGAATTATGACCCGACTTTCACCTCCGAAGAGGGAAGGGGCTTCCTGTCAAACTCTTCCTCGATAAGGTAACATGAAACCAATTCGATCTACAAACTAGGACAGGAGGCCCGCTACGAATTAGACCATGACCAGGTATTTTGGGTTTTGTTCCGTAAACGTAAATAAGGCTCACTAGCCCAGCCCCAAGTAATAATATAAGCATCGATTACAGGCCGGTTCGTAGATCGATTGGCTAGGGGTTGCATCTGATAGAGTATAAAAGGAAACTCATCATAGGTCTAGCGAACATCGCCAGAAATGCCTTCATTCTCAGCCTTTGCGGCAACACCTGCAACTGGCAGGGCCATCGATCGAACCGGATCGACGAAGTTGGGGATCCAAGCCTCCAGATGTCGATTCTACGACTCCATTTGGGTAATTGTGGACAGGTTGACCAAAGTCGCTCATTTTCTACTCGTAAGGACAGACTACACTTCGGAATAGTATGCCCAGCTCTTTATTGCAGAGATAGTGAGACTTCACGGTGTGCCCCTAAATATCATGTCTGACAGAGACAAGATATTTGTTTCACGGTTTTGGGAAAGTTTTCAGGAGGCCATGGGCACGGAATTGCGGTTGAGTACAGCGTATCACCCGCAGACCGATGGGCAAACCGAGCGTACAAACCAGATGTTGTAGGACATGTTGCGTATGTGCATCATTGATTTCGGAGGTGGATGGGAGTAGTATCTTCCATTGGTGGAGTTTGCTTACAACAACTCCTACCAGTTCACCATTGGCATGGCTCCATTTGAGGCGTTGTATGGCAGACCTTGTCGTTCCCCAGCATATTGGTTGGAGGTGGGGGACAACAAACTACTTGGGCCGGAAGTAATTCAGGATACTTCGGCGAGGATTGAATTGATACGGAGTCGCATTCGGGTAGCTCAAGACAGGAAGAAGAGTTATGCTGATGCTAAGAGTTCCTTCAGGGAATTTGAAGTGGGGGACCAGGTTTTACTCAGAGTATCTCCTATGAAGGGGATTATGCGATTCGGGAAGAAGGGGAATTTGGCATCGAGATACGTGGGGCCATTCCCTATCATCGAGCGGATTGGACCGGTTGCGTATAGACTTGGGTTACCGGAGCATTTGCATCGGATTCACGATGTATTTCATATTTCCTCGCTAAGGACATATCTTAGAGACGATTTGGCTCATTCTCATATTGCTTTGGAGGACATCGACCTCCAGCCTGATAACTCCTACGAGGAGGGGCCGATTACTATTTTGGACCGAGGTGACAGGAAATTGCGGTCAAAGATAGTTCCGTTAGTGCGTGTTCAGTGGCGACATCACAATGTCGAGGAGTCCACATGGGAACGCGAGGATGAGATGCGCGAATGTTATCCAGAGTTATTCTTACCAGGTACTTTCTAGTTCCGAATTTCGGGATGAAATTCAGTTATTAGGGGGGAAGTATGTAATACCCCGTATTTTCGTGATATATATTTTTGGGATTAATTAAATTAAATGTGAATTAATTTGGGAATTAATCCGAATAAAATACTAACGAGATGTGAGTTGGTATTTGATTATAATGTGTATATATGACTATATATGAATATTGAACTATGAAACTTGTCGTGAGATTGAAATACGGCAATTTGGAAATTTTGTTGAGACGCGTGTGACAGTCGCGTCAGGAATATTATTATTTGATTAAAAAGTGAATTTTAATTCAATTAACCGTATGGTCATTTTGAGTGCGCCAACGCGTCTGGAAAGGTCGAAATAGTCAAAAAACACTAGCCGGGGGTTTAGTTTGGGTCTCGGGGCATTTTTAGGCCATACCGGCAACGTAAAAGGGTAGTTTGGTAATTTTAGAATTGGGGGAATTAAAACCCACGAAAATTTGAGTTAACAATCTGACTTAGTCTTAACCCACTAAGCCACTTCCAACCCCAATCTAGGTAGTGGGCTACGGGAGAAGTTAGGAACCTTAAACTTGCCAAACCAACCTCCACCTCCATTGTCATCCTTAGAGAAAAGCTGGTAGAAAGAGAAAGAAAGGAAAAAAATTCTGCAGAGAGAGAGGGAGAACAAATCAACCTTCATCAATCCAACACCAAATTCAGAGAAAGATTAGAGGCAAGTGGTTTAATTTCGTTTTTGCATAGAATGCTTCTTCCATGAGTAGGAAATTTATGAAATTATTTTGTTCTTGGAGAATGATAAAAACCCATTGAATTGGATTTAGAGATTTAAATTTTATGAGGAGAATGCATGTAGAACAATGTTAGGTTGATTATTCAAATGAAAATACATCTTTATATCATAAAAACGGATTTAGCTATGTCTATGGATGAATTAATTTTTCTAGGGTTCATGTTCATGGGATTTGGGGAAAACTGAGGGGATTTGATGATTTGATGATGTTTAGGAAGATTTGGCCCTATATAAATGTTTGATTATGACCTACGAATGTTTAGTGTGTATTAGAAACCTTAAAATGCTGTTAGTACGAATTGTATATGAGATTAGAGATGAAGAAAGTTGGAAAAATGAAAAAAGGAAATTTTAGGCTCGAAACTGGCCTCTCTTTAGAAGACCTACCCAGGTCGTTCGAACGAGCTCGTTCGAACGAGCTTCTAACGAGTTGATAGTTTGCCTTCTAACGAGAGGGATGTTCATTCGAACGAGATCTCGTTAGATGCCCAGTTCATTCGAACGAACTCTCGTTCGAATGAGACTTCTAACGAGCTGACAGTTTAGGCTTTTTAGCCTCTTTTGATTTCGCGTGTTCCATAACCTTGTTTAATTGTAGAGATAACATTCCCTTGGTGATAGATTTATATAGTTGGGACATTTGGGATATTTTGGGGAGTAAAACCTAGAAGTGCAATTCGAATTGAATGGAAATTTTGGAATAGGACGTGAGTGACTATTACGTTGTGAGAATTATTAACGGCTTAAATAATTGAATTAATCGGGAACTTATGAATTGTGCAACATTATAAGTCGGTACGAGAATGAGAAGTGTACCACAAATAAATTACGGTGATTACTAAGATGTGTGTATACTTAGTATATGTATATGATTTTATGTGTATGACATACCTACCATACTTGCTATCACGGGAGGTTTACGTTCGCTTAGGGCCCTCTAATCCTTGTGTTGCCCGGATTTAGATTGGTACCTCGAGAACATAGGTCAGAGAAGGACTTATTGGGATGTTAATAAGTCTGCTGATCATGGGAGCGTAGGTATGTGCGTGACCCATGTGATGTGACTGTGTTCGCCTCCATTATTTGTGATTTGCTATTATCTGAGAACGATTCCTGAGAGATTCGGAATGCGTGATCCTTATGTACGTGATGTACCGGTATGGATAGCAGAGTATGTGTGCACCGTTGCTTAGTCTCGGGTGCTTGTATTGTATATTTATGACGGGAATAATATACACTTAATTAGTGAGAAATTTTATGTGGTATTGTGTGTATAAATATGGAAACGCTTTGAGAAAATATAAAGGGATAACCTGAAATGAATTGTATTGCTTAATTGAGAATCCGAGTGTAGGTAATGCTTCTATTTCATTGATAACATTAGAATGTATAATGGGAACCGAGTAGAAAGGTTAGAATTCATGCCAGTTTAGTAAGAGGTAATTATCATTTAGATGGGTGTTATACGTTAGGGGTGCACAATTAGACGAGAGGTGAGTATTTCGTGTGAGTGCACGTCCTAACATGTATTTTGCATTCATTGTTTTAATGTATTAAAACACTTGCTGTTTTTAAAATAATCCCCACTTTCGGGCTCTGACCCGTTTGCTTTCAAATCTATTTTGTAAAAACCATTTTAGGTGCCCATCCACAAGGACACCATGCTTAGGATTTTCATTCAGGTGACGAGCTGTAGCTGTTTGTGGGAGTTACAGGACTTTGCTAGTAGACGCCTCATCTATCTTGACTCTATATTCAGCTTTCATCAGTTGTAGGGCATGTCGCCCATTTCTATTAGAAACATTTCCTATTTCAGATTTTCAGACTTTTGGCATGTAATTAATTCAGGGTACTTTGTTTTATTTAGTTCAGTTTGTGGGATTGTTGTGAGGAGTTTTCCTCCGGACTTATTATTATGTTGTTGGTTATTCTATTTTTCGTTATGGTGAATGTTGTTATTCTATCATTAGCCTCTTATTACATGTTAATCAGAGATAACTTAAAATTTGGCAACTCACTTTTTAAATACTAGGTGGTTAGTAATCATAAAAATGTTTTCGACAGTGATGCTATTAACTGGACCAACTTGACATTTTGTATTAATTTAATAAAGGAGTAGCTACCCGGTATTTAATTAGTTGGGGTGTCACGGTCTGGCTGAAGACATTAAACTTAGCGCTACCGGGAGGCAGCCCGCGTTTCTTGTACTAGTCTCATCCTGTTTGGGGTTGGTGTTTCACATCACCCGATGCTTTACCTTGCTTATAGACTTGTACACCTTTTTTCTCACTTCTTATTCAGGTTTCATCTTGGCTATATTTGTTCACTTCATTAGCGGTTCGTTCTGGTAATCTCTTTCCTACCCTATGCTCTCAATTTTAAAAATCATTTTACTTAACATCGAGGACGATGTTCCTTTTTGTTTGGGGGTGGGGAATTTTATCAAAATCGTACCTCTTTTGAAAAATTTTGATTTTTAAACCTGATTTTTTTAAATTTCATGCAGTTTCTTTCATCTCGCTCATTGATGTGAATTTTTAATCATCCATCTTTTTAAGTCTAGGAATCGAGCTAGAGAATATTTTTTCTAAATAGCTTATGTAATACATAACAAGGCATTTTTCACCATGAATTTCTAGACTAAAAAAAATCCGCGCACTTATCATGTCAATACGGTTTAGAGTTGAGGAGTACTACAATTCTAAAGAGAACCTTAAGGATCACTAGTAGAGACTTTAGCTTGTGAGATTCGTGCCTTTCACCTTTTAGAGAGTTTTACGCCATCTCTGAGTCACAAGTTGATTCAACTTCGTTTGGGTCCGCACTTTAATTGTTGTATGATCTCATTATCTTTCATAAAATTTTGGCTTGATCACCGAGAACGATATCACTTTTGAGTTGTAAGAAACACGTGTCTTGAAATTTGTCCCGATCACTAGGTTTTCACCACACCTTCACTCATACACCAACAAAATTCCATTTATCATACATTCATACACCTTCCATTTTCCATATCATCACAATATACCATACCGCCCATTTCCATATCCACAGAGAATAGTGTTGAAAGTAAAAGGAGAAGATCCGTCATAGAGAGTGTTTGCATTTTTAGCGAATATCTCTCCCAAAGTTGATTCAGATGGAGAAAAATTTGATACAAATCTATGCTGGGGTTATTTATATTTTTAGCATATTTATCTCATACATTGATGCGTATTTGGAAAAGAAAAAAAATATAGAAAAAAAAGAAAAAGAAAAAAAAAGTAAAAAAGGGAGATGATCTATCATAGAGAGTGTTTGCATTTTTAGCGGATATCTCTCCCAAAGTCGATTCAGATAGAGAAAAAATAAATACAAATCTATGTTGGGGTTATTTGTATTTTTAGCAGATTTATCTCATAGATTGACGTGTATTTGGAAAAGAAGAAAAAGAGAAAGTTGCAGTCAATAAATAAAGACATTTATTCGTCTATGAGTGATACACTCTTCTCAAATATCCACCATCCATCCATCCATCATATCATCATCCCATCCTATCCTACCACACCTCATCCCACATATTCCATTTCATTTCCCCCTCACCCATATACATACATGTTCCCCTAAGTGTTCGGGCAAATGATAGTCAACGTGGTGAATAACTCAACGTTCTCACTATAGTGATTAACATTCTTTCATGAGATCAATTTTATTTCTATATGTTCATTCTTTCTTATGTGTGTGTGAGACGTTTGAACTTGCTTACATTTACTCACCTCCTCACACACAAGAGCGATACACTAACCCTAATCTCGAGAGTTCGTTTGAGAGAGAGATATCCAGTGAGATTTGAAGTTGAAGCATTGATTCCGATAAGACAATCTAGGAATTACTCTTATGATTCTCGACCCGTTTTGACTGATTCACACTACACGTGCTGAGTTCTAGGAAGGATGTGCCTTGAGTATTTACTTAGCTAAAATTTTTACACATTCTATCTTGTATTTCTGAAAATATTTCTCATGTGATGGATTGTGCGATCATTCTATGTATAATAAGAGATTGACTGCCTTTCAATAAATTTTTTGCAAATAAAGAATTTTGTGGGTATATTCCCTGCAAACCCTCACGAGACACAACTCGTCCTATAGGGCAACCTATAGGTTTAAAGGCTTTTGCACATGCTAAGTGCAATCGCAAATGCCCGCGAAAGTGGTACACTTTTGGTTACTTATCTTTCTCTTTCTCTCTATCTTATTGCTCAAGGACTAGCAACGCTCTGTTTGGGGGTGGTGTGATAAGCACCCAAAACTGTACATTTTATACCCCGAATAGACCTACTTTAGTTGATAATACTCGACAATATGGGTCTTATGTGCTTAAATGTTTATTTTGTAGGCCGAATGCACGTTGCGGTGTTCAAATGCGTATTTCAAGGCAATTGTGCATTTTATGGAGCTAAATACCCTTGTCTCGTATCCTAGCCTACCCAAACCGAGCCTAAACCTAGCCTAAACCGTGTGTGTGTTGAGTTCGTGCCCTTTTATCAATTTTTAGATTTTTAGTTTGTGTCATTTTAATTTTAGGTTTATTTTAGAATTTTTAGATTTTATTTTCTATTTTTCTATTTTATTTTTATTAATATAATTTTATTTTATATTGATTTTTATTAGTTTTTAGTCTTAGTTTTTATTTTATTTTATCTTATTTTATTAGGATTATATTTTTTAGGATTTATTTATTTTTAGTTTATTTTGATTTTACATTTTCTTTTTAGGATCTTAGTTTTAGTTTAATATATTTCTATTTTTTATTTTCATTTCTTTTTAGTTTCAATTTTATTTGAGTCTTTATTTTATTTTAGAATTAGATTTTATTAGGTTTTTATTTTATTTTATTAGTGTTACTTTTTTTAGGTGTCCTAATTAAACACACACACAACCCCCTTATCCTACACTCCCATACACCTATTTACACCTACACACTATCCTACACCCTAATCTATCCTACACCCTCATCCTCACCCATATTCCCTACACCTCATACACACCCTATCACATCCAACTT
This sequence comes from Sambucus nigra, assembly GCA_949130495.1. Lineage (NCBI taxonomy): Eukaryota > Viridiplantae > Streptophyta > Magnoliopsida > Dipsacales > Adoxaceae > Sambucus > Sambucus nigra. The sequence continues at coordinate 354,023,897 of OX422215.1, forward strand.
CTTCTTCCCCTCACCCTCACCGAACTTACCATACACCCTCACCCACCAAATCCCCCCACTTCATCTTCATCTTCAACCTCAAACCCATCACCCTCTCTCTCCTCCATTAACAAAAACAAACCTTCTCTCTCATCTTACACCCTTCATCGAAACCCACATCCAACCACCCAAATTAGAACCAAACCCTTAACCCAATTAAACCCGGTCGCCGGACCTGCAACCGTAGCCCCGGTCGCGACCCAAACTCCGGCGCTGCCTCTGGCGCCTAACTCCGATCGCGCCGACCACCCTCCGACCGGAACCCCCTTATCAACTCCACCTGCGACCGGATCCGACCCCTCTCTCTCTCTCTTATGCCCAACTTTAACCCCCCTGATCGGACCCATTCCAAACCACCAGGACCGGCCATACCAGCGCCGGCATATCTGAAACTCCACCTCGCCGGCAAAGCCCCGATTGTGATCCCATCCCCCTACGGCGAGCTTTCCAGCTCCGACCGAGACCTCCGGCGGCTTCTACCAACTCTCAACCCCTCCGACCTCCATTTTCGGCGACCTCCGACCCAACCCAATTCCATCCAAAACCAACAAACCCATTTCCTTAAAAAGACAACAAAACCCATGTCCAACTTTAACCCATATCCATGCCATTGCACGCCTTCTCCACTTCCTGTTACAAACCAAAACAAAACCAAACCAATTAATCCACATGCCATTTAATTAAACCTTTTACCCCTTTTACCCAAATCCCCCCAACCACCTCTTTTACCCAACTTCCCATTATACCCTTTTAACAAATCAGATTTTTATTCCCTCTTCCAAATATCCTCACACCTCACACCCCCATGCACATGTGCTCTCACCTTTCCCACATGTTCACCATAGCCAATTCCCATTTTTACCCCTAGCTCCATGCATAGTATAACAAGAAGATGAAGACCCCAAATCAAATAAAAAGAGCTTTTTAGATAGGAAAATTCTAGAGAGAGAATTATAGAGAAAAATACCATTTGTAAATAGTTTTGTTTTATTTTTTTTAGATATTTGTGAGGTTAAATGTTGATTGAGATTTAATTGAGTGTTCATTTATTTTCAAATTAATTGGATTCTCAATTGGAGGGTTGTATGCTTCTCATTCAAGGAGTGAAGTTTATTGAATTCAAGAGATTGGTTTGATTATTCTTCTCTCTACTCTTTTATATTAAATGCCTATTGAATATTTATTTATTATGTTTGATACCATGTTAGGCTAAAACCCCTTTCAAGGAGTGGGGTGAAACCCTTATTTGATATTATTTTAGTTTAATGAGTTTGATTACTTGAAATTCCCCTTTGAATGTTAATTTTTATCCCTCACCCTTAAATTTACGCCTCGAGAGAGGGTAAATAATTTTCGAGAGAAAATCAAAATTTTAGTTATAATACCCATTTTAGATTCGAACTAGAGATAGGGGTTTCTTAAGTGGGGTATTATAACTTGAATTTCAACTATAAATTTATTTTCTAAGATTGACATAAATTTTAATTGATCGATCCTAGCGGGTGATTAATTAAAAGGAGTGTAGATCTATTTTTCTAGAGTTGTGGGGTGTTAAACTTAATTTTCTAAAATATTACTATTATAATTACACTTGCAACGAGAGTTGGTTTGTAATTTTGATATTAAGTTGAGAGAATTCAAATAATTAAATTAATTAATTAGAATAACTAAAATTTGTGGTATAATCCCATTCCTTGATTGTTCTCACCATTATTCACCTCACTTTATCTCTTATTTTAGTGTTAAACTTTGTTTTCATTTTAGTCACTTTCTAGTTAGTTATTTTCATTTTAGTTTAGTTTAGTTCAAATCATCACCTCACCTTATTGTTTTAATATTGAAAAAGCTAAAAAAATTAGAAAAAGTGAAAAAGCACAAAAAGAAAATGAAAAGTGAATTACAATTGAATTTGTTCCATTTGCTTTACCCCCTAGAAAGTGGATTGATACCCTTACTTACCTCTACACTTGAGTTTATTATATTTTGTAGGTAATTGAGGTTCTGATTAGAAGGACTTTTCAAGCAACGACAAAAGAAAACATACACCGAAAATTTCTTTCTATCATGTATGCCTTCTTTCGACGTCACATTCCACTTCTAAGTGTGGAGATTGTCTATCACCATTGAAACTCCGCTCTTACGAGCCAAGAAAATTTTCCTCAAATTTTCAATCCCGGTTGGCCATACCCCGACATATGCCCAAGCCTTTGGATGTATTACTTTCATTTGGCTAGCACAGGCCATCTTCGCATTTCGAGTATTTCCACTGCCGGTTCTCTTCAATATTTCACTTAACTCTTTCTCTCCTATTCCATCCATGATGGGTGAGTCTAATTTGTCCCCTCTTTCTACTATAGTTGTGCCTGGAAGTCATAAGTCGCGCCTTGGCCGTCTGTACTGTCCTCGACTTCTGTGCCATAACATGGGTGGCTTCAACTACGGTCATCCTTCTTTAATAAATTAAATAACCTCAACTGATCTTTTGCCTCCTGCTGTTCGCCCAACTGTCTTCGCCTGACGTACTACATTGTTCGGCGCACGAACACACCCAGTTATAAATAATATTAACTATCATATACATCATAGTAGGAGAACGAAATCTTACCAAATAAATCAACAATCCTAAACATAGGGCTCTATATCAAAGAAAGCTACACTGGAAGCATAATAAGTTGCACAGATCCTAAAGGACACTAGAACCTGATGCTCTGATACCACCTGTGATACCCCATCTAATTAAATACCGGGTAGCTATTTCTTTATCAAATTAATATAGAATATCCAGTTGGTTCAGTCTTAGCATCACTGTCGAAAAAACATTTAATTAATTACTAGCCACGTAATATTTAAAAAGATAGATGTCCAATTTTATTAATTAAGCCAACAATTAAACAAGAATTTATCTAATAAACCATCAATCACATAACCAATCTCATATAAACGCTCAACGAGAAGAAATCAAGTAAGTCTGGAGTAAACACTCCAATAATAAAGATGTCAGAGTAAATAAATGTCCCAATACAAGAGTCTGAATAACTAATACACCAAAAAACTGAAATACTGAAAGTCTGCAACTACAACCTCTAAATAAGAATGGGCGACATGTCCTAACCGATACGAATAACTCTGAAAGAATCAAGGATAAAATGAGATCGTCTACTACTAAGATCTTGTAACTTCCACAGCAGCTACAGCACGTCATCTGAATGGAACTCCTATGCTTGGCGTCCCTATGGCTGGGAACCTAAAAGGTTTTTACAAAAAACAAATATATTTGGAGGAAAACGGGTCAGAGCTCGATGTGAAAACAGTTTAAAAGTTTAGCAAGTGATTAAATTACAATTAAACATCACATATTATAAACACGTTAGGTGCGTACTCTCACATGCGTTTCTTACCTCTCAACTATTATGCACGCCTAATGTATTCCTTTAACCCATCCTAGTTATGCCACTATCTAACTAGTTTGTACCACTCCTGCCTTCGCATTCTAACATAGAGTATCTACACGTAACCCCCAAATAAGCCATATTTATAACCCATGTTCACATTCATTAAATTACTTATCTCAAGTGTCAATTAAATTCTCATTCTTAAACCCTTCAAATATTTTAGTTGTTCACATCTACTAAGCAAACAATGAACCAGTCACAAATACATAAGTATATCACTCTCAATATATAAATACATATATGGCACCCCTAGGCTAAGCTGCGGTACACGCATACTCTGCTATCGAATCCCGATACATCACGTACATAGGGACTACGAGTTCCGAATCTCTCAAGAACCGTTTCAATAAGAAAAATCACACATATCTGAGGTGAACATAGTTCACATACCCATGGGTCACGCACATACCTACGCTCCCATGGTCAGCTGACTTATCAACTCACAAATAAGTCATTCACAGGTACCAGTCTAAATCCCCCCCGAAGGCACACAAGGATAAGAGGGTCCTTTTCCAAAATAAAACTAACCTCCCGTGATACCAAGTATGGTAGGTATGTCATACACATAAGAAATCCATACACTAGGCATTCACACAACCTAAGTAATTATATATCAATATAGATGTTCACACATTTCATCTAGTTAATCTCATACGTAGCAAGTTTACCCCGAACATTACACATAATATATTTTTTCGTTGAATAACTCTCTCGTCGTATCAATTTGGGTACTTAAACCTATCTCAAAAGGTTACTAGGTCTCTTATTAGTTTCTAATGTTATCTCAGTAATTAAAGTCCCTCTGTTACTGCCCTTAACCTTACATCATCATCAATTCTTAATATAGTTCCAATTCGAATGGTTTCTAACCGTACCTCACTCGGTAGACCCTCATAAGCAATGACATTCAATTCCATAAGTTATAACATTCTTCAATAATACTAAGACCCTACTGACTATATTTAAGTACCACAATATCATATTAATCTCCCTAATAACTTAAATCATCTTTGGAATAATCACTAAACCTTAAAGAGAAACAATTGTCAAAAATCATAAGGGGTCGATCGATCGAAGAAAAGGGGTCGATCGATCGATGGTTCGATCGATCGACATTCTTGAGTCGATCGATCGATCAAGCAGGTATCAGCCCTGAAATTCTCAATAGTTGCGGGTTCTCCACTTTTTACGCCTAAAACTCTTCATTCTAACGTCCAAAACTCACAACTAAGTATACTAATCAATGTACTAACATGTTTACATCTTTCCTCACGTTTTAGATTCATCAAATCAACCTATAACATCAATTACTTGAATCAAAATACCCTATTAACATATAAAAACCTAGTTTTCCTATTTCTTCAAGAACATAACATAATTCAATCAAATTTCATAATTCTCTACCCATGAATCATAAATTCGTGGTTGTTATCATCTACAACATTTACTACATGCAAGTCCTATCCAGATTATGATTTTAAACCTTTCAAATCCATTCAATTTTCATTTTTCATGATAAATCTTCAAATCTATAAAAACGTGTAAACTATATGCTTTGAATCTTTGCAAGATAAATCACTTGCCTGTAAATTGTCGCTTTTTTTCCGTTGATGATGGTAAGGGCTGGTTCTCTTCCTTTCTCCAGCCACAATTCCGTCAAGATATGGTGGTGGTGGTTGGTGGCAAGATTTTGGAAACCTCCTGTAACTTCCCCTCTAACTCACGTAGCCCACTCTTTTATTTTTGGCTGATAATGGTCCTAATGGACTTTCCAATAATAAATAAATAAACACTAAAATTCGTGGGTCTTAATTCCTTAATTTTTAAAATTACCAAAATACCCTTCCGGGTTGCCGGTTAGGCCTAAAAATGCTCCGGGACCCAAACTAAACCACCGGCTAGTGTTTTCTGACTATTTTGAACCTTCCGGACACGTTGGCGCACTCAAAAAGCTCATACGAATGACATAAAAATAAAATAATTTTGAATCCATTAAATGGGGTCCTGACACGACTGACACGCGCGTCCCAACTAAATTATCGAAACTGCCATATTTTTAACTCACGATAATTTTAATAAATTCAATGATCACATATTACCATAATCACTCAGTAATATTCAACAACATCATAATAACCAAATACTAACTCTCGTCTCGCTAGCATTTACATCCGAAATAATTTTCCAATTAATAAATCCCAATTTAATCTAATAAATCCTAAATTAATTTAATAAATCCCATAATTAAAAGCAATTCCATTTAATTAAAAGTCATAAAAATATGGGATATTATAACAACTTCCGTGTAAATGTCCGTCCAGGTGCCCAAACTATGAATTAACCGAATTGCCCTTGAACGTGCGATTGCATACGGAACTTGGGCGGAATGCGTCTGAACTCCATACTTAGTACCTAAATACCTACAAAATCCCAGTTATACCTCAAATAGCATGTTAACAATATAAACCGAGGTTGTCTGGTTAACGGGCATAAATATAGAGATTAAGGCACCCGAGGGGGCTAAAATGCATAGGTTCGACGGATGAAATACGCAATATTTGCGTATTATCACACCCCCTAACTTACACATTGCTAGTCCCTAGCAATGAAATAGGATGCAAAAATAACAACAAGTAAAACAAAACCAGAGATAGTACAAAAGTACGGTATAAACGCATAAGGCCACTTTCGCGGGCGATTCAATTGCATTTAGCGTATGCAATAAGCCGTCAAACCCCTAGGTCACCCTAGTGGACGAGTGTCATCTCGTGAGGGTTTTCAGGGATGATACCCACGAACATAATAAAGTTTCCTCAAAATATTCCCAATCACATGCGATAAACCCAACAATACGAACAATATTTCAACATGTTATTAGCATAGCAAACGAAATCACGTGAAAAGTCCGTAGTTATTAACATTATCGAATGCACCTCAACGAATTGAAACTTTAAAATGTGGGAGGGGAGTGAGAACATGCAAGATATGATTTGGCAAAAAACTTAAATAAACCAGATAAACAGTAAAGCAAGCATACATTCAATCCTCACGGGCATTACACTCATCAAGCGAAATCACTTGAAACAGGGAGGTAACACACGGGACATGCAGGCATAAGGAGTAATTGTAAAAGGAAACTAGGTCGCGCACATGTCACAATTGAAGAACTCTATATAGGAAATAAAAATTGTAATCTTAGTGAAAGGATACGGCACATATAAAAGAGGCGAAATGCATTTTCACAGATTATGAAAACTATTTAAACCTTTGAATTTCATCTACTTAAGATCACATGGGACTTTAATTGGGATAACATCCAACCATACGGATTGAAACACCCCCGACAATGGCGCCATTTTGATCAAGGGTGTGAAGTGTGCACGTGTAGGTGCACAATCGTTAAGTATGGTTGAAATTCAGTTTCAATTTTATCAATGGTGAAAAGTAGCGCATGTAAAGACTATAATCATTGTTTTAGTTTCACCGCCTCAATACAAACAAACCTAAGCTATGACTACACTTACGATACAAGTATAGCGGTAAGTCGGGTATCGAATCCACAGAGAATGTTCGATAGATCTTAATTGGATTATTAATTAAGGAATAAAAGTGAAAAAGGGTGATGTGTGAATGTAAATAAAACAAAAAAGAAGTTAAGTCTAAATAAACTAAAGTGAGGATCGGGATAACATCCAACCATATGGATCAAAACACTTATTAATTAGAATTCCGGCTCGGGAGCAATTTAATCGAGCATTATCAATTAATCATAAACTTCACACAATAAGGAATTTAAGCCAAAGTTGTGTAAATAAACAATTAACCGAAAATTGGTCGCATGTGGATTAAATTCGGATTATCGCTTTAAATACTAACGTTGCATGACAAAGAAAGTTAAACGCATAATAATCCGACTTTAATACACGCGGGTTCAATTAAATGCAATTTTGCATGAAACCTAATTTTCGGAGCTCGGGGCCCGAAAATGGCGGAACGACATCCCGACCCAATTTATCAAGGGGCACATGATGAATTAAACTAAATAACAAGTAATTAAGCTAGGAAAGCAAGAAATAAAGGAATTATAACTACAAAGCATGGAAACTAAATTACAAAGTAAGGAAAAATAAAGAACAAAACTATATTAATGGTAAATAAGATGGAAAGTTCAACCTTACAAAACCAAATGGATGTCACCCCAAGAAGAGAAGAAGATGAGCTATCCAAACCAAACCCTAACCTAAAATGTCTTCTAAAACTAACTACTCTGATATTACAACAAAATTGGGTTATATAGTAAGTTGGAATAAAAGAAAAAAAGAAAGAAAAGAAAAGAAAAATATCTTCTGTAAACAGGGCATCGATCGATCGACCAAAATCGTCGATCGATCGATGGTGAATAAAATATCCCATGTCGACAAGGATAGATTGATCGATCCTTTTGATCAATCGATCGATCAAGAAGGGAAGACTCAAGGCAACCTACTGCATTCTTTTCTTCTTCTCTTCTTCCCCTCTTTTGGTTTCAATGCTTTTCTCTTCTGCCAAAATTGTTGTAACTTCTTCATTAGGGATCCGAATCACCCACCGTTCGCGGCCACGCGAAGCTTGTAAGGAGAGATACAACTTTCGTGTAGATGTCAGGTCAGGTTCCCAAACTGTGAATTGACCGAATTGCCCTTGAACGTGGAAATGCATACGAAACTTGAGTGGAATGCGTCTGAACTCCATACTTAGTACCTAAATACCTACAAAAGCCCAATTATACCTCATGTAGCATGTTAACAATATAAACCGAGGTTGTCTAGTTAACGGGATTAAATATAGAGATTAAGGCTCCCGAGGGGGCTAAAATGCGTAGGTTCGACGGATGAAATACGCAATATTTGTGTATTCTCACATCTGCTAACTTACACATTGTTAGTCCCTAGCAATGAAATAGGATGCAACAAGAAAAACAAGTAAACCAAAATAGGAGATAGTAGAAAAACATGGTATAAACGCATAAGGCCACTTTCGTGGGTGATTCGATTGCATTCAGCGTCTGTAATAAGCTGTTAAACCCCTAGGTTACCCTAGTGGACGAGTGTCATCCCGTGAGGGTTTTTATGGATGAAACCCACAAACATCATAAAGTCTCCTCAAAATATGCCCAACACAACATACGACACGCCCAACAATGGCGAAAAAGATTTCATACGCATTATTAGCAAAGTGAATGAATTCAATCAAAAGTCCAAATCATTAACATTATAGAATGCACCTCATTGAATTGAAACCTTAAAATGTGGGAGGGGAGCGAGCACATGCAAAGTGTGATTTGGCAAAAACTTAAATAAATTGGATACGCATTAAAGCAAGCATATATTCAATCCTCACGGGCATTACACTCATCAAGCGAAATCACTCGAAACAGGGAGGTAACACACAGAACATGCGGGCTAAAGAGTAAATGTAAATGGAAACTAGGCCGCACACATGTCACAAATGAAGAACGCTATATATAAACTGAAAAACTGTAATCTCAATGAAAAGATACCACACACTAAAAGAGTGCATTTTCACAGATTATCAAAGCTATTATGACTTTTAAATAGGATTGTAATGTAGGTTAGGCTAGGGTGCGAAATGAAGGAGTGTATGTACGGATTCAAAGTGTTCGGGATGAAAACTCGGGATAATGGGAAAATGCGGGCAATATTAAATTTGGAAAACAAGTTCCAAACGACATTAGATATATCATCGGGGAGAGTAATCAAAGATTGTTGAATTATATACACAATTTTTACAACTTTCTCTTTCTTTTCTTTTCTTCTTTTTCTCATTTTTATTTTTTATTTTCTTTTGCTTTTTGCTTTCTCTTTTCATCACTTTTTTCACTTTTTTCACTTTTCTTTTTCTTTACTTTTCAAACTGTCACATGCCCAAATTGCAACCGACATCTTAACAACATCATTCAATCCCAAGTACCAATCCAAACAAAGGTATGGAAAGTGTATGTATGGTATATAACTCCAATGTGGAGTTGGTTATGGGATTGGGGTTATGAAATGAAAGGCTATATTTAGGCTCAAAGGGGTTAATAAGGGTAAACATATAAGGATGAGGTCAAGGCTAATATGGGTGATATAATAAAGAATGCCTATGATCATTTCACAAAAGTTTACGCAATTCTCGAATCAAAACAATATATGAAAATCATGATCAAGTAACACATTTCAAGTATGAACTCAATTAATGAACAGTAAAATGAAAGAATAGTGAGATTACCAATGACTTCAACATTTTCAATAAGAAAAGAATAGTGTATACACTCACAAATGACAAAAGTTACAAAGCTTACTCGATGTAAGTATATACAATGCAATAAAAGATTACCGAGTTAGAAAAATCTTAAACAAAATCAATATAACTATAAAAGTGCATGTGCTCAGGGGATTAAAGTTTAATTCATGAAGTTATTCACAATATCAATAATCGAGACTAAAGTCTAATAACTTCTAAAATCAAGAACATGCATCATTGGTTTGTCTATTGGATCGGGCAATTATTGAAATTTATCATCGGAAACAAAGGCAAAATGCCCAAAAAAGAGGAAAAAAAAGAAAGAAAATATTTTTGAAAATTTTAATTTTTCTAAGAAAAGCACACTTATTAACTAACATGTGAGCAAAAACATGGACACTACCAATGAATGGATAGAATATCCCACACCCCCTAACTTAAAACCTGACATTGTCCTCATTGTTAAATAAGAACCAAGTTAAAGAAGGAAAAGAACGATATTACCAAAAATGGAGAGATCTGCCGGAAAGTGCGAGTCCGATGATTCTACAAAACAAGTTAGTAACAAGCATAGAGAAAACAAATAACAAAAAGTTAACTAATTACATTAGACTAAAATAAAAAGAAAGAGAGAAAAAAAAAGCTAACTATGTACAACCTACCATTTAGACTCCTTACAAACTATACACTAGAAGTCTAAATTTTTGAGGGTCCACCCAAACAACATTTTGACTTTGGAAGATCAATGGTGGACCTTCCCTCTCACGCATGCCTCCCGAAAAATAGGAATTTCGTTCAAACGACGGAAGACATGTGGGTGGTGGAAAAGGTGAACCATCATCAATTAAAAATTTGGGAGGGAGGATGGGGGATTTGGATAGGACGGGTGACAAATACACAAGGGGACAAAAAAAATTGAATTTCCTCCTAAAGATTTAGCAACCGGAATGGGAGGTGGTGCACATGAGGGTAAATATTCCTTTATGGAAAGCAACTCGAGCAAGTACTCCTCGTCGGTGAAAGGGTTGAACGTTTTAAAGTTTGGTACCGATTCATCGGGTACTTGTGATGGTGTGATAATGGAGAATGAAAATGGGAAGGAAAGAAATTCAAACTCAAGAGATGAGCTATCATCACTCAAAGTTGGAATTTCAAAGGAGATAGGATCATTTTCAATGATACTTTCTTATTTGGGATCCAAAGAAGAAATCATATCATTGTAAATAGATACTACATCCATTTCATCCTCTCTTTCATTCTCAATTATAATATGGGCCAAGTGACGAATGGTTTGTTCCAAAGTAGGCACAAAGTCCTCATTTGGTTCAAAACATTTCTCGACTTCAAAAGTCTTAGAAGAGAAATCGTCGTCGGATTCGAATAATAAATCCAACTCTTGCTCCCAACAACGATGTTCTTCCCGATAACATTCTTCATACCTCTCGTTCTCAAGCATAAGAAAACCTTCGCCGAAAGTAATAGGCCGAGGTGCGGATGCTTGAAAATGAGGAGTTTGAAAATCATTATCGGCACAAAAGTTAAACTCATTATTATTGGAGTTTTGAAAACTATTGCAATTCGTTTCAAAACTCCTATTATAAGGAGGTAAAGGCCCAAAATCATTATCATCATCCTCAAAATATACGCACTCCAAAGCTTGACTTTTGTAATACTCGCCCGAAGTCATTTTTGAATTTGCAATTTTTTGGGACTCTAAGTATTGACCAAAAGTCAAAGGAGTACGGGGTTTTTGAGAATTATCATAATGATTACCGAAAGGATTGGAATAAGATATGCTTACCCCAACAAAGGCTTGAAATGGCTATTTCCACAAAGATGATGCGCGCATGGCAAAATTCAAGCGGTTCTTGGCGCTCAAATGTAGGAGTCCTGCAAAAAAGGTTAAAATAAAGAATACAAATATAAAAGAAAGAATACTATGAAATAATAAGACAATTACAATCTATAATAAAACACTCCCCGACAACGACGCCATTTTGATCAGGGTGAAAAGTAGCACGTGTAAAGACGCTAATCGTTGTTTTAGTTTCACCGCCTCAATACAAACAAACCTAAGTTATGACTACACTTGAGATACAAGTATAGCGGTAAGTCGGGTATCGAATCCATAAAGAATGTTCGATAGATCTTAATTGGATTATTAATTCAGGAATAAAAGTGAAAAAGGGTGGTGTGTGAATGTAAATAAAAGAAAAGAGAAGTTAAGTCTAAATAAAGTAAAACGAGGATCGGGATATCATCCAACCATACGGATCGAAACACTTATTAATTAGAATTACGGCTCGAGATCAATTTAATCGAGCAATATCAATTAATTATAAACTTCACACAATAAGGAATTTAAGCCAAAGTTGCGTAAATAGATAATTAACCGAAAATTGGTCACATGCGAATTAAATTCGGATTATCTCCTTAAACACTAACGTTGCATGAAAAAGAAAGTTAAACGCATAATAGTCCGACTTTAATACGCGCGGGTTCAATTAAACGCAATTTTGCACGAAACCTAATTTTCGGAGCTCGGGGCCCGAAAATGGCGGAACGACATCCCGACCCAATTTATCTAACGGCACATGATGAATTAATTTAAATTACAAGTAATTAAACTAGGAAATTAAGAAATAAATAAATTAAACTAACTACAAAGCATGGAAACTAAATTACAAAGCAAGGAAAAATGAAGAAAAAAACTATATTAATGGTAAATAAGATGGAAAGTTCAACGTTACAAAACCAAATGGATGTCACCCCAAGAAGAGAAGAAGATGAGCTCTACAAACCAAACCCTAACCTAAAATGTCTTCTAAAACTAACTATGTCTGATATTAAAACAAAATTGGGTTATATAGTAAGTTGGAATAAAAGAAAAGAAGAAAGAAAAGAAAAGCAAAATATCTTCTGAAAATAGGGCATCGATTAATCGACCAAAATCGTCGATCGATCGATGGTGAACAAAATATCCCATGTCGACAAGGATCGATCGATCGATCCTTTTGATCAATCGATCAATCAAGCAGGGCAGACTCAAGGCAGCCTACTGCATTCTTTTCTTCATCTCTTCTCCCCTCTTTTGGTTTCAATGCTTTTCTCTTCGGCCAAAAGTGTTGTAACTTCTTCGTTAGAGATACGAATCACGCACCATTCATGGCCACACGAAGCTTGTGAGGAGAGATAAAAATTCCGTGTAGGTGTCGAGTGAGTTGCCCAAACTGTGAATTGAGTGAATTTCCCTTGAACGTTCGAATGCATACGAAACTTGAGCGGAATGCGTCCGAACTCCATACTTAATACCTAAATACCTACAAAATCCCAATTATACCTCATATATAGCATGTGAACAATATAAACTGAGGTTGTCTGGTTAACGGGCTTAAATATAGAGATTAAGGCACCCGAGGGGGCTAAAATGCGTAGGTTCGATGGATGAAATACGTAATATTTTGCGTATTATCAGAATTCATAAAAGGTAGTGAAGTCAATAGGTTTGTCTTGAGTGCCCATATAGTGATTAGGTGTTACATAAGGTACAGTGTGTTCATCAAATACCACATGTCTGGAAATATAAACCCTTTCTGTTGATGGATTATTACACATATAAACCTTATGAATAGTACTATATCCAATGAAAACACAAGCTTGAGTTTTGGGATGAAACTTATGTTGAGTATTGTTTCTTAAATATGGAAAACATCTGCAACCCAAAACTCTAAGTGACCCATAATTAGGTTGTGTTCCATACAATTTGAAAAAAGGAGTCTGATTGTTAAGAACAGATGAGGGTAACTTGTTAATTAGGAACACTGTAGTGAGAAAAGCTTCTACCCAAAGGTACAAAGGTATTTTAGCATGAAATAATAGTGGCAAGCCTGCCTCCACTATATGGCTATGCTTCCTTTTGGATACCCCATTTTTCTCGGGTGTGCCTGGACAGGAAATATGTCTCACAATGCCTAGAGAATCAAAATATTCAAGAAACTCTCCTTTATTACATTCACCTCCTCCATCACATTGAAACACCTTGATATTTTTAGAAAACTGAGTTTGGACAAACTTTTGAAACTTAACAAACACAGTAAAAAAAACTCAGATTTTTTCTTAATAGGATATATCCAAGTAAATCTATTGCAATCATCCACAAATAAAACAAAATATCTCATGTGTTGATATGAAAGGATGGGTGGAGGTCCCCACAAGTCACTGTGAATTTTTTCAAATGGAACATTGTTAATTTTGTCATTCAATTGAAATGGAAGTCTACTAATTTTTCCATGTTGACAACTAACACAAACACTAGGCACCTTATTACAAGAACTAACTTTCAAACAATTTGAATTATTCAAAATATGAAGAGAATTTTGATTGGGATGTCCAAGTCTTTGGTGCCAGATTTCACTACACTTGCCACTCTGCACTGCTAATAAATTTATTAACTCATCTTCATCAAGTGCATAAAGACCTTGCTTCTTACTTCCTCTTGCTAGAATCTTCTTTGTCTTCTGATCCTTAATGACAAAACCATTGTTAGCAATTTCAATAATGCAGTCATTATCCTTGACAAGTTTTCCAACTGATACTAAATTCTTTTGTAACTCAGGCACTAAAATCATACTTTTTAGTATTAAATTTTGCGTGAGGTTTCTATCACCAACATGGGTGATGTGAAGTTGATTTCCATCACCTATAACAACTTTGTAAGTGCCTAGATAAGGATTTAAAGATGAAAAATTACCTGATGAATTAGTCATGTGAGTTGTAGCTCCAGAGTCTAGATAAAAAGTATCATCACATGTAACTTGTTGAACACTTGCCATCATTCCTTGTTCAGAGGTTTCACCAGGTGGTTGGTATGAAAAATCCCATCTGTAATAACACGTTAGTGCTTTGCGATTTCCTTTTCGACAAATTTTCCAGCCATTCTCTCTTTTAGTATCAACCTTATGCTGCCCACTAGTTTGGTTGTTACGAGATTGATGATGTTGCTGATTTTTGACTGGATAGTTTTCAACCTGATGTCCAAATGGTTTAAACACTCTCCCTTGAGAGATGAAATTAGTTTGATTTTGAAAAGGATAATATCCTCTTCCTCCTCTAAAAGACCTCCCTCTACCCATGTTAGAGTAAGACCCACGTTCTGACACAAATGCTATATTTTGGTTAACAATGGGTGAGGAAAGTTCTTCCTTTCCTTCTCTCAGGTCAAAACTCCTAATAGCATTAATTAACTGAGTCATCGTGTGGTAAGGAGGATTCCCCAACATAACTATTCGAAATGTATCATACTTTGGTCCAAGGCCTTTTGTAAAAGTGATTACCTTTGTATCTTTATCAATTGGTTTGTTGATGGCATCCAATCCATCACATAGTTCCCTGAACTCCTTTAAGTAGCTATCCACAGTCTTCCCATTAATGGAAATGTTCTGCAATTGATATTTAAGTTGGAATTCTCGATCTTTGGTTGCTTGGAGGTATTTTTCCTCCAAACATTCCCAACTTTGTTTGGCAGATTTACTACCAACAATTAAATACATACACTCTTCTGTGAGTGTACCAGAAATCTAGCTTCGTAGTAAGACATCATTCTCATCCCAATCACTTTTGATTCTCTCACCATCATCCTTGTTTCCAGTAGAGAGAGGAGGATCATTTGTGATAAAATGGAAAACTTTCATTGACTGCATTAGTTACGGTATTTGAGTTCTCCAGATCAAGTAGTTTGAGGGTTTTAAGTTGATTACACAGATTGCAATTAGCTGGTGTAGTGAGTTCATGGATATATAGAGTCCATGTGTAGAAGGAGAGGAAATGGTGGAAGAAGTTTGAGGGGCCATGGAACTCTGAAGCTCTGATACCATGTAGATTTTTAAGAAAGGCAAATAATTTGTTACAGTGGGAACTCACTCACTGTTTTGAGATGATGCTCTCTATTATTTATATACTAATTTTTTTACAATTTGGTTCCTACTTAATAGGAGATATACAAGGACATTTGAATTTGAATATAAAACTAATATTGACTAGACTAAGTCAGTAGGTATCCACTGCTACAAAATAGCTAGAGCCGGTATAAATCACGTGTTGTATATCAACCATGCAACAATTGGTATTATCTCATAACATTTGAACCATATAGCAACAGATATTATCTCTTAACATTTTCCACCTCTTGATTTTTTTCAATAGTAATTCTTAGTTTATAACTGTTTTTCACACACAATTAAAACATTAGCCATATTTTCGATTTTAATCATTTATGTTCTTGTTTGCGTCCTTCCGTTTTAACATGGCTTGATCTTTAGACTTATAGTACAAATTATGATTTTTAGATTGTGAATGCCCAATACATTTGATAATTTTTCTGAAGAGTTTAGTGAACATATTGTTAAAGAGACTCTTTGTTCCAAGAGGGTAGCTTCAGGATATTTTTGGCCGACCCCCCTTATCGATGATTCATCCTCAGACTCCTGGTGTTGCTTCCCCCCATCTTAGCCAAAGGGATTCAGTTCATGTAGTTTGGACTAGGCCGACTGTTCTTCATCATTATGGAAATATTTTTATCAAAAATAATACCATGAGTAAGGACGAGTGTGTTGATTTGTTGCTAGGCACATATTGTGACATTAGTCTCTTCTTCTATAACCGTTATGAATATTGATAATGTTGACTCATCTTATTTGTTTGGCTATTCACCATCAGCATCTAAAGTATCATCTTCCTCCGACTCTGAGGCTACTGCTTCTAGGAAAAAGCCTAATGCTCGAGAGCCATTGACCTTGAAAAGTATGATGGGGAGTTACAGCATACCTCATTTGTAAATCTTGCCACTGGACTTTCAATGATGAGGAGCTCTTCACCATAGAATTTTTGCAATCCTTCCTTTGAAAGAGCGTCATGAATATGATGAAGGTTTTTAGGCTTAGACATTTCTTTAGAATAAAATCATCAATCATTGTGAGGGCCTCGGGGAAAAAGAGAGAGTTTATAATGTGAACAATTATTTTAAGATTTCCTTGTATGAAATCATGTTCCATTTAGGGTTTCATTTCCCATTCCTCACTTGCATATGAGACATTTTATCTCACCTTGGAGTTTCACCTGCACAACTTACCCCCAATGCTTGAAGGGTTATTCTTGGCTCTATCATAGTCTGGTGAGGTGTTCATGTCGAGAACCTCACTGGGGAAATATTAATGAGTGTATGCACCCTTGTATCGACCAAAAAATTCCCCAGGTATTATTTAGTAAGTCCTCGCAGCCCAAAGCATCGACTTTCTAGGGTCTTCAAAATATTAAATCATAATCAAAAGACTGACTTCTTTATGTCGATGGAGACTGTGAGTTTTTTGATAGAGAGGTGAAAAAAGGAATTGTGAGGGTCCCTATTGACCGGAAAAAGCCTTCATTGAGCCGTACATTTTTGTCGACTTTATCTTTGCATCCTTGTAATTATGCATTTTATTATTGATACTGATATTCTTCTTGTTTATTTGCTTTTGCAAGTCGAGTATCTTCGGGTCTTAGCATTTCCTATTAGAAACTAGTAGAATATGTTGTTAATTGTAGGATCAAGACCTTTAAGGAGTTATCTCCTTTAACAAAGCTTCGAGAGTTTAGTATCATCTCTAACCCTTACACTTTACAAGTGGTCAGTAAGTTTTCCCTTTTTCAACTTGTTTGTTTTTCAATTTAAAATTTGATTTTGAGATAATTATCTAACTTTGATTCATACTTTTTGAGCCAAAGCCGATGATCAATCTATCAAGGTATGGGATTTGGTGGTCCTAAATCTTATCAGAGATCGCGTGATGGAGGCTAGGGGGAGACTCAGTGATCCAAAGGAGAAGGCACCAACTAAAAATAAGGGCAAAAAAGCTTACATTGAAAAACCCCAAAACAGATCAAGGAAGGACCTTACTGGTCCTTCTCATAGGAATGAGGCCACTTTGATTCTCACTTAGCCATCTATGTAGCAGAACCTTCCATCATACTATGAGATTTTTAAAGCTTTGTAGAGTGATACTAAGACCCTTTATGCCAACTCCGTGAGGGCCCGTGAGTTTCTGAACAAACACCTTCCAGACTATGACAAGGGATAATTTGATAACCTTGATAGGGGAGAGGAGTTTAGTCTAGATATCAATAAGGAATTCCAGTTTTGTCTCCAAATTAAGTTTATTCTATTCTTATTTTTCCTCAAGTCTGGTTTGGTCACTGATGCCTTCGTCTATTTTTTGCACATATAGTTTGTTGCTGATGGTAGACCTCTAGTAGTAGATGACAATGAACAACAATTCCCTAATGAATTCTCATGATAATAAGAAGGCCCTAAATGACTATAAGGGAAAGTATGAATCCATTTTTGTAATTAGGAATATCAAGATTTTAGAGTATAAGAAAAATTAAAAGGTTGAGGTCACCAAAATGTTCAAGGAGAGGTATAATGCAAGGTAGGATATGAATGATGCTAGGTTTTCTCCTTACACGACCAAGTCTGAGTTTTATTTTGAGAAGAAGATGATAGATTCCATTATTGCTGCTATGAAGAAGGCAAAAGAAGAGGCCAAAAAAGAAATCATCATGAGTATTATAACTCTATTGAGTTTTAGGACCTTGGCTTGTATTATATACACCGAGGTTATGAGAAAATAAAGGTGCATGTTAGTCGAGAGTATCCCAATCTTACTAAAGAGGTTGTCACTTATATGATTAATTATGCCATGGGAAAGGCTATCTCTATATAACGAGAATAATGTTGTCGAGGCGGCTACCAATGTTGAAGCTAACAACACTCATCATGTTATGGTAACTCCATAGGGAGATTACGACGTCATAGTTGACCCCACCCTTGATGATGGAACCGAGAGGATGTCTCATCTTAGATCTCTCTTCCTTTGTCTATTTTTTAGAGCATTTATTCGGCCCCACTTCGCCTTTGATGAGTATATTTTGGAAACACTTGACGTGTGACTTAACACATCTCCCCTTCCGAGGGATGATACTTAAAACTCATATGAGATTTATCTTTGTTGTGATAAAGATAATTTATTTTCCTTTCATATATTTGATGTGTGTGGTTGCTTTATGAACATTTTGATTAAGCATGTCATGTTTGCAGGTTTCCTTATTGATACCCCTATATGCTTAACCTTATTACTCAAGTTCAACTATGAATTTGGCATTGAACCTTATCAGGTTGAACCTTAAGAAGTGATTGGGGATTTATTACCTCAAGTTTTATTTTTAAACCTGTTTTTCTTAAATTAGCTAAACAAGTTAATGATATATTAATTTATCCTTAAACTAACTTTTACTGATACTGGTCAAACGACTTATTAATCTTTTCAAAGTGAAATTAGAAGTTTGTTACTCCTCTTATGCTTGTTTTAGATTATAATTATATGTTGGCATTAAAAGGAGGGTGATATTAATATCAATGCAATAACTATTTAGTACTCACACCAATTTGTCTTAAATTAGCTTATCAATTAGATAACAATAATCGAAACTTACCCTTGAACTAATTTCTATAGAATTGTCCAAAAAAATTACCCTTTCCCTCTTATATTTATCCTGAATTGCATCCAAGGTTTACATTTCAGATAAGGGTTGTTGATGTCCAAATCGGTATAGATTTTATCTTAGCCATGAATTACCAATTTTGTAATTATAGATAATTATTTAAGCAATGAGAAGGAAAATAACAAAAGACAACAAAGAGTTTTAACGTGGTTCATCTAAGGGAAAGCCTACATCCATGGTTATGGTAAAACTGTTGAGGGTAGTTACATAAAACCTTAGGTAGTCTTTCTTGTGCGCAATTCACCCATCCCTTGAGCTAAGGGAAATGATATATTTGTAGTGGTCCTAGAAACCAAGGGATAGAATGCCTTTATATATTTAATCATTTACACCCATATATAATAAATGAGACTATTGATCTTGTAAGGAACATGTGGAATGACTGTTGATAATTCCCATATGAGTGATCTTTCTTCTTCTCGATGGTTCATATTCTTAAACTGTTCAGCTGGTACGCCGAACAAGTATTTCTGGAGCCGATTAAGTATAAATGAAACACTGAGATGGATACTTATAAGGACAGGTGTCCCTGTCTCATTGATACATGTGGCATGAATAATTTTACCTACAACAAAAGCCCCAAATGCTCCGTGCTTGATGATTTATTGAAAGGATTGAGGATTTGTTCTAAAAAGTTGCTCGGTATTCCAATGTAATGGTCATCAGCATCCACCCTTCTGGACTTGTAAATTTTTCACCGATATATCAGTCAGTGGCATTTTTGTGAATAATTTGAGAAATAGCAAGCTGCCAAAGGTACTGGTCTTTTTGTGCCTTTGGGAAACGTGCAACCATCAAGAATTCAATTGTTGATTCAGCTAATCATTTCTTTTCAACTTTTAAAATGAAGGAGCTTTTCCCATATTTTTTTCACTTCTAATCTTCGCACTTAAGTAATCTCTTTCCTTCAAGATTTTCTTTGTCGTTCATTCTTTGCTATTCTTTAGTGAGCTCTGTAAGATGTCCTTATTCTTTATTGTGACACCCCGCCTAATTAATTACCGGGTGGTTAGTCCTTAATTAATTAATTTCAGAATATCAAGTTAGTTCAGATAAATGCATCACTGTCGAAGAACTCAAATTTTAATTATATTGAAAACTAACCACCCAATATTTAAAAAGGTTGGTGTCAAAATTTTATCTTGTTATTAGCCATCATCATTAAAGGGAAATATTCAATCATCACCATACATCAAAATAGCATAAGGAAAGAACTAACTGAATTTAAATGAGGAACTGGAGTAAACACTTTCAGTCAAAATCCCATACAATAATCCAATAACATGAAATCAAAGTCTAACGATAGAATAAAACAACTCTAAATCTCTTAATGAAAAAAAAAGAGGGACGATATGTCCAACTGAAGTAAATAACTAATAGATAAGGATAAATAGACTCAGAATCATCTACAATCAATATCCCATAGCTTCCACAGTAGCTACAGCTCGGCGAATGAATGGAATCTCCTAAGCCTGGTGTCCCTGTGGCTGAGCACCTAAAATAATAGTACAAGAAAAGAGATTTGCAGAAAAACGGGTCAGAGCTCGAGTAGAAAATAGTTTAAATATATAAAGTGCTTAAATTGGTTAATTAGAACAAATATTATTCATGTTAACTTAGCGTAATCACTTAAGATTCTCACCTCTCATCTAGTGTGCACACCTAGCGAGTCTAACTACTCATACTAGTCATGATACTCTGCATGACTATACGTAGTATAACAACTCTGTCGGATAAATTATATAAATAACCCGAAGATAATATATCTCTATTATTTAGGAATAGGTTTGAAGATACTTTAACTCATTCTCATAACATTCTTAATTCTCAACTGGTGACCCAATAAGTATATACGTTAAAGTAGTGGCCAACATGAAACATAGAATAGGAACTCAGTATACATATATAAAATCTCTCTATGTATACATGCAAATATATATCAATAACGCACCCATGGTTAAGAAACCCCTGGTGCTAGGCATACTCGGCTATCTAGTCCCATTGCAATGCTCACGCATACAGGATAATAGGTTCAATCTCTCAAGAACCAATAAAACATATACACATATTGGAGGAGAACATAGTTCTAAGATGGTGGGCTATGCACATACCTACGCACCCATACGTCCGTCAACATTATCATTCTCACAGATAGCCTGTACCTAGGTTCCATGCTCTAGTGGTACGACTCAAAATCCTCCGAAGGCACACAAGATATGGTCATCCACAATGCGCTAACCTCTGTTCGATAGCTAGTAGATTGGTATGTCATACACATAATATTCTAAGTAATAAGCATGCACACAACTTATATAACTTAATAGGAGGTCACGCAACCCAATTACCATAATATGCAATTATTATTATTATTATTATTATCTCTACCACTCACCGAGAATCAAGCCTATAACTTCTCTCTAACATATATCCTCTCAAATGTACTATAAATCCTTTATATCCCAAGAACAATCACACCCTCGATTTACTAGATACTAGGAATCTATGTCACCCTTTACTAACGTAGGTTATTTCTCTCACTTGGATAAACCTATAATGATTTTTAAATTGCCCGGACCCTAAAAAGCCATTTTGAAATCTCATTAGAAGTAAAGGGAATCTCATTCGAATGAGGTCATTCCAATGAATTTCCCACTTCGAATGAACTATATCATTTCGTTATAAGGTTCATTGGAATTCTCATTGGAAATCTCGTTCGAACGAGGTCGCTGGAACGACCTGGGCAGACTTCGAACGAGAAATCTCAACAGACATAGTTCTTCCCCAAATTCGATTTTGTTTCCAACTTTTAATCTTCAATATCAATCCAAAACTCAACCCAACTCTAATTTAATGTACCTAAATTATTCCTAATCACAACAGGTCCTTACTAACATGAATTAGAGTACAAATCCTTATCTATATTCAAAGGAGATCCAACAATTTCTTCAATCTCTAAAAATCCTCATATAATGAACCCAACAAATTTTTATTTTTTCAAACCTTTAATTTAATTCATTTTTAGAACATAAACCTTTAACTTTAACAATCTACAAAAGGACAAATCCTCTATATGCATACCCATCTCCAATTTCTAAAATTTCTTTTACGATTAACCTAAACAAACCCAAATTTCATTGTGAATTGTTTATATCATCAAATAGAGTTTAACAAGAATAATATATGATAAAAGGATAGCAAGATAAACACTTGCCTTGGAATGGATTTCTGATTCTTGGGATGAAATTGATATGTGGTTGATCCTCTCATCGCGATCTACACTTTGGCGCAACTTTTGTGTGAAATCTTTTGAGTTTGCCCCTTTATCTCCTATGGTTCTCCTTCCTCTTTGGTTCTCCCTCTCTTTCTGTCTCTTTCTCACGTAGGTTGCAACTGACATACCACTAACCCTCAATGTTCCTATTTTAATCCTATTTTCTTCCATTTAATTATTAGAAAATCTCAAAAGACTAAAATACGCCTCCGGATGTCATTTTGGGCTAAAATGCCCCGGACTCCAAATATAACACTCGAGTAGTGTTTTCTGACTATTTCGATCCTTTCGGACACACTGGCGCACTCAAAATAGTC
Organism: Sambucus nigra; assembly: GCA_949130495.1. Lineage (NCBI taxonomy): Eukaryota > Viridiplantae > Streptophyta > Magnoliopsida > Dipsacales > Adoxaceae > Sambucus > Sambucus nigra. Next base: position 354,046,858 of record OX422215.1, read on the forward strand.
ATACGAGTTATATAAAATAATTTACCATTTTAACCCCCTAATATAGAATAGTGATGTGACTCATACGCGCGTCCCAAATAGTTATATCTTTAACTGTCGTGTATCTCATCCTCCGCATATTATTTCAGAAACCATCTATTAAGTTACTCACTACATAATGCTCAACATAGTTATTACTCAACATAATTATTTTTAATAACTATTAACTCTCGTCACGCTAGTAATTATTACCATTAAAATCGAATTAATTATAAATTAATTTTTCTCCATTTAAATTATATAGATCCCAATTTTTATAATTTCATCATAAAATAAATATGCGTAAAAATACGGGGTATTACATTTATCCCCCTTCTTTTGCTTATGTTATTTCGATAATGGTGTATATTGTCAATGAGGATTCTTTAGAATAATATAGGGGAAAATGAAAATTTTGCAATTGGGTATCTCTAGAAATAGTAGGAGGCCCTGTAGATGTATTATCATTAGATGAGGGTCACTGGATCCCCACTCGATTTATTATGGGGCGTGGAATAACTTTTCCCCCAAACCATTTATTATTTTAATCCAGTCAGTATTTCGATGTGGTCCCTGCAAGAGTAGCCCCCAAAACTTAGAGGGTTGTTAATGGGGTCCATCGTTTAAATGAACTTCATGGAACCCATATTGAGATTTATTAATTAATGTATTGTTATAAGTGGGGAATAAAATGAGACAATACATACTACCTGAAGACTAGGTAGGCCAATAGGGCTATATTAGTTAACTTGCCTAATTCCAATAAGGATTATTAGGATTATGGAGTCGTGATTAAGAACTGACAACATGCCCCCCTTCCCGAGGGGATAAAATACATGGTCCTAAATGCCCCCAAGAAGGGCGTGGTATAGGTTAGTTAACACTTTGAATTTTATTTTTCTTTAATGTCTACTAACTATTTGATAATATGCCAACTAATAATTCTTGTTTTGTTTTTGCAAATGAAAGTAAGAAGAGGTGTCCCAAAGATTCTGAGGTGAACTTTGACGAGTTAAAGTTTTTGTGGTCAATTCATCAGAGAATAGGGGAAGGATACCCTATATTTTCTTCTGTACTACTGAATTGTAAGATACCTATAACATCCTTTATGGCCCAACTAACATAGATTGTACCTCAAATTCCAATTTACTTAAACGAGGAAATAATTTTAACCTCTTCTGCTGCTGAGTCTTTTGGAGCAGATAAGGACTAAAATTAAAAGGGACATCATCCTCCTTTGAGTCTTTTGATATCACCACTATCAAAACTTCACCCACTATTGAGATGGGAAAGAGAAGAGTTCCTAACCTGATGGCTAGTTTGCCTTCTCCACTACCCAAAAAGACCACTGCCATGGATAAAATGCCCTTAGTACTTAAAGTTGAGGAGGCCAAAACAACAGATCCCCAGTTTAAGAGATTGAAGAGAGGACTAGATATTTAGCAAGAAATGGTATAGAAAAGCTTAGCCCACCAAGCTGCTAAGTCTGCCTTAGTGGAAGTGAACCCTAGGCTAGCCAAGGGATTAATTCATATTGGGTTTCTTTCGAATGACAGGTCGGTGGCAGGTCCCTAACCAGGGTCAGTCGATTGGAAAGGGAAAATCAAAATTTAGCCATGGTAATTTTTTTAGACCCTTCGTCTGCTTTCTATAATTTCCCCTTTCGTGTGTGTTATAATGATTTTGATGTTGCCTTGTCCTGCAGTTTTTGGTTGATTATAACTAATTATTGATCATAGATGACCAATTGAGGACATCATCAGCTGAAGTGGAGGAAGCCTTTAAAGGATTAAACAAGTCTCTAAAGGACTCTGAGGAAGCCTAGGAGAGAGACCAAAGACAAAGTAGAAGAATCTCAAGTAGACTGAAGATAGAGTGATAATAGTCGAGGATAAGGTGAAGACTGCTGAGGATATGGAAGCTAACTCGGTTATTGAGACGGTTACTAAGAAGAGGAAGTTATTGGAATCGAAGGCCCGGAGAAATAAATACACGTAAGATTCCTTCAATAAGGTTTATAGTAAAGCCTTTGCAGTAGTTATTGTTCAAATAGAGTATATGAAGAAGGTATTCTTTAAGGAATAATGGACTTTTTCCTTAAAGGAGGTTGGCACTACTGCCAACTCTGATTTATTTTAGAGGCATGATCTTGTTACCCCCAACCTGGAAGAGGATATTTATGATGAAGAGGGAACATGTGAACCCTCCTTAGTACCTGTGATTGGGAATGAACCCACCCTCCCAGAGGCAGTAACAAAGGACACCAAGAAGGTGTAAATCTTTTTAAGTTTGATGAACTGCTCTATCTTGCATTTTTTCTTTGATGCTTGCTTTTATTCCTTTTTTTTTGTTGAAATGGAAAAACCCATTGTAAAACATTCCATGGCAAAGAATGAACAATTTTCTTAGTCGACTTTCTAGCTTTTACTTTTAATTCTACTTGTTCATTCTGCCTGGTTGGAGTTGTTGTTCTTATACTTTTATTTTTTAGCTTAATTCGAGGAAAAATGTCATTATCTCTGCTGAGACTTATTTATTAAGACATAGAAATAGCTTGTTTGGTGTTGGACATGCAAGTCTAATTGAGACTGAGTTGAATGGGTTGCTCGACGTGGATGCCTCAGACCAAGTCAAGTAAGCCTATGTTCATTATATTGTCTCTTTGATAGATTTGTCACAAAATAATACGGCCTACGATTAAATGATCTAATAATTTCAAGATGATCATAATCTCTCTCGAGCTTTACTCCATTCTGACTATGAGGCCAAGTTTGAGGCCTTAAATGTTGGTTGGGGCTTTGACAAGAAGCTTCAAGAGATCACATCAACTTTCAGGAAGAATGAGTTTATGTTGAATAGGGAGGTGGAAAGTTCTAGGACATTTCCAATCTTCTTGAAAAAGAAAATAAAAATTTAAGAATTGAGCTAGACAATTTGAAGAAATCTTCTATAGTTATGACGAGCTTGGGTGCTTCTTTCTTGGAGATTGAAAATGTCAAACTGATGGAAGAATTAAAAAACTTAGAAAAGAATAAAACCAAATTTGGCCAATATTCCAGATAGATGATCATTACTCGTCCTATTGAGGATGAATAAAGACCAAGAAAACCTTGGTTGACTAGGTAACTATGTTAAAGGGTAAAGAAAAAACCAAAAAAAATCTCTAAGACTAAGTGGATCGATTAACTTTTCACTTCCATAAACAACCCAAAGTTGTCTAGATGGATGGTTATGATGAGTCCATAACTCATATGGAGGATTAATTCGAGGAATCTCCTCAAGAAGGTTATAAGTGGGAATGTGCTAACACTGTTAAAGGTAGACGAAAATAGCAAATTATGTCATTGTCATAATCTAGACATGTTGGATTACCATGACCCTCTATTCAGAATTGATGCTGAGAGGATTCCAACTGATTCCATTCCCAGATCTTGGTGAGAAAGTACCTAGGAGATTTTAGTCTTTATGGTGAAGATACATACATTTATCCCCTTCACTTGTTGGACCAGCCGAGCACTAATGGCTGTAATAAATTGAGGGACTTTAGGATTACTACTCTTCCTAGTAATCTTGATGTTCCTCCAGCTGGGATGGACAAATCTTATGGGAAATTCCCAATGGAATGATTTTTTTTCCTTGTCATCACCTAGTTTCAATACGATATTTGTGTTTGTCTTCTATGGAAATTTGTTGAAATGAAGAAAACATTCTTTTGCATACATATTTATTTATGTATTTTAGTCTTTGCTTAACCATTAAGCTTTTTGATTAGTTGATTGGCTATGCAACCGACTAACCTTCTTGATTGATATGTGTTTGGTCAAGTTGTGAACTTGAATTATCAGGCATTAGGTTCTACTAATGCACTTCGGTAAAATGATTTTTTGTCGTTTTTAGGGATAAGTGTTTGAATTAGTTACCATTGGCGACCAAATGTATTATAACTATTCGTATTTCCTGAATTTAACTTTGTTGGGTAAAACTTCTTGTTTTTTACTTTAAGTCATGAAATTTTAGGGACTTCTTATTCCTGATTTGTCAAAGACAAAGTCATATATGAAGTCTAATTTTTTTCCTTTTTTGAAGTTGAAAAAGTTTATCGGGGGATTTACCATCGCCGTACTCCAAAAAACACACAAAAAGGAAGCATAATTGATTGGAAACCACTCCTTATTTAAACTGTATAAAAAGATTACATCAAATACATAACATAGCTACTAATAATATTTCCTAAGATGATCGGCGTTACATGGATTGTTAAATTCTTCTCCTTTAAGTGTCTCTAGGTGATAAGTTCCTGGCCGGACAACTGTGGAGATGTGATAAGGACCATTTCAGTTTTCTTCCAACTTGTTTCCCTTCTAGATGAGCTTCTTAAGGATAGAGTCTCCTTCTTCCAAGTTGATCGACTTAACCCTCTTGTTGTAAATTCTAGAAGCTCTTTGTTGATAAGTAGCTACTCGGAGTGTAACAGCCTCCTTGACTTCCTCAATTAAGTCTAAATCTAACCTCCTCATGAGATCTCTTTTAGGAGAGTTAAAGTTCAACACCCTGTGAGTTAGCAAACCTATGCCAGCTGGTAATATTGCCTTAGTTCCAAAAATAAGCATATACGGAGTTTTATCTGTGGTTGTTCTCAACGTGGTTTTATATGCCCAAAGAACACTGTGCAACTCATTTATCTAGTTTCTTTTATCATCTAGCCTCTTCTTCAACCCATCAAGTATAGTTTTGTTGGTGACCTCTATTTGTCCATTACATTATGGGTGTTTAGGTGTAGTGTGAAGTTTTTTAATCATGGATTGAATGCAGTACTCCTCAAATTCCTCATTTTTAAACTGAATGTCGTGATCAATTATGAAGTCGTATGACATTCCATACCAGCATATGATATGTTTCCAGATGAACTAGAAAACTCTTTTATAAGGCATTTTAACAAATGACTCATCCTCCACCCATATTATGAAGTAATCAATTGTCACCACCAAGTACTTGAACCTTCCTTTGGTACTTAGTAATGGTCCGACCAAATTAATTCCCCAAATAAAAAAAAGGCCACTGACAAGTAATCGAAGGTAAAGAAGCCCCCGATATTCTATGGATTGCAGCAAATTTTTGACACTTATCATGCTTTTCGGCAAAAGAAATACGGTCTTCTCTCATAGTTGGACAATAGTATCCTTGCATAGCTATCATTTGTACTAATGATCAATCAACTGGATGAGCCCCACGAGAAACTTCATGTACCTCTCTAATACAATTTGGTACCTTTACGGGGTGTACACGCCGAAGTAGTGAAATTGTGAATCCCCTTTTATATTAGACTCCTCGCTCTAGCACATAACTGGATGCCTTGTACCTTAATTTCCTAGCATCTTTTGAGTCAGTAGGTGATACACCTTTGTCAATGTATCTTCTAATGGGATCCATTGACGAGGGTCCTAAATCCACCGTAATAAAAATGATCATAACTTTTGCATCTACACTTATGTGTGCAAGAATATCCATAGGGATGGTTCTCCTGAGTTCTATCCTGGTCTCTGAAGTCAGTCGAGCAAGTGTATCTACTCGGGCATTCTCTATCCTTGGTATTTTAACCATTTTGATTGCAGTAAACTTGGATATGACTTCTATAGTTTAAGGTAGATGATTTATCATGAAATCTCCCTTGAATCCATATATTAAAGTACTTGGTTAACAATAAGACGAGAATCAATATGTGCCATAACCTACTCGGCTCCCAATGGTAAGGCTAACTCCAATCATATGACTAATGCTTTATACTTTGCTTCATTGTTGGAGCCCTGAAATTGAAGACGAATTGCATATTCCACATTAATGTCGTTTCAAGTATTAATAATAAGATATGCTCCGTTGCTAGTGGCACAAGAGGATCTGTCTACATACAACTTCTAAATTGGAATGTTGTTGTTAAATATCTCCACGGATAGTACTCCTTTATGGAAAATTTTCTTTCTCTGATCATTGTACCATTTATCCATCTCTTGAGCAGCTGAAGTTTTAGGTTGATCGGAGATAATTTTAGTTTTCTTTAGATCGGATCTTTCTTCCAAGGAAGTATGCTCGAGAGGAAAACCTTAGTTTTTGATCATTTATGCATACGGGATCTCAGTAATAAAATCTACTAGGGCATGTCACTTCAGTGTGGTTCTTAGCTCATAGATGATTCATACTCTCCTAGATCATAATATCCTAGATATACTTCCAAAGACATTAATCTCCCTGATTTCTCTAGTTTGTGAAGCGCCTGGCACAGACGTAAATCTATGTAGGTGGTATGCACTTGAAAGTATGGATTCATCTTCCTTGAAGCTTCAATAAGAACAAGGGATAGCTATTATAGATGTGGATATCTGATTTTTTCTCCTCTGAATTCTTTACTAGTGTAATACATAGACTTTTGAACTCCATCTTCCAATCTGACTAATGTCGAGAAAACAGTGGATTTTGAGACAGCCAAATACAGATACAATTTCTCCCCCAAAATTGGTCGGGAGAGTAGTGGTGGAAATCTCAAACACTTCTTCAAATCCTGAAAGGCATTTTCACATTCCTCATTTCATTTGAAAGTTTTTTGTGAGCACTTTGAAGAGTCGTAAGCATTTATTAGTAGATTGGGATACAAATTGATTAAGGGAAACCACTCTTCTCGTTAATTTCTATGCATCCTTATTGCATGTTGGATATTGCATATCAATAAATGCCTTTATTTTATCTGGGTTGGCTTTAATTCCTCTCCAATTCATAATGAAGCCTAAGAACATTCCTTTATGTATACCGAATGCACATTTGATCGGATTGAGCTTCATTTGATGTATATCTAACTGATCGAACGTCGGACTCAGGTCTTTAATGTGGTCGGAAGCTACCTTGCTCTGGTAAGCATATTATCCACATATGCTTCCATATCCTTCTCAATTTTTTCTTCAAAAAATTGGTTCACGCACCTTTGGTATGTTGCTCCAACATTTTTAAGCCCAAAAGGCATAACGTTGTAGCAATAATCACCTCGATTGGTGATGAAAGATGTAATTTCTTTGTCCTTCAATGTCATTTTGATTTGGTTGTAAACAGAATATGCACCCATAAAGGTCACCAACTCGCGACCTTCTGTTGCATCTACCAATTGATCAATTCTGTGTAAAGAAAAATTATCTTTAGGGCATGCTTTGTTAAGGCCGGTTAAATCTACACACATTCACCATTTGTCATTCTTTTTTTTTTGCCATCATTGCATTGGCCAACCAATCAGGGTATTTTACATCTTCAATAAAATGTGTTTTCTGCAATTTGTCTACCTCTTCCTAGATAGAAATATTTTATCCGGGGCTAAATACCCTACGCTTTTTCTTGATCGGCTTGGCATCTTTGTTGATATCATGTTCATCATATACGAAGTTAGGGTCAATTCCAGGCATATCCTCATGGCTCAAGACAAACACGTTTTTTCATTCTCTAAGGAATGTGATTAATTCGTATTTAAGGGATGGTTCTAGGTTTGAGCCAATTTGGTGGTCCTCTCTGGCTAAAGGTCAATTTGATAAGTGGTGGTTCTCTTCTAGACTTCTTGTTGATCAACTAAAGTATAATAGTGCTCTCTAGCCTCCACTTTCTTGCCTTTTACCTCACAACACCATAGTAAGTGGGTAACTTCATACATCGATGAATTGTAGATGGCAATGCTTTGAATTTTTTCAATCTAACTATGATGAGGATCATATTATATGCGGAGGGAACATTTTTATCTAGGATGAAGAAGCAAATATTCTCAGTTTTTCTTACTAGCTAAGTGCCGATCAAGACTTTTAATTTTACAGTTCTTAAAGATAAACCTTTTCTCTGAAGAAATCGATTAAAGGCCTATGATAAGGTTCTAGTTTTCTATCTCATAACCCCATGTTATGAAAGCTATTATAGAAGTTAACATCTGTTGAACTATTGTTATCTATGAGAATTCTTGTAATCCTTGCATGATGCACTCGAAAGGTAACGACTACAGGGTCGTCATGAGGGTAAAGCATTCCTAATAAGTCATTCTTGGAGAAGCTGATGACCAGATTATATTTATTCACCTTCATGGGCTGACCATTGTGGGCACCTCGATTTGTCACCGCGGGCCCAGACGAGTAGCCCAGAAAAGACCCAAAGTTTGGAGGCCTCACTTCCCTACTAGAACCAATTACGACTTAGTCTATTCCTAAAATCTCGTAGAGAGATATTCTTGGAAGTGAAGGACTGATGTAGGGGAGTCCAACGCCCCCACTCCCCGAGAAGAAACATGTATATAACAAACCCTAGGCCTGGGGCAAAAGGCACGTAATATATTTCTTGTAAAACACTCCCCGGAGTACAAAGAAATAATACTGAGAGCACCACCGTGGACGTAGTCATTCTTGCTGAACCACGTACATACTGTGTTGTGTGATTGACATTCTTTACATTCCTTATTTGCTTTGGTGATTATCTTTTCCTATTAATTTGTGTTGAAGTTAATACTCACCACAATTGGCGCCGTTTGTGGGAAAGTTTGTCTTCCTTTAAAAGCCCTCACCAACAAAGAATTGAGAATGTCTGGTCACAGTAGCAATGCCCCTCAAGTAGGGGATATCCAAGAGCAACCTGCTCCCCGCAGGATCAGATCTGAAGTTCAACATTCAAATCAAAGGGATCGCCCAAAGCGGCTAGCCTCATAGGAGAGCCAGGGACCAGCGAGATCCACCAAATCTCCAGATTGATTGATGCCTATGAGGCAAGGCTCCAAGAGCAAAGGGAGTTCGCTCGCAAGCAAGAGGTTGATAATGCTCGCCTCAAAAGGAAATTAGAAAGGATGGATAAAGAACTCCATCGCAGCACTAGGCGACGTCCATATCGCACTCCTATCCCTCAGGCGAGCAAGTCTCGCAGCCGAAGAAGGAGCACTATATGTGGATCCCAAAAAAGTGAGAAACATGAGTCGGATGATGATTTGCTCAAGAAACAGGGACCAGCTCTCCATTACAAGAGCCCAACTCAAGGTGATGAGGATATACGAAATTTGGTCCAAAGAGAGATGGACCAGCACCCAACACATCGAGGTGCTAGATCAACCAGAGAACTTGCTCGTCGAGCTCTTAAGACCGAGATGAAATCCCTTTTCTCAAGGGAGATAGAAGAAGAAGAAGAAGAAGAAGAAGAAGAAGATCCCAAGAAGTTTGCTTTTCTGAGATTTAAGATCTATGACGGAAAGATTAACCCTATCGATCACGCTAGGCAGTACAGGCAGACCATGACTCTCTAGAATCATCGGGATCACTAATGTGCCAGATTTTCCCCTCGATCCTACACGATATGGGCCAAAAGTGGTTCGAGAGGCTCCCTTACAGGTCCATTAGGAGCTTCGAGTCCCTGGCCGAGCTTTTCATGGCTCACTTCATTACCAGCAGCTCCCATCCAAAGAGGATGGATGCTTTGCTAACAATGAAGAAGACGCCACAGGAAAGCCTCCGGGACTATGCAAAGAGGTACTGGGAGTTATTCAACGAGGTCGAGGAGTGATTGGAACAGGTAGTAGTGGCCTCTTTCAAGATCGTCCTACCCAGATCTTGCCTTCTGCACCAATCCCTAACGAAGAAGGAGGCCACAACCATCGATGACCTGATGGCTCGCATCGAGAAGTATGCCAAGGTGGAAGATGTGACCCACCTCAGTGAAGGGGAGAATGGTCAGACTAAGATCGCTGCCAAGGGCAACGATAAGGCCCAAAACCAGAATAAATGAGGTAAGAAGGGGGGAAATGGTGGCTCCAAGAATGGAGGCAAGAACGATGTTTCGAAAGCATTTTAGGAAGTAAACACTGTCTTCAAAGAACCAATCTATAAGATCCTAGCAAAGTTCAAAGACGAGCCATTTGTTAAGTGGCCCAGGAAGAGAGGGGGAGACCCCTCAAAGAGAAACAACGCGTTGATATGTGCTTTTCACAAAGAGGAAGGGCATAAGACTGAGCACTACAAGGCTCTCAAGTCTCACCTTGAAGAGTTGGCCCAAACCGGGCATCTGAACGAGTCTTTGAAGAAGAAGGCAGAGAAGGTTGTTGCCAATGGAAACATAAGGCCTAATAACGTACTAGAGGATGATGCTGGCCTTGAATTTGCTGTAATTTACAGGGCATCTGACATGAAGCAAATTCAAGGGAATTCATCTCGGATGGAGGTGAAAAAGCTTATAGCAGTAATGCAAGCTTTTCAGATCGATCTAGCGAAAACACAGTCAGGAAAGCATCGACGAGCAGATGATGTCGACTACAGCAAACACATTGTGTTTATAAAGGAAGATCTAGTAGGGGTGAGAACCCCGCATCATGACGCTTTGATCAGTATGCTCGGGATAGTCAACTATGACATCGATAAGTTACTCGTCGACTAGTAAAGCTCATTCGAGATAATGTATCTCGACCTATTTAGAAATTAAAGTTAAGCGTTGCCGACTTGAAGGAAGCCACTGTCCCTCTAGTTGTCTTCACTGGAAAAATAATTATTCCATTAGGAAAGATCATGATACTGGTAAGGGCAGGGAGTGTATCCAAGATGATCGAGTTTCTGGTAGTCGACATTGACTCGCCATACCAAGAAATCCTCGACAGAGGGTGGCTAGGTACAATGAAGGCAGTCCCCTCGACCTACCATTAGAAACTCGAGTACGTGACTGAGCGAGGATTTATGGAGATTCACAGAGATCAAGCGATGGTAAGAAGGTGATTCATAGTAGCCATCCGCCCGAAACCAGAGAAGAAGGTCGAGAAGGCCAAAGAAAAGGTCGAGGAGCAAGAAGGTCTGATACTTTAAAAATAGCAGTTAAAGTATGGAAGACCCAGAGTGGAGGAGACCAGGCTCCTCCCCTATGAGTGGGTCATTGAGAACCTGGAAGAAGTCACATCCGATGGTAACAAAAAAGACAGGAGTTTATTGATTGGAACATCTCTCACAGATAAAGCGAAGAAAGAGTTGACAATGCTACTAAGGAGTAACCTAGATGTTTTTGCGTGGGAACCATGCGAGCTACCTGGAATTAATCCTAGTGTGGTTTTTCATCAGTTGCATGTCGATCCCACTTTCAAACCTATCACGCAGAAGGCACATCGAACTGCGCCAGAAAAGGCCAAGGTTGTAGAGAAGGAAGTAGAGAAGCTGCTGAATGCAGGATCCATACGGGAAGTTCAATTCCCTAAATGGTTATCCAACCCAGTAGTGGTTTCGAAGAACAATAAGAAATAGAGAGTTTGTATTGATTTCACTGACCTAAATAGGGAATGCCCTCGCGGAATTCACGGGCGAGTGACCAGCATCAGACCATGAAGAAAAATCACTCATCAGAAGGAGTTTGGAGATTATTTGTTGATGGAGCCTCCAACTCAAAGGGGGGAGGAGTAGGCATTGTACTTGTTACTCCAGAAGATACAATCCTCGATCAGGGAATTAGACTTGGATATGAAGCCTCCAACAACTAGGCAGAATATGAGGCTCTGATAGCTGGCCTGCAGAAGGCACAGGCGTTGGGGGCAAATCAACTACAAGTGTTCGGCAACTCGCAATTAGTCTCCAATCAGATAAGTGGGGACTTAAACTCAAGAGGCGAAAGAATGGAAGCCTACCTCGCCTCAGCAAATAAGTTAATGTCCAGTTTTGAGGAAGTCGGTGTCCAACAGTTTCCCAGAGGATAGAACAGCCATACCGACGCCCTGGTAGCCCTGAGTTCAGTAATCGATTCCGATTTAAAGAGAACAATCCTCATCGACTTCCTCGCCCATCCAAGCATCAACCAGAGCGACGAGTTACCGAACATGGGACATATGCTCCAGATTGAGTCATCACCCTACTGGATGGACCCCCTAAGGGATTATTTAAAGGACAGTGCACTTCTAGACGATAAGAAGGTCGCTCATCAGATAAGAGTCAAAGCTGCCCACTTTCACTTATCTCCTGAGGGAAGACTATATAAGAGATCATTCACTGGCCCTTACCTTCAATGTGTTCACCCAAAGGACGTCAAGCAACTTCTTCGTGAGCTTCATGAAGGAATCAATGGAAACCATATTGGAGGAAGGTCATTAGCTTTTCGAGCAATGAAGAAAGGCTACTGGTGGCCATACATGCAGAAAGATTATGGGGTATATGCTCGCAAGTGCGAGAAATGTCAACTACATGCTCCTATGGTCCACCAACGTACCAGCGATCTAAAATCACTTACCAGCCCCTGGCCTTTCGCCCAATGGGGAATGGACATAGTAGGCTCTCTTCCTACCGCTGTCGGCTATCACAAGTGTCTATTGGTCATAGCAGATTATTTCACCAAATGGATCGAGGCAGAGCCACTAGCGAATATCAGAGATGCATATATGATGAGATTCAAATGGTAAAAGATAATTACCCACTTTGGAATCCCCAGAACCATCATCACTGACAACAGAACACAATTCGAGAGTGGCCCCTTCCATAACTTTTATAATGAACACGGGAAAAGGCACCATTTTATCTCGGTGGCCTACCCTCAGAGTAACGGTCAAGCCAAAGCTTTCAATAAAATAGTGATCGATGGGCTGAAGAAACGACTAGAGCGAGCCAAGGGCGCATGGGTGAGCGAGCTGCCACATATTTTGTGGGCCTACCACACTACCCCATAGCGGGAAACTGGGGAAACTCCATTCTCACTAATGTATGGAATGGAAGCAATCATCCCTTTGGAAGATGGCCTACCAACCATGAGGTTCAACCAGGTCGACCAGGGCTAGAATGATGCAGCATTACTCGCTAAACTTGACCTAGCTGATGAACGCAAGGAACTAGCCTTAGTGAGACTAGTGAGCTATCAGCAATAGCTCGCGAAACACTATAATAAGAGGGTCAATCCAAGAGCATTCTAGGTTGGGGACTACGTCCTAAGGAAAGTCCTTGGCAGCGCAGTGAAACCATCGGATGGAAATTTAGGACCAAACTAGGAGGGACCATTCAAGGTAACAAGAGATGATCTATAAAGAGCCTATCACTTAGAAACTCTAGAGGGCAGAGAGATACCCCGAGCTTGGAATGTTGCTAACCTGAAAAAATTATATTTCTATATTTTCTTTATTTATCTTTTATTACATTATTTAAAGTGGCAACTCATTTTTTATTAATAAAGGACTGTTTGGCAATGGCATTTTATGAAGTGTTAATTCTTTATTAGGAACTTTATAACTTGCACATCTTTCCCAAGCGACAGGCACCTTAGTCAAAGCATAAGGCAGGGTCTCACCCTCCTCAGGTTTTCGTTATGAAACATGAACAACCTCCTAGCATTGCCCTTGCAATATATGAAGCCCTACAGGGGACCCTTAGGTAGCTCGACCAAATCAAATATGTCACCAAACTATGTTTGGTTCAAAAAACCTGATAGGATAGAGCATCCAACACCAGGTGTGTCCTCACCGTTGCCACACTTAGGCCTAAGGTAGTGTGACGACATCACCTAAAAGGTAAAGTGAGGCAGAATGGTATCCCAAAAGCATACTGGACTGGGAGGATACTAACTCAATGAAACAACCCTATAAATCTAATCGGCTACGAAGGGCCCAAGATAATCAAGTGGGAAATAAATGAAGTAAAAAATATACAATGCATGTTTAGTCGGTAAAATCGAAGAATACATAAATCTTACATTACTTCATTATAAGTACAATGAGTTACATTCGGTAAAATCTTATTGAGGATTAGGCCTCTGAACAAGATAATCAGCCACTTGTGCTCTTTGGCCGTCGTCCGGATGAGGAGTCAACTCCTCCTCGACCTCACTCACATCTAGCTCTAACAGCTGCTTGGAGATAGCATCTATAGGGATCCACTGGTCGTCCCTCCTGAAAGGATTAGGCCTCAAAGTTAAAAGAGAGATCTCATGACAGTACCAGAGTATTGAGTTCCTTGGGACTTGCAGCTCCCTAAGGGCGCTCAACCATCCCCTAATAAAGGATAATTCTTAAAACTTTGTCAGCCTCGTCGGAGCATCCATCCAACCTTATTCATAACCGTCAGCCCACACTCGTCGAGGACCTTTCTTGAATAGATGCCTCAGTCGTGTGACGTCCCTTTGAAGCCCAATAGCAATTATGTATGCTCGATGAATATCTTTTCGAAGCTCGTCTATCTCCCTAGCTGGACCCCCTGGATCTGTCATAGCTCGCAGACCAGATGATGGGGTAGAACCTTACAAAGCTTGAGGGGAGGTGATCGGACTTGTGCCAGCTTGCGGAACAACCGATGAAGAGGAACCTCGCAAAACTCGAGGTGCGATGCTCGGCACATGCTCCCTGAGTCACGACACCTCCCTCCTCAGAGTTTCATTCTCCTTTTGAAGAACTTCTCTGACTTGGTTGATTTTGGAGGCATCTAGAAGCTTGTCTCTCAAAGTATTTACTTCCTCTTGGACAGAGGCACCAAGTTCTTCCATCTCCTGAAGTCTATCCTTCAGTTTGGCGACGAGCTCAGACTAGTCCTTAAAACTCTTATTTCTCGACGTGAGAGACTTACAAATCCTAACGAAGGCCTGGCGAACTTGGATGCTCTCATTAGGACCAAGGATCCTTCCCAGTTGAGAGGTGGCAGGTATATACTCATATATACCAATAACCTACAAGCCATACAAGTAGTAAGATGCAGAAGAATCAGTGCACAGAAAAGAAAGTACTTTCATTTCATTCAAATAAAGGGGTCCAGGTACATCGGTAATTAAAAAAAGAGCAGTACAAATAAAGAAAAAGATACAGAGGAAATCCAAAGAACAGGCTAACTAGCAACTTCAGTTTATTCAGAGGTTACTGGTTGCTTTCCCTTATCGATAGCAGCAGAGACAACTCCATCGGATGGAACAACTATTGTTCCCTGAGCAGGAGAAGCACCAATAGGAATGATCTGAGAGGCAGGGACTACACCTTCAATGGCTGGGGTAGGCGCATCATCTATAACATGCTTTGGGCATGGATCATGCTTGTCGAATAAGGGTGAGTCGATATCCACCCCGGCATCCAGAAGAGCCTTATTCAATCCCTTCTTAAAGTTCAGATGGTTGATGTAGCCTATCTGAACATCAGCGTCCTCATATGCGATAGTCCACCCAAAATTGTATGAACTTTCCTTAATAATGGCTGCCTCGGACTCCATCTTCTTTACCTTCTCTGCCAGTACCTTATTTTCCTTAACCACGGCTAGCTTGCTCATGCAGACCAGATCGTAGGACTGCCGTAACTCATTTAGCTCATTGATCGTCGCGTTCTTCGCTCTGTTGGCTTCAGCGAGGGCGAGATCGGAGGACTTCTGGGCCTCGTTGGCAGCCTTAAAACTGGCCTCCAGCTTGATGCCTTTCCCCTTCAGTTCAATGTTCTGCTTTTCTAAATCCCCATTCTTACTCACCAGCTCGTCGTGAGTACGGTAAAGAATGAAGAATTCGATCACGAACTACAAGTAAAATGAGAACATTAGAAGAAAGCATTAAATATAATATTACAAGTATTGAAAAATGGAAACAGACTTACCAAGGCTAGCCTCTGACTCGCTTATAGGGCTAACTAGTCAGTCCCTATTGCCCTCTGTCGATCAGCAGGCAAAACTGCTCTCTCTAGCAGTGCAGGAGCCAATTGGGGAGAGGTGGCGACAGAGGCCCCCTCGGGTAACGTGGACACGGGCACTAAAGCTTGCCCGACCTTCATCCTCACTTCCACTCTCCTTCTCTCCTCTTCTCTCTTTTTCTCTCTCTCAGTTATCCTCCTTTGTTCCATCTTTTTCTTCTCTTCCACCTTCTTACTCTCTTCAACCTTCTCCCTCTCCTCTTCCCTCTTTCTCTCTTTCTCTCTCAACTATTCTTCCTCCCTCCTCCTCTTTTCCTGCTCGATGACAGCAGGCTTAGAGCTAGTGGAAACTTCTCCACTACTAGACTTTTATTACTTTGACCTCCTGGAAAGAAGCACATCATCCTCATCCTCATTATCCCTGATCATATTTCTTCTGGGAGGAGCCATTTCTGCCTCGCTAGAACTGCTCAACTCGCCGCAAGACTCTCGAGCCTCTGAAACCTCTTCCGAGATGGAAGACTCTTCACCAGAGCTCTCTACATTGTAACCACCGTCAGTAGCGCCCCTATTATCACCCTCACTATCCTCACCAGAGCTGCTCTCTTCCTCGTCCAATTGGATAAGGTCTGCAGCAACTTCTTCAGTGATATCAAGCTTGGGGATACTGTCGATAGGTCATGCAATGAAACTAGACCCAATATTTTTAAACTCCTAAAGAAAACCCGCTGACCGAGAATGTTCACCATCAGCCAAAGGTTCTCTCATGTTCCAAGCTTTGATCAGCTTGGCAGCTCTAACCTTACTAAGAGCAGGTTCCAAGTTCTTTATCCTCACTGAAAAAAAGATAGAAGAATATCAGAGAAATCATATATTAATAAGAAGATCGAAGAGCAGAACAAAAAGTTAAGCCTACCTATGTACTCCTCCCCATATAAGGGGATCATGAACCTGTCAAACCTCGACCCCTCAGTATGGGGAGGAAATTACCAATTTCTAGCAAGAAAACCCTCTTGCCAGTAATCCTTGTGGGAATCAGGTAGATTTACTACCAATACCCTATCAGGACTCCTGGACTTGAGGTAAAGAAGACTAGAACTTGTTCACGAGAAAGAGTAGCAGAACCATATCTCAGCGAGCCCTAGATTGGTGCCATAGAGCTGATTTATTCTATGGACACCATTAACTATCTTCCAAATGTTTGGCAAAACACTGTGTAGGGACAATATTGAAGTATCCAAAGAAGTGCAAAAACAAATTACTTGGAGGGAAAGTGAGCCCCCCTTGGGACAGTAAAAGAACGTGAATCCAGTGAGCGCCCTCTATTTCTCTAACATTTTTAGGGATAGGGGCACACTCAATGTCTACACAATTTGGGATGTTGTAGTACTTCCTAAAATCAGTTACAGACCTATTGCCTATTTTTCCCATTTACAAAACCCTAACTACAAATACAAGGAGATTTTAATGGAAAAAAGCATAGACAGAGAGCAAGTGAAATTAAAACTTAGCTTGGGACGACGCGAAGTCACAAGCAAAAATTATGGAGGAGGTTGAGATTGAAAGATGAAGACCTGGGAACGAGAACGTAACGGTAGAAGCTCAGAGGAGATGAGAAAATTTAAAGAAGTTTGAAACGATAACAACGAAATAGTGCTCCAAAAGGTTTTTTAAACATCTCCAATCATATCGCACAAGACCCGAAGCAAGCTGCCGCCAAAATCAAGTTGAGAGGAGAACTTCAATCCTGGGAAGAGTTACACAATTTACAAGAGAGCCACTATGACAAATCATTTAAATTTATTGAGCCCAAATTATGCCCCAACAACATTAGGGGCAATTGTGGGTACCTCGATTTGTCACCGCGGGCCCAGACAAGTAGCCCAGAAAAGGCCCAAATTCTGTAGGCCTCACTTCCATACTAGAACCAATTACGACTTAGTCTATTCCTAAAATCTCATAGAGAGATATTCTAGGAAGTGAAGGACTGACGTGGGGGAGTCCAACACCCCCACTCCCCGAGAAGAAACATGTATACATCAAACCCTAGGCCTGGGGCAAAAGGCACGTAATATATTTCCTATAAAACACTCCCCAGAGTACAAAGAAATACTACTAAGAGCACCACCGTGGATGTTGGCATTCTTGCTGAACCACGTACATACTGTGTTGTGTGATTGGCATTCTTTACCTTCCTTATTTGCTTTGGTGATTATATTTTCCTATTAATTTGTGTTGAACTTAATAGTCACCACAACCATCTATCTCGTTTGATAAGTTGACTCGCCTAATGTACGAATAAGCTTTGGTCTCATTTAAATTGGTCGTTCTCTCAGTGACTTCATCTCCACCTCCAGCATCTCCTTCTATAATGAAATGACAATTAAAAGATATCATGCATACTTTAAGTTCAGGCTCCTTAGGTTTCTTTGGTATGTCAGGGTCAACTTCAGAATCATCATCTCAACCTATTTTTCTCTCATCTTTGTTTTTTCAAGGGGACTCTGACCTTCTTCTCGTGTCTCGACCTTCAGTTTGGTCAATAAACCTGGTCATCTTTCCTCGGCGAATGAGAGGTTCAATTTCATTATTCAAGGCAATGCAGTTATCAGTGTCCTTTCTATGGTCTTTTTGAAATTCGTAGTATTTAGACTTATCTTTTTGGTTGGGCAGCGATTTCAATTTTCCTCCAAAATGTGATGAACACCTATAGTATAAGGATTATATTCTTCATACTTCTTTGGCTTCTTGACTTTATTATCTTTTTATTCCTTCTTATCAGAAATTTTTTGGCGGTCAGATTTTGTATCGGGGGTTTGCTTGGCAACCATAACTTCTTCGGCATTCATGATTTTACTAGCCTTTACCATCAGTTCAGCCATGGTTTTTGAGGTTCTTTCTCCAATGCATAATACAGTTTTTTAGGAAGCATTTCACTTATTAATGATGTAATGGTAGTTTTCTCTTTATAATCCACTACTTCTAATTTCTCATTATTGAAGAGAGTAATATATTCTCGAGTAGTTTCTCCTGGTCACTGTAGGACACTCAGTAAATGGGCTACCCTCTTGATTGTCTTTGCTCTGAAGTAGAAATTACTAATGAATAGTTCAGCGAGCTGATGAAAATTAGCAATTTTTCAATGGGGTAAATTATTATACCATATTTGATCAAGACTAATGATTATACTTGAGAAAGATCGACACCGTATCTCATCAAGAACATAATAAATATCGATAGCGGCCTGGTATTGTTCAACATGAAGGATGAGATCAGTTTTTTCGTCATATTTAGGTGTGATCATGGGTTGTTTGAATTTGGATGGTGTAGGGAAATCCACAATGGACGGGATGAAAGCAGATCCTTTCACAAAACTCCTTTGCAAAATATTCTTACTCTTATCCATTTTTCCGAGATAATATTCTAATCTATGTATTGATCCTAATCCCTTACAAGAGTGTTTTTATAGTTTAGACTTGGCTGAGGTGACTTTGGTAGCCTTAATGTGTATTTGTGTTGAGTTCTCTTCTTGAGTCTGTTGGGAATGCACAGACCGTCGGATGCTAGCTTCCGACCTAACCGACCCTTCCTTATGCTCTCAGGACCGAACCGATTCTCTATGATGGCCTATGGTTGCTCAGGGACCTAGACGATTAAAAGAGAAGGCTTTTCCCAAGATTTCCAACACGCTCAGTCGCTCAGAAGTGAAAGACCGAACATTATAGTAATTAGTAGATCGGAAGGATGATGTTGCTCTTGGGTTATAAGATCTATCACGGGAGGACCCAGAATAACTACTACTCTCATTTCTGAGAGGAGGAGGCAACATGATTCGTCTCGAATATTGCATTTTATTACCCTTGCATTTTATCCCCCTCGGGTACCTTAATTCCTATATTTATGCACGTTAACTAGATAACCTCTATTTTATATGTTTACATGTTTTACGAGGTATAATTGAGCTTGTGTAGGTATTCAGTGCTTAGTGAGAAGTTCGGTAGGATTCCATAGATGTTAATCGATAATCGCACTTGAAGGGGACATTTTAGTCATTTCATAATTTAGGATTTATGCCCAATGTCTTCACAGAACTTGAAGCCTTCTGAATAAGCTTCACGTGGCCACTGACGGTGCACATTTTTGAGTCATAACGAAGAAGTTATCGAACTTGAAGCAGAGGAGGAATTACACCAAAACACCAAGACCAAGGAGCTGCCCAAAACAGGGCATCAATCGACCGGCTAAGCACATGGTCAATCGATATTTCAAATTTGGCCTTTTTTTAATACAAGGGATATTACACAGCAACCAGTCGACTGGCCCCTTAGCCGCGGTCGACCCGTCCTCCCAGATTTTCGGCACTTGCTCTATTTTGATTTCTTTTTCTTTTATTTTATTTCCCACTTACTATATAAACAAATTGTTGTTTGTTTTGTAAGATGTCTTTTTATCTTATATTTTTTTAGTTTTAGATTAGTTTTACGGTTTGGTTTTGGAAAGCTCATCTTCCATCTCTCTCTTTGGGTTTTACCTATTTGGGTTATGTAAGTTGCACTATTTATCATCCCTACTATTTATTTAAGTTGTATTTTCTTTATTTTGTTTCTTTAATATTCATTTACTTTCTTTATAGTTGTTTTTTTTTGTTTATTTATTGTTAATATTGGTTAATTAGTTTTATTTCTTGTTCTAATTATGTCTTGTATCTAGTTTAAGGGTTGGGGTCATATTTCTGCCATTAATGGGTCTCGAGCTTTGAAAT
Organism: Sambucus nigra; assembly: GCA_949130495.1. Taxonomy (NCBI): domain Eukaryota; kingdom Viridiplantae; phylum Streptophyta; class Magnoliopsida; order Dipsacales; family Adoxaceae; genus Sambucus; species Sambucus nigra. Next base: position 354,067,227 of record OX422215.1, read on the forward strand.
ATAGGTCTTGGGTAAAAACGCACTTAATTGAACCCTAGTGTATTAGAGTTGGAATATTATGCATTTAACTTTCTTTGTCACGTAATGTTAGTGTTTAAAGCGATAATCCGATTTAAATCCAGGTATGATCATTTTCGATTAATTGTTTAATCTTTCATTGTTGAATTAATTTTCTTCATGTTTGGTGCTTATAATTAATTGAGTATGCTTAGTTAAATGTTTTCGATTTGAAATACTTTTTACACATTGTTTATCCCTAGGAGAGGATGTGACCCTAATTCCATTTTATCTTTCTTGTCTAGTTTTAATTACTTTTTCCCTTTTAAACCTCATCACCTTTTACACTTTTATTTCAGAAATAATAAATCGATTAAAGTCTGTCAAACATTCCATGTAGATTTTCGATACCCGAATCAGTCACTATACTCCATTTGTTGAGTGTAGTCATAGTTTAGGCTTTTCTCATTACGGTCAAAAGTCGATAACAACGATTGGCATATCTACACGGATGCACGATTTTCGCCGACATCAAAATGGTGCCATTTTCAGGGAATGTTTGTTATAGATTATAATTCTTTTATTATTTCGCAGAGTCTTTTTCTTTGTATTCGTATTCATTGTTTTCCTTTTCTTTTTGACTTGTGCTAACTTGTTTCGATAATCTTGAAATTTTGGTGCTTGTCGCATTTTTTAATTGCCTAATTTAAAATGTTTAGCTATATCTCTTTGGATAACCTTAGTTGTTTTGAGAATAGTTTTCCAAGTTACACTCCCAAGACTATGCAATAATGCCTACAAATTCTTGAAAATGAATGACTTGAGCATGAAATTCAAGAATTAGTAAGTAATCCCTCATCGCCTTGGGAATGTAACTTGGAAAGAAGGAAATCGTTTATCTATAAGCAAACCCCCTAAGAAGATGTCATGTCTTCTTGTTGGTTTGATCATGAGTTAACTTTCATGGAATTGAATGACCAATTCAAGAGTCTTAAAGATTGGTCTTTAGAAATAATTCCCAACTTGATGAGATCATTGAGAGTGATCCAAGCACTTTCAAATTCCAACCTCTTATTAATTCTTCCAATTATATTGAGGTTGAAGGTCCTTCCTTTCCTTGGTTCCCTACTATTCTCGAACCATTAAATATCATAAGAATCAGTTGAAAGTCTTGAGGACTTTGACCCGATCCTTGAATGGGAAAATTATTTTGAGATGCTTCATCTCATGGGCTATTCGATTGCACTTGTTGGGATCCTCTTCCAATTGGAAAACCTTAGGGATGTGATTTTAGTTTTCCCGAGATCAATGTGGTCTTATCACCCTTAGTATCCAAATCCCCCATCACCCACAGTTTTTTTTAATTGGTGATGTTTTATTTATTACGCCTTACACAGCCCTTTCGTTGTTCAAATCAAATTCTTATTTTCTGGGAGGGATGCACTCGGATGAGGGTACACCATTAATCCCTTAAAGTCAAACTGTATTTTGGGTGGACTCTAAAAAATTTAGACTTCTAGTGTATAGTTAGATAGAAGTCAAAATAGTAGGTTGTAAAAAGTTAGTTTCTTTTTTCTTTCTTTTTTCTCTCTCTTTTTAATTTTAGTCGTGTGTAATTAGTTAAAGTTTTTGTTATTCTTTTTGTTACGCTTGGTTCTAATATGTTTTGTAGATTCAATGGACTTGTACTTATTGGGGATCGCTCCATTTTGGATAATATCTTTCTTTTCCTCTCTTTGTGTTGTGTTCTTAATTTGCATTGAGTACAATGCAACATTTAAGTTAGGGGGTGAGGGATATTCTATCCATTAATTGTTAGTTTTATTGATTTGGTCACATTTTATTCACTAAGCATGCTTTTTTGTAAAAAAATTTGAAAATTTCAAAAATATTTTCTTTCTTTTTTTCTCCTTTCTTGTGGTTTTTGCCTTTGTTTCTGATGATAAATTTTAATAAATGCTTGATCCAATAGACAACTCAATGTTGCATGTTCTCAATTTTAGAGGTTATTAGACTTTAGTCCTCATATCATTGATATTATGAATAACTTCATGAATTAAACTGTAATCCCATAAGGACAGGTGCTTTCCTTGTTTTAATTATTTGGTTTAAGGAGTTTATAATTCAATACTCTTTGTTATATTGTATATACTTACATCGAGTGAGATTTGAGGTTTTCTTTGTGTGTGAGTGTTATACACTACTCTTTCCTCGTTGAAAACATTGAATTCGTTGGTAATCTCACTATTCTTTCATTTGATTGTTCATTATTTGAGTTCATTTATGAAATGTGTTACTTGAGCATGATTTTCAAAGTTGTTTTGACTCGAGAATTATGTAAACTTTTGGAAATGATCATAGGCCATCTTTGTTATATCACCCATATTGACCATTACCCCACCTTACATAATTCCCTAGTCAAACCCTTTGAGCCTTAATATATCCTTTCATTTCACTTCCTAAAAATCCCTTAACCAACTCCACATTGGACTTATAAACCATACATATTACCTTCCATACCTTTGTTTGGAATGTTATGTGGGACTGAATGATGCTATTGTTATGTGGTTGCAATTAATCATAAGAGAGTGAGAAAAGTGAAGAAAAGAAAGAAGTGAAAAAGAAAAGAAAAAAATGAAAAAAATAGCAAAAGAAAAAGATGAGAAAAAGAAGAAAACAAAATAAAGAGAAAGTTTGTACATGTTGTATGTAGTGTTCAATAAACTTTGTTACTCTCCAAATGCATATCTAATACTTGTTATGAAAATCATTTTTCAATTTTGAAATTGCCTATAATTTTCCATTATCCCGAATTTTCATCTCCGAACACCTTTGAATCCGTAAATAATCCCTTACTTTCCTAACCTTAACCCTAAACCTACATTACAACACTATAAAGTCATATGTGATCCTAGGATGAATTCAATTCAAAAGTTTAAATAGTTTTGATAATCTGTGAAAAATCATTTATCCTCCTTTAATGATGGTATCTTTCATTGAGATTGCATGTTTTTCATTTTATATATAGAATTCTTCATTAATGACATATGTTCAGCCTAGTTTTCATTTACATTTATTCTTTATGCCCGCATGTCCCGTGTATTATTGATTTTATTTGTTGAGTGTATACACCGGTGAGGATTTACATATATGCACACTTTCATGGTTATCCAGTTTGAAATTTTTTTGCCAAATTATACCTTGCATGTGCTCTCTTTTCCTCCCACTTTTAATGTTTTAATTATACAAAGTTGATTCTATAATGTTAATAATATGAACTATTGTGTGAATTCATTCACTTTTCTAATAATATGTTTGAAATATTTTTCTCTATTGTTGGGCTTGTTGCATGTGGTTGGGCATACATTTTGATGAAACTGTGATGTTTCTGGATTTCATCCATGAAAACCCTCATGAGACAACACTCGTCCATTAGGTAACCTAGGGGTTTAATGGCTTATTGCATATACTAAATGACATCATGTTCCCTACGAAAGTGGCATTTTTGTTTTTATTTTTCCTCATTTCTTGTGGTTTACTTTTAGTTCTTCTTTCTTCGTATTTCATTGCTAGGGACTTGCAATGCATACGTTAGGGGGTGTGATTCATCCCGAATATTGCATTTAATTACCCTCTTTACTTATGCATTTTAGCCCACTCGGGAACCTTAATTCCTATATTTATGCTCGTTAACTATACAACCACCATTTTATATGTTTACATATTTTATGAGGTATAATTGAGCTTGTGTAGGTATTACGGTGCTTGGTGTGAAATTTGGTAGCATTCCGTGGATGTTCCATCAATAATCGCACATGCAACAGCATTTTAGTCATTTCAAAAATTGGGATTTATTCCCAATGTATTCACGGAAGTTGAACCCTCTGAATAAGCTTCGAGTGGCCACTGACGGTGCGCGATTTCGAGCCATAACAAAGAAGTTATGGGACTTTAGGCGGAGGAGGAATTACACCAAAACACCAAACCAAAGTGCTGCTCAAATCAGGGCACCGATCGACCGACCGGTCCTCCTAGATTTTTGACACTTTCTCTATTTTTATTTCTTTTTATTTTATTTTATTTCCCACTTACTACATAAACCAATATTGTTTTTTTTAAGACATCTTTTTTGTCTTTTATTTTGTTTAGTTTTAGGGTTTGGTTTTGGAGAGCTCATCTTCCATCTCCGTCTTTGGGTTTTACCCATTTCGGTTATGTAAGTTGCACTACTGATCATACCTACCATTTATTTAAGTTCTATTTTCTTTGTTTCTTTCTTTAATATTCATTTACTTTCTTTGTAGTTAGTTGTGGTTTGTTTATTCATTGTTTATGTTAGTTAATTAGTTTTATTTCTTATTTTAATTATGACTTGTAGCTAGTTTAAGGGTTGAATGGTTCTTGAGCTTTGAAATCTAGGTTTTGGGTCAAAACACATTTAATTTAAACCCCGTGTATTAAAGTTGGAATATTATGCGTTTAATTTTCTTTGTCACGCAACATTAGTGTTTAAAGCGATAATTTGATTTTAATCCATGTCTGACAATTTTGATTAATTGTTTAATATTTCATTGTTGAATTAATTTTCTTCATGTTTGGTGTTTATAATTAATTGAGTATGCTCGGTTAAATTTTTTCAATCCGAAATCCTTTTTACGTATTGTTTAGCCGTTACGAGGATGTGGCCCTAATCCCGTATTATCTTCTTGTCTAGTATAATTACTTTTCCCTTTTTTCCCTTTTAAATTTCATCACCTTTTACACTTTTATTTCAAAAATAATAAATCAATTAAAGTTATTCAAACTTTTTGCTGTGAATTTTTTATACCCGGACTGACCGCTATACTCTATTTATTAAGTGTAGTCATAGTTTTGGTTTTTTGCATTGCGGCTGGAAGCTGATAAAAACGATTAGCATATCTAATCAGACATTCAGTTTTTGCCAACAATACAGCATCTCCCTTTGGGATGGTGAGGTAGTTTACTTGTCCTGTAATGTTTGAGATAATTGCCTTGATCTCTCTTGTATTGCTTCTTACCCTTTCTCAAGATTAATTAATATTCCTTGAATATTTGCTATGCTAGGAGGAGCATATGGATCAAGAGTGTTTCCTGAAGTGGCAAGGCTTCTGTAGGCAACACTCTTGTTTCAAGAATCTTGAAATTTTTGTGCTTGTCATGTTTTTCTAGGAGTTGGGTTCATCTTTTCTAGGACCTGACCTTTATACATGTTATAATCTCCAAAATTCTTATGAGTTTAGATCCCTAAGCATTTCCTTTTTCATAATATAGACAAGGTTTATCATATGATGAAGTAGATATACTAAAATCAATCAAGGTTGCTTTCAGTAACGTTCGTCATCCTTTGGAAATCTTCCAATGTGAATGAGTGAATAGGATTGGTAGAGAAAGATGATAATTAGTCATTCCCACAGACGATGCCAATTTATTAATGTCCAAAATTGGTAAAAATTTTATCTTAGCCATGAGTTACCAATGTTGTAATTACAACTAATTATTTAAGCAATGAGAGGGAAAATAATATAAGACAACAAAGATTTTTTACATGGTTCATCTAAGGGAAAGCCTACATCCACAGTTGTGATATTCCTGTTGAAGGTAGTTACATAGAACTTTAGGTAATCTTGTTTGTGCGCAATTGACCCATCCCTTATGCTAAGGGAAATTATATATGTATAGTGGTCCTGGAAACCAATGGATTGAGTGACTTTATATATTCAAGCATTTACACACATATAAAATAAATTAAACTATTGATCTTCTAAGGCACATGTGGAATAACTGTTCATAATTCCCATGTGAGTGACCTTTATTCTTTCTGATGATTCATCTTCTTAAGCTGGTCAGTTGGTGTGCCAACAAACTATTTTTGGAGCCGATCAAGTATAAATGAAACACTGAGATGTATACTTATAAGGACACGTGTCCCTATCTCATTGGTCCATGTGGCATGAATATAATTTGACCCACAATAAGGTTGAGATAGTTTTTTTAATTAAAAAAAAAAGAGTTTTACTTGATCTTTGTCTAATCATTTTTTGACTTATGATTTCTAACTTTAAATAAGGGCATTTATGTAAACCTTTCTATTGATAAAGTTTTTTTACCATTACTAAGATTGGCTAAGAATTATCAGTTCATGTAGAGTATCTGTGGGCTTTTGCCTTGATATTTTCATATTAGACTTATATGCCCTCTTAGTTTTGTCCCAAAGATGAGCCTAACCATAGTTGGGTTCATCTTTTCTAGGAGCTAACATTTATACATGTTATAGTCTCCAAAATGCTTATGAGCTTAGATCCATAAGCATTTCGTTTTTCATAATATAGACAAGGTTTATCATATGATGAAGTAGATAAACTAAAATCAATCAAGGTTGCTTTCGAAAACGTTCTTCATCCTTTATAAAGCTTCCAAGGAGAATGAGTGAATAGGATTGGTAAAGAACGATGATAATAAGTCATTCCCATAGACGATGCCAATTTATTGATGTCCAAAATTGGTAGAAATTTTATCTTAGCCACGAGTTACCAATTTTGTAATTACAGATAATTATTTAAGTAATGAGAGGGAAAATAATAAAAGACAACAAAGATTCTTAACGTGGTTCTGCTAAGGGAAAGCCTACGTCCATGGTTATGGTATTCCTGTTGAAGGTAGTTAAATAGAACTTTAATCATTCTTTCTTGTGCACAATTGACCTGTCCCTTAAGCTAAGGGAAATGATATATGTATACTGGTCCTGGAAACCAATGGATGGAGTTACTTTATATATTCAAGCATTTACACACACATAAAATAAATTAAACTATTGATCTTTTAAGTCATGTGTGGAATGATTGTTGATAATTCTCATGTGAGTGACCTTTATTCTTTCTGATGGCTCATCCTCTTAAGATGGTCAGCTGGTATGCAGACAAAGTATTTCTGGATCCAATCAAGTATAAATGAAACGCTGAGATGTATACTTATAAGGACATGTGTCCCTATCTCATTGGTCCATGTGGCATGAATAATTTGACCCACAATAAGGGTGGATAGTTTTTTTATTAAAAAAAAGTTTTACTTGATCTTTGGCTCATCACTTTTTGACTTATGATTTCTAACTTTCAATAAGGTCACTTATGCAAACCTTTCTATTAATAATTTTTTTTTTACCACAACTGAGATTGAATAAGAATTATCAGTTCATGTAGAGTATCTGTGGGTTTTTGCCTTGATATTTTCATATTAAACTTATATACCCTCATAGTTTTGTCCCAAAGATGAGCCTAACCATAGTTGGGTTCATCTTTTCTAGGAGTTGACCTTTATACATGTTATAGTCTCCAAAATTCTTATTAGTTTAGATCCCTAAGCAGTTCCTTTTTCATAATATAGACAAGATTTATCATATGACGAAGTAGATAGACTAAAATCAATCAAAAAATATAGGAGGGAAACTTGTATTTGTATCCATCCACATGGGGAAAATTTACATCACTTGAATTAAATCTTATTTACATATAATACCTCTTCCTAACCCTAATGATAGTACTTTTTTAGATTTTTCTCATTCCAGGTATTGGCAAATGGTTCTCCTTCAAGGTTTTCAGGTCGATTTCTATCTGGAATAACTTCTTTAGTGATTCTATAGGGGCTATGATAATTGGGTAGGAGTTTTGTATACTTTTGAATAACCTTATTGAGGATGTAATCTTCCACCTTCAGTGTACAACTTTCAACCTTTTTATTTTAGTATCTGGCAACTCTTTTAAGTGGTCTTTGTAGCAGTTTTTTTATGTTTGAGACCTTGGAACTACAAGATGGGGTAAGAAGTATTCTTCCAGCTAGGTTATCTTATCCCTAAGGGATTTGACATTATGTTTATCTAACCTCATTAGATGGTCGCTGTAAGGGAGGGACTTTAAGAGGGCTTATTTTAAGCAAACCTATAGTGGTGGGAAAATTGTATTATGAGATTTTATTGGAGACGATGTCTATGGTGGAGGTTTTATAGTTTTCAACACATGGATATAGGGATTGAGTTCAGGTATTTTGACCAATCGCCTTTTCTCGATTGTGTTTCCTTAAGGGATAGAAGCAGTGTACCAAGTGTAGAAGCATTCAATAGGGATTAAGTCTGAGGATCCCAGCATGGCCTGTGAGACATTGGGTTTGTTCTCACGGATTTGGCGTAATTTCTTGAAGTCCATATATAATATTTCCTCATAGAATATTTCCATCCTTAGTTGTAAGGATTTATTTGTTTCATCCCACCATGCTCTAGGAGGTTGTGATAAGGAATGTCTTCCCCTTAGAGACTTAAGTGTTCACTCCATGCATGATGGGGCTCTTTGGGGTAGAGGTTCAGGTCTCTCTATTGAAGGGGAATCCAAGGACAGTTTTTCCCTTGTGCACTATGGTTATGATGGACACTAGAGCTCCTTGTTGGTTTTTCCTAAGTCTGAATCCTGGCAGGTATCCTATCTTATGAATGATTCGAGAAGATGCATTATGAATAATTGTCTCTTCTTATATCGTATGTGTGAGTGAGATGATTCAGAAATGCTAAGGTAGATGTCATTACAGTCACGCTGGATGTCTAAGAGTGGGATAGTACTGGTGTTGGAAACTTTAGCCCCACCATCACCCCCTATATTTTGATGAGATGTGTGTCAAATATGTAATGACGACGGTAATTTACCCATGGGATGCACTAGTATCTTTCTAGATGAGAGTTGAAGCTGGAAAGACATTGAGAACATGAAACACATTATTACACTTGATGGATCCGATGATGAATGTAAGGGTATAGGCTCCTAGGTTCTCTTGACGAGTATTGTCATATGCTCTAATAACCGTGAAATAAAGAGTGAATTTTGAGGAGTTGCCCAAAATTAGTGGTAGTGCAAAGATATTTGATATCGATGGTGTATCCTCTATTAATACTAGGGGTAGGATATATCCTCAGGCTTTAGTAATAATGTACAATACAAGCTGGTGGTTTTGGACCTATATGGTGAAGTACTCATCAAATAAGATAATGTACATTTGCATGGCTATTGACCTACTAGTGGCAGACATCTTTATCAGTGAGAGGTTTTGAGGCACAGAAGCTTTAAATAATAAATGAATGAGGGTGGCTTGATGTTCTGGAAACATAGCCAGTAACACCCAGATGGAAATGTTAATTTATGTTCAATGGAGGTTCTCGTGGATCTAGTTGTTCTCTCTGGGGAGGGAAGTAAAACCTTCCTCGGATGGACCTCTCCTTTGTCAGTGGGATTTTAAGGAGTGGAGTGTCATCCTGAATGAGTAATGAAGTATACGTCTTCTTTTAAAGAGAGTAAAGTATCTTCATACATTTCTTGCTTGGCTTTTTCTAGGCAGAGTATTCAATCGACTAAGAATATGGAACTGAAGGTAGGAAGTATTAGACCTAGGACCATTACTCTAGTCTAGTCAAGGATCGAAGACTATTTTGGATCTTTAGGAATTTTACTCCGAATTTAGGCGAGAGTCTTGTATTTCATATCATCTATCCAACGCACTGTTATACTGGAGTTAAGGGAATGAGTCAGGATTTCTACCACTGTCATGAGTACGTACTCATCCTTTTGATCCGGGATAACAAAGTATGACCCTGTAGATGTGGATGATCCTTTTGATATTTCATTACTTGAGGCATGTTTTTCGGGGTCTTCCTTGTCATAAGAGGATTCTAATTCTCCTCGATTTATTTCTCTCATAATGTCAATGACTTTGCAGTAGATGTTCTCGTAATAATATCGGTACTTAGCATAATATGTTCCCCAGGGTGTGAGTCCCTTGACAAACCTAGCGATAGCAAATAATGACATTACATACTGAAGGTTGTCAAACTTCCCACGCGAATGATTGTGGGGAGAGGTATTAACCATTTCTATATCGATGTTATATGAATACCTCTAGGTGGTAGACTTTCTAGTGGGGGTGGCCTCGATGGGTAATTTATTCTTAGATATCGATGCTTCCATGATATGGGTTGCATCCAGATAGGTATTTCCATAACTTCGCCCCACATGAGTGTGGTGATGGTTCCATGGAGATATCTTGAATATGATGAGGTTGAATGCCAACTGTAGGATGTGCATGTCTAGTTCACTGTAGGGACCGATAGGGTCATCCTTAAAATATCTCTTGAGGAATGGGATGATTTTGGTTGGATTAGAATCTACCTTAATAAATCCATAGATGGTGTCTTTCATCTCTACTAGTAATTTTTCCCATCCAGTGGGCTGAATGCTTTGGTAGATATTAATATTGGGGTGTTAGAGTTCCCCCTCCCCATTGGAAAACTGTAGATGTAGCCTTTCCTATATGAGACTTGTTTATAAAATGTCCATAAAGTAGCCTCATATTTTCATTTGGTTGGCCAGTGTCCAATATGTTCGAGGTGATCAAGCACTTCTATGGTGGTTTTGTATCATATCCAAAATTAGTAATCTTAGGTGCAAAAAGCCTCAAAGGACGTAGGTCCTTGGTATTGGAGGCCCAACTCTTTTCCTTGGGAATGATCCTATTGTGCCATAATTTCCCAAATTGGGGGTTTAAGAACGAACTTAGCCTCAGGCTTTGGAGGTTTCTTCCCCTCAGTGATCAGTCGATGGTCCAAGAAATATGTGATTCCGTTCTCTCAGAGGTGAGTGTAGTAGATATGTCCTAGTTTGGTGATCAAAGATTCTGAATTATCCTTATATTGATGGAGGCGGTGTTTATTTTGGTGGGGGGGTTTTTGGGGCTGGCCCGATCAATCGAGAGGTTTCAACATCGCTACTAGTATTTTTCCTTATCATGTGGATGGTGGAAAATAAGGGGATCTCGTAGTTTGACTTCTTGGGGAGGATCATGGGCGAGAATCATGTATTATTTGTCATAGTCAGTGTGGAATACCATTTGAGATGACATGAACCACTAACACTCTTAGAGACGGTTCCACCTTTCTCTAGTGTTAGTTTTTAGTTCATATTCCTAAGCGACGTGTCTATGAGTGAAGTGGGCTTTGACCCTCTCTTCCTCATTGTATAATAACTCGTAAAGAGGTCGAAATCTCTAGGTGATATAGTAATTTCACCTCAACTGTATGCCTCATTTGCATATCAGAACTGAATGGATAGGTTGCGCGATGTTCGAACTATGGGTTCCTCTGACTGGTGATTAGTACATGTGTCATCTCCCATAATTTTTAAACTGCTAACAGGGAAGGTGTTTGAAGTAGTAGGAGAATAGTCATCTCCACTTGCACCAGAGTCAGTGAGGGTATATAGATGAATTTTAGAAGGAGATCCATTTCTACTAATGGGTTGGTTGGGTGTCGCGAAGTTGATGTGGTTTGTCTCTAGGATATATTTATCATACATTTCCTCCTATATGATTAAGTCATCAGTATCTTCCTCCAATGGTGTTATTTAAAGAATATGAATTCCATGACGAGAAGTAAATTGGGGCTACAGTGATTAGTTCGTATGAAGTGTATGGTCGCGATGAATAAGGTCATATGGTCGATGGTGGACTTAGTTTTAAAGGTAATGTGTATGGCCGATGAGAGCGTACCCATATATGTTGATATTTGGATTGGGGACTATCTCGTCATTATTGGTTTTTTATGAATGGTGAATATAAGGGTAGATGGATCGGTATCTGTGAGGGAAGTGTTATATATGGAGTTAGTACATGGGTTAGGGTGAAAAGGGAGGGGATTGTTCATAAAATTGGGTTTTGGAAAGATGAGGACCCTCGAGTCTATAAGGTCCTAGATGGCATATCTGAGTGCCCAACAATTATTAGTAATATGGATGCCCTTTGATGGAACTCGCAATATGAGTCGGCCTGCTAGTTTTTATCTGGGCTAGAGAGTGCTGGACTGTGATTGAGTGACTTGATGTGACCATTGAATCTCAAGACTGTGAAGACCCAACTGAGAATGGAATTTATATCTACATGCCTGGTTCGTACCATTTTAGGAGGAGAAAATGGCTTGATAAGTTTTTGGGGGAGCCCTTAATTGGTAAGGTGCAGCTACAAAGATTATAGGTTGAGAGACGTTGGGTGTTTCGCATGATTTAGGTGGTGGGTAGACTATTATAGTGGTGATGTGGGATGCCGAATCTCCGGGTGACCTTTTCTTGGCAAAGAACTGATTTTCTAGTTGGAGAGACTCTTTTTTTTACTTAGAAGATTTAGCGGTCAAACTCTCCTCGATTTTCACCCTAAGTGGACAAGAGCCTTGAATTCAAGGATCTAAGTGAACCCAAGTTTTTTATGTACTTCCTTATGGATATTTTTTATCACAATCTTGATTTTATCATTCTCTAGGGGAGATTAATAATATGATCGACCTTATCCCTCTAATGGGTGACAAATGTCCTGACTGCTTCTCTTTTTTCTTGTTTTAACATCTCTAGGTCTTTACAATTCTTCTATGTATCCATATTCCATGAGAAAATACCTATAAATATCGTCCTAGGTTTTGGCAGTTCTTTCACGATTAAGACCCATATACAAGGTAAGAGCCCCTCTAAATAGAATTGATGAGAACATCCTCTTTAGAATCCATATGTCTACATTTTGAACTGGCATCTGGCAATGATAGTTGGACATATATTGATATGGCTAACCTAGTCCTTTGTATGGTTTAAAAATGGGCATTTGTAACTTATCCGAAATTCGAGCTTCAGGATAAAGGGTCGTACTTTTTTTGATCAACTTTTTACAGGCATACATCTTGACGATGTCTTCCTGAAGAAGACACAATGTAATTTGGACCTGTATGATCTCCTAATTTAGGGATAGAGGAGAAGCAACCTCATTAGCTGGTAGTGGAGATACTAACTTTGCTCGTGGAGGTCGTTGGTAGGTGGGGTGAGGATACTCAAGGTATTGGTGGTAGGATTCAAAGTAACCATGTGGATAAAATGGCATTTAGAAGTGAAGGGTGGCAACATTAGCAAGGGGTAGTTCTGGTGTGGGTGTCAGTAGGTCCTGAGGGTTTGTTGATACCGTCTCTACTGCAGCCAATGGGATTTCAGTGTGGAGTAAAAGGGGAGGGGTATGTTTTCCCTGGTCCCTTGTGTGATAGTAGTTTCCTAAAGGCGAATATGTGCTTGGCTGAGAGTTCGAATCTCAGATTGCATGATGTTTTGGGAGGCGGTGATATTCAATAATTGTCTCAAAACTGGTCCATTAGGGAAGGAGCTTGAACTTATTTTATAGATATAGAACGTGTTGTGAAACAAACTTGAAAGTCGTGTTTAAAGAGTCAGTTAGTAAAGACGAACTGGCCTCACAGAGCATGAATGCGGGATTTCGAGGTAAGTGCTTTGCATGTATTTCGTGGGTAATTGTAACTACAGAAAAATGCGGGGTACCTTTGCTTAGGATTTTGAGGTAGAAGCACCAACAGAAGGACAGTACATAGGGTATAAAGACTCACATATGTATTATTTCTTCGATGAAATTCTTTTATCTATTCTTTAACCATATGTGGATAATATTTTATTTTTTGTATACTATTTTTACTAGTATATTCTTAAGGGAAGTACTGAGCAGAGTCCTGTTGGGTTTAGGTGAACCAAGGTGAGCTCTCAACATGGTTGCAATGAGTGAGTAATGATAGACTAAGGGAATTATATTTTAGCTATAATTTTTGAATTCATGCTATTTTATCTCCCATTGAAAGGGGAAAGAGATTTATCCCAGAATCTAAGAGGTTTGGACTTGCCTTAGACTATTTGATAATTGTTAATTTTTTTCAAAGGGAGTGGCCTACAAGTATTTGTTCATCATCATCATCATCATCCTTACCTTAATCCGTCCACATGATTTTTTCCTTTTCCAATCTAATCTATTATAAACAATATTATCATTCAAGTTTAATTCCTTAAGATCTCTCCAAATAATTTCCTCTCACGATAGCTTAGGGCAACCCCTTTTTCTTTTACCCTTTATTTCTAATGATCTTGCTCTTGTTATAGATGCATCTTCTAATCTATATTACACATGTCCATACCATCTTAGTCTGCACTCTCTTAATTTATCGCTAATGGGAGTACTCCTAACTTTTCTCTCACATAATAGTTTTTAATGTTGTTCTTTCTAGTATTTCCTACCATCCAATGGAGCATCTTCATCTCACTAACATGGAGGCTTTGTTCATTTTTTTCTTTAAAGTCCAACATTCCACTCCGTAGATTGTCTTTGGCCTAACAACTTTTCTACAAAACTTGTCTTTTAATTTATTAGTTATCCTCTTATGGCATAACACCCCACTTGCTTGTCTCTATTTCATCCAACCAGTTGCTATTGTACTCGTAACATCCTCATCAATATCCTCATTACTTTGTATCACCAAACCTAAATAACAAAAATTTATTAGTTTGTTTTATAACTTTTTCTTCAATCTTTGACATTACGCTATTATACGCCTCATTATTAAATTTTCATTCCAAAAACTCAATTTTATTTCTACTGATTTTTAGTCCCTTAGACTCTAAGGCATTTCTCCAAGTATCAACTCTCATCGTTAAGGCCTCCTCTAAAGTGTCTACTAAAACTATATCATCTGCAAACAACATACACCATGAGACATCTTCTTGTATTTACTTAGTAATCTCATCCAATACTACGGCAAATAAGTACGAACTTAAAGTTGATCCTTGATGTAGACCCACTTTAATCTTAAACTCATTACTTTCTCCACAAATATTTCTTACTCTAGTTTTTGTGTTATCATACATATCTTTAATAACTTTAATATAACTCATAAGGATTCTTTTCCTCCTCAAATCTCGCCATAGTATATCCCTAGGTACTCTATCATATGCCTTTTCAAAGTCCATAAATACCATATATAAATTTTTATTCTTACTTTTTACATTTCTCCATTAACTGTTTTAATAAGTAAATAGCTTCCTTGGTGGATCGCCCTGGAATAAATCCATATTGATTGTCCAAAATAGTCGACTCATTTTTTAATCTTTGTTCTATAAATTTTTCCCACAATTTCATAGTGTGATTCATCAATTTAATTCCTCTACATTTATCGTAGTTTTATATATTCCCTTTATTTTTATACAAATGTATTATGGTACTTTTCCTCCACTCATCTGGAATGTTTCCTTCTTTTAAAATTTTATTGAATAAACATGTTAACCATTTTACCCCTACACTTCCAAGAGTTATCCACAGCTCTATGGGTATTTTATCAATGCCAATCGCTTAATTCCTTCCTAATTTTCTTATTAATATATCTGCTTATTTTTCCATACCATTCATATATTCAGTTCTATGTTCTCGACATTTTTTTGGGGATATTCTTCATTCGATATTCCTTCAAAATACTCTTCCCATCTATCGAGAATTTCTTTATCGATAATTAATATATTTTGATTTATGTCTTTAATACACTTAACTGGACCCATATCCCTTGTAAATCTATCTATATTCTTTGCTAATTCATATATATCCTTTTCACCTTCCTTGGTACCTAGTTTACTAAAAACATTATCTAATGTGTTCTGTTGAGTATTCTTAATTATTCACTTTTTAATTACTTATACCTATGTTTGTCTTCTTGATTTTTACTCTTTTGCCACTCTTTAAAACTTACTCGTTTCTTTTATATTATCTGTTTCACTTCCTCATTCCACTACCAAGTCTCTATTTTAATGAATCTTTTTCCTTTAGTTTCGTCTAAAACTTTCTTACCTATTTTCTTAATATCACTCTTTGTTCTTGACCAAATGTTGTTAACATTATTGTCCAAATTTCATTTCATGTTCTATAATAACTTCTGCCTAAAACTATCTCCTCGCATCCTTTTAAATCCTTCCATTTTTTTATATTTTAATAACCTATCTTCACTTTTCAGTACTTAAATACTTTAATGGCTAAATCTATTACTAATAGGCGATGTTGATTTGTCAAGCTTTCACCTGGGTTAACTTTACAGTCTTCACATGTGTTCAAGTCTCTTCTTCTAATTAAGTAATAATCTATTTGAGTTTTATTCTCACCGTTTTTAAATGTTATTAAATGTTCTTCCCTTTTTAAAAAAATGAATTTATTAACGCTAGATCGTAGGCCTTAGCAAATTCTAAAATAGCTTCCCCTTCTTCATTTCTCTTACCAAAACCAAAATCTCCATGTATCCTTAGATAGTTTTCCCGTTCTACTCCTACATGTCCATTCAAGTCACCTCCTAAAAATATGTTTTCATGCGTAGGAATTTGTTGTAATATTTCATCCAAAAAATCCCAAATTAATTTCTTTACATTTTTATTCAAAGCTCCTTGGGGCGCGTATGCACTTGTAACATTCAATATTGGTTTATCTAAAACAATCCTAATGCTCATTAATATATCTCCCCATCTTTTAACATCCACCACTTTATATTTTATATAGTGATCAATAACAATACCTATCCCATTTCCACAACTATCTCTCACTCCCTAACAAAGTAATTTATAACCTTCTCCTATCTCTCTAGCCCTATCACCCTTTTATTTAGTTTCTTATAAGTATGTTATGTTGGTTTTTCTCCGTTTTAAGGTATCCATAAGTTATTTACACTTGCCAGTGATCGGTGGATCACTTTTTATTGACATGGATCATGATATATCGGGTTGCTTTCTCTAAGAAACATTTAAAGTAAGCGTGAAACTACTTTACCCTAGTACTGAATAATTATGGAATCCTATATGATATATCCTAGTACTGAACGAACTCCAAATGTTCCCTATCATCGAGACTTTGGGATCGAGAGAGGAGACGCCTCATATACCAAACAGGTAGATGAAAAGTGTGAGGATATTCATCGATGACAAACATTTCGACTGACCACTTTTGACCTCATGGGTATAGGGTTTAAATAATATGAAAATAAGGACTAAGCAGTACACGATGCAAGGGGTAATTTGTACTTTTACATTATTTTATGTTCATTTTATCGTGAGGTCCTTCGCGTGTTCCTATATATTTCCACAAATGTATAACGGTGTAAGTGGTGACTTAAGCACATATCTACATTTTGAGGGACTCTAAAACTAATGCCTCTAAAGAGTTATAGAATCTTCATAAAGTATTCATGAAGTAATGAGATATTAAGTATAAAGAAAGTAAGAACAAGGATAGTTTGGCTCCCTTGATGTTATCCTTAGTGGTGTCTCCACTGTGTGGTTATGGGCCCCAGATGGGAGGAGAGTAGGATGAGATGCGTATGTGCACTAGGGAGGCATGGTGTAATACCATGTATTTTCTTATCATTATTTAAACTATGAAATTTATTGTATATGCTTGCCGTGACACGTGATGTCACTATTTGCCTTTTATATATGTTATATAATTCATCTGTAAAAATTGAATTAATACATGATGATTCATTATTTAAATATTTAGAAATTACTGCGTATTATGGGCGACTATAGAATGATCAGGAACTAGGTGTTGGGGGTTTCCTTATTTGGATTATTACCTCATTGTCGAGTCCCGTCAATCATGAAGTAGTTTCGTATAATGTTGTGTCGTGATAAATTAATAAATAATTAAACAATAGACATTCGGACTCGTACCGGCTAATATGTTAATTTATTTTGATAATAAAGTCATTGGTCTATGTTGTATTTCTGGTTGGCAATTCGTACATGTAGAGTGTCTATTTTTTACTTAAAATAACGAGTTTTAAGTCTATTGGGTTAGTACAAAGCTTAGGTAGACTTTTGGGCCAATTGGAGTAGTATTTGGGCTCATTTTGTTAAGGACTATATGGGGCCTAAATTTAATTTCGTGGGTGTTAGTGTTAACAAGTCATTAGGATTAACCTATATACACAATTGAGAAACCCTCAGTCTTAGAGAGAAAAGGCACTCAAGAGAGGAGGAATTTTGGAGACCTGGAAGCCTGTAATAATCTAATTGACTAAACCAAGTTTACTTATTATAGGAATTTGATTGTCTTTGTGTTAGAATAATAGTTATTCATTTGAATCCAAACTAATTGATATAATAACCTGATTTGGTAAATAAATCCCTAATTTCATAATTAACTTAATGTCTAAATTAATATTAAAGTTCGTGTTAAGGATATAGGGTAAGACTAGTGATAAAGAAAATGAATATGACTTTGTAGATGTTTATTATTGATAAAAACATGTTTATACCATTAATTCAAGTAAAATCCCCTTATCTATTGTAGAAATTGAAATTAATCTAAGATCAAATGGTTAAAATAATGAAACTAGGGTTCTTATTGTTGTATCACTTATATTTACAAGAGATTAGATATTGTTGAATTTGATATGCTTTTAGGATTAAATTGAATTAGGTTTTGGCCAAACTTATTATGTTGTTTGTAGGGTTCATTCTCATAGGGGAGAATAGATTTGAGTTCGGAATGAATCGATTTGGTTTGGGCAGAAACTAAAAGGGGGGACTCTTTAGGCTTAGGATTTGTACCTAGTTTAATTTTTTTAATTGGGGGTCTAATGGGTTATAATTGGGTTATTAAACAAATCGAATGTGTGATTGTATTAGTAAACCCCAAATTTAGGATTTATTTTGATTTGTTTAATTGATGGGTTAAGCATACCATGTGTGAGTGATTTTGGGGGACATACTAAGAGGGGTTTTGATGGGACGCGTACGATGTTGACCGTACTAGTACCTAGTTATAGAGATGAGATTTACCTTGGTCCTTTTACCATGCTCTTATGACTGATGTACCGATATCCCGAGGGGGAATTCACATGAGATCTCAAGCCTATAGCCTTCGGTATGGAGGTCATGTATTATGAGGGGAATGCCTAATGATTATCTTTCGGAGATGGCTTTGAGGTTATAGGTTATGTATGACCTATAACTATACATAATGCACAAGATTGATTCAAAAAGGTGATAGGGATAGGCCTTCATATTTTTATTTATGCTCTCGTCAGTAGACCATTTATTTCTACATGTTAGGGATCGTACTTATATGGATGTTATACATAATGTGCTCATGCCATATATATTGGCATTTGCTATGGAACCTTCTAATTATATTTAATTAAGAGTAATAATATTTCATCATGGGTTCCACTTGGGCTCGAGATTAAATGTATGTTATATTTAGGGTTGTTTGGATTGGAATAACTTTCAAATAACTAAAATATAAGAGGAGGACGCACAATTATTATTATAGCCCCAATGCAGTTAAATTCTTACTCTTTGTAGACTTGTTGTTTACATTGTTGTTGAATATGTTTTTAAGACCTAGGTTGTAGTTGTCGCCTCGGCCCTGATTCATCTACTTGAATCATTTTTCTAGTTGCTTCTCTTATTAAGTGTCGAGTATGCATGCTCATTCTCTTTACTTTATTTACATTTCCAATCGAGTTGGATAGTATATGGTAGTTATTACTGCAGTGGAGTTGGTTTATTTTGGGACAGTTGTACTTTCTTATGTTGGATTTTACTACTGTTTAGTTTATAGTATCAGAGATGGTATTAGGTTATTGTGGTGACAATTATTGTTCAACACAAAGAAATAAGAGAATCACAATCACCAAGAAGAATAAGGAATGTAAAATGTCAATCACACAACAAAAAATCTACGTGGTTCAGCAATGGTGCCTACGTCCACGGTGGTGCAGTCAATGTTATTTCTATATACTCCGGAGAGTGATTACAGAGAATACGATGTGTCCTTTGCCCAGGACCTAGGGTTTATTATATACATGTTCGTTTTAGTGAGTGGGGGTGTTGGACTCCCCCACGTTTTCCATCTCTTCCTAGAACCTCTCTTAATCGAAACATGGGAGGAGATTGAATCATAATCGGTTCAGATATGGAGGGTCTAGACTTTGGGCCGCCACAATTGGTCTACTCGTAAAGGCCCGTCATTCTAATTTTGGGTACCCACAATTGACCCTAAGTTTGTTGGGACATGCCTTGGGCTTAATAAATTTAAATGATTTGTCATAATGGCTCCTTCGTATGTCGTGCAACTCTTCCCAAAGTTTGAGGATTGATTCTGGCGGCACCCACTTCGTGGTTTGTGCACTACGATTAGTAACACTTAAAGGTTTTATTTAGAGCAGTCGTCATTTCAATCTTCCCAGTACTCTCCTATTTTCTGTGAGCTCTATCGATTCGCGTTCTCTTCTCTCACTCTCCATTCTTATTGATTTCTTGTCATTTGGGCTCGTGATTCTTCATCGTTCGAGTTGAGCTTTTATCTTGTAAGTCTCATGTGCCTTCTGTTTGTAGATACTCTTTGAATTTGTGGTTTTCTAGGGTTTCCCAATGGAGAAGATCGGTAATAGGCCAGTGTCTGAGTTTAGGAAGTTCTATAATATTCCAGAGTGGGTAGAGATTGAGTGCGTCCCTCCCCTAGAAATGTTAGAGAGATAGAGGGTGCCCATTGGATCCATGTCTTGATGCTTTCCCAGGGGGGACTTACTTTTCCTCCTAACAACATGTTCTTGCACTTTTTTAGTTATTTCAACATCGTTCCTACACAGTGTTCGCCCAATGTGTGGAAGATAATCAATGGTGTCTATAGAATAAATCAGTTATATGGTACCAAGTTAGGGCTTGCCGAGGTCTATTTTTGCTAATCTTTTTCTCGAAATAGCTTTGGTGTTCTCTACCTCAAAGCCAGGAGTCCTGACAGGGTATTGGTAGTAAACCTACCTGATTCCCATAAGGACTATTAGCAAGAGGGATTTCTTGCTAGAAATTGCCAGTTTTCTCCCCAGTTTGAGGGGTAGAGGTCTGATAGGTTCTCTGTTCCCTTTTTTGGGGAAGAATACATAGGTAGACTTTGCTTTGTTCATTCAATTTCCTTACTGATTTGTGATCTTTCTGACTTTTCCTGTTTTCTCTTCAGCGAGGTCGAAGAACTTGGAACCTGCTCTCAGGGAGGTTCGTCTTTCTGAGTTGATCAAGGCCTGGAATATCAGGGATCCTTTAGCCGAAGGCGAGCATCCCCGGTCCGCTGATTTTTTGCTCGAATATAAGAACATTGGTTCTAGTTTCATAGTGAGGTCGGTAGATAGTATCCCTGAGTTTGATACCTCTGAAGAGACTGCTGTTGGTCCTATTCAGTTGGACGAGGAGGAGATCAGTTCTGAAAGTGATATCGTAGGTGGTGTTGAAGGCAACTTTGGTGAAGGGAGCTCTAGTGGTAGTAGTTCTTCTAATTCGCAGGAAGTTTCTGAAGCTCGAGAATCTTCAAGTACATCCAGCAGTTCAAGCGAGGAGATGGTTCCTCTAAGAAAAAAACTTGATTCGGGATGATGATGACGATCACGTGCTCCTCGCTCAGAGGTCATAGAAGCAGAATTCTAGTAATGGGGTTATAGCTACTGGCTCTCGGTCTTCTACTCAGGAGAAAGAGAGGAAAAGGAGAGAGGAAGAGCAAATGAGAGAGAGGAAGAGGAAAAAGGAGGATGAAATAAGGAAGATGGAGGAGAAGAAGAGGATGGAGGAAAGGAGGATAATGGAGAAGGAGAAAGAGGAAGAGAGGAGAAAGATAGAGTCAAGGACGAAGGCTGGGCAAGCCTTAGTCCGGTGTCTACTTTTCCTCAGGGGGCCTCAGTTGCCATTTCTCCTCAACTAGCTCATGCGCTGCTCGAGAGGGCAGTTCTTCCTACACATCGCCAAAGGGCATTGGGGTCTAATCAATTGGACCTACAAGCTAGTCAGAGGCTAGCTTTGGTAAGATTTTCCCCTTTCTCTAATGCTTTAATAAATTTTGTCACTTCCTTCTTCTAATGTCTTCTTCTTCTTGCAGTTTGTGACTGACTTTGCCATGCTCTATCGTTCTCGCGATGAGCTGGTGAAGAGAAATGGCGAGCTGGAGCAACAAAATGCTGCCTTGAAGTTGAGTTATACAGAGCTCGAGGCTGGTTTCAAGTCGTTAATGCTGCTCGGATATCATCCAATCTGGCTCTTGCTAATGCTAATCGGGAGAGGGATGCAACAGTTAAAGAATTGAATGAGCTACGATAAGCTTATGATCTAGTTTGCTCGAGTAAGGTGGCTGTCATGGAGGAGAACAGAGTGCTATCCGAGGAGCTGAAGAAGAAGGAGTCTGAGGTAGTCACTACCAGGGAAGACTCATATAATTCTGGTTGGGCTACCGCATACGAGGATGCTGAGGTTCAGATAGGCTACAATAGTCGTCTGAATTTCAGGAAGGGCTGGAACAAGGCCCTCTTAGCTACTGGAGTGGATGTTACATCTCCTTTGTTCGATGAGCACGACCCAGGCCCGAGGCCAGTTGTGGATGAAGTACCTGCCCAACCCTCAAAGGCGCTGACCTTGTCTCCCAGACAATTCCTGCTGACGTTCACCATGTTCAGGCGACAGAGGTTATTCCGGCTGAGAGGGGTGCTCCTGCTGATGCTGATAAAGGGAAGCAGCCATCGACTTCTGGGCAGTAGAGGTTGCTAGTTAATTTTTACTTCTAGGACTACCTTGTATCTTTGCTTTTATAATTTTTTTTCTTTTTGTTGCTCGATGTACTTTGACCCTTATTAATGAAATGAAAAAGGTTTCTCATTCCCTTTGTGTGCTGAATGAATCTGTCTTTCTTTGCTCTTTTATGCCTTGTAGTTGATTGATGCAGAGGAGTATATTCTTTCCACATATTAATTGGGCAGGACTCTTGGTCCCAATGCAAGTTCTCAGGTTCGCCAAGCCTTTATTAAGCTTTGAAAATCTCTTAGATCAAGGAATTAGAAGTATAAGGATCAGTCTGATCTTGTTGCCAAGCTGAAGGACAGGCTTCAGGAGATGGAAGAAATTGGTGCTTCAGTCCAAGAGAAGGTGAATTCATTAAGGGCGAAGCTTCTAGATGCTTTCGAGATCAACCAGGTTGGGGAGGTTCTTCAGCAGGAGAACGAATCTTTAAGGAGAGAGGTCTCTCAACTTAGGTAGCATGTGCCGACCACTGCTCCTGTAGTATTACGAGGTTCCTCCTCATCGTGAGATAGAACTGGTCCGGGCGATGTTCCTCCTGTGATTCAAGGCTCTACTCCTTCAATCATTCCGCGAGCTGGCAGGAATACCATGAGTTCAACTAGGGAAATGGAAGAGATTCGTGGTGAAGTCGAGGAGCTTCGTGGTGATGTCCAACGAGCATATGTCATTGCTACTGGGCTCTAGAGGGACGTCACCCGATTGAGGCATTTGTTCAAGAAAGGACCTCGACGGGTATGGGCCGATTGTTACAACCAGGGTTGGCTAGATGCTCCAACGAAACTGATAGAGTTTGAAGAGCTCGCCTTCATTAGGGGGTGGTTGAGTGCCTTGAAGGAAAGTACCGTAATGAGATTTCTCCTTCTACCCTGATGCCTAACCCCTTCCGAAGAGATGATCAATGGGTCCCCATCAATGCCATCCCTCGGCAATTATTGGAGACGGGTGCGAATGAAGTTGAGGAGGAGCTAGTTCCCCATCCCGATGACGGCCGAAGAGCTCAAGTGGCTGATTACCTTGCTCAGAGGCCTCATCCTCATTAGGTTTTTGCCGGTAGTGACTTTGTATATTTTATATTTAGGTGATGTAAGGTGGATGTTTTGGGCGAGCCCGCCGACTAAACATGTATTGCAATCATTGTAAATATGATGAATTAATATAAAATTTATGTTTTGGGCAAATTCGCCGACTAAACAAGTGTATTATATTCTTCTCATCCTTGTTCAATAATCTTGAGCCTCTCTTGGATGACTAGATTTGCATGTTTGCATTATCAAGTAAGTGTCCTTCCAGTCCAGTATGCTAACGAGATACCATTCTGCCCCACTTTACCTTTTAGGTTGTGTCGTCACACTCCCTTAGGCCTAAGAGTGGTAATTGGCGAGGACACACCTGGTGTTGGATGTTTTATCCGATCAGGATTTTATTCAACCAAACATTGTTTGGTGACCAATTCAAACTTGGCCATATTGCCTAAGGATTTCCTGTAAGGCTTTATATATTTCCAGGGGCAATGCTAAGAGAGGTCTTTCATGTTTCATAACGAAAACCTGAGGAGGGTTATTTCTCTGTTGTGATGTAATGATCAATGTGACTGTTACTTGGAAAAGGTGTGTGAGTTATACAGTTTATTCATTGATAGCTTGAAAAATGCAAATAAGCTTACTGATACTTCATAGAATGCAACTGCTAAACGACTTTTTATTAATGACAAGGGAATGAACTTCCAGTTTCACAATCAAAGATGAAAAGAAGAATCTAGAAATAGAATTTCTTAAGGTTGGATGCATTCCATGCTTAGAGTATCTCTCTGTCTTCCATTATTTCCAAGTGATTGGCTCCTTGTAGGTCGTCTCTAGTTATCTTGAATGGTCCTTCCCAATTTGGCCCTAGCTTGTCGTCTGATGGTTTTACTGCGCTGTCGAGGACTTTCCTTAGGACATAGTCCCCCACTTGTAATGCCCTTGGGTTGACCCTTTTGTTATAATACCTTGCGAGCTATTGTTGATAGCTCGCTAGTTTTACTAAGGCTAGCTCTCGGGGCTCGTCGTCTTGGTCGAGCTCAGTGAGAAATGCTGCATCATTATGGTCCTGGTCGACAAGGCTGGACCTCATCGTTGGCAAGCCTGCTTCTAATGGGATGACGGCTTCCATTTCGTATGTCAGCAAAAATGGGGTTTCCCCCGTCGCACGTCGTGGAGTGGTTCGGTAGGCCCATAGAATATGTGGTAATTCATTTACCCATGCGCATTTGGCTCGATCTAATCGTTTCTTTAATCCGTCGATCACTGTCTTATTGGATGCCTCGGCTTGGCCATTACTCTGAGGATAGGCCACCGAGCTAAAATGGTGTCTGATTCCATGCTCGTCGCAGAAACTCTGAAAGGATCTGCTCTCGAACTTCTTTCCATTGTCAGTGATGATGGTTCTGGGGATGCCAAAACGGGTGATTATATTTCTCCATATGAACCTTATCATATCTGCATCTCGGATGTTAGCTAGGGGTTCCGCCTCGATCCATTTGGTGAAGTAGTCAGTTGTGACCAACAAATATTTGCGATTGTCGGTGGAGGTAGGAAGTGGTCCTACGATGTCCATTCCACATTGGGCGAATGGCCATGGGCTAGACAGTGATTTTAGGTCGCTAGCAGGTTGGTGGACCATAGGGCCGTGAAGTTGGCATTTTAGGCACCTGCGGACATATATTGCAGAGTCCCTTTGCATATATGGCCACCAATAGCCTTCTTTCATTGCTCAAAAATGAGAGATCTTCCTCTGATATGGCTTCCACAGACTCCTTTGTGAAGCTCATGTAGAACTTGCTCAACATTCCTTGGGTGAACGCATTGAAGGTAGGGACCGGAAAAGGATCTCTTGTATAGGTTGCCCTCTGGAGATAAGTGAAAATGAGCAGCTTTGACTCTTATCTAGTGGGCGGTCCTCTTATCATCTGGGAGCGTGCCATCCTTCAAATAGTTTTTTTAAGGGTCCATCCAGCTGGGAGCTGATCCTACCTGGAGCACCTGTTCCACTCCAGACGGCTTGCTATTACGGTTAATGCTCGAATGAGCGAGAAAATCGATGGGTACTTTTCTTTTTAAGTCGAAATCGACTGCCGAACTCAGGGCTGCTAGGGCATCAACATGGTTGTTCTGCCCTCTGGGAAACTGCTGGACAATGATCTCTTCGAAGCTCGCCATTAGTCTTTTTACTAAGGCGAGGTACACTGCCATTCTTTCATCTTTTGCATTGTAATCTCCACTTATCTAATTGGAGACTAATTGAGAATTTCCAAACACCTGTAAATGCTTTGCTCCCAAAGTGTGCACCTTCTGGAGGCCGACTATTAAGGCTTCGTATTCTGCTTCGTTGTTGGAGGCTGTAAATCCAATCTTGATTCCTTGTTCAAGGATTGTATCCTCTGAGGTAATGAGGACAACGCCTGCTCCTGCCCCCTTTGAGTTGGAGGCTCTATCAACGAACAATTTCCAGGTTGCCTCCATCGCGTCGTTCCCCTTTTGTCTCGCTGCTTGAGGTTGGGTGGGAGGTTGCTCGCCTGTGAATTCGGCTATGAAATCAGCAAGGACCTGCCCCTTAATTGCGTTCCTTGGTTGAATTTGGATGTCAAATCGTCCGAGCTTGACTGACCATTTAGACTGTCTGCCCGACAAGTCCGCCTCCTCAGGATCGCTTTAAGGGGGTGCGATGTAAGGACGATTATAGTGTGGGCTTCGAAATAGTGCTTTAGTTTCCTCGAAGCCACTACTAGTGCAAAGGTGAGCTTCTCCAGTGGTAGGTACCTCTGCTCGACGTCTAGTAGGGTCTTTCTCGCGTAATAAATGGGGTGCTGGATTCCTGCAACTTCGCACATTAATGCAGAACTGACAGTATGGTAGGAAACGAAGAGGTACAACTACAAGGGATTTGCTTCCTGTGGTATGATGAGCAGTGGTGGGGAACTGAGGTAAGACTTGAGCTCGTCCAATGCCCGCGAGCAATATTGGTTCCATTCTACCGTTTACTTTCCCTTTAGAAGCTAGAAGAAAGGCTTGCACTTCTTGGAGGACTTAGAAATGAATCGGTTTAAGGCAGCGAGCATACCGGTGTGCTTCTGCACGTCCCGGATTGTGCGAGGGGGTTGTACCCTGTTTATTGCATTGATCTGGTCTGGGTTGGCCTCGATACCTCTCTTACTAACCAAGTACCTAAGAAATTTTCCAGACTGGACACCGAAAGAACACTTGCTCGCATTAAGTTTCAT
Source organism: Sambucus nigra (assembly GCA_949130495.1). Classification (NCBI taxonomy): domain Eukaryota; kingdom Viridiplantae; phylum Streptophyta; class Magnoliopsida; order Dipsacales; family Adoxaceae; genus Sambucus; species Sambucus nigra. Next base: position 354,093,984 of record OX422215.1, read on the forward strand.
TCGGTATTTCCTGAGGATTTCGAAGGTGCTTGATAGGTTTGAGAGGTGGTCTTCTTTCTTCTTGCTTTTAACGAGCATGTCATCGATGTAGACCTCCATGGTGTCTCCCATCTGGTCCTTGAACATCTTGGTGACCAGCTGCTGGTAGGTTGCTCCTACGTTTTTTAGCCCGAAGGGCATGACCTTGTAGCAGTATAACCCAACTGTGGTGATGAATGCTATTTTGTCTTGCTCTGGGGTATACAGAGGGATCTGATGATACCTTGAGTATGCGTCCAGAAAACTCATTCTCTCGTGAGCTGCAGTTGCGTCTACCAGTTGATCAATTTTTGGGAGGGGGAAACTGTCTTTAGGGCATGCTTTGTTGAGGTTAGTGAAGTCGATGCATACTCTCCACTTCCCGTTGCTTTTTGGAACTACTACTGGGTTGGATAACCACTTGGGGAATTGTACTTCCCATATGGATCCTGCATCCAGCAGTTTTTGAACTTCTTTTTCCACGGCTTTTGCCTTCTCGGGTGCAGTTCATCGTGCCTTCTGCGCGATTGGTTTGAAGGTGGGATCAACATGTAGTTGATGACAAACCATACTAGGATCAATCCCAGGCAGCTCGTATGGATCCCACGCAAAGACGTCTATATTGTTCCTCAACAGGGTAGTTAGTTCCTTCTTCTCCTGATCTGTGAGAGAAGATCCAATCAAGAAGATTCTGCTGTCGTCGTAATCTCCAGCAGTGATTTCCTCCATGTCCTCGATGACACGTTCAGAGGGGAGGAACCTGGTCTCCTCTACTCCGGGCCTCCCGTATTTTAATTTTTATTTCAAAGGTGTTAGACCTTCCTCAACTTTCTCGCTGGGTTTGTCGGCCTTCTTCTCTGGCCTTGGTCAGATGGATGCTATGAAGCATCTTCTTTCCATCGCTTGATCGCCACGGATCTCCATTACTCCTCGCTCGGTCACATACTTGAGCTTCAGGTGGTAGGTCAAGGAAACTGCCTTCATTGCATGTAGCCATCCTCGGCCGAGGATAGCCTGGTATGCCGAATCAATGTCGACCACTAGAAATTCGATCATTTTAGAAGCATTTCCTGCCCTTACTGGCAGCACAATTTTTCCCAAGGGCATATTCATCTTTCCAGCGAAGCCAACCAAAGGGACGGTATCTTCCTTTAGGTCGGTGATGCTTAATTTCAATTTCCTGAACAAGTCGAGATACATCACCTCGGATGAGCTTCCTTGATCGACGAGCAATTTTTTGACGTCATAGTTCACTATTCTTAGAGTAATGATCAAAGAATCATGATGTGGGGTTCTCACTCCCACCATATCTTTATCTGTAAACACGATATGCTTACTACAGTCGACGTCATCTGCTCGTCGACGCTTTCCTGACTGTGTTTTCGCTGGATCAATCTGAAAAGCTTGCATCACTGTTGTAAGCTTTTTTACCTCCATAAGGGCCGAATTGCCCTGAATCTGTTTCCCGTCGGGTGCCCCATGAATTACTGCGAATTCATGGCCGGCATCGTCTTCGAGTACATTGTCAGGCCTTACTTCTCTATGGGCAGTAACTTTTTCTACCTTTTTCTCCATGAATTTGTTCAGGTGCCCGGACTGGGCCAGCTCTTCGAGGTGGGACTTAAGAGCTTTGCAATGCTCAGTCTTATGTCCTCCCTCTTTGTGAAAAGCGCATCTCAGCGCGTTGTTCCTCTTCGAGGTATCTCCTCCCATCTTCCTGGGCCACTTGATGAATGGCTCGTCTTTGATTTTTGCGAGAATTTTGTAAATTGGTTCTTTGAAGACGGTGTTGACCGCCTGAAATACCTTCGACACATCATTGTTGCCTCCGTTTTTGGAGCCATTTTTGCCCCTATTATTTCCTCCTTTCTTCGGGTTCTCAATCTTGTCACTGGCCTTGGCAGCGAGCTTAGTTTGACCATTTTCCCCTGCGCTAAGGCGGGTCACATCTTCCACCTTGGCATACTTCTCGATGCGGGCCATTAGGTCGTCGATGGTCATGGCCTCTTTCTTCGTCAGGGTTTGGTACAGAAGGGAAGAGCTGGGTAGCCCAATTTTAAAAGAGGCCACTACCACTTACTCCGAACAGTACTCGACCTCATTGAACAATTCCCAGTACCTCTTCGCATAGTCTCGGAGGGTCTCTTGGGGCATCTTTTTCATTGTCAGTAGAGCATCCATCCTTTTGGGATGGGAGCTACTGGTAATGAATCGGGTTGTAAAGAGCTCGGCCAGGGATTTAAAACTCCTGATGGACCGATGGGGGAGCCTTTCGAACCATTTCTGTGCCACATCATGCAGGCTCGAGGGGAAAATTCAGCACATTAGTGCGTCTCGATGGTTCCAGAGGGTCATGGCCAGCCGTAACTGCCTGACGTGATCAATGGGTTCAGTCTTACCGTCATAAATTTTTAACCTTGGAATAGCAAACTTCTTGGGGGCTTCCTCTTGTTCAATTTTCCTCGAGAAAGGTGATTTTATCTGAGTTTTGAGAGCTCGCCTTGCGAGTTCTCAGGTCGATCTGGTACCGTGATGAGCAGGGTGTTGGTACATCTCCCTTCGGACCAGACTTCGTATGTTTTCGTTGTTGTGATTTGGGCTTCTGTGACTGTGAGCTAGTCGCAGTTGCTCGAGCAGGTCGTCCTCTGACTCGTTTCCTTCAGCTCTCTGGGATCCGCGCCTGGGGCTCCTTTCTCGGCTGCGAGACTTGCTCGCCTGAGGGCTAGGAGTGCGGTAGGGATGTCTTTTGGTTCCATAATGGAGTTATCTCTCCATTCTTTCTAATCTTCTCTTGAGGATAGCATTCTCAGCTTCATGCCTATGAGAAGACTCCCCCTACTCATGAAGCCTTGCCTCATATGCATCAATTATCCTAGAAATCTGTGTGGACTTCGCTGGTCCTTGGCTTTCTTCGGAGGCTTGCCTTTCTAGGTGAGCCCTCTGATTTGAACGCCGAACTTCGGATCTAATCCTATGAGAAGCAGATGGTTCTTGGATATCTCCTACCTGGGGAGCATTACTACTGTGACCAGACATTTCGAACTCCTTTCTGGGTGTGGGATTTCTCAGGGAAGATAAGCGTTCCCATAGACGGCGCCAATTATGGTGACAATTATTATTCAACACAAAGAAATAAGAGAAGCACAATCACCAAGCAGAATAAGGAATGTAAAATATCAATCACACAACAAAAAATGTACGTGGTTCAGCAATGGTGCCTACGTCCACGGTGGTGCAGTCAAAGTTATTTCTATATACTCCGGAGAGTGATTACAGAGAATACGATGTGTCCTTTGCCCCATACCTAGGGTTTATTATATACATGTTCATTTTAGTGAGAGGGGGTGTTGGACTCCCCCACGTTTTCCATCTCTTCCTAGAACCTCTCTTAATGGGAACATGGGAGGAGACTGAATCATAATCGGTTCAGATACGGAGGGTCTGGACTTTGGGCAGCCATAATTGGGCTACTCGTCCAGGCCCGTCATTCTAATTTCGGGTACCCACAGTTATCCATTTATTATTTTCAGTTTTTTACTTTACATATTTTAGTTTTTCTCAGTTATGCTTAGAATGATATTGAATATTTTAGACTCCTATATTATTTGTATTAGATTTCATCAACTTATTTATGGATTTTAAGGGGTGTTACAGTTGGTATCAGAGCATTATAGGTTCTACTATCTTAGGGATCTTGAGTGCGTCCATAGTTTTTCCACGTATTATTCTTTGATACTTTGGATCTTTATTATTTATATTCGTGTAATCTTATTTTCACATGTTAGTAATACGCTCTTGTTTATCATATTCCAGATAGTGAAAACTAGGAGATGAGCAGCACGACAGAGACCAACCGTGAGCGCCAAGTCAAAGGCAGTAATGCCTCAGCAGGGGAAGGGGCAGGGGCCAGTTATAGTGCCAAGGGACTTAACTTATGTCATCGCATAAAATGTGACTACAACTACGGAAGCCATCTTACAATATAAGCCACCACTTGTGGCCGCACCTGTACCTTCTTATCATTTTACTTTTTCATGGGAACGTGACAAGAGTTCCTTAATAAAAGGCAACCCGATAGAGTTTGCATGGTCTACTGATCCGATTATCTCATTACAGTGAAGGAGCGGCATTGAGAGGCACCTACATCAGGTAGAGTTCAGGGACATTCATAGCCAGATGCTTACCAACTTCAGGCTTCTAGTAAACAGATTGCAATGGTGGGATTTTGTTACCACTGAGGAGGATAAGTCGATAATCACTATCGCCAAGTTTTGGGTAAAGTTTGAGGGTAAGTATTTACCTCCCTTAAGCATTTCCCTCCCTTATAGTATATATATTTGAGAGAGCAATTTGATAGACTGGAGCAGGAGGGTAATATGGCTATTGAGTACACACAAGAGTTTACTCGCCTTAGACACTTTACCCCAGATATTATGGGATCATAGGTGATGAAGATGGATAGATTCATTTTAGGATTGATGTCGAGGATCAAGCAAGTGTTTCTTGGTAACCCGACTTTCACTATATATACACAGGTAGTGGATGACACATTGCTTCATTTTCAATACCACCAAGATTTTTAAAGAGAGAAGGAGCTAAAGAAGGATAAGGTTGGAGATGACTAGGGGTAAAAAAACTATTGAGGGTGGTGAGTCATCCTGGGGATAGGGAGGCTCATAGCATCACCATAGGAGTTAGATAGAAAGGGAGCAACCCCCTAAGATGTTTAAAGGAGAGAATCAATATCGACATGGATTTCATGGACATGGTCACTTAGGATAGAGATAGTATGACTATCATTCCCAACAATAATGCCAGAGAGGATAGGGTCGAGCATGAATAGGGCCATAAAAGGTAGAATAGAGCCTAGGGTTGGGTCAACAGTGTCGCCCATTTTGAGGGATTTGATTTACATGCAGAAAATAAGTCCACTCCTTTAGGATGTGCTCTAAGAGCTTTCAAGTTGGACCAGGTCAGTTTTAATAGGGATAACCTGAAGGGCCACAGTGTGTTTGGTCCAACCCCATAATAGTTTCAGGCATTGCCTCCAGCACCGTAGTACCCAACATTGACACCATATAGAGATTAGGCTCAGAGTATCTTATAACTTCACTATGGATGGGTCTTCGATGTATATTAGTCAGATCAACCAGCACTTTCTCAGGTGATTGAGGGTACATCCTATCTATGGTACTTATGCACGCACTATTTTTGACACGGACACATTAAATACTCATTTTCTAGTTATACATTTGCTTATACATAAGGATTGTTAAATATCACTATAGATGTTTTGGTGCATGTGGATACTCAGTGGGTAACGGTGATTCCTTACATCAGGTTTATGGAGACATGTAAGTTGAGATCAGTTGATTTTTTTCGTCTACTTATTACTTTTTAACACGTCAACATATGACATGACATTGGGTATGGATTGGTTAGCATAATATCACACCCAGATCGATTGGAGCAAGAAGGCGATCATGTTTTCTATTCCTTGGCATGTGATATTTTTATTTTTATGCCTAGGCTCGAGGGAAAGACTAACACACATGTATACTATGTATATGCGAGTTCATCTAAGGAGATCAACATATCATCAAATTTAATTTCGATTATCCATAAGTTTCTAGATGTATTTGATGAGGTATCGGTTTTATCGCTAACATGAGAGATAGATTTTTATATTGATTTGGAACTAGGCACCAAGCCCATAGTGACGATTGATTACGCGTGAAATGCGTGCTCGTCTAAGGGAACGGTCGTTGTTTTCGTTTCACCGCAGTAATGCAAAAACCTAAATTACGGCTACACTTACGAAGCAAGCATAGTGGTAATTCGGGTATCGAAAATCCACTGAGACGAGATGCTAGAATTTAATTGATTTAGTGCCCCGAAATAAAAGTGTAAAAGGTGATTACAAAATAAAAAGGAAAATATGCATAAAAGGGAAATGAATAATCAGGCGAGGGAAAATAAAGCTAGATTAACAAAGCGGGTAAATTATAGGTTGCGTCGAATATCCCTCACCCGAGTTAATTTGTATAAAATGGATACATGGGTCGACGAGTTATTTAGAATGCGTCTTGTTTCAACAGTTAATTGAATCAAGGGTTGTCAAGCCCCTAAATCCGCATAAAAGCCTAATCTGATTTTGGTGTCAATTAATGCCCCGGAAATTACGCACGCAAGGTCGTAAGCACGGGACATACATGATATGCCCCGTCAAAACTCCTAGGCACAATAACTAGGATAACGCAGTCGAAATAGACCCGTAAACACCATCACCAAAGCCAAGCAACGCGTCAACTTGAGTGAGTTCCATTCAAACACAACCTAATTTAAATTAGCTAGAAAGCATATTAAAAACGTGATAAAGAAACGCAATAAAAAAATGCGATAAATCTACACTAGAAAGCAATAAATCAAAGCATGTAAACCTAATTATGAAAGCTTGTAAACCTAATTATAAAGCAAGAAAGAATGAAATACAAGTTAAATTAATGGAGAGGGTAATGAATAGTCAACTTACATACCAAAAAGGGGTGTCAATCCAAAGAGAAATGAAGAAGAACTCTTCAAAACCCAAACCCTAGCTAAACTATCTTCTAAAACTATCTAAACTAGAATATCTCTGATATTTACAACAAAAAATCTATTTATACTAAGTGGAATTAAATAATAAAAGAAAAGAGAAAATAAAATAAAATAGAAAAATATCTCCTGGAAACAGGGGATCGATTGATCGATCCCCTCGACTCGATCGATCGATGCAAAAAATATCAGCCCACTATCTCCCCATGATGGCTGAAAAATGAAGGACCGATCGATCTACCCCTTTGGTCAATTAATCGATCAAGCAGGTATGAGCCAAGGTAGCCTCCTGTTTTTCATGTTTGCATTTCATGTCCGCTAGAATCGCCGTAACTTCTTCATACGGACTCGAAATTGCGCATCGGTTGCAACCATGCGAAGCTTGCGAGGAGGGATAAAACTTCAATAGAGATGTTGGGACAGGTGCCCAAGCTGTGAATTGACTAAATTGCCCTTGAACATGTGATCACGTACGGAAATCGAGCAAAACGCATCCGAACTTCACTCTTAGCATCCAAATACCTATAAAAGCTCAATTAGCCCCTGCAAAATATGTTAACATAGAAATCTGAGGTTGTCTGGTTAACGAGCATAAATATAGGGAATAAGATACCCAAGGGGGCTAAAATGCGTAGTTTCAAAGGATGAAATACACAATATTTGCGTATCATCACACCCCCTAACTTACACATTACTAGTCCCTAGCAATGAAAAGGGATGCAACAAGAACTACAAGCAAACCAAAAACAAGAGATAGTACAAAAGTATGGTATAAAAGTATAAGGCCACTTTCGCGGGTGATTCAATTGCATTTAGCGTATGCAATAAGCCGTTAAACCCCTAGGTCACCCTAGTGGACGAGTGTCGTCTCATGAGGGTTTTCAGGGATGGTACCGGCAAACATCACATGGTTTCCTCAAAATATGCCCAAACCAACATGCGACAAGCCCAACAATAGTGAAAAGGATTTCATACACATTATTAGCACATAGTATGGATTCAAACAAAAGTCTGAATCATTAACATTATAGAATGCACCTCATAGAATTGAAACCTTAAAATGTGGGAGGGGGAGCGAGCACATGCAAAGTGTGATTTGGCGAAAAACTTATATAAACTGGATAAACATTAAAGCAAGCATATATTCAATCCTCACGGGCATTACACTCATCAAGAAAATTCACTCGAAACAAGGAGGTAACACACGGAACATGTGGGCTAAAGAGTAAATGTAAATGGAAACTAGGTCGCACACATGTCACAAATGAAGAACGCTATATATAAACTGAAAAACTGTAATCTCAATGAAAGATACCGCACAGTAAAAGAGGAGAAATGCATTTTCACTGATTATTAAAACTATTATGATTTTTGAATTACATCAACCTAAGATCACATAGGACTTTACTAGGGTTGTAATATAGGCTAAGCTAGGGTACGAAATGAAGGATATGTATGTATGGATTCAAAGTGTTCGGAATGAAAACTCGAGATAATGGAAAAATGAGGGAAATATCAAAATTGGAAAACAAGTTCCAAAACGGCATTAAATATATCATCGGAGAGAGCAATCAAAGCTTATTGAACTATACACAATATTTACAACTTTCTCTTTCTTTTGTTTTCTTCGTTTTCTCATATTTTCTTTTGTTTTCTTTTGCTTTTTGCTTTCTCTTTTTCTTCACTTTTTTCACTTTTTCTTTACTTTTCAAACTCTCGTATGCCTAAATTGCAACCGATATCACAACAACAACATTCAATCCCAAGCAACATTCCAAACAAAGGTATGGAAAGTGTATGTATGGTTTAAAACTCCAATTTTGAATTGGTTATGGGATTTGGGTTATGAAACAAAAGGCTAATATTTAGGCTCAAGGGGTTAACGAGCGTAAAAATATAAGGGTGAGGTCAAGGATACTATGGGTGATATAACTAAGAAGGCCTGTGATCATTTCCAAAGGTTTAAGCAATTCTCGAATCAAAACAATATATGAAAATCATGATCAAGTAACACATTTCAAGTATGAACTCAATTAATGAATGGTAAAATGAAATAATAGAGAGATTACCGACGAATTCAACGTTTTCAATGAGAAAAGAATAGTGTATACACTCACAAATGAAGAAAGGTACAAAGCTTACTCGGTGTAAGTATATACAATGCAACAAAAGATTACCGAGTTATAAAAATCTTAAACCAAATCAATATAGCAATAAAAGTGTATGTGCTCATGGGATTAAAGTTTAATTCATGAAGTTATTCATAATATCAATAATGGAGACTAAAGTCTAATAACTTCTAAAATCGAGAACATGCATCATTGGGTTGTCTATTGGATTGGGCAATTATTGAAATTTATCATCAGAAACAAAGACAAAATGCCGAAAAAAGAAAGAAAATCTTTTTGAAAATTTTCAATTTTTCTTAGAAAATCATACTAAGTAACTAACATGTGAGAAAAAACATGGACTAAATAAAGAAATGGATAGACTATCCCACACCCCCTAACTTAAAACTTGACATTGTCCTCAATGTCAATTAAGAACCAAGTTAAAGAGAGGAAAAGAGTGATATTACCCAAAATTGGAGCGATCCCCATAAGAACAAGTCCAAAGAATCTACAAAACAAGTTAGTTCCGAGCATAGCAAAGAAAAATAACAAAAACTTAACTAATTACAAAAGACTAAATTACAAAGGAAAGAAAAAATAAAGAAAGAAAGAATAAAAAGCTAACTATATACAACCTACTATTTAGGCTTCACACTAACTATACACTAGAAGTCTAAATAGTTGAGGGTCCACCATGAAAATGATTTGACTTTGGAGGATAACTGGTGTACCCTCACATACAAGCATGCCCTCCGAAAAATATGAATTCCATTTGAAAAACGGAAGGCATGTGTAAGGCGTAAGAAAGGAACCATCGTCAATTAAAATTATTGGAGGGACGATGGGGGGTTTGGATTGAACGGGAGAAAAAAACATGTGGGGATTGAGAAAAGCCGAATATCCTACCAAGTATTTTGAAATTGGAATGGGAGGCGGCGCACACAAGGGCAAAGATGCGATCATGGAAGGCAACTCCAACAAGTACTCCTCATCGGCGAAAAGGTTTAAAACATTAAAGTTTGAAACCGAATCATCTGGTACTTGAGACGGTGTGATAATAGAGAATGAAAATGGGGATGAAAGAAATTCAAACTCATGAGACGAATCATCATCGCATGAAGATTGAGTTTGGAAGGAAATAATATCATTTTCAATGAAATGTTCTTCTTTGGGGGCCAAAGAAGAAATCATTTCATTGCAAATAGAAAGAAAATACTAAATCAAATAAAGTCTAAAACAAACTCATCCCCGACAATGGTTCCATTTTGATTACGCGTGAAATGCATGCTCGTGTAAGGGCACGGTCGTTGTTTTCCTTTCACCGCGATAATGCAAAAACTTAAATTATGGCTACACTTGGGAGGCAAACACAGTGGTAAGTCGGGTATCGAAAATCCACTGAGACGAGATGCTAGAATTTAATTGATTTAGTGCTTCGAAATAAAAGTGTAAAAGGTGATCACAAAATAAAAAGGGAAATATGCATAAAAGGGAAATGATTAACTAAGTGAGGGAAAATAAATCTAGATTAACAAAGCGGGTAAATTATAGGTTGCGTCGAATATCGCTCACCCGAGTTAATTTGTATAAAATGGATACATGGGTCGATGAGTTATTTAGAATGTGTCTCGTTTCGATAGTTAATTGAATCAAGGGTTGTCACGCCCCTAAATCCTGCATAAAAGCCTAATCCGATTTTGGCGTCAACAAATCCCCCGAAAATTGCGCACGCAAGGTCGTAAGCACGGGACATACATGATATGCCATGTCAACTCTCCTAGGCATAATAACTAGGACAACGCACCCAAAATATACCCGTAAACACCATCACCAAAGCCAAGAAACGCGTCAACTCGAGTGAGTTCCATTCAAACACAGCCTAATTTAAATTAGCTAGAAAGCATATTAAAAACGCGATAAAGAAACGCAATAAATAAACGCGATAAATCTACACTAGAAAGAAAAAAATCAAAGCATGTAAACCTAATTATCAAAGCAAGAAAGAATGAAATACAAGTTAAATTAATGGAGAGGGTAATGAATAGTAAACTTACATACCAAAAAGGGTTGCCAATCCAAAGAGAAATGAAGAAGAACTCTTCAAAAACCCAAACCCTAAGCTAAAATATCTTCTAAAAGTATTTAAACTAGAATATATCTGATATTTACAACAAAAAATCTATTTATACTAAATGGAATTAAATAAGAAAATGGCAAAATATCCCCTAGAAATAGGGGATCGATCGATCGATCCCCTAGGCTCGATCGATCGATGCCAAAAATATTAGCCCACTGTCTCCCCCACGATGGCTAAAAAATGAAGGATCGATCGATCGAACCCTTTGGTCGATCGATCAATCAAGAAGGTATGACCCGAGGCAGCCTCCTGTTTTGCATGTTTACATTTCCCGTCCGCTAGAATCACCGTAACTTCTTTATACGGACTCGGAATCACGCACTGTTCACGGCCACACGAAGCTTACAAGGAGGGCTACAACTTCTGTGTAGATATCGGGCCAGGTACCCAAGCTGTGAATTGAATTAATTGCCCTTGAACACGCGATCACATACGGAAATTGAGCGAAATGCGTCCGAACTTCACACTTAGCTTCCAAATACCTATAAAAGCTCAATTAACCCATGCAAAACATGTTAACATAGAAATCTGAGGTTGTCTGGTTAACAAGCATAAATATAGGGAATAAGATACCCGAGGGGGCTAAAAGGCGTAGGTTCAGAGGATGAAATACGCAATATTTACGTATCATCACACCCCCTAACTTACACATTGCTAGTCCCTAGCAATGAAATGGGATGCAATAAGAACTACAAGCAAACCAAAAATAGGACATAGTACAAAAGTATGGTATAAAAGTATAAGTCCACTTTCTCGGGTGATTTGATTGCATTTAGGGTATGCAATAAGCTGTTAAACCCCTAGGTCACCCTAGCGGACGAGTGTTATCTCGTTAGGGTTTTCATGGATGGTACCCACAAACATCACATGGTTTCCTCAAAATATGCCCAAACCAACATGCGACAAGCCCAACAATAGTTTACACATGTGACAAGACCAACTAGTTAAGGGGTGCATCATTTTTTCTAATATTTATTTGAGTTTGGGGTATCATTAATTGAGTATTTAGGAGGAGGATGTTCTAAAGATAAATTTTTTGATGCATTATGGATCGTATAAGTTTTGAATTATGCCGTTTGGGTTGATTAATGTGCCAATGGTGTTTATAGATTTAATGAATAGGGTGTTCCATCGATTCTTAAATTAGTTCATCATCGTGTTTATTGACGACATCTTAGTGTATTCTCGGTCAGAGGAAGATCATGCCAAAACATTTGAGGTTGGTTTTATATACACTACGGGAACACATGTTTTATTCTAAGTTCTCTAAGTGTGGGTTTTAGCTTCAAGAGATGCATTTCTCGGGCTATGTTGTATCAGAGGCTGGGATTTCGGTGGATCCTAGTAAAGTATCTATGGTTATGGATTTCGGATGACCCATGATCCCTATGGAAGTTAGGAGTCTATTGAATTTTGCTACATACTACATCAGGTTCGTTCAGGGCTTCTCAATATTTTTGGGTCACTGCACTGACACATCTCACCCATAAAGGAGTATCATTTGTACAAAACGCTGACTATCAAGGAGCATTTGAGGAGTTTAGGGAGAAGTTCATGACCGCACATGTCCTTGATTTACCACAGGGCATCATGGAGTATTTTGTTTGCATGGATGCATCACTTCAAAAGTTAGGAGGAGTATTGATTCAAGAGGAAAGGCCAATATCTTATGCTTCTCGCAATCTTAAGCCTCAAGAGGACAACTAACCTACCCATTACCTGGAGTTGGAGGTAGTAGTTTATGCTCTTCGAATCTGGAGAAACTAATTATTAGGTGAGAGGTTTACGTTGTTTTTTCTATCACGAGAGTCTTTAGTACTTTTTCACCCAGAGATATTTAAAAATGAGACAAAGGAGATGGCTAGAGTTAATTAAGTAATATCACTTTTCGATTCAGTACCATTTGGGGAAGGTGAATGTGGTAGCCGATGCATTGAGTAATAGACCGACTGTTTCTTTGGAAGCCTTATGGGAAAAGAAGGAGGATAATTTACCTGATATTTAGGCAGATAGGTGGAGTGCCATGTGTGATCCGAATTTTTCAAATGCCTTTTTTGTAGTTATATTCATTAAACTGACTACAATGACACAAGTGATTCATGCCCAAGCTTGGAACTCCTTTTATTAGGAGAAGGTGAAAGAGCTTATATCTAAAGGTGTTCCGTCTTTCTTGATTAGTTCAAATGGGGGTTGAGATTTTAGGGATGTTTGGTGGTGCTAGAGGGTCCAGAGTTCAGGATGGCAACATTGGTAGAGGTGCATGGTTTGTGGTTTATGGTGCATCCCAGATGGGATATGATGTACCAATAGATGAGGTAGTTACATTAGTGGGTCGAGATGAAGAGAGATGTATCTGAGTTTTTTTTAGGTGTGCCACTTATCAACTTCTAAAGGTGGATCACTCGATATTGGCAGGGGATGGAGTGGGAGTGGGAAAAAATATCCATAAATTTAATAGTTGAATTACTCAGGTCCTAGAGGTTCCATGATTTTATTTGGATCATCGTCGATAGATTAACGAAGGTGGCTCATTTTTTTTCCAATGTGGACATACTACACTGGAGAGGAGTATGCTAGACTTTTCTTTGAAGAGATTGTACATCTCTGTGGAGTACCACTCGATATTGTGTCTGACAGGGAAAGTTGGTTTGTATCTCGATTATAAAAGGGTTTTTAGGATGATATTGGTGTGTAGTTGAATCTGAGCATGGATTTTCACCCTCCGTCAGATGGTCAGAGATATCCTGAGCACTTGTGTTTTGGATCTCAAATGGAGTTATAACCAACATTTATCTCTCGTGGAGTTAGCTTACAACAATAGTCATCAGCAGACTATTGGCATGACACCATACGATTCATTATACGGGTGACTGTGTTGTTCATGAAGTGATTGTTTGTAGTTAAAAGAGCACAGGATATTTGGGTTAGACATCATTTAAGACACCTCATAAAAAGTGTAACTCATTTACGCACAGATGATGATGACACGAAATTGATAGAAGAGTTACGCTAATAAGAAGAACCATAAGCTGGAGTTTAAAGTGGGGGATCAAGTGCTATTAAGTATGTCCCTGATGAAAGGAGTTGTACGATTTAGATCCAAGGGGAAGTTGTATCCATAATATGTCGTTCCTTTCATGATACTGGATAAGGTGATCCAGGTGGCGTATCGTTTGACCTTACTTGATCATCTTCAGTGGGTACATGATGACTTCCATGTGTCGATGTTAAGGAATTTTATAAAGGATGAGGATGCCTATCAGCATATCGACCTCGACGGGATTGAGTTATATCCAGATGCAAGCTATGAGGTGCGATCACAACGTATCCTTGACCAAAGAGATCACACCCTATGATCAAAGGTCATACCGTTAGTTATGGAATAAATACAAAATAATTCATTAATTAAATATTTAGAAAATACTGTGTATTGTGGGTGACTACTGAATGATCAGGACTAGGTGTCAAAGGTTTTCTTATTTGGATTATTCCCTCGGTGACGTTTCCCACTTATAATCAAGTAGTTTATTATAATCTCGTATCGCGATAAATTAATAACTAATAAAATAATATACATTCGAACTCGTACAGGATAATATGTTAATTTGTTGTGATAACATATTCGTTGTTCTATATCATATTTTTGTTTGGCATTTAGGATGCGTAGAATGTCCATTTTTTACCTAAAATAATGGGCTTTAAGTCTATTGGGTTAGTACATGGCTCAAGCAGACTTTTGGGCCAATTTGAGTAGTATTTGGGCTCATTGGGTTGAGGTCCATATGGGGCTTAAGGTTAATTTCTTTGGTATTACTGTTAAAAATTAATTAGGCTTCACCTAAACACATTGCACACAATTTCAAAACCCTAAGAGATTAGAGATAAGATGCGCTCAAGAGAGGAGGAACTTTGGAGACTTGGAAGCTTGGAAATCATCAAATTGACTAAGGCACATTTACGTGGTGTGGGAATTTTGATGTCTCTATGTCAGAATAATAGTATTCATTTGAATCTGGACTAATTGATATGATAATGTGTTTTGGTAAATAAATCCCTAATAGCATAATTAACTTCATATCTAAATTAAGATTAAAGTTCGTATTAAGGATATAGGATGAGATTAGTGATAAATATCATGAATCTAACTTTGTAGATGTTTATAATTGATAAAAAGATATTTATACCATTGGATCAAGTAAAATCCCCATATCTATCTAATGATTTGATATTTATCTGAGATTAAATGGTTAAAATAATGAAACTATGGTTCTTGAGTTGAAAATAAAAAATTAACCCTTTAATTAATGTTAAAATTGCTTACAATACTTAGATATAGGTTAATAATGTTGTTATATCACTTATATCTGAAGGAGATGGGATATTGTTAAATTTAGAGGCTTTTAATATTTAATTGATTTTTTTTTATGCGTTTGTTATGCTATTTGGAGGATTCATTCGCACCAGGGGCGAATCGATTCGTGTTAAGAATGAATCGATTCGATTTAGGCAAAAAACAAAAAGGGGACTCTTTAGGTTTGGGCTTTGTACCTAGTTTGATTATTTCAATTAGGAGTCTAATGTGATACCTAATTTACATTAGAGACTAGTATAGTATTGGATTTATAATTCATATAAGTAATCTTGTGAATTAGGGTTAAAACATATGGATCTGGGTTATAATTGGGTTATTAAACAAATCGAACATGTGATTATATTAGTAAATCCCTAGAGTAGGATTTGTTCTAATTTATTTAATTTATGGGTTAAGCACTAGGAGGGATTTTGGTGGGGCATGTATGATGTTGGCCACGTTAGTACCCAGGTGATAGAGATGGGCTTCATCTTGGTCCTTTTAGACTAATCATATGGCTAACGTACTCGTATCCATAGGGGGATACATGGGGGAGCTATAGTGTATAGTCTTGGATAAGGAGGTCATGCGTTATGATGAGAATACATACAAATTATCACTCCTCGATGTCTTTGAGGTTATAGGTTAGGGATGACCTATAACTCTACCTACTGTGCTCAAGTGCTCCCCAAAGGCAATAGGGATAGGCCTTCGTATTTTTATGTGCGGGCTCGTGAGTATCCCATTTAATTATACCTTTCAGGGACCATACTTATGTGGGTGTAAGACTTAGAGATTGTCTTTCCATATTGATATAATATTAGAGTTATATTTACTAAAATTTGCTATGGAACCGTTTAATTATATTCAATTGAGAAGAAGAATAAATAATCATGGGGTCAACTTGGGCTCGGGATTAGACACATGCTATACTTATGGTTGTTTGGGTTGAGATAACTTTAAAAAAAAACTAAAATGTGATAAGAGGATGCGTAGTTATGATTGTAGCCCAAATGTAGTTAAATTCTTACTCTTTGTAGACTTGGTGTTTACATTATTATTGAATCTGTTTTTCAGGACCTAGGCCGCAGTTCTCGCCTCAACCCTAATTCATATACTTTCACCTTATTTATAGTTGTCATTATTTTTAGGATTTAGGTGTCGAGCCTGCGTGCAAATTATCTTTACTTCATTTACATTTCTAGTCAAGTCGGATTGTATGTAGTAGTTATTATTTTAGTGGAGTTGGTTTATTTTGGGATACTTGTACTTTTTTGTGTTGGATTTTATATATGATATCAAAGATTGTATTGGGTTATCCATTTATTATTATCTAGTCTTTACTTTATGCTTTTTAGTTTGTCTCAATTATGGAAAGAATGATATTTAATTGTTTTAAACTTCTGTATTATTTGTATTATATTTTATCAACCTATTTACAGGTTTTATGGGGTGTCATACAAAATTTGTCGATCCGTATACGGATTTATAATATTCCCTGTAAAGATGCGAGAGTTCTTGTCTCTCGATTTATGATTCCCCCTGAGGTCGAGTTTATGTGATTGTTCCCCTGGAAGTTATTTGACACCATATCCAATTTTATTGCATACCCCTATTTAGGCCTAACCCTATTCTTTGTGCGAGGGTTATTGGTTGTTCAGAGCCAGCTTATTTTAAATAAAAACAAAGAAAATGGGTTGTGTTATCCATTTCGGTCTTACCTTAAGGTAGGTTGAGGCCTGCAAATTATCTGGAGATTCTTTATGTGGATTCAGCAATTGTGTTACAAGTGGGTAAGATATTAGACACACCATTTATTCTTTATATTTCCATATCTATTTACTTATTATCGTATATTCATTTGTAATTACTTTTATTTTATTTTATAACATCCTAGGCAACCTTAATTTGAGAATCCTTTAAAATGTAGATGTATGCTTAGGTATAGAAATGGCACTATCACAAGGCATGGTAACGTCACTAGACCGATGTGGGTACACAAGAGTGCATGTGTGCGAATATGTATACAACTAATGGCTGCCCACTAATATGTATATATATGGGTGCGAGAAGCCTAGACTTGTGTACCACAAGGCCATTAATGTGTGTATGTGTTTTATACTATATGAGCATTCATAATACTCAAAGTTTCCCATAGTATTAGGTTCCCTTATTCCGTTGATTAACACCCACTTTGTGTCTCTAGTCCAAAAGGTCGTTCCAAAAAACATTAAGTCAAGACTTATTCCTCGGACTTCATTAACTTCATCCCGACATCATTCACTTCCACATCCATGAGAATGACACTATATGATAAGGTAAATGGACATATATGACATATAACACCCATGTTTTAACACTACTCAAATTGGATTTTCTTAAATTAGAAAATGTGTTAAAGTAGTATGTATGTTTGAGGTGATGTTTTGAGTTTTTCCATATATATATATATATATATATGCCATACAATTTGTTTATTTAAACATACTTTGAAAATGGA
Organism: Sambucus nigra; assembly: GCA_949130495.1. Taxonomy (NCBI): domain Eukaryota; kingdom Viridiplantae; phylum Streptophyta; class Magnoliopsida; order Dipsacales; family Adoxaceae; genus Sambucus; species Sambucus nigra. The sequence continues at coordinate 354,111,695 of OX422215.1, forward strand.
ATATTTTATATTTAAAATAATTTTTTTTACATTTTAAAATATCTTTGAAAACTTGTCTTGGGTTGCTATAGCGAAGTTGTACTCACGCTATGTGCAAAATCTCAGTCGATAAAAAAATCTAATTAATCGGTCTAGATCCCTCGCATGTGCATGGCTATGGCAAGGGATTTCATTGTTGTACCGACATAGGCCATCTGAAAGTCTAGAGATAAATCTAACGAAAATTCAATGCCTTTTTAAAGAACTTTTTGGCCTCGAATTTTGTACAAATAACCTTTTCAACCATATCTTTTGTGTAGATATTCTTTTGACTATTTTATGTGGACAAGAAGCCTCCAAACCTTTGAAATATTGTGTCCATGATTCATTTTATGATATTATTTTAGAGGGTTTCCAAATACTAAACCCTAATGGAAAGAAGTTATAGAAGAGTTAAAAATATGTCACGACCGAACCGAAACGATGGTTTCCAAAAATGAACCGGTCTGCTACACTGAGAGGGGTGAACCGAACAAGGATTTTCAAAAAAGAACCGGTTCACTATTAAAACGAATCGATCCAAGGTTTATAACCAAACCGATTCGGCCTATTCAAAGTTTTCCTATGAGATTTTCCTACATCTCAAAAAACCCGTTTCTGCCTAAATTTTAACATTATAGATCAACCTAAATATGATCCCAACCATTTTTACACCATCAAACCCATACATACACATCAAATACTAGATTTAAATACAAAATCTAGGGTTTATCATATATACTCAACACCACCATAATTTATCCACAGATGATGAAATAAATCACACACAAGCATTTAGCAAGTTTAAGCACTTGCCTCAAATTCGTAGAGTCTGAATTTTCCTCGAAATCACGAATTTAATCAAAAAATTTCAAATCTCCAAGGTTTTTATCTTCTTTATTTGTTCTCTCAAATATGGGTTTACTTCTTTCTCAAATTGAGATTGGATTACATTCACACTACCCCAATAACTCTTATCTTAATTACTCCCAACTTTAAATGATAACACACACTTAAAATGACTCGTATATCCTAATTCGAGTTAAACTAGCCAAAAAGACCCCGAAACCCAATTAAAACCCCCGGGCAATCATTTAGAATTTCTCGGCCCTTTTGAGATCAACCGTACACTCAAAACTATCATTCGAGACTCCGAACTAAAATCCTCCCCAACTTCATATAATTCACACATACATATATTCTGATTGAGAAATAACTAATTCCCGCTAATAATACACACATGCGACGTAATAGCATGCAACATAATTATATTGACCTTATCACACTAGTAAATATACAATTTTCATAAATATTAATTGTGGCCATCCCGATCGGTGCGGCGCTCATTCTGGGGAAAGGAGAAAGAGGATCCCCCCAGGGATGAGAACTGCGTTGCGGTCTCTCAACCTTCTCTTCTAAAAGGGAGATTCGATCGTCGTCGGTGTGGGGTGAATGTAAAGAGATAGAGTTGCCAGTCTATTTTTCTCAAAATAGGCAAAGGAATATGTTGCCATCTCAAGAGAACGGTATCAAGGACAAAATCGATGCGTGCAGAACCAATAGATCAGAGGTCCGGGGGCTAAGTTACGAAATAGGAAGGTGTTAGGCACCCATCCCGCCCTTTCGGTCTCTCATGGGCAAATGTTAATATTTTCCTTTTTATCCCCGTGAAGTGTATGCATGTGTTTATATAATGGAGATTGGAATCGTTCGACCCATACCATGGAAAAGATAGGGTGAATCCATCCATAGTAATATTCCCAAAATAGTAATAAATGTAGAAGATAGAATATGAGCGTTCATCATGATATTGATCGTTATTGGAAAATGATAATATGGGTGGGATGATATGCGAACAAATATGTTATATATATGTATGATGATAATGAGTAATTTTGAGGATTATGAAAAATAAGAGAAACTCGAGTCTTGGATTTTAATCTGAAACGCCTATGTAGCCTATAAAGGCATCAAAGTCCACATAGTTCGAATATAGAATAGGGGTGGGGTTTATCCCATAGATCCGAACGGAACTTTATTAGGTGTGTGCGTGTAGAAAATGTGTTTCTAGTTTTGGAAAAAGTCTGGTGGGTAATTTCGTTCGTAATTTACGTGTGTAACCCTCTTTTATTTGTTTTGTGTTTTTTTATGAAAAATAAAGTGTGTGCGATATACTAATAAAAGTGTAGATGTTAATATGTATGAAACTAGATTATGAATCTAAGGTAACTTATATAAAAAAGAAATTAAAAGAGAGGGAGAAAGAATTGGACCTTTCTTGGAACTTGAACTTGAATCTTGAATGAACTCCTTTGAATGTTAATGAGAGAGAGAAGGATATTTTCCAAATTGGGCATGAAAAGGATGGGGATTTAGGCTTGAATGGGGTTTCTCATATGGAACTTCACTGACTTTGAGAGAATGTTGTTGAGATCACTGATGCTGATGGTTTTTTTTCTTTTTTCTCTGGAATCAGGTCATGGCCCTTATTTATAGGGTTAGGGGGTGATGATTGGCATACCCTAGGGGTGCCGATCAACAGCTCACCCTTGACACTGTGCCGATAGGCAAGGTTCAGGACCTGCTAATTGGCAGTCCCGTGCAGATTTTTCTAGAAAAATGACTATAGAGTACAAACCGTTGATCCGAATTGCTCAAAGGGGATACCACTAAAAAGGTATTTCAGATGCCTATGAGAGTCCTTTGGACCAATCCCGGGTCTGGGATTTGACTTTGGGTTAAATGTGGCTCGAAAGTGAATGTCGGTCCTTAGGACGGGTAATCGTCGAACGTACACGGATCGTTCGTCCGCATGGTAAGTCAAAATCGCGCACGGGGTGGACCTTTGGAAAGGTTAGGAGATTTACTTTGACATTCCAAGGAGTTTCACTCGGTTTGAAAAGTTCACCTCAGTCAATCGGGGCCCGAAAGTGCCCGGTGACCTCTCAGAGTAAAATGGATCATTCGTCCGTACCGTAGGTCAGAATCACGTACATGGAAGATCGTTAGAAAGGGTATTCAGTGCCCTTCAGAGATTCATTTAGTTAAGTTCGAGTTGAAGAGTTGACTTTGGTCAAATGGAGTTCGAAAGTCCCCGGTGGCCTTCGAATCAATTTTTTAGGGAAAACTGATCATTCATCCAAATGGTTACGTTGTTTCATGCACGGGGTGGACTGTTGGAAAGGTATTTTAGTACCCTTAGAAGATTCAAAGATCTTTTTCTCTGAAGGTGGAGTTGATTGGGGTCAATTCGGGGCCCAGGAGTGCCCGATGGTCTTTAGATCGGTACTCGGAGTACGACCAAAGTTTACGGTAGAGGGGACAGTGCTAGGATGCTAAGGAGAAACTTAGGGGGTCCTATAATGTGGTGTCTATATAACCCCTCAACGGGTGAGCTTGGAACAAGTTATGGCCATCGAATAGACACCACATGATGGAAGGAGGTCAGTTCTGCAGACCTAAGGGATATGGATGACCGCTTCAGGGGGTGAAGGTCAATTCTAGCCTAAAAGAGGTGACGATCGAGGACTGAGGTAAATTTCGACCCAACTAAGGTGACGATCTAAGATTGAGGTCAATTCTGACCTAAAAAGGTGACAACCTAGGACAGAGGTCAATTTTGACCTAATTAAGGTGACGATCCAAGACCAAGGTCAATTCTGACCTAAAAGAGGTGACGACTGAGGATTAAGGTCAATTTTGACCTAAAAGAGGTGACAACTGAGGACTGAGGTTAATTCTGACCTAAGAGAGGTGACGACCGAGGATCGAGGTTAATTCTGAACTAATTAAGGTGACGATCCAAGATCGAGGTCAATTCTGACCTAAGAGAGGTGACGACCGAGGACCGAGTTCAATTCTTACAAAACAAAGGTGAAAATCCAAGATCGACGTCAATTCTAACTTAAAAGAGGTTATAAACGAGGACCGAGATCAATTCTGACCCAACTAAGGTAACGATCCAAGATCGAGGTCAATTTCGACCTAACTAAGGTGACGACCGAGGACCGAGGTCAATTCTGACCCAAATAAGGTGATGATCCAAGACTGAGGTTAATTCTTACCTAAAAGAGGTGATGATCGAGGATCGAGGTCAATTTTGACCCAACTAAGGTGACAATCCAAGATCGAGGTCAATTCTGACCTAAGAGAGATGATGACCGAGGACTGATGTCAATTCTGACCTAACTAAGGTTATGATCCAAGATCGAGGTCAATTTTGACCTAAGAGAGGTGATGACCATGGATCGAGGTCAATTATGAGATAAATAGGGTGACAATCCAAGATCGAGGTCAATTCTAACCTAAAAGAGGTGAGGGACGACCGAGGATCGAGGTCAATTCTGACCTAACTAAGGTGACGATCCAAGACTGAGGTCAATTTTGACCTAAAAGAGGTGACGACCAAGGAACGAGGTCTATTTTGACCTAACTGAGGTGACGATCCAAGAACGAGGTTAATTTTGACCTAAAAAGAGGTGACGACTGAGGACCGAGGTCAATTCTGACTGGACTGAGGTGACGATCCAAGACCGAGGTCAATCCTGACCTAAAAGATGTGACAACCGAGGACCGAGGTCAATTCTGACCTAACTAAGGTGACGATCCAAGATCGAGGTCAATTCTGACCTAAAAGAGGTGTATATTTCCTTCGAGAAATTCAGGGATTCTGTGAATGAGCTGGTGAAAATTTAGGGCATCCTTTGGAGACATTATTGGGGAGAAATATTCTTTGGAATTCCTCTAGGGGTGTAAAAAAATGTTTTCCTTGGTGAGCAAGGTGCTAGAACGGATTTGGCAATTTTAGGAATATTTCGAGATTTGTTCGGAATTTTCTGGTATTTTTTTTAGGCTTTTGTAAGAAATTTTAAGAGGTGTGCCGACCGGCATGCGTGTGGGTGTGACAATTGGCATTGGCATTGACTTTTGGGGTGCCTCGAGCAGGTGAAAAGCTCAGTGCCGTTCGGTGGGTGGAGGGGACTGCCGATCGGCAGAACCCTTAGCCTCCCATAAAAAGAGTTCGGGTTCTCCTCATTTTGCACAGCTTTTTGACTTTTTTTCTTCTGCTATAAACCTCTTCAAATCGTCCTAATGTCTGAGATGTATGACTTCTCAAGAAGTGCAACCCATATGGCTTGGCTCAACACTGATGACTGGGCATGGTTGGAGTGGAGGGCTAGGGTGCCTCTCGCATTCGGTAGCGAGAACTCCTTCGACTCATTTAAGCCTGTGGTAGATGATCAGAATCTTTTGCACGATCCTTCGCATCATCGCTCTTCAAGGGTGGTGAATCCTGGTGGTTATGTAAGTATTGCATGACTCTTTGAATTCCTTTCTTCTTTTCTTGATGATATTTCTTTATTTCCTGAATCTAACAAGGGTTCTCTTCATTTCTCGATACTCTGACGTCTCCATGACAACTATTTGTGCCCGCGATACGATAGGGCTTAAGGATGTTTGGGAGTACCTTCCTGCTGTGGTGATTTGGATGGGATCCTTTACGGGTTTTAGGAGGCTAGCATCGGCACTGGATGAGATGCTCTACTCTACTGCGGCTCTATGTGCTTTGGGAGATGACGGTGACTCCTATTGATGTTCAGCAACTGCTGGGCCAAGACTACGAGGGTGCCCAGAATGAGGTGGACGAGACGCTGCGGGTGACACTGGTGGTGGTGACGCCGGCTTAAGGTGACATGGAGAGGGTGATTTTTGGGGATTCCCTTCGTCTGTCTTCTTTGAGGGAGCTTTTGCTGAGGAGGAGGATTGATAAGAACGGCGGGAAGCAGGTGAGTCAGATGGCCCGTCTGTTTATCTTGCTGGTATTGGGAGGTTTTCTGGTGGCGACGAGTGGCGACATCATTCATTTATGGTTTCTTCCATTTCTAAGGATGTTTTCGAACATCCACCTCTAAGACTGGGGAACCTGACTTTGGCGACCCTTTACAATTCTTTGAATGCATTCATCTAGTCTGGTAGGCCGACTTTTAATGGGGCCACATATCTTCTGGAGGTATTCTTTATTTTGCGCATTTTCCTTTACTCATTCGCATTTTCCATTCATGCATTTCCTTTTGATTTCTTGGATGCTGATCCTTGTCCTTTGCAGACGTGGTTCTACGAGGTGATTGGGTTGAATACCCAATTGATTTCTTTGAAAGATGACTCCATTGGGGACTTTTTCCTCTTATTTCGATGGCGGAGGTGCAACTGACAGTCGAAGAAGAATATCTCTCTAAAGGCAATGCGTCAGGTCTTGAATGGCCTGACGAGCGAGCAGGTAAGCATTATTTTGTCCTTAAAACCGTTCTTTTCCTTTGATGTCATTTTATTGACACTAATCCTTCACTTTTGGTAGGGATTTGCAGGTGACCTTTTATCCCCGGGGGAAGGCTATTCATCACACCGGGGTGACTGGGGGACATGCACAGATGCAGAGCCTGTAGGCGCATGAGTTCGCTACTTGTACCTCGAGGAGAGGGTAGTTCGTCAGATTATGGAGGATGAGGTTGTTGTTCCATCGACGAGTACCCCTATATTCATGAGGCGCGTGCGGGAGATGTCAGATGACGTTCAGGTGCCTGTGATGATGGGAGAGCCATACTCCTTGTACACTCACATAGTGGTGATGTATGATTACATGGACTTTGTCATGAGTTGGTTGATGCCCCTAGAATTTATGATGTTATGCCTCTCCCTAGAATGGGCTCGAGTCGGCAGGTGGGGTCTTCTCATAGCGTAGGTGGTGCGACTATGTTAGTAGTGGCGGCGACGACTTCATGGCCTTCTTTCGTGAGGCTGCATTCCCCTAGTTATAACTTTCGATGGGCTGATGGAGGATCCGTGCATCTGTAGCATCACCCTCAAGAAATGGACCCGAAGGAGTTAGGTTTGACATAGGAGGTTCTTCATCCCGCGGTACATTTTTTTTTATTTCCTTGATTTCCTTCTCTTTCCTCATGCTTGACTGATTTGATCTTTTATATTCTTCCTTGCATCATATCACTGTTTTGACCACTTGGTTGAAGGACATCAGGGACTGGATATCCTCGGTGACTTCTCACATTCGAGAGGCATTTCCGATTCCTTCTTGCTTGGTGACATTTGCCTCATCTGGGGAAGGATCGAGCTCTGGTAGTGGGGATACGTCATCTCGTCGCAAGGGGAAGAGGGTGCACCACAGGGATGGGGGATCATAGGGACGGAGAGAGAGAGAAAGAGAGAGAGATTGGGTCGGGCTCAGTCCCATTGTTTTTTCAGTTTTTCCTGCAAAATGTTGATGTTAACACAGCAAAATATATGCAAAAGATGAATGAAGTTTTTGTTAATTTTCTTAGTTTAGTGATTAATGCACATGATCTTTTTACTTTGCTACTGAGACCATAAAAATAATTTTGAAAATTGATTTGAGAAGGATTTTATTTGGAATGAGACTAGTAAAGCATAAGTATAAAGGAAATTTGAAATTCCCTAAAAATTTATTTTTGTTGTTTTTTTTATTTTGATAAAAGAGGAAAAAGGGAAATTTCCCAAAATGGGGGGTTATCGATCGGCATGACCCCTGTCCTGCCTATCAGCATGTCAATCCAAGGATTTGATTGCTCTTTTTTCAATTGCTTGGTACTTAGTGGGGCAAATTTTACTCTGATTTCTGCAGGGGTTCCTTGGCTTGGCTTGAGATTTTCCAAGTATAAAAGGGGGTGTGCATGGGGCTTTCTTCCTCACACTTTCACTTTCTCTCTTTTCCGCATTCTTACTTGCTTACTATCTCTTAGTCTTGCAAGATGGCTCTCCCTGGTAGCATTGATTTTGCTAACTACCTCGAAGCCTTGGAAGCAATGTGTTCTTACAATGTTGATTATGACGCCTTTCACATGCAGCGAGTCTCTTTGTGGCGCAATCGGCCCATTAAGTGGAACATGCTCATGGTGGCTGTCAAGTTTTGGTATCACGAGGATCGTGTCTTCCGCTTCGGGTTGAATGAAATTTGTCCTACCTACGAGGAATTTTTTGCCATGCTGGGGATAAATCCTAGCGTTGTCGCGGCGCTTCCTGAGTTTTCCTATCCTCCCAGGGAATTGTTGGGTTGGCTTCTTCATATTTTGCCTTCGACGGCCAGACCATTGGTCGCGCGGGGAATGATTTCCCTTCTGGTGGTGTTGCAGTCTATGAATTCCCTTATTTCCAAAGTTCTGTTGGTGACTGGGGGGGATGTTGGTGGATCCCAACTGGCTGCTATTATTTCTTAGATATCGTATCATCGCAATCCTGCCGTGGTGATACTGTCGGAGACCTTAAATGGCCTGAATGCCTGGCGGGAGGGTCGTTCTGACTTTCTGAGGGGTAGCCCTATAATGTTATTTATATGGATGTCAGAGAGGTTTCGTATCACGGTCCCACCTATGTATCCCTTGCCGATGGTGCCAAAATTCTTTTCACGCTATTTTATTAGTGTGGGCCTAGACATTGAAAGTTGGGGGAATTAGTTTTTAGAGCTCGAGGCTTACAATGGTCTGTGCCTTGGTAGGGGAGTTGTTGCACATTCTGGAGCTTGGAGAGTACCAATACATTCGACTGGTTGGCCTCCAATATACCTCTTTCTACTTTCCCTGGCATCTGTTGCGATAATATGGTTGGGAGAAAATTGTGCCACCGTGGACACCAAATTTTTTTCCTGTGGAGGATCTGACAGAGCGTATGCGCATGCGGCTTGGTTCCTTGTGATATAATCATCGTCCATCGACCCATCCTTCTCAGTCTAGTGGGAGAGTCTGGCATGTTTCTGGGGACTACATGAAGTGGTTGGGGAAGAAGGCAGTGTCTAGGATGCTAGTTGTGGATACTGGTCAAAGGTGGTTTGCCATATCTGACACCATGTAGGGCGCATTATGGTCTAACCCAAGTTGGTTCGGGCTTATCGCTCCATGGAGCGTCTGCGATACTCCATTCTAGCAGGGGAGGTTTAGGGAGTCCAGGATGGTACTGACAACTGTGGGTAGGGTTTTATGAAGCTTTCTGTAATAGGTGTTATTTTTGTGTTTTGTGGGAATAATTGGAGTGATTTTTAGGAGTAGTAGGGCTTGTTATTTTCTGGGTTTTTTTGGCTAGGGAACTCGTTTTACTCTTTACACCGATGTAATCTTACAAAAATTTCAGATAATGAAATAAATAAGCTTTTGATCATCTAGTTGTGTCTTCTGATGACTTTTTTCATTTTGAAATTATTATACCAATTGCTAAGGCATACATAATCATTTTGTTCATGTATATGTTAAAATGAACTGTCGTTCTCGGGGATAAGAAAAGAATAGCATTTTGTGAAAATAAGGGGGTCACGCTCATGTAAAGAGAATTAGATGCCTACGTACCAGTGAGGGTTTTGAAAAATTTTGAAATTCATTAATTTTGAAAATGTTTTTAGAGGATCAGGCCCACGTAGTTCTGGGTAGGGGATGAAGGATTTTTTTTTTAGAATAGAAGGGTGATGAGAAGAGTCATAGGGCCGAGATTTTGGACTAGGGGTAGAATTTCTTCAGATGGTCCAGGTTGACTGGGCACGTCATTTCTTCCCCGTCGAGGTCGGTGAGCATCGTGGTGTCGCTGGACAAGATCTTCCTCACGATGTAGGGGTCGCTCTAATTGAGCTTGCATTTCCCTCTGGGGTCCCATATGGGCTCTACTATTTCTTTGAGGGATAAGTCCCCTTCTCGAACACCGTGATCCTTGACTCTCTTATTGAATGATCGCATTATACAATGATGGTACCCCTGTATGTGATATAGATCTTTCAACATTCTTTCATCTAAGAGGGTCAACTCGTCAAGACGGATTTGGTGCCAGGCTTCTTTAATAACCTTTCTTTCAAGCATGATGCGCAACGAGGGTATTTATAGCTCCAAAGGTAGGACCGCTTCCATATCGTAGACTAGAAAGTAAGGGGTAGCCCCAGTAGAGGTTCGAACTGAAGTGCAGTATCCCCAGAGGGCGTACGAAATCCTGTCGACACAATCAAGACAACTCTCTGTCATTTTTTTTTATAATGACTTTGAGATTCTTATTAGCTGCTTCAATCGCTCTGTTGATTTGAGGTCGGTATGGATAGGATTTATGTCTTTGAATTCCATATTCATTGACCACTTATGTGACCTCCACCTCAAAATGTAACCCATGATCTCATACTAGCTCGTGTGGGACACCACATCGGTAGATGATGTTTTTTTTATGAATTTGGCAACCTTCTTGGCATTCAGAGCTGCGCATGACTCGGCTTTGACCCATTTGGTGAATTAGTTAATAGCGACTAGGATGAACTCATGCCCATTGGATGACTTCAGTGTAACTTTCCCTATAATATCGATGCCCCACGTGGAAAACGGCCTGGGAGAAGTCGTGTTGTATAGTTCTCACGGAGGTAGATGTTGTAAGTTGGATAATTATTGGCATTTGAGACATCTTCACACATAGGTTGTGCAATCCTATACCATGGTAGTCCTGTAGTATCCCTGTTGGATGATCTTTTTGGTGAGCATATGGCCATTCATGTGGGGTCCGCATTCCCCGCTGTGGATTTTTTGCATCATCTCTTCAATGTCAGCCCCTGTGATGTAGTGCAAATGGGTTCCATCAAAATTTCTCTTAAACAGTGCTTTATCACAGACAATGTATTGGGTGGCCAGTCTGCGAAGAGTTTCTCGGTCTTTCTTATCATCTCGTTGAGGATACTCACAGTGTTTGAGTAGGTGCCAAATATTATAGTACCAACAGTCAGATATTTTGGATTCCTCCGCTGTGCAGAGCTCAATGTAGTAATAATGGGTCGATTTATCCTATTTTTGGACAAGGAAGGGAGCCATGGTTATTCCTTCGGGCATGTAAATCATGGAGTCTAAGGTGGAAAGGGTGTCAGCTAGGTTTTTTTTTCTGGGGGCAGGTAGTGAAAGGTGATTTCTTTGAATTGGGAAGCTAGTTCTTCAAGGTGGGCATGGAAGGGTAAGAGTTTCTCATCCTTGACTTTTAATTTCCTGATTACTTGACCGATGATAAGGGTTGAATCCCCGTAGACATAGAGGTATCTAATTCCTTTCTTGAGGGAAACTTTGAGGCCTACCGTGCACGCCTCGTATTCAGTCATGTTGTTAGTGCATGGGAAATCCAATTTGATGGCAATAGGAGTGTGGGAGTGATCAGGGGAAATTAGGATAATCCCAATGCCATATCCTTTTTTGTTGTCATCATCGTCAAAGAACATTTTCCATCGAAGATCTTCGTAAGATGTGCAAAGTATATTCTCATCTGGGAATTCAGAAATCCAAACATCGGCTTCTTCCATATGGTAGTTAGAGATGGCTCTTTCTTCCATGGCTTTCTGTGTGACATAAGTGATATCAAACTCGACTAGAAGCATCAACCAATGGGCCATTCGGCTGGATAGGGCGGGCTTCTCAAGTAGGTACTTGATGGGATCCATTTGGGATACGAGTTTGATGGAGAAGGCGAGCATGTAGTGCCATAACTTTTGGGTAACCTAGACAAGGGCAACACATGATTTTTCCAAGGCGGTGTAGTTAACTTCATAACCGACCAATTTTTAACTGGCATAGTAGATGGATTTCTCCTTGCGGGTTTCTTCAAGGTATTGGGCTAGTATAACCCCGGCTACAGTATCGATCATAATTAGGTATAGGAGTAAGGGAAGACCAAGCTGCGGTGGCATGAGCACCGTAAGTAGGGTTAGGTATTGCTTAATTGGGTCGAAGGCTTCTTAGCAAGCTTTGTTCCTAACCTTAGTTGAATCCTTTCGGAGTAGTTTGAAGATGAGTTCACAGATGGAAGTCAATTGGCTGATGAATCGACTGATGTATTGTAATTTCCCAAGGTATCCTCTAACTTCTTTCTCCGTTCGGGGAGGTGGCATCTCAAGTATGGATTTTAGCTTGGCAGGATCTGCTTATATCCCATTCTCACTAACCATGAATCCCAAGAGTTTCCCTTTGGTAATGCCAAAGACACATTTCTGTGGGTTAAGCCGTATTTAATACTTTCGCAGTCATTTAAAGAATTTTTGGAGAGCAGGAACATGACCTTCTCTAGTCTTGGACTTGATAATCATGTCATCAACATAGACCTCAACTTCCTTGTGTATCTGATCATGCAAAATGGTTGTGGCATCCCTTAGGTAGGTAGCCCCTGCATTTTTTAGACCAAATGGCATGACAGTATAGCAAAAGGTTCCCCAAGGGGTGATGAATGTGGTTTTCTCTTGATGATCGGGGTGCATCTTGATCTAATTATATTCAAAAAATCCATCAAAGAATGACTTGAGAGAATGACTGTCCGTGTTTTCCACTAAAATATCGACGTTGGGTATCAGTTATTCATCCTTCGGAGAGGCCTTATTCAAGTCTTATTAGTCGACACACATGCGGACCGTTCCTCCTGATTTCAGCACGGGTACGATATTGGCAACCATGTAGGATATTCGATCACACGAATGAAGCCCACGTTTAGTTGCTTGACTACTTCTTCTTTTACTTTGAGTGACCATTTGGTGCGAAGTTTTCGCAACTTCTGTTTAACGGGTTTACATTTTGGGAGCATTGGAATTTCATGCTGTGCTATTTTAGGTTCAATGTCGGGTATATCATCGTAAGACCATGCAAAGACATCCATGAACTCCTTAAGTAGATCTTTGAGTTGCGTGCACTTGTGCTCATTAAGGGTAGCCCCTATCCTAATCTCGCGCATTTGGCTACTAGAACTGAGATTATTAACATCAGTTTCATCTTCATTAACTTGAATGCGATTATGTTTCTTATTATTAACCTTATTTAGATCAGTTAAGAATTGTTCATTTGCAAAGTCATCATCATTAAAAGTTTGATTAGAATCAAGATAATTAATGTAAGGCACAACAAGATACTAAAAATCTTCATTTATTTCATTGATAGGAAAAATAACATTGATAACCTCATCAAAGGAGGTCTCGATTACATCAGAGTGAGAGGAAACAATTACAGGGGAAAGGGGTAAACATCAGGGTTAGGTTGAATATCATCCGGTGGCACAGGTGAAACATGCCAGTTGAGAAGAGGTACATCAGATTTTTCGATGAGGTAGGATGGATCAGACGATGTAGTCCCTGAGTGGATTATGCAGAGTGCCAGCCACAGTATCTGCAAGTTGAAAGAGTCTTCGGAATTTCTATCCTCATAATCCCCGGTATCAGCTAAGGTCTCCTCAGTGAGTGGTTGCACACAGTGCTGGGAACATTCGTCCCATGGGTAGTTTTCTTGAAAAAAGATCTCCATCCCTGGTTTCATCCTTTTATCTATAGGGTCATACCAAGGTTCTAAAAAACGCGAGGCGTGACTAAGGCGTGGAGGCCAAGCCTTAAGCCTTAGAAGCCTAGGCGGGCCTTAGCGTAAAAAGGCGTTTAGGCATTTTTTAATATATTTTAATATTTTTTTACTATGACAAGGCTATTTAAAATACTAAATTGGTACATACCTTAAAAATATGTCTAAATATTTGTAAATTAAAATACTATTTTTTAAAATACAAAAAAAAACAAAAAAAATGCCTCTTTTCATGCCTTACTTCTAAAAAACTCGCGTTTTTTCACGCCTTACCCCCAAAAAATGCACGTTTTTTCATGCCTTGCCCCAAAAAACGTTGACCATCATTGACCACGCCTTGATCCACGCCTAGGGCCAAAACTTGGCGTATCTAAAAAGCCTCGCGCCTAGGCGGGCCTTGGCGCCGCCTAGGCGCGTTTTTTAGAACACTGGGTCATACTAAGGTTTAGGGAAGTCGTAGAAGGGGAAATCTTCACCCTCTTTGATGAATCTTCCATTTAGGTAATATTTCGAGATAGTTCTTGTGCATTCTAATTTTCTCTTCAGTCGAGGTTGGTGGATAAATCTGAGACTGATGGTTGGTAACCTAAGCCACAAGGAGGAAAGGCCTTCTTCAACATAATGGGCTCAGTTATCCCTTGTTGTCTTTTCCCTAGCCCCAGTCCGAGCATGAAGTAAATGTTCTTGAACATTTGGATTACATTGACGTTTCCACGAGGATCGTATTCTGGACAAACCCTGTCTTTGAAGTTGTCCCCTTCTGGGAGTAGGAGTGGTTCAACCTAGAAGCCTAATAACGGCATATCGTTCACTCCGTGTTGTATCTCGAGTACTGGAATACTGGTGCTTGCATTCTCGATGTTGTCAGTATCTCCCAAGATGGTGATAACTTCACCATTGGCAAAGAACTTTAATTTCTGATGAAGGGAAGAAAACAACCCTTTGATGCTATGGAGCCACGGTCGTCCAAGCAGTACATTGAAACAAGTTGGGATATCGATGCCTTGGAATTCAACAACAGGATTTATAGGGCCATCCCCTATTATAAGATTAATAGATCCCATTACTTCTCGATGGGTGTTGTCGTAGGCACGCACGGAAGCAGAGGCTGGAGTAAGGTCTCTCACTTTCAATCCTAAACAGTTGAAGGTTTTTAACGAGAAAACATTCAAAGCTGATCCGTTGTCGACGAGTGAGAGGGGAACAGTTTTCCCCATGACTTCGAAAGAGATGTTGAGAGCATGATTATGTCTAGGACTATTCTTAGGGATTTCCTCTTCAGAAAAATAGAGTATTAGAGTAGAGGTCAAGGATCTAACTAGGTTCACTACTTCTTCTGGTTTGGTTGAGGGAGGAACTGTGGGTCCTGTGAGTAGCTTGATTAGGTCATTTCGGTGCAGTTGGGAAGACATGAAAATTCCCCATAGAGTGATGTTGGCTTAAGTTTTCTTCACTTGATCGAAGACCTTGTTTTCTTCAAGGGTCATTTCTGGCATAAGGAGATTCTCAACACCTTTACCATTATCGTTTGCTTGTGGTTGTAAGACCGAGTTCTGGTAATGTCTCCCCAACCTGGTCATGTGGTTCACAAAATAGGGGAAAAATAGAAATCATGTTTCTTCATCGATGTCAGGTTGCTCAACTACCTGGTTGATCTCTCCTAGAAGCTCCTCGAATGATATCATTCTGCATAGGTTGGCTATCAGACTAGTCTTTCTTGAATTTGGCTCTTCATCTGAATCTTCAGAATCATCTCCCCATCCGATGGCAATGAAATTATCTTTCCATGCAAAGTTAATTCACTCTATAACTTATATGGTCTCTTCGTATAATTCCTCCCATTCGGCAAGGAAATGCAAGACTGATGGAACCAGGTGCCCTTGTAATTTCAAAGCGTCGAGCAGCTCGGGTATGCTACAAATATCACCAGTCTGTTGAAACAAATCTACCATAATCTAGACCAGGTCATCTAGATTGACTTCATCGGTTGGCACTACCTATTTGTCTGACTCTTGGGCCTATTTTCGTGCTTCTAAGAATAACCCACTAAATCTCTGACAGTCAATGGTCATCTGGGAGGGAAATTTCGGCCCGAACTCTAGGATTTGGTTCAGCACTTCTAATAATTCCATATCTTTACCTCCGAAATGGGTACGAACATCGATTCAGGATCTAGTGAGGAGTGATAAGGTTCGATCGGTAAGGTTGGTAGGGTGTAAGAGAAAACATGGCCATGTTTGTAGAGGTTTAGGAGAGTATATGGGCATGATTGGTGATTTACTTGGCATGATTTGGGTAGATGGGTCGAGTTCTGAGTCTTCTTCTAGGAAAATGGCATTTGTGTGACTTGGGAGTGGATTATTGGTAGTGTTTGGTTTAGGATTAGCTGGTGGGGAGATGATACCCCGGTCAATCAGGCTTTGGATCATGTTACGGAGATGGAAACATTGGTCGATGGTATGGCTAACAGTTTGGTGATAGTCAAAATGGGCATCAGGTTTGAAATTCTTTGGAAGCGGATTTGGTAATGGACAAGGGTCCAAGGGTTTGATCGAGTTTCAATTTAGAGAGCTTGGTAGACTTTGGAGAGGGGAGCATGGAGCTCGGTATATTCTTTTCGGATTGGTTTTGGGCGACTTTTTGGTGCCCATGAAGCGGCAGACTAAGAGATATTGTTGATGGTAGAGACTGAGGTACTAGCAGGATTTTCAAATTTTCCAGGAGCAAACTGTCGAGAGACTTTCTTCGGTTCGACTTCTGTCTTGGCAATACCTTTTCCAATTTCTACTCTTGCTTCTCGGAGGGCTCGGAAGTGAGGATAATACTATCCTCTTATTTTTGCTCGGACATGGGGTAGAAAGTTCTTCTTCATAATGCTGACTTCATCTTATTCGGAAGGCCGATTGGTCATGGTAGCTACTTTTTCTCTCCATCTTGCTATGAAATTGCTGACTGATTCCTGAGGATTCTATTTTAGTACCTCTAAGTCATGGCAAGTAACCTTTAGCTCTTCATTATACTTGTATTAGGACATAAACTCACGGGCAATGTCTTCCCAACTGTGGATTCTGGATTCTTCAAGGGATAGGAACCAACGGAGGGAGCTATCCTTCAAATTCTACTGGAAGACCTGAGCTATTATTTCTTCGGAAGCTCCTACGAGAGTCATGTCTCGGTGATATCTACAAAGATGAACGATCGGGGGTCCAATGCCTCCATACTTCTCTATATTAGGCATCTTGAATTTTTCTGGTAACCTGGATTTAGGATAGGGAGACATGTGGGTGTATTCCATGTAATTCCCACTAATTTGGACCTGGTCGAATTTCTTAGTTAGAATCTTGAGGTCTTCCTTGAACGTATTCAGTTCTCCCTCTCTTGGATCAACAGTTACGGGTTGATTAGTCCCGGTCTGAGCAAGGTTTGGCATAGGAAGTTGGGTTGATGGTGGCCCATTAGCAGGAGGAGCACGTGGAGCGTGATGGTATTCTTCAGGAACCCAGATAGTCTCAGGTGCAGCGGACCCATGGCACAAGGGAAAATGACCTTAGGATCTTCGGGGATAGGGACCCAGTTTCTTTGCATCTCATGAACCTCGATTTAAAGATTTCCAATTTTGACAGTGAGCTGAGCCAGAACCGTCAACAAACTCGGCTGTACATTCGGCACTTGATCCGTGTTCTCCACGGAAAGCGGGTGAGTTTCAAACTCAGAGGAAGTAAAGGTACTGATAGAACTTCGGGGTGGTTCGAATGAAGATCGAAGCCAATAGGGAGCTGGGCCAAGGGTATGTGATCGACCTGAAAAAATTGGATTTTTTTTTTTTGGAAAATAAAAAGGGAAACTTTTATTTTTAGAAAAATGAGGAAAATATTTTTGACCTTTTTGGAAAAGATGATAACGAAAATGTTTTTGGTGTTTTTGATAAAAGAGGAAAAGCATTTTTGGATGCTTTTTGGGAAAAAGAGAGGGGAAGAGAGTGGAGACGGGTGTCAGTGTGATTGTTATGTTTATTAGGTTATCACTTGTATTAAATTCTCCTAAATGCAAAATGAAATGTCAGACAGGACCCGAGCCTGGAAAAATTGGGCTTGTAACAAATGTAAAGCTAGGGTTAGACTTGTAATAAGGCTTATGGACAGGGTCCCAATTTAAGAGTGCACAAAAATTTGGGCGGCAAGCCGACCCAAATTTTGGCAGAGTTTCGGGTCGAAACATGCAATCTAACATGTGTGTCCTAGGCTTGACACCTATATGCGGGTATGCAGTTGGTTCGGTGAATTGGAAAGGGTTCCCTCCTTTGGCGTGACTTCCACGATATACGTCTTGCTTTTGAGGGCAATTAGTATGTGTGGACAAGCCATTTGATATACCTGAGTGTACGTGAATTGCCTCACTATATAACTTGTGGGGACGATAGGTGTGAGAGAGAATTTGATATACTCAACGTACGTGAACGAGTTCCCTGTGATATACCTTCCATCATGACTTCGGTCAAGTGGTACGATGCGGGAGAACCGTTTGATAAATGTCGAAGGTACTTGGCCAATGGAAGGTGAGAGTCATATCGCTTAGGCTAATTGCGCCCTGTCGGACCAGCGCCCATCAAAAAGTGACCCTCCAGTTACGGGATAAAATTTGGTAAATAACAACGCTATTTGGTGATGTTGTGTGAATCATGCATGATTATCTTATTAGTATCTTATGGTGAGAGTATCTTTCTTGATCATGACGAACAGGGAGCAAAGTTCTAGTACCAAAAGTATACCAAGCATGGATAAGTGATGTGTGCAACAATGTGGATATACGTGATCCTAGGTGCACGTGGTGTGAAGTGTACATGGAGAATCTTCTACAAGTGGGTGAATATAAGTATAATCATGAGGTAAACAAAAATAATAAAGGGGAACATGAACATAGGGGAATATACAAAAAATAAAAACCCATGTAAATAGAGTATATCCCTCTTAAACATAGTCCCCAGCAGAGTCACCACTGTGGCCATCCCGGTCGGCGCGGCGCTCGTTCCGAGGGGGAAAGAAGAAAGAGGACCTCCCCGGGGATGAGAACTGTGTCGCGATCTCTCACCCTTCTCTTAGAAAAGGGGGCTTCGATCATCATTGGTGTGGGGTGAATGTAAAGAGATAGAGTCGCCAGCCTATTTTTCTCAAAACAGGCAAAAGAATATGTTGCCACCTCAAGAAAGCGGTACCAAGGACAAAATTGATGCGTGCAAAACCAATAGATCGGAGGTCCAGGGGCTAAGTTGCGAAATGGAAAGGTGTTAGGCACCCATCCCTCCCTTCCGATCTCTCATGGGCAAATGTTAATAACTTATTTTTTATCCCCGTGAAGTGTATGCATGTGTTTATATAATGGAGATTGGAATCGTTCGACCCATACCATGGAAAACATAGGGTGAAGCCATCCATAGGAATATTCCCAAAATAGTAATAAATGTAAAAGATAGAATGTGAACGTTCATCGCGATATTGATCGTTATTGGAAAATGATAATATGTGTGGGATGAGATGCGAACAAATATGTTACATATATGTATGATGATAATGAGTAATTTTGAGGATTATGAAAAATAAGAGAAATTGGAAAATTAGAAAATTGGACTCGAGTCTCGGATTTTAATCCGAGATGCCTACGTAGCCTATAAAGGCATCAAAGTCCACGTAGTTCGAATATAGAATAGGAGTGGGGTTTATCCCATAGATCCGAACGAAACTTTATTAGGTGTGTACGTGTAGAAAATGTGTTTCTAGTTTTGGAAAAAAATGTGGTGGGTAATTCCATTCGGAATTTAGGGGTGTAACCCTCTTTTATTTTTTTGTGTTTTTTTATGAAAAATTAAGTATGTGAGATATACTAATAAAAGTGTAGACGTTAATATGTATGAACTAGAATGAAACTCGATTATGAATCTAAGGTAACTTATATAAAACAAGAAATGAAAAGAGAGGGAGAAAGAATTGGACCTTTCCTGGAACTTGAACTTGGATCTTTAATGAACTCCTTTGAATGTTGATGAGAGAGAGAAGGATATTTTCCAAATTAGGCGTGAAAAGGATGGGGATTTAGGCTTGAATGGGGTTTCTCATATGGAACGTCACTGACTTCGAGAGAATGTTGCTAATATCGCTGATGCTGATGGGTTTTTTCTTTTTTTCTCTGACAGGTCATGGCCCCTATTTATAGGGTCAGGGAGTGCCGATCGGTGTACCCCAGGGGGTGCCGATTGGCAAGTCACCCTTGACACTCTGCCGATAGGCAAGGTTCAGGATCTGTCAACTGGCAATCCCATACGGATTTTTCTAGAAAAATGATAGTAGAGTACAAACCATTGATTCAAATCGTGCACGAGCATACCGTTAGAAAGTTATTTCAAAGGCCTGCGAGAGTCCTTTGGATCGCTTTCGGGTTCGAGCGTTGACTTTGGGTCAAATATGGTTCGGAAGCGCCTATCGGTCCTTTGGACGGGAGATCGTCGGACGCAAATGGATCGTTCGTCCGCATGGTAAGTCATAATCATGCACAGGGCGGACCGTTGGAAAGGTTAGAAGATGTACTTCTATCCAAAGAGTTTCGCTCGATTTGGGAAGTTGACCTCGGTCAACCGAGGCCTAAAAGAACCTAGTGACCTCTCGGAGTAAAATGGATTGTTCGTCCATATTGTAGGTCAGAATCGCGTGCGAGGCGAATCGTTAGAAAGGGTATTTAGTGCCCTTCAGAGATTCATTCGGTATCATTCGATCTGAAGAGTTGACTTTGGTCAAATGGAGTCCGGGAATGGCCGATGGCCTCCAGATCAATTTTCGAGGGAAAACAGATCATTCGTTCGAACGGTTATGCCGTTTCACACACGTGGCGGACCGTTGGAAAGTGGTTTCACTGCCCTTCAAAGATTCAAAGATCTTTCTCTATGATGGTGGAGTTGATTGGGGTCAATTCGGGGCTTGGGAGCGCCCGATGGTTTCTAGATCGGTACTCAGAGTGTGACCTAGGTTTGCGATGGAAGGGGGAAGTGCTAGGAGCCTAAGGAGAGACTTAGGGGATCCTAGAATGTGGTGTCTACATTAACTAATCTACCTAAATTAATATTTATGTTAAATTTTTGTCTTAATTCTCAATTATATTAAATCACACACACACCCGATAATTTAATATAAAATAAATAAATACACGAAAGTAAGGGGTATAACATACCCTCCCCCCCCTTATAGAGGAATTTCGTCCTCGAAATTCAGGCGTACCTTATGGAAAGAGGTAAGGATACTTGACTCGCATATCATCCTCTCATTCCGATGTTAAATCATCGGCGTTATGGTTCCCCCATTGGACTCGAACTAGAGGCACTACCTTCGATGTAGCATACGCTCACTACGGTCCAAAATGGCAACCGGTTGTTCTTCATACGAGATATCAGGTTGTAATTAAATGTATTCTAATGGATCATTACAATACGCCCTCTCACTTCTTCGATAATTTTTCAAGGACTAAATGTAAAACACATCATGGATTCTCTACAATTATTCCGGTAAAGCAAGTCTGTAGGCCACGGGACCAATTCTATCAATAATTGGAAAAGGTCGTACATACCTCGGCGTAAGTTTTCCTTTCTTCCCAAATCTCCTTATACCTTTCATCGGGGATACTTTTAACAACACTCGGTCTCCCACTTCTAACTCCAGGTGTCTACGATATGCATCGGTATAACTTTTATTCCGGTCTTACGCAACGCGTATGCGATTCTGAATCAGCTCATTTTTTCCCGAAGTGTCTTGGATCACCTCCGGTCCAAGAATTTTATTATCACCAACTTCTAACCAATATGCGGGCGAATGACATGGGTGATCGTACAATTCCTAGTAAGGCGTCATACCTATGGTAAACTGATAAGAATTATTATAAGCAAATTCTACCAGCTCTAGGTATTGTTTCCAACTTCCCCCAAAATCCAACATACACATACGGAGCATATCTTCCAACATCGGATTTAGTCGCTCAGTTTGCCCATAGATTTGGGGATGGTATCCAGTACTCAATCGCAATTCAGTTCCCATTTCTTCCTGGAAACTCTGCCAAAAATGGGAGAAAATTTTTTTATCTCGATTACACACAATATTGATCGGCACTCTATACAATCGCACAATCTCTACAGTAAAGAGCTAGGCATACTGCGTTGTCGTGAAATCCGTTCTCACACGAAAAAAGTGTGCCAACTTAGTCAAACGATCCACCAGAACCCAAATGGAATCACTACACTACGACATAGGTAATCCCATGATAAAATGCAAGGAGATGCTTTCCCATTTTCAGACTGGAATCTCCAATGGCTGCAACATTCTGAAAGGTCGCTGGTGGTCCACTTTCACTAATTGACAAGTGGTGCATTGGGAGACAAACTTATCTATGTCCCTTTTCATACCTACCCATCAGTATTGTCGATTAATGTCCTAGTACATCTTGTCTCCACCTGGATGGACCGTAAATTTTGGCCCTTGAGCCTCTGACATAACAGCATGTCGCAAATGCTATCATCTGGGACTACCAATCTCCCGTTGAAACATAATCTTCCCTCAGAACAGATAGAGTAGGATTCCTCTCCCTCCAATAATTTTTTCACCCTGTCTTGGCAATCCTTATCTTCATCTTGAGCTTTCTGACACGACTCAGAATGTGTCTCTAAAGTGTGTACTCTCTAGGCTCAAGTGCAAGCCCGTCGTTCAAGTAATAATCCGACAAGTCGGGTATCGATCCTCAGGGAAAAAGGACAACGAGGTTGTGACGACGGAATAAGACGGAGGAATCCTAACGTTGACTCTAAGAAGAAAGAAAAAGATTTGATTTTTGGGAATGATTAAGCTAAATGTAATTATGTAATTATGAAAATGTGCAATTACACTAAATTACCTAAAATGTGAATGAAAATTTTGATTTGAACTTTTAAATGAGATGATGGAAAAAAATAGGACGGGAATACAATCCCCCAACCCTAGTGTACTGCAGTTATAATACTAAGCGTAAATTTATCTAATTAATTTGACCCAGTCTTTAGTACTCCCAAGCATTACGTATACGAGGTTCAAGCCCGCGTCATACTTAATCAAAGGATGAGTAAATCGGTATCGCGATAGTGACACTCGAATTATATTCTCAATCATCCCGATTACCCAGAGGCAAACGAGATATTTAGACCTACAATCGTTGTGTGACTACGCAATACGGTCACAATTAATCACTAAATTCAGAGGATTAATTTTATACGTGCAATTACCACATCAGGTTGGGTTCATGCAACCCGACCTTGGAAATCTAGCCTAACATGATGAAAGTAATGAAAACAGTGTTTAATATGCAAGTGTTCATGATTAATCTAAGGACAATTGATGGAATACTGTAGAATAGAATCACAAAGAAGAAACAACTTACTAAAATTACCCAAGGAATAATCGCAGCAATAAATAAAATTGGTAATCACACAAACTTTGAATAAACCTTCAATCCTTGAATAAAACTGGAAATTGTATCTACAACTAGGGTTTATGGAAGAATAAGAGAGATTAAACTAATCCCCTCCGTTCTTGCCTACTTTACAATGAAAATAATTCGGGTTTTTATACCCTACGTGAAATTACAAGAAGTTGAGTACAAATCGGAGTCTTTAGAGGAGAATCAGAAAACAAAATCTCGATGGCCGGACCGGTCCGGCCCTTAGGCGGATCGGTCTGCCTCTACAGCGGATCGGTTCTTTTATTTTTCAGGCGGACCGGTCCGGGGCCGAATCGGTTCTTTTAATTTTTTCCTTCTTCAGTTTGCCTTCGGTTCGCAGTTCTCTGGGTTTGTAAACATCGGTCCGGTCCGGGTCTTAGGCGGACCGGTCCGCCTATTTGACTTTTCCTTCAAACTTTGACTGCCCATATCTTTTGCTCCGGGTATTTGATTGAGGTGACGTTTCTTCCTAGGTTCTTGTGAGGATGATACCTTCAACTTCTCTTTAGGTACCTCATCCGGATTCTGGGTAGAAATGACTCTTTTGCCCTTTTGACTTTTCTTGTTGACTTTTTCTATTCTTTCGGTTTCCTTCTTCCATTTCTTGACATTAGACACCTGTAAAATCATAACGAAATACCAAAAACTCGGTGTACTTGTTAGGATAAGTCAGTAGCAAGATTATGAGATAAAGTCAATCCAATTACGTTGTTCGGGGTGATTAAAGTACCGAAATTAAGGGATAAATTAGGAATAATTTATGCCTAATCAAACCCCCCTAACTTAGAACTTTGCGCGTCCCGAGCAATGTAAAAGAATTCTAGCAAGGCTCAATTTCTTGAAAAACGTTTTATTGGGATAAAATACCTCTTTCGCGGGCACGCGATTGCATTTAGCGTATGCAACAAGCCTTTAAACCCCTAGGTTACCCTAGTGGGACGAGTTGTGTCTCGTGAGGGTTTGCAGAGAATATACCCACAAAATTCGACTCAAGGAACTTCAAAACAACCAAAAATTGTATAATTCAAACTCTTCCAGAAAATAGTCATCATTAAGTCATGTTTATAAGTCTCAAACTGTAGTGCGTGTGTGTGAAGCCAGAAATATAACCGCCGATTTCCACCGATTAATCATTACGTTACTTATCCGAAAATTCGTTTTGATTTCAAATTCTCACGGGAAGCTCTCTCAAACGAACCACTCGGAATATGGCTTTTCTCTCGGTATGCGTGATATAAAGAGTAAATATAATGGACGCAAAATCATGCATACATTTAGAAAGACGGAAATTTCATGGTGAAATGATCTCATCAACGGATTACGGTTTTACAAACGGGAATATTGCCTCTTATTCGCGCACTTAATCTCCTTTATTATCTTTTGATGTATTAGCTCTCTACGCGGTAACCAATTCTACACTTTAGACTCGGTTAGGACTTTTTCGGGGTTTAAGGTGTATTGGGTAAAATGAAAATGGTGGGGAAGGTTGGAATTGGAAAAGTTATTTATGATGTCCGTTGGTGCTTTTTCTGGGCTATTGCTCATTTTTTTCTTCTTTTTCTCTATTTTTTCTGTTTTTCACTTCTTTTCTTTTCTCACTATTTTTGTTGAGCACATTTATTTATTTTTTTCTTGCCCCTTTTTATGCACTCTTCGGACTCAAATTCTGGGATTTTTCAACTTTCACAATTCCGGCTATTTTGGGTTTTTCGGGTTGTCAAACGAAAGGAAAAATTATTCGGCTCAATTTGGGTTGCAAAGGGTAATTTTTCGCTACTTTTCTGGCCAATATTTTTGGGTGACAAACGAGGGCCTACTTCATTGCCCAAAATACCAATTGCGTTACCATATGCGTTTCGAGGTGAATTTAAGTTTAGAGACTAATTTGGCACGTTTTTCAAGGCAATATTGCACACATTTTTTTAAAACCGATCAAAATGAAAGAATTAAGATCCTTGACAACTTATTATGCGCTAAAAAGAACTTTGAGTTAACAATTAACTCGGATTGATTTAACATCTCGCAAAACGTGATAGGCTCGAATCTCACCGGGTTTGTTAATCTCCACATTCGTTCGTTAAGTCGTCAATTTTTTTGCACAATTTCCATCTTTGGTCAATTTCGGCTTTGTGTATGTTGACTTTTTACACTTTGAGACTTCAATTTCACTTTTTATGATATTTTTGAAAATTTTGAATCCCAACTTTTATTTATTTTGAACAAAAATATTTTTGGATTTTTCAAAATTTTATGATTTTTTGGAAATTTTGGGCATTTTTGAAAATTTATGAAGTTTTAGAAATACGCACTTGTGACCCCCCCTAACTTACACTTTTGCATTGTCCTCAAGCAAAAAGGACGAAAATCTAACTCAAGGAGAATGAAAAGGGCGGAAAAATAAAACAAACAAATATGAAAAATGCAACAAGACACTATATGACACTCATGCATGACTCAAAAATACGACAACAATCACCCCATACGCATCGGGGGTGCGACGACCTCTCATCTCTCCACAAACTCACCCGACCCCACTTATGGGGGTCGATGCTCTCCTTGTCACTCCTGTCCTAGGATTATATTCCATCAATCGAAACAAGTTGGGACCTCGCCCATAGATAAAGGATAGACCGGGAGACTCGTCGTGACTAATTGGAAAGGGATCCTCGTGATGCTGACTCAAAGCGTGGTCTACGTGCACTGACTCGGAGGGGACACCTAGGTTTCTTTCAATTTTTAAGATGCATGGGTCGGGCTCTAAGTCGGATGAACCATAACTTTTCTCCTCACACGCCTTCGGGACCTCTAGTGGTATGGGTGGATGGTCACAAAGAAGAAATTCATTGATTTTATCTTTCCATTCGCTTTCTTCTAGGTGTCTAAATGAATCCAATAGAGTTTGGACTTGGTCGTTAAGGCTCTCATCTAGGCTCTCATCCACCGGACCGAATTCTTTTTCAAATTCTTCCATGCTCATGTCTCCTAGTTCTCTCTCTCGAGTAGTGCCTACGTCCTCTCTTACTTGCTCGATCTCCAACTCCACCAGTTTTCTCTCTTCTAACCCCTCTCTCTCTGTTTCAATTGCGGTCACTACACACCTCTCCCCCACTTTTCTCTCATTGTCACAACTACCACTATTACTTGATGAAATAGGGCACATCCCTAACGGCTCTCTCTTGTGGGACCCCTCACTCTCATGGCTCGACACTAGGGCCTTTCCATAATCATTTTCCTCAAAGTACTCCCCTACGATCTCGTCTATAAAGCTCACCGCGTGAAGGTCATCTTCTTCTTTCGTATGTTGGGTGACATGGAAGATGTTGGTCTCTAAAGTCATATTCCCAAAGGTGAGTTGCATTCGCCCATTCCGACTATTAATGATGGCGTTAGCCGTAGCTAAGAAAGGGTGCCCAAGGATGATGGGAACATGGTTATTCCAGTTAAATGAGGGCTCCGTGTCCCAAATGACAAAGTCTACCGGGAAGTAGAAAGTGTCAACTTGGACGATCACGTTCTCGCCTATGCCTCTTGGGATCTTCACGGTTCGATCCGCTAATTGGAGAGTGACCTTAGTGGGCTTGAGGTCGCCCAAGTCAAGTTTCCTATAGATGGAGTAAGGGAGGATATTGACACTTGCTCCCAAGTCAAGTAAGGCTTTTTCGATTTTGTTCTCTCCAATGATGGAGGAAATGGTGGGTGCACCGGGATCTTTGAATTTAGGAGGGAGTTCATTGAGTAGGATGGAGCTCACGTTCTGTACTAGAAAGACATTTTTCTTTACCTTCATCTTTCTCTTTATCGTCAACAAGTCTTTAATGACTTTTCCATAAGCTGGAATTTGTTTAATGGCATCGAGGAAAGGTAAATTCACCTTAATTTGTTTTAGCACGTCATCACGTGGAGTTCCTTTATGAGGAGGAATTATCCTTTGAGGAAACGGTGCCGCGAAGGGTGGTTTCACTACTACCTCGGGCTCACTAGCGTCTTCTTTGTCACTCTCGTTCAAGGGGACATCTTCGGCCTCTTTCGTGCCGGGCGAAATCTCCTTGTCTTTAAGTACGTCTCGTGGGAGAGGTGACAAGTCAACTACTCTCCCACTACGTAGAGTGGTAATTGCGCTACATTGCTCTTGATGTTCAGTGGAGGTGGAGCTAACACTAGTTTGACCTTGGGGAGGTCGTTGCCCTTGGGCAGGAAATTTACCTTTCTCTTGAACACTCAATGAGGTTTGTATTTTTGACAGAGTCGCATTTATGTCGCCAATCTGACGATCATATTTGGCATTGTTTGCAGTCTGACTTGCAATGAATTGATTCATGGTATCCTCGAGGGTTCTCCGCTGTGGCGGGATATAATTTCCATGGGGAGGCGGTGCTTGCACATGTCCTTGCATGTGTGGAGCTTGTTGAAATTGGTGCGGTGGAGGAGGGGCAACATGCGAAGGAGGGTTCATTGCGGCATGTTGTTGCCCGTAGCTAAAACCGGGATGATTTTTCCACGAAGGGTTGTATGAATTCCCGTGCGGGGCATCGAAATTACCCTTATATCCTCCTATACCACTAACTTGCTCTTGCAACATTATTTTGTAGGCGGGTATCGTCGGACATTCCTCAGTTGAATGTCCCGCCTCACAAATCGCACACACCTTCACGACAGGGTTTTGGATAGATCCAACTAACTCACATAAGTCTCGCAATCCTTTCTCCATAGTGTCCAATCGACTGTCCGTCATAGAATTCTTATCTACGTGGAATAGGCCGGACGCCGATGGAGCAGTGGTGGGTTGTCGATTTCGATTTTGAGCGTTCGGGTCAGAGGTATCCCAAGATTGGGTAGTCTTGGCGACATACCTCATGTGAAGATCAGCATCATGGGCATCTAGATCGACAAACGGACCGCTTCCCATAGTTTCAACAAGTTGTTTGGAGTTAAGATTTAACCCATTATAGATAAAGGAGATGATTTGCGACGGATCAAATCCATGATGGGGGCATGAAGCCACTAACTCGTTGAAAAGTTCATAACATCGATGGAATGGCTCATTTTCATGTTGTCTAAACGCTTGAATTTGAGCCTTGATAGAGATTGTTCGATGTGTTGGGAAGAATTTCTTGAGAAATTTAGACTGTAGCTCATTCCAGGATGGAATTGAGCTTGGAGGTAAAGACCATAGCCAAGCTTTGGCTTTATCTTTAAGCGAGAAGGGGAAGAGTTTGAGGCGGATTACCTCTTGTGTGCAGGTTTGATCATTGAGAGTATCACACACGTCCTCAAATTCCCTTATGTGGAGGTATGGATTTTCAGAATCCATACCGTGGTAATGTGGTAGCATCTGGATCATCCCATTCTTGAAACGGAACTGCCCGGCATTATACGGGAGTATAATGCATCCCGGAGTGACAGTGCGCTTGGGATATAAGAATTCTCTCAATGGTCGGTACGGAGGCTCTTCCTCACCGGTAGATGCATTACTATGCTGTGACATCTCTCTCTCACTTGACGACTCGGCGCTCTCACTGGGTGTGCTCGAAGTGTGTCCTACGAAGGAGAAGGGAGTGTTACTAGAGATTGAGTGTGACAGTGTGGGAGGTGGGATCCAGAACTGTGGGGCGTTTGGAGTGTGGGGACTATCAGGGTTATACTCAACAAGTGGATTTTCGTGAATGCTGGTTGGAGTATTATGGGGTGTGGGAGTGGTTTCAGAATTTTGCATTAAAGCTTAGGAGAGGTGTGTAACACCCCGTATTTTTGGTACATTTAATTTAATTAATTCGGAGATTTTAAATTACTTAGTGTGTTGTAATTTAACGAATTAATTAGAACAGAATAATATATAAATATTAATCTGGGATTGAATGGTTAATATTTAGGGAAAACTTATTTACTAAGCGAATAGTAATAATGTAATTATGTCGTCTAGAGTATTAATGACGAGGTATGTACTTATCGCATCCGGAAGTCGGTATAGACTGTATTAGGTGGGGGATAAGTATTTTTAGAAATTAACTCGGATGCAAATTCTGAGGGTACAGTTGAGTCCGGATGGGCCGAGATAGTCGGAAAAGTGTACCCGGGGGTAGTAAACGGGTCACGGGACGTTTTTAGACATAGCCGGGCCCACTCGGGGACATTTGGGTCACTTGGGCTTGGCCCATTAGTCAAAAAACGGGATTAAGTAATTAATCTAATAAAAAGAAATAAGGGGGTGGCTGAACTTATTTAGAGAAAACAAATTAAGGGTTAGGAAACCCTAACAGCAGCCAAAGCCAAATTGGGGATCAAAGAGAGCCATCAAAGGTCATCTTCAACCTTGGGATTTAGCTCCAATTCAGACTCTACGAACCTTAAGGCAAGTGCATAACTTGCAATAGCATTAAATCTGTTTTCGATTCATATTCATGTGTAGTGATTATGTAGAAATCCGTTTTTGGGTGTTAATGGAATGAATATGGGATTTTGAAAACTACAATTCTGATTTACGAAACTTGGGTGATGATTCTTGTAAAATATGATAATGGTGAGTTATTGCATATCTGATAAAATGTTATCTGCATATTTGGAAACGAATTTGATGATGAAATTTGGGGTATAAATGGACCTAGGGTTTATGATGAAACTTTCCCCAAATCTAGAAACTGGAGTAAATGGAAGAATTATTTATATTGAGGAATATTTTGGAGATCCCTAATAAGTTTCCTAATATGTACAAATGCTAAAAGAGACTTAGTTTCAGTGTAGAAGGAAATTAGGGTTTGCAGATTTTCGCCCATGGCTGTCCGTCTTCGCGAAGAAGACGAGTACCTGTTCGATCGATCGATCGACGCCATGAAGTCGATCGATCGACGGTCGGCAGACACGGACAGTTCGCCCAGTTTATTTATATAGGATGAGATTTATATAAAAAGTTGTTATGCAATTAATTATTGTTGAGAAATTAATGCATGGGGTATACCAAATTAAATGTGAGTGAATTAATTAGGAGATGGGAAGGGAAATTTGGATGACACGTCAAAATTGGTTGAGTGACATCGAGGTAAATTATATTACGTAGTAATGGACTAGGAAATTTAGAGTCGGGATTTAGACTCGGGTGAGGTTAATTCGGGCTATGAGATTTAGTCCAATTAAATGGTGAGGGAAACATTAAAAGTAACTGAATTTATTAATGTGCTATTATTAATAATTCGAGTTATGTAATAACCTCATAATAAAAAAAATGGAATAGGCTTGTGTCACGGGTTAGTACACGGTGTAGCTGGAACATTTTTATGTATGTATATATATATACGGTGTGTGATAGTATATATATATAGTGTATGCCTTAATATCAGTGGTTAGATATTATTATACTCTAGTGCTATAGGGGGAGGTTACGCGCAGTGGATGAATCCCCTAGCTTGAGGAGTAGGGCGAGTAGATTCCCAGGTCATAGCGTCCGTTGCAGGGGGTGAGGGGCATCTCACTTTCCGGGAAGGAATATGACCGCCTCCAATCGTATACTAAACCAAGTTAGTGAGCGATTCTAACTTGGATAACTAGGATATGTGAATATACCTAGTGTACTAGCACTTTAGAGAAATTATATCCGGGGAGTACTTTTACTCGGGTGGATGTTAGTGTTTTATGTATTTCAGTATGTGTGTGAATGCTGCAATATTTTCTAAGTATATAATTAGGTGATTATTATATACGGGATAAATAAATACAAGCATGAGTTGTTGTATATGTATAACGAGTGGAGTAGTTATATGAATTAAAAAGGGAAAATGATTTAATTAAGTTGATGTTACTAATGACTTAAAAATCATAATCACAGTTACTCAAATTAGAGTAGAAGGGATTCAAGGAGACTTTAATAATTATCTAGTCATGAGATAGATAACTAGGTGATAATTAAAGCGTTAGTGGTGCACATTAGAGGAGGGGCAAGGAAGTTCTCAAGAGAGTGCGACACTAACTAAAATATGAAGAGCATGCATATTTATTATTACTGCAAGTTAATCATTTGCTAAATGTTTTCAAATGTTTTGGGTACTAACCCTTGCTATAAAAAAAAATTTAAAAACCTTTTAGGTGTCCAGCCACAGGGACGCCAGACTTGACTCGATTCCAGGAAATCCGTTGATGCAGCATATGTGGATGTTGCGGGACATTTGATAGACGCCTCCTTCTTTCATTCATAATGTAGAGACTCATTATTAGTTATTCGAGCATGTCGCTCACTTTCCTTTTATTTGTTTTAGACTTGTTGGGATTTCTATTCTTGTCTTCATGGGATTTATTATTTGGACCCATGGTTTATTCGGTTAATTATTTTTACTTGTGGAATGATTAGTTCAATTATCTGTGATGGTTTATTGCTTTAATTTTTCGTATGGGTTTTAGTTTAATTAATGAAAGATAAAAATTGACACCAGTCTATTTTTCTCACTTAGGTGGTTAGTAAATTAATAAAACGACAGTGATGCTAAGAATGGACCAAATGAGAAACCTGTTCTAACTTGATTTAGGACTGATCACCCGGGATTAATTAGGCGGGGTGTCACAGATGGTATCAGAGCATCAGGTTCTAGAGTCCTTAGGATCTGTACGGCTTTCTACGTTTCAGCGTAGCGTTCGGTTGTTATAGAGCCCTATTATTAGGACTGTTGATTATATTTTCCGCTTGTGAGATATCGTATTCCTGCTATTAATTTTTGTATAAATTGTGTACTTATAAAATTCAATCTATTTCAGATGCCGCCAAAGAGACAGAGAGCGGAGAGGGCTGAGGCTAGAGATGAGGTGAGGGAGGCTCGACAAGAGCCACAGGTACCGCCACCACCACCACCGCCCGAGTTGATTTCCACCACTCAGGTGGCAGTGATAGTGGCCCAAGCGGTCGAGACAGCGATGCGAGCTATGGCAACTCATTTTCCACAGCCCCAGGCACCGCCTCCATTGGCTCCAGCAGTTCAGGCTCCAGTGGGGCCACCATCTTGGCAGCGAGTGAGAGAGACCTTTCAGAAGGGTCACCCACCTGAGTTTCGAGGTAGCACCAATGTGGTTGAGGCTTGTGACTGGAAGAAGAACATTCAGCGCCATCTGCGCATGTTAGAGGGTACAGAGGTGCAGAAACAGATGCTGGCTACCTTTCGTCTGTCAGGGGCAGCCTTACAGTGGTGGGAGTCCGTGACCACCGCTGAGGAGCGGGATTTGATGCCGATTTCTGAATTCTGGGTGCGGTTTGACCGCAAGTACTTCCCTCCAGTAGTAGAGTCTGAGATGAGGAAGAAATTCAGCGAGTTGGTACAGGGTGACATGTCAGTGGCAGAATATGAGGAGGAGTTCACCCGTTTGGCAAACTTTGTGCCAAACGAGGTGAGCGATGAGGAGCGGAAGAAGTCCAAGTTCATGGATGGTCTGGCTTGGAGAATCAGGCAGCACTTGATTGGAAACCCGGAATTGGTGACCTATACAGATGTCGTTAATGCCGCACTTATACATTGTCAGGATCATCGTTTCCACACTAAGGGGAACAAGAAGGCAGGTGAGCCGAGCCAACAGGGCAAGGCGGTCACTAGTAGTGAGACGAGTGGCACAAAGCAGCAGGTCATCATTCAGCAAGGGAATCAGGCTAAGAAGTTTAATCCTGGTGGGTTTCGACCGGGAGGACAGGGGTTCAGACAGGGGCAACCAGGCCCTAATCAGCAACAGCAGGTTCCTCAGGGCCGTCAGGGCCAAGGAAACAACGGGGGAGGCCAACCGGGCCAGCAACGTCAGGGCCAGCAGGGCCAACGACAGGGTGACGACCAGAAACGCTGTTTCTCCTGTGGCCAGCCAGGACACTTCAAGAGGGAGTGCCCGCAGAGGGGCAGAGGCCAGCAACAGGGTGCCCAGCAAGGACAACAGGGTCAGATGCCACCAGCAGCACCAGCACCACCCGCCCCACAGCAGCAGGGGCAGATGCACTACGGGCGTGTGTATAATGTTCGGGATGTTCCCAATCCTCCAGCACAGCAGGCGCTGCCCGCGATCGAGGGTACGTTCTCTATCCATGGCACTATGGGTCGGGTATTGTTTGATACGGGGGCCACTCATTGCTTTATAGCTACACATTTCGCGAAGGCTTTAGGGTTGTTAGCCACCGCAGAGAGCACTGTTACGTGTGTCGACTCACCTTTGGGAAACGGGTCGCTTATATTCTTTATATGTCGGAGAGTAGGAGTTGAGATTGGCGGTTTAGTTTTACCTGCGGACATGTTGGTATTAGATATGCATGTTCATGACGTGATCATCGGTATGGATTGGCTCGCTGACTATAGAGCCATGATTGATTGCTTCGGTGGAAGCCTGATTTTTGCCATTCCGGGGCAAGAGATGTTTGTAGTGGCGATGCCTCGCCCAGCGGGAGGCTCGACCACTCATCTCTATTACATTGAGGAAGAAACCTCACAGGAAGTGGTAACTCCTTTAGACTCTATTCCTGTGGTGAGGGACTTTGAGGATGTGTTCCAGGAGATACTAGGATTACCACCCAGCAGAGAAATCGAATTTGTTATCGACTTGACACCGGGGACGAGGCCGATAGCTCGGGCACCTTACCGGATGGCCCCTTCAGAAATGCGGGAATTGAGGGAGCATATTCAGCAATTACTGGGTCAGGGTTTTATTCGGCGGAGTACATCGCCGTGGGGTGCGCCGGTGTTGTTTGTGAAGAAGCGAGATGGGTCACTCCGATTGTGCGTGGATTATAGGGAGCTGAACAAGGTAACGATACGAAATAAGTATCCGTTGCCTCGGATTGATGATTTATTTGACCAACTGAGAGGGGCGTCTTACTTCTCCAAAGTCGACTTGAGGTCAGGGT
The DNA here is from genome assembly GCA_949130495.1 of Sambucus nigra. Taxonomy (NCBI): domain Eukaryota; kingdom Viridiplantae; phylum Streptophyta; class Magnoliopsida; order Dipsacales; family Adoxaceae; genus Sambucus; species Sambucus nigra. Next base: position 354,145,415 of record OX422215.1, read on the forward strand.
ATCATCAACTGTGTATCCGAGAAGAGGATGTTCCTAAGACCGCTTTCTTGTCGCGGTATGGATCGTATGAATTCAGGGTGATGCCCTTCGGGCTCACTAATGCACCAGCAGTGTTCATGGACCTCATGAACAGGGTTTTCAGGGAGTACCTAGATCAGTTTGTCATCGTGTTCATTAATGACATCCTAATCTACTCGCGTACCGAGGAGGAGCACGCAGAGCATCTGCGCCTGGTTTTATAGACACTGAGGGATCATCAGCTCTATGCCAAATTCGGGAAGTGTGGATTCTGGCTACGGGAGGTACAGTTCCTTGGTCACGTCGTGTCAGATCAGGGTATTGCAGTGGATCCGGATAAGGTGTCGGCGGTGAGGGAGTGGGGACAGCCCACGACACCGACCGAGGTGCGCAGTTTTCTGGGATTGGCCGGTTACTACAGACGATTCATTAAAGGATTCTCTAAGATTGCAGGACCTTTGACGAATCTGACTCGGAAAGGGGTGCCTTTCAAGTGGGATGATAGTTGTCAATTAGCGTTCGACGAGCTAAAGGACAAGTTGACATCTGCACCAGTGCTGGCATTGCCAAAGGGAGGGCTAGAGTATCGGGTTTACACAGACGCATCCTTACGGGGTCTTGGGGGTGTGCTCCAGCAGGAGGAAAGGGCTATAGCTTATGCTTCCAGGAATCTAAAGCCCCACGAGAGGAATTACCCCACTCACGACCTAGAGTTGGCAGCGGTCGTTTTTGCTTTGAGGATATGGAGGCATTATCTTCTAGGAGAGCAGTTTACTCTATTCACGGATCACAAGTCACTTCAGTATCTCTTCACACAGAAGGATCTGAATATGAGACAAAGGCGGTGGCTAGAATTCGTGAAGGACTACCAGTTTGATATCCAGTATCATCCTGGTAAAGCCAATGTAGTAGCAGACGCATTGAGCAGAAGACCGACTGGGGAAATATCGGAGGTATGGAAAGCGAAGTGGAGAGAGCTTCAATATGAGGACGACGTAGCAAAGGCTTGCATGTCGGCTTTGTCCATCACACCCGAGATCATTATGCGGGTTGTGAAGGCTCAGGCAGAGGATCAGATTTGCCGGGATAGGGTGGGCCAGTTGTTAGCTGAGGGAGCAGAGGGTTACTCGATTAGCTCAGAAGGAGGCCTACGTTTGAATGGGAGGTTAATAGTACCAGAGGATGAGGACTTGAAGCACGCAGTTATGATAGAATCCCATGGTTTGAAATTTGCAGTACATCCCGGTGGGGATAAAATGTACCAAGATATGAGGAGGCAGTATTGGTGGGCAGGGATGAAACGGGACATAGCGGAGTTTGTTTCGAAGTGTGCCACGTGTCAGCTTGTGAAACTTGACCACCAGAGGCCATCAGGGATGCTACAGCCGTTAGAAATTCTCGTGTGGAAGTGGGAGAGCATCTCCATGGACTTCATCACAGGGTTACCGGTATCGCAAAAGGGTCACGACTCCATATGGGTTATTGTGGATCGGTTGACTAAGGTAGCCCACTTTTTGCCGGTACGCACAGACTTTGAGACGATGCGTTATGCACAGCTATTCATAGCAGAGATTGTTAAGCTGCATGGAGTGCCGATAAATATCGTATCCGACCGAGACAAAATCTTTGTTGCCCACTTTTGGCAGAGCTTTCAGGAGGCAATGGGCACGGAGTTACGCTTGAGTACAGCGTATCACCCACAGACTGACGGACAGACTGAGAGAGTTAATCAGATGCTGGAGGACATGCTCAGAATGTGCATTTTGGACTTCGGGGGAGGATGGGAGAAATATCTTCCTTTGGTAGAGTTTGCGTATAACAACTCTTACCAATTCACAATTGGGATGGCTCCGTTTGAGGCACTATACGGGAGACCTTGTTGTTCACCCGCTTGTTGGTTAGAGGTGGGGGACAACAAACTCTTGGGGCCAGAGATTGTCCAGGAGACATCTGCCAAGATAGAGTTGATTCGAGGAAGGATTCGAATAGCTCAGGACAGGCAGAAGAGTTATGCTGATGCTTCTCGAAGACATGTGGAGCTAGAAGTTGGGGACTAGGTTTTAGTCCGGGTATCCCCTATGAAAGGGGTGATGAGGTTCGGAAAGAAGGGTAAGTTAGCACCGCTATACGTAGGACCTTTCCCTATTATTGAGAGGGTGGGACCGGTGGCGTATAAGCTTGGATTACCAGATCATCTTCAGCAGATACACGATGTATTCCATGTGACATCGCTGAAGAAATATCGAAGGAGCGAGAGAGCCTTTTGGCATATTCCACTCGAGGAGATCGACTTACAGCCAGACATCTCGTATGAGGAGAGGCCGGTAGCAATTCTGGATCATAGTGAGCGGAAATTACGATCCAAGGTTGTTCCATTGGTTAGAGTACAGTGGGGTCATCACAATGTTGACGAGTTTACCTGGGAGCGAGAGGAGGATATGCGGGAACAATATCCAGAACTTTTCAACGCAGGTACGATCTAATTTCGGGGACGAAATTCCTTTATAAGGGGGGGAGTATGTAACACCCCGTATTTTTGGTACATTTAATTTAATTAATTCGGAGATTTTAAATTACTTAGTGTGTTGTAATTTAATGAATTAATTAGAACAGAATAATATATAAATATTAATCTGGGATTGAATGGTTAATATTTAGGGAAAACTTATTTACTAAGCGAATAGTAATAATGTAATTATGTCGTCTAGAGTATTAATGACGAGGTATGTACTTATCGCATCCGGAAGTCGGTATAGACTGTATTAGGTGGGGGATAAGTATTTTTAGAAATTAACTCGGATGCAAATTCTGAGGGTACAGTTGAGTCCGGATGGGCCGAGATAGTCGAAAAAGTGTACCCGGGGGTAGTAAACGGGTCACGGGACATTTTTAGACATAGCCGGGCCCACTCGGGGACATTTGGGTCACTTGGGCTTGGCCCATTAGTCAAAAAACGGGATTAAGTAATTAATCTAATAAAAAGAAATAAGGGGGTGGCTGAACTTATTTAGAGAAAACAAATTAAGGGTTAGGAAACCCTAACAGCAGCCAAAGCCAAATTGGGGATCAAAGAGAGCCATCAAAGGTCATCTTCAAGCTTGGGATTTAGCTCCAATTCAGACTCTACGAACCTTAAGGCAAGTGCATAACTTGCAATAGCATTAAATCTGTTTTTGATTCATATTCATGTGTAGTGATTATGTAGAAATCCGTTTTTGGGTGTTAATGGAATGAATATGGGATTTTGAAAACTACAATTCTGATTTACGAAACTTGGGTGATGATTCTTGTAAAATATGATAATGGTGAGTTATTGCATATCTGATAAAATGTTATCTGCATATTTGGAAACGAATTTGATGATGAAATTTGGGGTATAAATGGACCTAGGGTTTATGATGAAACTTTCACCAAATCTAGAAACTGGAGTAAATGGAAGAATTATTTATGTTGAGGAATATTTTGGAGATCCCTAATAAGTTTCCTAATATGTACAAATGCTAAAAGAGACTTAGTTTCAGTGTAGAAGGAAATTAGGGTTTGCAGATTTTCGCCAATGGCTGTCCGTCTTCGCGAAGAAGACGAGTACCTGTTCGATCGATCGATCGACGCCATGAAGTCGATCGATCGACGGTCGGCAGACACGGACAGTTCGCCCAGTTTATTTATATAGGATGAGATTTATATAAAAAGTTGTTATGCAATTAATTATTGTTGAGAAATTAATGCATGGGGTATACCAAATTAAATGTGAGTGAATTAATTAGGAGATGGGAAGGGAAATTTGGATGACACGTCAAAATTGGTTGAGTGACATCGAGGTAAATTATATTACGTAGTAATGGACTAGGAAATTTAGAGTCGGGATTTAGACTCGGGTGAGGTTAATTCGGGCTATGAGATTTAGTCCAATTAAATGGTGAGGGAGACATTAAAAGTAACTGAATTTATTAATGTGCTATTATTAATAATTCGAGTTGGGTAATAACCTCATAATAAAAAAAAATGGAATAGGCTTGTGTCACGGGTTACTACACGGTGTAGCTGGAACATTTTTATGTATGTATATATATATATACGGTGTGTGATAGTATATATATATAGTGTATGCCTTAATATCAGTGGTTAGATATTATTATACTCTAGTGCTATAGGGGGAGGTTACGCGCAGTGGATGAATCCCCTAGCTTGAGGAGTAGGGCGAGTAGATTCCCAGGTCATAGCGTCCGTTGCAGGGGGTGAGGGGCATCTCATTTTCCGGGAAGGAATATGACCGCCTCCAATCGTATACTAAACCAAGTTAGTGAGCGATTCTAACTTGGATAACTAGGATATGTGAATATACCTAGTGTACTAGCACTTTAGAGAAATTATATCCGGGGAGTACTTTTACTCGGGTGGATGTTAGTGTTTTATGTATTTCAGTATGTGTGTGAATGCTGCAATATTTTCTAAGTATATAATTAGGTGATTATTATATACGGGCTAAATAAATACAAGCATGAGTTGTTGTATATGTATAACGAGTGGAGTAGTTATATGAATTAAAAAGGGAAAATGATTTAATTAAGTTGATGTTACTAATGACTTAAAAATCATAATCACAGTTACTCAAATTAGAGTAGAAGGGATTCAAGGAGACTTTAATAATTATCTAGTCATGAGATAGATAACTAGGTGATAATTAAAGCGTTAGTGGTGCACATTAGAGGAGGGGCAAGGAAGTTCTCAAGAGAGTGCGACACTAACTAAAATATGAAGAGCATGCATATTTATTATTACTGCAAGTTAATCATTTGCTAAATGTTTTCAAATGTTTTGGGTACTAACCCTTGCTATAAAAAAAATTTTAAAAACCTTTTAGGTGTCCAGCCACAGGGACGCCAGACTTGACTCGATTCCAGGAAATCCGTTGCTGCAGCATATGTGGATGTTGCGGGACATTTGATAGACGCCTCCTTCTTTCATTCATAATGTAGAGACTCATTATTAGTTATTCGAGCATGTCGCTCACTTTCCTTTTATTTGTTTTAGACTTGTTGGGATTTCTATTCTTGTCTTCATGGGATTTATTATTTGGACCGATGGTTTATTCGGTTAATTATTTTTACTTGTGGAATGATTAGTTCAATTATCTGTGATGGTTTATTGCTTTAATTTTTCGTATGGGTTTTAGTTTAATTAATGAAAGATAAAAATTGACACCAGTCTATTTTTCTCACTTAGGTGGTTAGTAAATTAATAAAACGACAGTGATGCTAAGAATGGACCAAATGAGAAACCTGTTCTAACTTGATTTAGGACTGATCACCCGGGATTAATTAGGCAGGGTGTCACAAGGTGATGATTATGAATTTTTTTGTGCTTTTTTTTTTATTTTTTTTTTATTTTTTTATTTTTTGTCAAAGCTTTGGATTAACTCGATCTAATCCTAGTTTACCTAGATCCCCGGCAACGGCGCCAAAAACTTGACACGACTCAGAATGTGTCTCTAAAGTGTGTACTCTCTAGGCTCAAGTGCAAGCCTGTCGTTCAAGTAATAATCCGACAAGTCGGGTATCGATCCTCAGGGAAAAAGGACAACGAAGTTGTGACGACGGAATAAGACGGAGGAATCCTAACGTTGACTCTAAGAAGAAAGAAAAAGATTTGATTTTTGGGAATGATTAAGCTAAATGTAATTATGTAATTATGAAAATGTGCAATTACACTAAATTACCTAAAATGTGAATGAAAATTTTGATTTGAACTTTTAAATGAGATGATGGAAAAAAATAGGACGGGAATACAATCCCCCAACCCTAGTGTACTGCAGTTATAATACTAAGCGTAAATTTATCTAATTAATTTGACCCAGTCTTTAGTACTCCCAAGCATTACGTATACGAGGTTCAAGCCCGCGTCATACTTAATCAAAGGATGAGTAAATCGGTATCGCGATAGTGACACTCGAATTATATTCTCAATCATCCCGATTACCCAGAGGCAAACGAGATATTTAGACCTACAATCGTTGTGTGACTACGCAATACGGTCACAATTAATCACTAAATTCAGAGGATTAATTTTATACGTGCAATTACCACATCAGGTTGGGTTCATGCAACCCGACCTTGGAAATCTAGCCTAACATGATGAAAGTGATGAAAACAGTGTTTAATATGCAAGTGTTCATGATTAATCTAAGGACAATTGATGGAATACTGTAGAATAGAATCACAAAGAAGAAACAACTTACCAAAATTACCCAAGGAATAATCGCAGCAATAAATAAAATTGGTAATCACACAAACTTTGAATAAACCTTCAATCCTTGAATAAAACTGGAAACTGTATCTACAACTAGGGTTTATGGAAGAATAAGAGAGATTAAACTAATCCCCTCTGTTCTTGCCTACTTTACAATGAAAATTATTCGGGTTTTTATACCCTACGTGAAAATACAAGAAGTTGAGTACAAATCGGAGTCTTTAGAGGAGAATCAGAAAACAAAATCTCGATGGGCGGACCGGTCCGGCCCTTAGGCGGATCGGTCTGCCTCTACAGCGGATCGGTTCTTTTATTTTTCAGGCGGACCGGTCCGGGGCCGGATCGGTTCTTTTAATTTTTGCCTTCTTCGGTTTGCCTTCGGTTCGCAGTTCTCTGGGTTTGTAAACATCGGTCCGGTCCGGGTCTTAGGCGGACCGGTCCGCCTATTTGACTTTTCCTTCAAACTTTGACTGCCCATATCTTTTGCTCGGGGTATCCGATTGAGGTGTCGTTTCTTCCTAGGTGCTTGTGAGGATGATACCTTCAACTTCTCTTTAGGTACCTCATCCGGATTCTGGGTAGAAATGACTCTTTTGCCCTTTTGACTTTTCTTGTTGACTTTTTCTATTCTTCCGGTTTCGTTCTTCCATTTCTTGACATTAGACACCTGTAAAATCATAACGAAATACCAGAAACTCGGTGTACTTGTTAGGATAAGTCAGTAGAAAGATTATGAGATAAAGTCAATCCAATTACGTTGTTCGGGGTGATTAAAGTACCGAAATTAAGGGATGAATTAGGAAGAATTTATGCCTAATCACTTTCACTACCCGTATCACCATCTCGGGCATGACTAACAACACTGTCATACATGCTCTGGCCGTTTCATCATCCTGGCTAAGTTCCTTCCACTTGGTTTTCCATTCTTCTACTGATTACCCAGTGGTTTGATGACTCAATACGCCAGCTACTACATTAGCTTTTCCCGGATGGTATTGGATATCAAATTGATAATCCTTTACAAATTCCAACCACCTACGCTGCCTCATATTTAGATATTTCTGAGTGAACAAATGTTGCGGCGACTTATGATCCGTGAAAAGACTAAATTTCTCCCCCCGCAGATAATGTTTCCATATTCTTATTATAAAGACTACTGCAGCCAACTCCAAATCATGTGTAGGATAATTCCTCTTATGGGGTTGGAGCTTACGGGATGCATAAGCAATAACCCACTCCTCTTGTTGATGAACACCCCCAATCCCTGGAGATATGTAACCGTAAAGACTAAATACTCCACTCCTGTTTTAGCAACGTGAGAACGGGTGCCAACGTCAATATGTCATTTAGTTCATCAAATGATAATTGACAAGAAACATCCCGCACAAACTGTATCCCCTTCCGAGTCAAATTAATCAAAGGGCCAGCAATCTTTGAAAAGTATTAATAAAATGGCGATAATAACCCGCTAAACCCAAGAATCTATGGATCTCCATCAGTGTCGTGGACTGACCCAACTCCCTTACCACTGTAACTTTACTTGGGTCCACGAAAATACCCTTCTCTGACACTATGTGACCCAAAAACTGCACTTCTTGTAACCAAAACCCACATTTCTTGAACTTGGCATATAGTTTATGGTCCTGTAACATCTACATAACCAACCGTAAATGCTTCCCGTGCTCGCCCTCTATTCGATAATAGAAAAAGATATCATCATTGAACACAATCATAAACTGGTCCAAGAAATCTCTAAAGACCCTGTTCATTATATCCATGAACACTGCAGGGACATAGGTTAACCGAAACGGCATAACCAAAACTCATAGGATCCGTAACGAGTCAAAAATGCAGTCTTAGAGACATCCTGCTCTCTAATACGAAGTCGGTGATACCCCGTACGCTAATTTATTTTTGAGTAGTAAGCGGCTCCTCTCAAATGATCAAATAAATCGTCGATTGGAGGCAACAAATATTTATTCTGAATTGTTACCTTATTCAACCCTCGGTATTCTACACACAACCAAAGAGAGTCATCCCTCTTCTTTATAAACAACACAAGGGCTCCCCATGGCCCGGTACTATGCCAACCATTCCATACCCTGAATAACGTCATACCCAACCATATCTAGCACAAGTAAATTAACAGCTAAACACAATCTTCCAACATCTATCTCCACCCCTCTACAAATGGAGTGAATAAGCGCCCCATTACCAAAAGGAGAATCTACACACATTAAAAGACTATCGTTAAACTCTAACAACCCTGCCACTCGTGAAAAATGAATGGATATAAATGAATAGTATGCTCCAGTATCAAAAAACACCCGACCCATAAGGCCATGGATAGGTAACTTACTCTCAACTACTGGTGGAGGCTACTGCCCCTGTGGTAACGCCGCATTCTGGACATTATAAACTCATTCGTATGGCATTTGTCCTTACTGAGACTAACTAATTGGAATAAGTTCTAGAGGTGGTAAAGGCGCCTGCTGAATATGATAAACTCTCGGTGCCTGTACTATGTTCTACTGTGGGCACTTGGCTCTCATATGGCCCATTTCTCCATACTGATAACAACGGCCTACAAAGTTCTCCTGACTCTGGCCCTGCTACCTAAATCTGGGCTGCCCTTGCCACTGGACCTAACAACCTCGGCGCGATTGGCCTCTCCCGTTGTTCTCTCGGCCTGCCTGGCCCTAGGGAACATTCTGATGTTTATGTTGTTGGGACCCTTAAAAATTCTATCTAAAACCACCACCATTAAATCTGAAGCCTCGTAAACGTTTCCTCTTAGTTGTATCCCTTGAACGGAGATCCCGCTCATTCTGCCTATTTCCCTATGGCTGAGCCTACTGTGCCCTACTGGAACCATCTACTCCCAACTTACTCGATGAGAACAAGTCCACCAACCTCTTACTCCCCTTCAAATAAAGACGGTGATCGTGACAATGTAACAACGCAACATTCATTACATCTAGAAATGTTAACAAAGTTGGGTTCCCCAACAGATGTTGATGAATTCTCCAATTCAAACCTCCCATAAACTTCAAAATCTTCTTATCCTCCGTATTTATCTCATCTGGCACAAAATTCGCTAGGTGAGTAAATTCTTCTTCATACTCAGCCACTGTTCGCTCTCCTTGAGTTACATCCAATAATCTCCTTATCATCTCGATCTGAACTGCGGGAGGAAAATACTTACGATCAAAACATACCCAAAATTCTACTATGGGCATGGTATATCTCTGCTCAGTGGTAGTAACCGACTCCCACCACTGGAGAGCCTCACCCACTAGTTTAATGGTGGTGACTATTTACTTCTGAACCTCACTGCATTCAACCATTCGAAGATGCCTTTTAATATCCTTCTTCCATTAACTTGAAATAATCACATCATCTCCCCCTTGGAACTTTGAAGGATGTCCCTTCTGAAAAGCATCTCGTACTCTCTTCCACGCGGATGGCCCCGTGTGGGTTTGAGCTACCGGAGCTGCAGGTTGTTGCACCTGAGGAAGTTGTTATGCCATCGCAGTCATTCTGCATTGACTGATTGTTCCCCAAAATTTGCAACTTCAACTGCAGTTATAGTCCCCTGAGGCAAATGGGGTTCCACATTCTCGGCCCCTCTGTTTTCCCTGGCCGAGCAACCTCATTTTGGCAGCATCTGAAATAAGAACATACTATATCAGCCCACAGTTTAAACAATTGATCATTGCAGAAGATCGTCAATGGGTAATGAACATAACAATCCTAATATTAGTGATCTATTTCAAATACGCTACGATAGAATGTAGAAAATTCGCACAGATCTTAAGACTCTAGAACTTGATGCTTTCATACCACCTGTGACACCCCGCTTATAATAATAACGGGTGGCTAGCCCTATACTATGATAAAACAAGAATCTCAAGTGGATCATTCTCAGTATCAATCGTCGAATAGACTAAAAACTAACCAACCATCCAATATCAAAAAAATGGAATGCCAAATATTTATTTTTTCAAAACATATAGAACATTTAAACCATATACAACAACATAAAATGGTCGTATATATACAACATGTACAACAAAAGAATATACTCGAATAAGTTGTCGGGCAATAGACTATACAATGTATCAAATCTCTTAAATGTATAAGATATACAGCACTACAAACCTTGGGCAAACACCCAAATTACAATTATGTATCCTTAACTAGATATCCAAAAATGAGAAGCAACTACAACAAAAGTCCTGCAACATTCCGCATGTGCTACAGCTCCAAATACACAGGAAATGAAGACTCAACATTGGCCTCCTTGTGGTGGGCACCTATGTATAATAAAAAAGCAAGAGAAAGGATATAAACTGGTCATAGCCCGAGGTTTGAAAATAGTTTAGCAAGTGAATTAAAATGCTTAATAATTATGAATGCACAATTTCATAATATAAAGTGGTGTCGCACTCTTTTGAGATTCAACTTTACCCCTCAACTATAGTGAACACCTAAACGTGTGTATTTTAATCTTAACCAAGCTACCCAACTCGTCTAGGGATAACTCCACTTCAAGTATACGCATTTACCCCACTCGCGCATATAGTTTACCCAATACGTAATCATTTAAATATCCTCCTAAATGATTATATAAAAAATCATTACGTAATAACTTTCACTACTTATTTTCATAACATACCACACATAATCTTCAAGTCCTTATATTATCAATCTCACTATTATACAAGATAAATCATTTCTACCATGTACACATTCATAACGCACATAATATATGCATACTAACCATTCCTCAGAGTTTTAACTCAATGGATGCAGTCTCTACAATGCTATCATCTTCTAGGGAATTACTCACATATCATCCTGGGTTACCAGCGGTCGGACTCCCACACCGACTTGGTACAAAACAAATCACAAACGTAGGGGAAGCGGTCATAGTTCCTCACTATAAATAAAACGAATCATACCCAAGACGTCTTACCCCCAAAAAATGCCACACAATAAATTAATGGGGCGTTATGACCTAGGGACTATATGCTCCCTTCTCCTCAAGCCAGGGGCCTCACCCACATCGCGCAACTTCTTATGATAGAACTAGAGGGGTATGTCCACATAATAGATATATATCATACACACAGGATATATATACACATCATATATAAAACCATCTCATAGCCAAATGTATATATTTAATAATCTCGGCTATATGTATATACCACACCTTACACTAGCCGATAATCCACATAATTATTCCCAATGTACTTTATTATTCAATCACTCACTTGAACATTGATCATCAATCACTCATATGATATAAATAATCAGGGATTTAACACGCTGCAAGACACACGACCTCTTCTCAACTAGCCCATATCCTTCCTTAAGAAAATTCCTATCATTAGGAGAATTTGCGAAAGAATTTGGCATAACAAAATCCCGACTATGCCTCCATAATTGACCTGATGTCTCCCAAACCATCATGTCATAACATTATCCCACTTTTTAACTCATAAACTTATTTATCGTATTATTTTAGAGGGTTTACAAACACTAAACCCCATTGGAAAGTAGTTACAAAAGAGTTAAAAATCTCTCACGACTAAATCGAAACGATGGTTTCCAAAAATGAACCGGTCTGCTAAACTGAGAGAGGTGAACCGAACCGAGGACTTTTAAAAATGAATCAGTCTGCTATTAAAACAAATCGATCTGAGGTCCACAACCGATCCCGCCTGTTCAGATTTTTCCTACGAGATTTTCCTACATCTCGAAAACCCATTTTTTCCTAAATTTTAACATCAACCTAAATATGATCCCAACCATTTTTACACCATCAAACCCATACATACACATCTAATACTAGATTTCAACACAAAATCTAGGGTTTATCATATATACTCAACACCACCATAATTTAATTACAAATTATGAAATAAATCACAATATAAGCATTTAGCAAGTTTAATCACTTGCCTCAAATTTGTAGAGTCTTAATCTTCCTCGAAATCGCAAATTTAACTGAAAAATTCCAAAGCTCCAAGGTTTTCTCCTCTTTTCTCTTCTTTCTTTGTTCTCTCAAAGATGGGTTTACTTCTTTCTCAAATTGAGATTGGCTTACATTCTCATGAGCCCAATAACCCTTATCTTAATTACTCCCAGTTTTAAATGATAACACACACTTAAAATGACTCGTATATCCCAATTCGAGTCAAACTAGCCAAAAAGGCCCCGGAACCCAATTAAAAGCCCCCGAGCGGTCATTTTGACTCTCTTTGCCTTTTCGAGATCAACCGTATACTCCAAATTATCATCCGACTCTCCGAACTAAAATCCTCTCCAACTTCATATAATTCACAGACATATATATTTTAGTTGAGAAATAATTAATTCCCACCGCTAATACACACATGGGACGTAATAGCATGCAATGTAGTTATATTTACCTTATCACACTAGTAAATATATAATTCGCATAAATATTAACTATTCTACCCAAATTAATATTTATGTTAAATTTTTGTTTAAATTCTCAATTATATTAAATTACACACACCAGGTAATTTAATTATAAAAAAATAAATAAGTGAAAGTAAGGGATATTACATACTCCCCCCCTTACACAGGAATTTTGTCCTCGAAATTCAGGCGTACCTTATGGAAAGAGGTAAGGATACTTGGCTCTCATATCATCCTATCATTCCCACGTTGACTCATCGACGTTATGGTGCCCCCGTTGGACTCGAACTAGAGGAACTACCTTCGATCGTAGCCTACGATCACTACGATCTAAAATGGCATCCGGTTGTACTTCATACGAGATATCAGGTTGCAATTAATTTTTTTCAAATGGAGAATGCCAATACGCCCTCTCACTTCTTCGATACTTTTTCCAGGAAGAAAAGTGAAACACATCATGGATTCTCTACAATTGCTCTGGTAAAGCATGTTTGTAGGCCACATGACCAATTCTCTCAATAATTAGAAAAGGCCATACATACCTCGGCGCAAGTTTTCCTTTCTTACCAAATCTCATTATACCTTTCATCAGGGATACCTTGAACACTTGGTCTCCCACTTCTAAATCCAGGTGTCTACGATCTGTATTGGCATAACTATTCTGCCAGTATTGCGCAACATGTATGTGATTCTGAATCAGCTCAATTTTATCTGAAGTGTCTTGGATCACCTCTGATTTAAGATGTTTATTATCACCAACTTCTAACCAGCATGTGGGAGAATGACATGGATGACCGTACAATGCCTCATAAGACACCATACCTATTGTAAACTGATAAGAATTATTCTAAGCAAATACCAATGGTAGATATTATTCCCAACTTCCCCCAAAATCCAACATACACATACGAAGAATATCTTGCAACATCTGATTTACTCACTCAATTTGCCCATTGATTTGGGGATGGTATGTAGTACTCAAACGCAATTCAGTTCCCATTGCTTCCTGTAAACTCTGCCAAAAATGGGAGATAAAAATTTTATCCCGATCGGCACTCTATCCAATCGCACGATCTCTGTAATAAAGAGTTGGGCATAATGTGTCGTCGTGAAATGCATTCTCACAGGAAAAAAGTGTGTCGAATTAGTCAAACGATCCACTAGAACCTAAATAGAATCATGACTACGCTGCGACATAGGTAATCCCATGATAAAATCCATGGAGATGCTTTCCCATTTCCTGACTAGAAACTCCAACGGTTGCAACATTTGGAAAAGACACTGGTGGTCCACTTTCACTAACTGTCAAGTGGTACATTGGGAGACGAACTCAGCTATGTCCCTTTTCATACCTACCCACCAGTATTGTTGATGCATGTCTTGATGCATCATGTCTCTTCCTGGATGGAGGACCCCAAATTTTGACTCGTGAGACTCTGACATAACAGAATGCCACAAATCCTTATCATCTGGGACTACCAATATCCCGTTAAAATGTAATCCACCCTCAGAACCGATAGAGTAGGATTTTTCTCCCTCTGTTAAGAATTTATGCACCCTGTCTTGGAAATCCTTATCTTCAGCTTGAGCTTTCACCACCCATATCACCATCTCGAGCGTAATTATCAACACTGCCATACATGCTCTGGCCACTGCATCATCCTGGTTAAGTTCCTTCCACTTGGCTTTCCATTTTGCCTCAAGGGTAGACGACTCAACCCGTGACCTACTACATTAGCTTTCCTCGAATGGTATTGGATATCAAATTGATGATTTTTTACAAATTCCAGCCACCTATGCTACCTCATATTTATATCTTTTTGAGTGAACAAATATTTCAGCAACTTATGATCTGTGAAAAGAATAAATTTCTCCCCTAGGAGATAATGCCTCCATATTCTAATTGCAAAGACTACTGCGGCCAACTCCAGATCATGTGTAGGATAATTCCTTTCATGGGGTTGAAGCTTACAGGATGCATAAGAAATAGCTCTCTCCTTTTGTTGAATCACACCCCCCAATCCCTGGAGAGATGCATTCGTAAAGACTAAATACTCCACTCTCACTTGAGGCAACGCGAGAACGGATGCTGACGTCAATCTGTCTGTTAGCTCATCAAATTCTAATTGACAGGAATCATCCCATACAAACTGTACCCTCTTCAGGGTCAAATTCATCAAAAAACCAGCAATCTTCAAAAATTCCTTAATAAAATGGCAACAATAAACCCAAGAAACTGCGGATCTCCATCGGTGTCGTGGGTTGACCTCACTCCCCCACCGCTGCAACTTTACTTGGGCCAACGGAAATGCCATTCTCTGACACTAGGTGAACCAAAAGCTGCACTTCTCTCACCCAAAACCCACATTTCTTAAACTTGGCATATAGTTTATGGTCCCATAATGTCTGCAAAACCAACCGTGAATACTCCACGTGCTCGCCCTCTATTCGAGAATAGACAAGGATATCATCAATGAACACAATCATAAACTGGTCCAAAAAATCTTAAAATACCCTGTTCATTAGATCCATGAACACCGTAGGGGCATTGGTTAACCCGAACAGCATAACCAAAAACTCGTAGGATCTGTAACGGGTCAAAAATGAAATCTTAAAGACATCCTACTCTCTAACACGAAGTTGTTGATACCCCATACGCAAATATATTTTTGAGTAGTAAGCAGTTCCTATCAATTTATCAAATAACTATTTATTCAAGGTAACAGGTATTTATTTCGAATTGTTACCTTATTCAACACTCTGCAATCTACACACAATCGCAGATAATCATCTCTCTTCTTCACAAACAGGACATGGGATCCCTATGGCTACGTACTCCGACGAATAAAGCCCTACCCCAAAAGTTGCTGAATTTGGTCACGTAACTCCTTCATCTCCAAAGGAGATATACGGTAAGGATCTCGGGCAATCAGCCTAGTCATAGGCGTTAGATCAATGACAAACTCGATCTCATGACTAAGAGGCAAGCCTTGAATTGCTTGAAAAACATCAACAAACTCCCTGACCACCGGAATCAAATCTAAGGAATCAACCACTTCCTGCGAAGTCTCCTCCATAATATAATACAAATGAGTACTCGGACCTCCCTCCGAAAGAGGCATGGAAATTAAAAACATCCCCTGACTTAGAATGGAAAATACAATCGACCTCTAAAAATAATCCACCATAGCCTGGTACTATGCCAACCAGTCCATACCCTGAATAACGTCATACCCAACCATGTCTATCACAAGTAAATCAGCAGCTAAACACAATCTTCTAACATATATCTCCATACCTCTACAAATGGAGTGAATAAGCGCCTCATTAATAAAAGGAGAATCTACGCAAATCAAAAGACTATCGATAGACTCTAATAACCCTGCTGCTCGTGCAAAATGAACGGCTATAAATGAATGGGATGCTCCAGTATCAAATAACACCCAACCCATATGCCCATGGATAGAGAAATTACCCTCTACTGCTGGTGGAGGTTACCGTGTGGTAACTCCGCATTTTGGTCATTATAAACTCGACTGTATTGCATTTTTCCTTGCTAAGGCTGAACATCTGGAACAGGTGCTGGAGGTGATAAAGGCACTTCCTGAATATGCTGAACTCTCGGTACCTGTACTCTGTTCTGCTGCGGGCACTCTGCTCTCCTATTTCCCATTTCTCCACACTGATACTAATGGCCTATGAAGTTCTCCTGACTCTGGCCCTATTTCCTAAATGTTTGCATTTTAATCTTAATCAAGCTACCCAACTCATCTAGGGATAAATCCACCTCAAGTCTACGCATTAACCCCACTCGTGTATCTAGTTTATCCCAGTCTCTACAATGATATCATCTTCTAGGGAATTACTCACATACAATCCTGGGTTACCAGCGATCGAACTCTCATACCGACTTGGTATAAACCAAATCTCAAACGTAGGGGAAGTAGTCATAGTTCCTCAATGAAAATAAGATGAATCATACCCAATACGTCTTACCCCTGATAAATGCCACACAATAAATAAATGAACATTATGACCTGGAGACTATACGCTTCCTGCTCCTCAAGTCAGGGGCCTCACCCACATCGCGCAAATGCCCATGATAGCACTAGAGGGGTATGTACACATAATAGATATATATCATACACACAGGATATATATATATATATATATATATATATATATATATATATATATATATATATATATATACATCATATATACAAACCATCTCATAACCGAATGTATATATTTAATAAACCCAACTACATGTATATAGCACACCTTACGCTAGACGATAATCCATAGAATTATTCGCAATGTACTTTATTATTCAATCACTCACTTGAACATTGATCATAAATCACACATATGATATAAATAATCACCGATTTAACACCCTGCAAGACACAAGACCTCTTCTCAACTAGCCCGTATCCGTCCTTAAGAAAATTCCTATCACTAGGAGAATTTATGAAAGAATTCGGCATAACAAACTCCCGATTATGCCTCCATAATTGACATGATGTCTCCTGAACCATCATGTTATAACATTATCTCACCTTTTAACTCATAAAAATTCTTATCGTATTATTTTAGAGGGTTTCCAAACACTAAACCCTAATGGAAAGGAGTTATAGAAGAGTTAAAATCTATCACGATCGAACTGAACCAATGGTTTCCAAAAATGAACCAGTCCGCTACACTAAGAGGTGCGAATCAAATCGAGTACTTTTAAAAACAAACGAGTTCACTGTCAAAACGAACCTATCCAAGGACCACAACCAAACCGATCTGGCCTGTTCAGATTTTTCCTACAAGATTTTCCTACATCTCAAAAAACCATTTCTTCCTAAATTTTAACATCATAGATCACCTAAATATGATCCCAACCATTTTTACACCATCAAACCCATACATACACATCAAATACTAGATTTCAACACAAAATCTAGGGTTTATCATATATACTCGACATCACCATAAGTGTCAGATAAGGACCTAGGGAAAACCCATTAAGTTGCCAGGGTGAGTGTAGTCACTAGTTAGATGCATTTATACGTGACTGTGGATAATATCAGAATATTACTCACTAGTAATATGTATTTATGCATGGTTATGGATATGATCATACTGTTATGAATAGGAAACTGTTCATTTCGATTTATCGAAATGGGAGGTTACTCCCCCGACCCCGAATGGGGGAGAATTATCAATTGCAGACAGGATATGTGAATTATGATTCGAAAAGTTAGTCATTATTTTTTAATGAGACGGATAAGTATATAATTGGTCATTCTCTATAAATGAGACAGATAAGTATATAATCGGTCATTCTTTATAAATGAGTCGGATAAGTATATATATTACCACATGGATATGAATTAATGCATTTAATTTTATGCATTAGTGTAGGTGTGATGCATTCGCTAAGTTATTTTGCTCACGGTTCCCATGTTTATATTTTTCAAGTATTATGATATCACTGCCAAATCTAGTAGGTCGTGGGGTTAGCTAGGGATGCATAAAACCATGATTTTGGTCAAATGTAAATGGGTTAATCTAAGCCTACTTATCCTTTCCGTAAGTTTGAATAAACATAATTACTTTAAAATTGTGAAAATTTTAGTTTTATGGATTCATGTTATTAACTGAAAAAGGATACTCATGTTTATGGTTTGGTTAAGGTAATTATGATTTTACTCACTTTAACTTTTAATTATAAGTAACCGGGTTGGGGTGTGTCACCAGCTCAAACAATTTAAAGGTTTTATAAGGAACCAACCTATTTATCCTGTTATGGAATGTTTTGGGCCTAATGATCTTGGTCTCAAGAATAAATCTATTGCTCCTTTGGAGTTTAAACTAAGTACCACCAACCTCGAGCTACCTAGTGAGTTTCTACCTTTTTCCCCAGCCAGTGAGATTGTTAAAGTGGAAAAGAGAGGAAAGAAAGTATAAAAATAGGGGCACTGGTGCAAAGAGAAAAGCTCAAACGGTTGCAGGTCCTACGAAATACAAATCTCTTAAGAAATCTAAGGTAAATATAGGTTCCTCTAAAGTGTTTAACATACCCTTAGAGGTCGTTGCCCTCGAAATCCAGATCTTATTGAAAAGGTGTATGTAATGGTAGTTGATCTTCTGATCAGGATGAATCCCACTCCAGTTAGTGCAGATGCCATTTTAGCTGACTTAGTAAGATGTCACCGTGATAATGATTTCACCATTTCTCAGGTTTATCCGAAAAAAGTTTCTCCTAAAGTTCCAACGCAGGAAGGTTCCCAACCTGATGTGCCTCCTGGACAAAATAAACATTCGAGGAAGAAACTAAGTTAGGCATGAGTGATAATAACTCCAACTCCTTCTACCCAAGGTTCCTCTAAGTATCCTTTATATGATAAACCAGATAATGCCGTGGAAGTTATTTCCACGCTTTATATCTTTCCTGAGCACTCCTTGATAGCCTAATCGATAAGTATTCTAAGTTTTTGGCGTGTTTCTTTTTAAATAAGAAGTATCTTTTATAATATTTTCTTGGTTGTTCTTTTTCAGGATGCTCCTTTATCTTCAAAGATCATTGTAGATATTGATGATAGTCCACCCTCCAATCATAATTAAGTCCAGTCATTGAAGATACTTTCATTACATATTCTCTAATTCCCCATTCTACAATGAATGGGCTTATATACTCTAGGACGTCTCCTTCTAAGAGGCTTGCTACTACAGCTCCAAAAATGACCTGACTAAAGATCCAGTGGTAAATCTAAATACAACTTGAAATCCTTGAATTCCTTCAACTCCTTTAACTATAGTGGAGTTGCCTCTGACTGTAGTCCCTCCAACTAATCAGTTAAGGTAGGTTTGGAACAGATTGTCATCTTTGATGTTATTACATCATCTAAGTATGTTGTATTACCAATACTTATCTCAGTGTTGTAATTGTAGGTGAATGTGGTAGCCATAATTGTGCTTCATCTGGATAAGCTTCCTCTTATCAGTGAAACAATATTAAGGTAATTACCTTTCTAGAAAAAAATATTGTTCTTTGCATATTTTTTAAGCAAAGCTTTATGAGCTTTGATTTATGGTGTTTCAACCTACTAGGAGTGAATAGAGGGACCATCCAGCTCCCACATCTGAGGTTGATTCACCTTTAGTTCCCTTTGTGTAGCAGTGAAACCTTAAACTTCTTTTGGTAATGCACCAATTCAAGCTTTAAGGGATGTAGTTCCTCCTCCTTATTTTGATAAGGTAATTCTTCATAAACATTTTTATAACTTAGATCAATTATCGCCAAGGTTTCTCTTAAAACTTACACTTTATAAGTCAACTTAGTAGCTTACTAATAAGATTTTTTTAAAATAATTTTCACTTTGTAAGTCAACTCAATAGCTTGCTTCTAAGGTTGTTTTTTCCCTCAAAATTTACACTTTGTAAGTCAACTTAGTAGCTTACTACTAAGGTTTCTATAAACTAATTTACACTTTTTAAGTAAACTTACTAGTTTACTACTAAGGATTTACACTTTGTAAGTCAACTTAGTAGCTTAATACTTAAATTCCTCTAAAACAACTTGCACATTGTAAGTCAACTTAGTAGCTTACTACTAAGGTTTTTCTTAAAATTTACACTTTTTTAATCAACTCAGTAGCTTACTATCGAGGTTTCATTAAAAGAATTTATATTTTTTAAGTCAACTTAGTAGCTTACTACTAAGTTTTTCTCAAAAATTACTGTTTGTATTTCAACTTAGTACCTTACTACCAAGGTTTCTATAAAACATATTACGCTTTGTAAGTCAACTTATTAGATTACTACTAAGGTTTTTCTTAAAAGTTTATATACAAATTCTTGGTGAGTCAGCACCAATTGTGCTAAATCTTTGGCTAACCCTTATGTTTCAATTCTTCTTGTAGCCTATTATAGAGATCATCCCTCTTGAGTCACCTTCTCTCGTTGCGCTTTCAATTGAGGTGGATTATACTGTTCCAACTCGTTCTCATTCGTACTCACATGTTAACCAAGGTTCTATAGCCAAAGTGAAAATAGGGGAGAGTGAGTCTGGTTTGAGCCACCTTTTCTAAGCATGTCACTAGCCCAGTACTGTCGGCAGGTTCTTGAGAACAGCACTATCGTTCAATGATCATTTTATTATGTGCTTGATCAGCTTCTAACATCTCACCTTGAGACTTTTACTGTTGACTGCATGAGACCTCATAACTTGGTAAAGGCTTATCACCTCCAAGAGAATATTTCACCATCCACCTTAGATATATATGTGCTAAGTCACTTCGTAGGGAACCTTACATCTTTGGCAAAGTATGGATATGATTTTTCTAGTCTGATTAACAAGTTGAGGTATCTAAAAGTCCATTAGCTAGTGGAATGCCATTATAGCTACATCAAAGTTGTGGAGTATCTAGAAAATGAACAAGGAAAATTAAGAGAACTCATCCCTCAGCTTGAGAAGTGTGATCAAAGGGAAGCTATAGCAGAGGAGGATTCTATTGATGCCAAAAACGAGCATAAAATTATGTTAATACAAAGGGCATAGGTTAAAAGGAATAATTCTACTATGTCTGAGTATCAACGGAATGTTTCTAAAGATATAACTACCTCATTTAGGGAGGATTTCTTCATTGCTTCCATCTTAGGAATATATTAGGATTAATTCACTACTTTGTATCTCTGGGTAGTAGTCCTACTTCTGAATTGTAATTATCTCAAATTGGCATTAAAGGAAAGTATTTATTCGCCAATCTCATGTGTAAACTTAACTTCTTGCTTCAACACTTAGTTCACATATGCTAAAAACTGATGTACTTATTCGTATTTCTTTAAGTATTAGGTAACAAGTGAAATCACAAGTTTCTCTCTCAAACATGATAAATTTTCAACCACTTATTGTTAACTTTAAAAAGGCTATCCTCTTCAATTTTTGAAATCAGACAATAACTTGAATCATGCGCCTCTCTGACCATATATGGTCCTTCCAATTTGTTATAAACTCGGGCAAAGGAAGTCCTCTAATATGATTAACAGCACCCTTCAACACTAAATTGCCTTCCACGAACTTCCTTATTTACATAAGATTCTCATAATTTTTAGATAGTTGCTTTGTGTAAAATTGAAAATTGTTCCTTGTATTGTCTTTGTGTTCATCCCGTGCCTCCAGTTGAATATGCCTACTTTGAGGAAACATTTTGCTTCATAAGGCATATCTAGAAGATGGCACTTCTAACTCTATTAGAAGGATTGCTTCAGCTCTATAAACAAAGGCAAAAGATGTATAATATGTTGGCTTTATCTTGGTTATTCGGTATGTCCAAAGCACCATAGGCAGCTTGTCCTCCTACACCCCAAGAAAATCCTCCATCATTTTGCCTAAAATATTGACCAGATTTCACTTATAGCTTCTTTTTTACCATTTCCTTTTAGGATAAACCACTGTTAAAGTGTGGTGATTAATTGAGTATTTTTTGGTCAATACTGTCGCTTCTTTGTTAATGAATGGAGTGACATTATCTGAAAGAATGACCTTGGGAATGCCAAAATGACAAATGATGTATTCTCTAATGAATTGTTCCACTAGTCTTGTTATTGTCCTCTTCAAAGGTACTACTCTTGCCCACTTTGTAAATCACTCATTTGCCACGAGAAACCATATTTTTCACCTAGATAGAGGTTCAATTGTCCCCACAAGGTAAAATGCTTAGGTATGGAAAGGATAAGATGCTGCCAATGAATGAAAATTAGCCGATGGAGCATGGATTAGGTTGTTATGTAGTTAGAAATATTTTCACTTTTGAAAAAACTCCCTTGAATCCTTCTCCATTATTGGACGATATTATCTAAGTGCCATAATTTGATCATATAATTTGGCTCCTCCAATGTGAGTTGGATTGTGACCTTGTTTGAGAACCTTTTTTGCTTCCTCCGGGGTGATGCAATATAAAGGCCTTGATAAGGCATAAATAGTTCATATTTATACCCTTAATTTTGATTATTTTATGATCCCGTGAGTTGTAAATAGATGTAATACCCCGTACTTTTGGCTATATTTATTTTTGGGATTAATTAATTAAATGAGTATTAATTAGAAATTAATCCGGGTTATAAATACTAATGAGATGCGAGTTGGTATTTGATTATGTGCATATATGATTATATATGTAGTTGGTATTATAAAATTTATCGTGAGATTTATATACGACAATTTAGAAATTTTGTTGAGACGCGTGGGACCGCCGCGTCACGGTATAATATTTTGATAATAAAAGTGAATTTAAAATCTATAATCCGTATGGTCGTTTTGAGTGCGCCAACGCGTCCGGAAGGGTCGAGATAGTCAGAAAACACTAGCCGGGGGTATAGTTTGGGTCCCGGGGTATTTTTAGGCCATACCGGCAACTAAAAGGGTATTTTGGTAATTTTACATTTTGAGGAATTAAAAGTGACGAAAAATTGGTGATGTAAATCTGATGTGGATTAGACCCATTAAGCCCATTAACCAACCCATATTAACCTAGAAAGCTACGTAGGTTATCATTTAGGTTTTCTAAGTTTCCCTAAATCAAAACCCTAGCCACCTTAAGCCACCATTGGAGAAGGGCTTGGAGAGAGAGGAATTTCTGCAGAAAACTTCATCAAATCTACACCAAACTCAGAGACAACCAAGGCAAGTGACTTTATTCCATTTAATTTCTGAGAATGTTTCCTCCATGTTAGAAAATTCGGATTTATGGTTTGTTCTTGAAGAAAATATGAAAACCCATGTAGTTTAGATCATAGAACTTGAGAAATTGTGAAGAGAATTGCATGTAGTATGATAGGTAAATGATTTCCCTTATAATAATTGTGATTTGAAGGAATTAAAACGAAATAAATTATGGGATTTGATGATGATATAAACCTAGGGTTCATGTTCTAGAGAAATTGGGAAAAGTGTAGAGAATTGTAAATTTGGTTGATGTTATGATGATCCAATCCTTGAAAACATGTTAGGAGATGATGTAAATATGTTTAGGATGAATTAGAGACCCTAAAACGTTGTTGGGATGAACTTTGGAAGAAATTAAAATTGATAAAAATGGGTAAAAACGATTTGGGAAAAATCTGGGCCGAAGCTGGTAGCTCGTTAGAAGCAGCCCCCAGGTCGTTCGAACGAACTCGTTCGAACGAGCTTCTAATGAGTTAACCAGTCGTTATTAACGAGTAGGGATTTCGTTCGATATCTCGTTCGAACGAGATATCGTTAGAAGGGACAGTTCGTTCGAACGAACTGGGATCTAGTTCGAACAGCCTCGTTCGAACGAGACTTCTAACGACCTGACAGTCCAAACTCGTTCGAACAGTCTCGTTCGAACGAGACTTCTAACGAGTTGACAGTTTCGTCCTTTTTGGACTGTTTTGACTTTTCGAGTTCCGTAAACTTGTTCGAGGATATAGTTAACCTTCGTAGTGATAGAATTGGGACATTTGGGTATTCATGAGAAGGAGTTTACATACGAGAGTGTATTACATGGACGGTTTGGGTTGAGACGTGAGTGTCTACTACGACGTGAGATAATTATGGCGCGTATAATTACAAACCGGAATAGTATGAATTGTGTTAATTATAGTTAGTATGAGAATATATACTACGATTAAAATACGGTATTACTAAGACGTGTGTTTACTTAGTATGGGTATATGGATTGTGTGTATGACATACCTACCATACTTGCTATCACGGGAGGTTGCGTTCGCTTAGGACCCTCTATTCCTTGTGTGCCTACGGGGGGGATATAGACTGGTACCTCGATGAACATAGGTCATAGAAAGACTTATTGGGACATTAATAAGTCCGCTGACCGTGGGAGCGTAGGTATGTGCGTGACCCACGTGATGGTGACTGTGTTCGCCTCCACTATTTGTGATTTGTGTTATCTGGACTATTCCTCAGAGATTCGGAATATGTGATCCTTATGTACGTGATGTACCGGGATGGATAGCAGAGTATGTGTGCACCGTAGCTTAGTTCTCGAGGTGCTTGTATTGTATATATATATGATGAGATTAATATAAATTTAATTAATGAGAATCCTCATGTTAATGTTGTAATTATATTACGGTATTGTTTCGAGAAATATAACGAGTTAACTGATAGTTATATATATTGCATATTGAGTATCTGAGTTGAAGTTAAACCCCTATTTAATTACGAGCGTTATTATGTAAATGGAACCAAGTATTATGGGCAGGACCTTTGGCAGTCTAGCTAGATATGTTGTCACTTAGCTAGTAGTATGGGTAGTTATAGATGGGTACTTGCGTTAGGAGTGCACAGTTAGACGAGAGGTGAGAATAGAATGTGAGTGCACGTCCTAACATGTACTTTGCATTTAATGTTTTAAATGTTTTTAAAGCACTTGCAGGTTTTTAAAATATAACTCCACATTCGGGCTCTGACCCGTTTTCTTTTCAAATCTTTTTCTTGTAAAACCTTTTTAGGTGCCCAGCCACAAGGACACCAAGCATATATTATCCATTCAGGTGACGAGCTGTAGCGGTTTGTGGAAGCTACAGGAATTTGCATGTAGATGCTTCTATCTTTTTGGATTCCAGAGTCACTATCTATCAGTTGTAGGGCATGTTGCCCATTTCTATTTTAGAGCATCGTTTGCATTTCAGTTTTCAGACTTTAGCATTTATTGTTTCAGCATTCGGTTATTTATTTCAGTATGGGATTGTCGTGAGGAGTTTTTCCTCCAGACTTTATTTACTCTATTGTGATGGTTATTTGTTTTACTTCAGTATGGTGAATGGTGTTATTTACTTCTTCATTACTTTTGTTGCATGTTAATCAGACTTAAACTAAAATTTGGCAACCTACTTTTTAAATTCTAGGTGGTTAGTAATCATTAAAACTTTTTCGACAGTGATGCTATTAACTGGACCAACTTGGCATTTTGAATTAATTTAATAAAGGAGTAGCTACCCGGTATTCAATTAGTCGGGGTGTCACAGGTGGTATCAGAGCATCAGGTTCTAGTGTCCTTTAGGATCTGTACGGCTATTATGTTTCCGCTACGTTTCTTTGATATAGAGCCCTATATTTTAGGATTGTTGTACTCTTTTTGTGTATGCTTCGTTCTTCAGCTATTTTAAGTTTATAAACCGTGAACTTATAAACTTTGTTCATATTTCAGATGCCTCCATGACGTGCACGACGAGTTCCCAGGAATGCAATGCCCGAACCCCAGCCCGCTCCAGTTCAGGGCATGTTGAACGCCGCGGAAGTTGCAGCTATAGTGGCCCAAGCGGTAAATGCCGCGCTTGCCGTTATTCAGCAGGCACCACCACAGGCGCCGGTTGCCGCGCCAGTACAGGTTAATGCATTCCCGTCTGCTTGGGAGCGTGTACGTGACGCTTTTCAGAAAGCGCATCCGCCAGAGTTTGCTGGTAGCTCAGATGTGGTAGTCTCGAGCCAATGGAGGAAGGACATACAGAGGCATTTGAGGATGCATGAGTGCACTGATGTTCAGAAACAGGTGCTAGCTACTTTCAAGCTAGTGGGATCTGCGCTACAGTGGTGGGAGTCTATTACCACCGTGGAGGAGAGGGATACCCTCACGATTCAGGAGTTCTGGGTGCGGTTCGACCGCAAGTACTTTCCATCCGCATTTCATACAGAGATGAGGAGGAATCTGATGAGTCTGAAGCAGGAGGGCAAGACAGTGGCCGAGTATGAGGCCGAGTTCACTAACCTGTTGAATATCGTTCCAGACGAGATTCCAACAGAGAAGAAGAAGATAAAGAAGTTCACCGACGGGTTGAATTGGAGGATCCGTCAACATCTGCTAGGGAACCTATCGTTGGCCACGTATTCTGATGTGGTTAACGCTGCATTATTGCACTGCCAGGACCACCGTTTTCATATGGCCGAGGGCAAGCGGTCGGGGGAGTCTAGCCATCAGGGCAGGACTGGAGGACATGGTGCCAGCAGGGCACAATCTGGTCAGGGGCAGAGACAGAATGAGCAGGGTACCCAGCAGGGGGATAATAAGAGGTTCCGGTCAGGGAACTACAGATAGGGACAGGGAGGATTCCGTCAGGGCCACCAGGGTCCAAATGGCCATCAGGGACAACAGGGACAGAATGGGCAGCAGTTTCATCAGGGCCAGCAGGGCCAAGGGAGGAATGGTAACGGCCACCAGGGCCGGGGACAGCAGGGGCAGAGGGGAGGGAATTTCCCAGGGAAGTGCATTACTTGTGGCAAGACTGGCCATAAGAAGCAGGATTGTCCTGATAAGGGCAGGGCCCCACAGCAGCAGCAGCAGGGTGCTCGCCAGGAGCCACAGAGGCCTATGTTTCCCGCAGCTCTTCCCGCACCGCCACAGATGGCAGCATTGCCACCCATTCCAGCAGTCCCAGCTCAGCAGGGGCAGCTACAGTATGGACGTGTCTACAACGTCCACCAGGCTGCAGTTCCACAGGCACCGCCCGCGATCGAGGGTACGTTTCCTATCCATGGCACTATGGGTCGGGTGTTATTTGATACGGGTGCTACACATTGTTTTATATCTACACACTTCGCGAAAGCTTTAGGATTGTTAGCTATGGCAGAGAGCACAGTGACGTGTGTCGACTCACCATTGGGGAGTGGGTCACTTATTTTCTTTATATGCCGGGGAGTGGGAGTAGAGGTTGGTGGTTTGGTATTGCCTGCAGACATGTTAGTGTTAGACATGCATGTTCACGATGTGATCATCGGTATGGATTGGCTCGTAGCATATAGGTCCATGATTGATTGCTTCAGCGGGGGCATTGTTTTTTGCCATTCCGGGGCAAGAGATGTTTATAGTGGCGATGCCTCGCCCAGAGGGAGGATCGACCGCTCATCTGTATTACATAGAGGAGGATACCTCTAAGGAGGTTGTTATTCCTTTAGATTCGATCTCGGTTGTCAGGGATTATTCGGATGTGTTTCAGGAGATACCAGGCTTACCACCCAGTCGAGAGATAGACTTCGTTATAGATTTGCTACCGGGTACGAGACCTATAGCACGCGCACCGTACCGTATAGCTCCAGCTGAGATGCGAGAGCTACGGGATCAGATAGAGCAGCTGTTAGGGCAAGGCTTTATTCGCCGGAGTACCTCACCTTGGGGCGCTCCAGTTTTGCTTGTGAAGAAGAGGGACGGTTCACTGAGATTGTGTGTGGACTACCGAGAGTTGAATAAGGTCACGATACGGAATAAATATCCGTTGCCTCGAATCGATGACTTATTCGACCAGTTGAGAGGATCTTCTTTCTTCTCTAAGATTGACTTGAGATCGGGATACCATCAGTTGCGTATCAGGGAGGAGGATGTCTCGAAGACTACGTTCTTATCGAGATACGGTTCTTACGAATTTCGGGTTATGCCTTTCGGCTTGACCAACGCTCCAGCAGTGTTTATGGACTTGATGAACAGAGTGTTCAGGGATTTCCTAGATCAGTTTGTCATTGGCTTCATTGATGACATTCTGGTTTACTCTCAGACAGAGGAGGAGCACGCCGAGCATTTGAGGCAGGTTTTGCAGACACTCCGTCAGAACGAGTTGTATGCAAAATATGAGAAGTGCGGGTTTTGGCTGAAGGAAGTCCAATTCTTGGGTCACATTATTTCCGACTAAGGGATATCTGTTGATTCGGGGAAGGTATCAGTGGTGAGGGAGTGGGGACAGCCCACGGCACCAACAGAGATTCGTAGTTTCTTGGGTTTAGCAGGATACTACAGGAGGTTTATTCGGGGTTTCTCGGAGATAGCAGGTCCTTTGACACATCTTACTCGTAAGGGTGTGCCATACATCTGGAGTGATGCCTGTCAGTTGGCATTCGATGAATTGAAGGACAAATTGACCTCAGCACCTGTGTTAGCATTGTCGAGACCGGGAGTTGAGTATTTGGTTTACACCGATGCATTTTTGCAAGGACTTGGAGGTGTATTGCAGCAGGAGAGACAGGCCATAGCTTATGCTTCCCGTAAGCTTAAGCCTCATGAGAAGAATTACCCTACGCATGATTTGGAGTTGGCGGCGGTGGTATTTGCCTTACGGGTTTGGAGGCACTATCTTTTGGGGGAGAAGTTTCAGCTGTTCACGGATCACAAGTCACTACAGTATCTGTTCACGCAGAAGGAGTTTAACATGCGACAGCGTAGGTGGCTTGAGTTTGTGAAAGACTAACAGTTCGACATCTAGTACCACCCGGGTAAGGCTAACGTGGTAGCAGACGCGTTGAGCCGTAGGCCAGCAGATGAGGTGGCAGAGGTGTGGAAAGCAAAGTGGAAGGAATTGGGACACCAGGATGCAGTGGCCCAATCTTTCATGTCTGTGATGACCGTTACACCGCATATTATCACGAGGGTAGTACGGGCACAGGCTAATGACTCGTTCTGTCAGGAACAGATAGTTCGATTACTTGCAGAGGGATCCGAGTCCTATACCGTTAGCTCAGACGGGGGATTACGCTTCAATGGGAGATTGGTAGTTCCGAAAGGGGAAGAATTGCGGCACGATGTGATGGCAGAGTCGCACGGCTTACGGTTCGCAGTACATCCCGGAGGGGACAAAATGTACCAAGACATGAGACGGAAATATTGGTGGAGCGGTATGAAGAGAGATATCGCTGAGTTTGTTTCGAAATGCGCCACTTGTCAGCTTGTAAAAGTGGATCATCAGAGACCAGCAGGATTGTTACAGTCGTTGGAGGTCCCGGTATGGATGTGGGAGAGCATATCCATGGACTTTATTACGGGGTTTCCTACGTCGCAGAGGGGTCATGACTCCGTTTGGGTAATTGTGGACAGGTTGTCCAAGGTCGCTCACTTCTTACCCGTAAGGACTGATTACACTTCGGGACAGTATGCCCAGCTCTTTATTTCAGAGATTGTGAGACTTCACGGTGTGCCCCTAAATATCGTGTCTGACAGAGACAAGATATTTGTTTCGAGGTTTTGGGAAAGTTTCCAGGAGGCAATGGGCACGGAATTGCGGTTGAATACGGCTTATCATCCGCAGACCGATGGGCAGACAGAGCGCACCAATCAGATGTTGGAGGACATGCTACGCATGTACATTATTGACTTCGGGGGTGGATGGGAGCAGTACCTTCCCCTGGTGGAGTTTGCTTACAACAACTCCTATCAGTTCATGATTGGCATGGCTCCGTTTGAGGCGTTGTACGGTAGGCCTTGTCGTTCCCCAGCATGTTGGTTGGAGGTGGGGGACAACAAACTACTTGGGCCGGAAGTGATTCAGGATACTTCGGCAAGGATTGAGTTGATTCGGAGTCGAATTCGGGTAGCTCAAGACAGGCAGAAGAGTTATGCTGATGCGAAGAGGTTTTTCAGGGAGTTCCAAGTGGGGAACCAGGTTTTGCTCAGGGTATCTCCAATGAAGGGGATTATGCGATTCGGGAAGAAGGGGAAGTTGGCACCGAGGTATGTGGGGCCATTTCCTATTATTGAGAGGATCGGACCGGTTGCGTATAGACTTGGACTACCGGAGCACTTGCATCGGATTCACGACGTGTTCCATATTTCCTCGCTGAGGAAATACCTTAGAGATAATTTGGCTCATTCCCACATTGCTGTGGAGGACATCGATCTCCAGCCGGATAGCTCCTACGAGGAGGGGCCAATAGCTATTTTGGACCGAAGCGAGAGGAAACTGCGGTCAAAGATAGTGCCGTTAGTGCGTGTTCAGTGGCGACATCACAATGTCGAAGAGTCCGCATGGGAGCGCGAGGATGAGATGCGCGAGCGTTATCCAGAGCTGTTTTTAGCAGGTACTTTCTAGTTTCAAATTTCGGGACGAAATTCAGTTATTAGGGGGGGAGTATGTAATACCCCGTACTTTTGGCTATATTTATTTTTGGGATTAATTAATTAAATGCGTATTAATTAGAAATTAATCCGGGTTATAAATACTAATGAGATGCGAGTTGGTATTTGATTATGTGCATATATGATTATATATGTAGTTGGTATTATAAAATTTGTCGTGAGATTTATATACGGCAATTTAGAAATTTTGTTGAGACGCGTGGGACCGCCGCGTCACGGTATAATATTTTGATAATAAAAGTGAATTTAAAATCTATAATCCGTATGGTCGTTTTGAGTGCGCCAACGCATCCGAAGGGTCGAGATAGTCAGAAAACACTAGCCGGGGGTATAGTTTGGGTCCCGGGGTATTTTTAGGCCATACCGGCAACTAAAAGGGTATTTTGGTAAATTTACATTTTGAGGAATTAAAAGTGACGAAAAATTAGTGATGTAAATCTGATGTGGATTAGACCCATTAAGCCCATTAACCAACCCATATTAACCTAGAAAGCTACGTAGGTTATCATTTAGGTTTTCTAAGTTTCCCCAAATCAAAACCCTAGCCACCTTAAGCCACCATTGGAGAAGGCCTTGGAGAGAGAGGAATTTCTGCAGAAAACTTCATCAAATCTACACCAAACTCAGAGACAACCAAGGCAAGTGACTTTATTCCATTTAATTTCTGAGAATGTTTCCTCCATGTTAGAAAATTCGGATTTATGGTTTGTTCTTGAAGAAAATATGAAAACCCATGTAGTTTAGATCATAGAACTTGAGAAATTGTGAAGAGAATTGCATGTAGCATGATAGGTAAATGATTTCCATTATAATAATTGTGATTTGAAGGAATTAAAACGAAATAAATTCTGTGATTTGATGATGATATAAACCTAGGGTTCATGTTCTAGAGAAATTGGGAAAAGTGTAGAGAATTATAAATTTGGTTGATGTTATGATGATCCAATCCTTGAAAACATGTTAGGAGATGATGTAAATATGTTTAGGATGAATTAGAGACCCTAAAACGTTGTTGGGATGAACTTTGGAAGAAATTAGAATTGATAAAAATGGGTAAAAACGATTTAGGAAAAATCTGGGCCGAAGCAGGTAGCTCGTTAGAAGCAGCCCCCAGGTCGTTCGAACGAACTCGTTCAAACGAGCTTCTAACGAGTTGACCAGTCGTTACTAACGAGTAGGGATTTCGTTCGATATCTCGTTCGAACGAGATATCGTTAGAAGGGACAGTTCGTTCGAACGAACTGGGATCTCGTTCGAACAGCCTCGTTCGAACGAGACTTCTAACGACCTGACAGTCCAAACTCGTTCGAATAGTCTCGTTCGAACGAGACTTCTAACGAGTTGACAGTTTTGTCCTTTTTGGACTGTTTTGACTTTTGGAGTTCCGTAAACTTGTTCGAGGATATAGTTAACCTTCGTAGTGATAGAATTGGGACATTTGGGTATTTATGAGAAGGAGTTTACATACGAGAGTGTATTACATGGACGGTTTGGGTTGAGACGTGAGTGTCTACTACGACGTGAGATAATTATGGCGCGTATAATTACAAACCGGAATAGTATGAATTGTGTTAATTATAGTTAGTATGAGAATATATACTACGATTAAAATACGGTATTACTAAGACGTGTGTTTACTTAGTATGGGTATATGGATTGTGTGTATGACATACCTACCATACTTGC
Organism: Sambucus nigra; assembly: GCA_949130495.1. Classification (NCBI taxonomy): domain Eukaryota; kingdom Viridiplantae; phylum Streptophyta; class Magnoliopsida; order Dipsacales; family Adoxaceae; genus Sambucus; species Sambucus nigra. Next base: position 354,177,694 of record OX422215.1, read on the forward strand.
TATCACGGGAGGTTGCGTTCGCTTAGGACCCTCTATTCCTTGTGTGCCTACGGGGGGGGATATAGACTGGTACCTCGATGAACATAGGTCATAGAAAGACTTATTGGGACATTAATAAGTCCGCTGACCGTGGGAGCGTAGGTATGTGCGTGACCCACGTGATGGTGACTGTGTTCGCCTCCACTATTTGTGATTTGTGTTATCTGGACTATTCCTGAGAGATTCGGAATATGTGATCCTTATGTACGTGATTTACCGGGATGGATAGCAGAGTATGTGTGCACCGTAGCTTAGTTCTCGAGGTGCTTGTATTGTATATATATATGATGAGATTAATATACATTTAATTAATGAGAATCCTCATGTTAATGTTGTAATTATATTACGGTATTGTTTCGAGAAATATAACGAGTTAACTGATAGTTATATATATTGCATATTGAGTATCTGAGTTGAAGTTAAACCCCTATTTAATTACGAGCGTTATTATGTAAATGGAACCAAGTATTATGGGCAGGACCTTTGGCTGTCTAGCTAGATATGTTGTCACTTAGCTAGTAGTATGGGTAGTTATAGATGGGTACTTGCGTTAGGAGTGCACAGTTAGACGAGAGGTGAGAATAGAATGTGAGTGCACGTCCTAACATGTACTTTGCATTTAACGTTTTAAATGTTTTTAAAGCACTTGCAGGTTTTTAAAATATAACTCCACATTCGGGCTCTGACCCGTTTGCTTTTCAAATCTTTTTCTTGTAAAACCTTTTTAGGTGCCCAGCCACAAGGACACCAAGCATAGATTATCCATTCAGGTGACGAGCTATAGCGGTTTGTGGAAGCTACAGGGATTTGCATGTAGACGCTTCTATCTTTTGGATTCCAGAGTCACTATCTATCAGTTGTAGGGCATGTTGCCCATTTCTATTTTAGAGCATCGTTTGCATTTCATTTTTCAGACTTTAGCATTTATTGTTTCAGCATTCGGTTATTTATTTCAGTATGGGATTGTAGTGAGGAGTTTTTCCTCCAGACTTTATTTTCTCTATTGTGATGGTTATTTGTTTTACTTCAGTATGGTTAATGGTGTTATTTACTTCTTCATTACTTTTGTTGCATGTTAATCAGACTTAAACTAAAATTTGGCAACCTACTTTTTAAATACTAGGTGATTAGTAATCATTAAAACGTTTTCGACAGTGATGCTATTAACTGGACCAACTTGACATTTTGAATTAATTTAATAAAGGAGTAGCTACCCGGTATTTAATTAGTCGGGGTGTCACAATAGATTGGATTTATCTCGTATTCATGTTACTAACTTGTTGGAGGGTATTTCATGCAAGTTACTGCGAGAGAGAAACCAAAATAGTGAAAGAAACCAAAGGACGGAAGTTGAAGGTCATTTTTGAAATTTTTACCTCCATAGGCCAAAGGAGGAGCCAACTGAAAAGTTAAAGAGCTTGAAGTTACAAGAATAATGGAAAAAAGTTCACCTCAATCTGAGCTACGGTGAAGAAGTTATTCTCGTTTGAAGTTGAGAAAAAAATCTAGTGGAAGAATTGTAAACAAGAGAACTTCGAGCACACAAGGCATCATTTAGGCAGAGGTTAGGCCCGAACCGAAGTGCGAACCGGTTCACAATTAGTTGCTCTCTAGAGTCATGACATAATTTGTCATGCTTAAAAACCCTGATCAATTACTAGAAGCGAGATTTTTATTTTGACCCTATTCTTTAGCCTAGAGAGTTTTATGTTTTGAGGACTCTTCTAAACAACTTTCAACCTATATATTTAGTCATTAGATTTATTTTAAAAGGGATGGGAGTCATTGAAAATATCCTAATCAAGGAGGAACATCTAGGAGGATAATTTACAAGTTTTGCAGCTTCGATTCAAAAGCTTTTCCGATTTTATTCAAGCTTTGATTTCTTATTGCATGCTTATATTCTTCTATCTTGGTAACATTAAATTTCATCACTTTTATTATTATTTCATTATGTATTCATGGATGTTAATGGATTCTTACGTAGAGATTTATAATATCAGGCCCAGCTAGATATTTAGAGGGTTGGGATACATGAACTCAACATAGGTTAATAAGCTTGATATAAAATTGGATGAAATGGTAGAGATAATTCGTAGGCTTAATATTTTTCCGAGATGAATATTAAAGGTCTATTAACTTCGTTTGCTCTAGGTAAAATTGAAGTGTTTGAGAGTTTAATACGCGCATCGGCAATCTCGTCATTCACATTAAATCTATTATTGACTAAATATTGTGCGGAGTAAAATCCTCATATGTTTAGTACTTTGAAAAATTTAATATTCTCTTCTAATTATCAATATAGTTTTTGAAAATTTTGTATCCGACTAATTTACCGATGTTTCGGGAGATCGTATTCCAATCCCATTTTTCTCATATAGTTAAAATCAAAAGTTTCCAGTCCTTGCATATTTAAGTTAATTCGCATTTATTAATTATGTCACATTAGTTAACAAGGATTTGTCATAAAATCATCACACTTTCTATTCTTTTTCATGAGCCGGTCATTAGGTTTTAGACACCTTCCTTAGTAGTCGTTACATTCCACATCTTAGTCCCTGAGTTCAGTACCCGATTTACCAAATTATTACTTGAGCGATGGTCTTACACTTGAGTCGTAATCACACCCATTAGAGACACATTTATTTATTCACGTTAACTTTTTAGTGTTGTTGTTCGGGATATCGAGTCATTTGGAGAGAGAGCAATGTCAGACAACGCTAGTTAGGGTATGGGTGGGGTGAGATACTGTATCACCCCATAAGTGACCTCTTATATTCTAAGCAAACTGTCACTCCGAGATGCATTATATTCCCGTTTAATGAGGGGCAATTCCGTTTTTGCAATGGGGTGATTCAGATTCTTCCCACATTCCATATTCTGGAGTCGGAAAAACAATACCTCTACATTCTCAAGTTCGAAGAGGCATGTGAAACTTTTTGGGATTAAGCGTGCACCTATAATATCATTCGCCTCAAACTTTTTCCCTTCTCCCTGAAGGATAAAGCCATGACTTAGCTATGGTCTTTGGCACCAAACTCGATTGGAACATGGAGATATATGCAATCTAAGTTTCTCCTGAAATTCTTTCCCCAACATCAAACCAATTCCATAAAAGATCAAATTCAAACTTTTAAGTAATTAGAAAATGAGTCTTTCGATAAATGTTGGGAGTAGTTTAACGAGTTGTTAATATGTGCCCACACCAAGGATTTGAGAAGTGGAGACGTATCTCCTTCATTCGTCAAGGTCTAAACATAAGTTCCAAACAACTCGTGGAAACTATGTGCCAAGAGAAATTTCTAGCATTAGATGCGAATGATGTCGAGTCCCACCTTAAGTATGTCACCAAGACTACTCAAGTGTGGGACACATCCGATCCAAATGCCCAAACCCGGGCTTGATAAATGTCCACAACTCCTTCTGCGTCCATTAATTGGACAAAGAAGTCGAGTTGAAACTATAAATCAAACAACTTGCTAAAAGATTGGAAAACTTAGTCAAATCACGAGGAAGATAAACATTTGGCTTCACTCGAGCATTGATGGAGGAAGTGTGTGCAATTTGTGAGGCGGGACATTCAACGAAGGAATTTTCGGCGATACTCGCCTAAAAATTTATGCTCTAAAAGCAAGTGGAAGTGGTAGGAGCTTTTCAGGGTAAATGTAATGCCCCACACGAGAATTCTCATAACCCTTCACGGTATAACCATTCGGGTTTTAGTTATGGGAAACCAAACGCTACAATGAATCTAAATTCAATTATTGCCCGACACCCGATAGCGTTCCCGCCTTTCTAACAAGCCTACACTTGTGCTATATATTACCCCACCGCATAGAAATCTTAAGGACACTTTTAATAAATTCATGCAAGCTCAGATAACAATAAATGCGCAAAACAGCCAAAATTTTGCCGACTTAAAGGCATCGATTTTTAAGGTGCAATATACCTTAAGTGTCAAAGAGAAGTGTGATTCCCTCGCCCAAGGCCAAAGACCTTCCCAAGTTCAAGATTGTGTTAGATCTAACTGCAATGTCAATTAAGAGAAAGGTAGTGCGGTGACCACTTTATGTAGCGGGAGAGTAATTCACTTGTCACCTCCGATAAGGAGATTTTACCCGACACGAAAGAGGCTAAAGATATCGCCTTGACAAAGAGTGGTTATGACAATATTATCAGGCCTGAAGTGATTGTGAAACCTCCCAGTGTTGCCCCTTACAATCAACAATTGGTCTCTCACGTTAAAGAGACCTCCCGTGATGATGTCCAAGATGTTCTTAAGCAAGTAGAAATTAATTCACCTCCCCTTAAAAATGTAAAGCATATTCTCAAATATGTTAGGTTTCTTTAGGAAGTACTCACGGTGAAATGAAGGCTAACGGTAAAGAAAAATGTGTTTTTATCACAAAACGTCAGTTCAGTACTGTTAAGCGACCTTCCACCAAAATATAAAGATCTAGGTTCACTAACCATTTCATCCATCATGGGGAAGAATCGAATTGAGAGAGCGCTAATAGATTTAGGGGCGAGTGTTAATATTCTCTCATATTCCATCTATAAGCAATTAGATTTGGGGGACCTTAAGCCCACAAAGATGACTCTCCAACTCGCGGATCGTTCTGCGAAGATACTTCAGGGGATCATTGAGGATGCAATCATCCTAGTTGACACTTTATACTTCTCAATAGAATTTGTCATTTGGGACAAAGGGACCTTCGCTTTCCTGAGTAATCATGTTCCCATAATTCCTGGTTGCCCATTCTTAGCTACGGCTAATGCGTTGATTAATAAACGCAATGGGAAAATGCAACTCACATTCGGTAATATGACTCTTGAAATAAATATCTTCAATATCACCAAGCACGAGGGTAATGACGATGAATCATAAGAGATGGATCTTATGGAAGAATCCTGTACACAATCCTGTTGAGATGACTCACACGAGAGAGTCGGTAGGGGATGTCATGTTACATCAAGTGAGAGCGACAATTTTGACGTTGAGCGAGAGGTAGAGGAGGAGTGTTTAATCATGCACATTGGGACCGAAAGTGAGCATGTATATGTGAGCAGGAGAGAGAGTTTAGATGAGATTAAGATAGAGTATTCAGAGATCGAGCAAGAGAGAGAGTTAGGAGATATGAGCCTAGAGGACTTTGAGAAAGAATTTGGACTGGTGGACGAGAATATCAATGTAGAATTCCAATCACTATTGGGCTCTTTTTTCCACCTAGAGGAGAACGAATGGAAAGATCGCATAAATGAATTCCTTTTTTGAGACCATCCACCCATGCCACTTGAGTTCTCGAATGCGACTAAGGAGAGGACTGGTGTTTCATCCTATTTAATGCCCGGTCCAAGCAGTCTCGAAGAATCAAGGTTTAGCATGCCCTTTTAATTTTCACAGATATATTCTCCCCAGTTCGGGACAAGTATGCTATAATTCGATTGGTCACCACGATGATATCAATCACTTCATTAATCTTGAGCTTCGAGATGTCACCCATACCTATAAGGATGATTCCAACTTGTTCTAACTATTGGTTTATTATGTAAGGAAGATGGAGATAAAGAGAGCATCGGACTCTCTTCATGGGGATGGGTGAGTGTCTAGAGGAGAAAGAGGTCATTGCACCCTCGATGCATATGGGGTGAGTATGTGTTGTTTACTAGTGAGTAGAGTTAGTTTTAAGGTAATTTGTAAGTATGTAGAGGTCACGAGATAGGAAGGTTTTGATCACCATGTTGAGTTTTCAAGCACGGGAGTGCGCACGTGCATTCGAGAGTGAGGTTGAGGTTCCCCGGGGTCCCGAGTGTTTAGGAAGTCTTGAGATACATTAGAGAGGGGAGATTGAGGGTTAGAACACTTAAAATAGGAAAAAAAGTGGAATATTTGAGTTTTAAGGCAGAGAGTTTGACCAAACCACAGGACAAATCGGTTTGCCTGCCTACCCCAATCGGTTCGGAGTACCTGCTCCAGATTCTTCCCCCCCCCCCCCCCCCCTTTTTCCCACCTAATTCATTCACATCTCCATACCCTTTCTCCCGTGATCCAGCACCACCGGCCCTTCACATTAGCTTCGTGTTGCGATGTTTTATTGCTCCTTCCTTATGTCGTACTTTTATGCTTTATCATTTCATCATTGCAAGAACGATGTAATTTATCCTTTATCGCTTAGTAATAAATTGTAAGGAAATGGCAAAATCTGCATTGTAAATATTTTCTTATTTTATTTGTCGCACTTATTATTTTTTTCTTATCTAGATTTTTGTCCTTTTGATTGCGGACAGTGCAAAAGTCTAAGTTGGGGGGTGACAAGTGCGCCTTTTAGAAAAACTTTTCAATTTTTTTAAATGCCTAAAAAAATTAGAAAATTTCAAAAATTTCCAAAAAAAATGAAAATTTTTGAAAAGTAAAAAATATTTTCCTTCAAAATAAAAAAAATGGAATTTAAATTTTTCAAGCCCTTCATTTTTCTGTGTAATTAAATCAATTTGATTTAATGGTTAACTCAACGTTTAAAAAGTCATTGAAGATCTCTAATTTTTTGTTTTGATCGGTTATGAAAAACGATTGGAATGTTGTCTTGAAAAATTCGCTAAAAATATCTCTAAATTAAATATAATCTTCGGACACATATGGAAACATAATGAGTAATTTGGATAAATGAAGTTAGGCGATCGTTTGTTACCCAAAAATATGAGCCATAAAAAATCGTGAAAAAAATTATCAATTTTTCCAAACCAAATTGAGCCATATAAATTTTCCAAATTCGTTTGATAACCTAAAAACTCCATTTAGTCTGGAGTTGTGAAAATCAAAAAATTCATCACGTAAGTCCAAATGGTGAAATGAAAACAGCCAAGAAAAAGAAAAACGCTCAACAAAAATAGCAAGAAAAAAGTACAAAAAAATAGAAAAATAAAAATAAATATGGGCAAATGCCTAAAAAAGCGCCAAGGGACAATGCAAGAAAATTTTCTAGCTCCAAAATTTCCTAATTACTCCCATATTACCCAATACACCTTAAACAAAAAAAAAGTCCTAACTGAATCCGAATAATGAAATTAATTACCGTTTGGAGTGCATAAGACACGAAAAGCTAATAAGAGAGATTAACTAGTGTGGACTAAAAGATGATGTTTCCCATTTTCCAATGACCATATTCCATTAAAGAGATCTTTTCACCTAAAATAATTTTGTCTTTCAAATTGTGCATGTGAATTAGTGTTCTATTATATTTACTCTTATAAATCACGTACACCGAGAGAACTAGCCACATTCCGAGTGATTCATTTGTGAGAGTATCCATGAGAAATTGAATCAAAATGAATTTTCAAAAAGTAACGTAATGATTAATTGGTGGAAGTTAGTTGTTAATTCTTGGCTTCGTACACACACACAACGAATTGAGAATCTTGAATATGAATTTAAGGTGACCACTTTTTAGGAATTTAAATTGTATAATTTTTAAGTATTTTGATCTTTTACTTTTAGTCAAAAAAATGAATTTTGCAGGTATATTCACTACAAACCCTCACGAGACACCACTCTTCCTACTAGGGTAGCCTAGGGGTTCAACGGCTTATTGCATACGTTAAATACAATCGCTTTCCCGCGAAAGGTATCCTATCACATTAGTTATTTAGAAGTCCATTTTAACTATACTCTTATGCTTTTACATTGCTCGGTACATGCAACATTCTAAGTTAGGGAGATTTGATAAGGTGTAAATATTTCATATTTATACCCTTAATTGCGGTTCGTTTATGATCTCATGAGGTGTAAATAGATTGGATTAATCTCGTATTCATGTTACTAATCCTTGTTGGTAAGTATTTCTTATTTCATGTATCTCCCATATGTCTTACAGGTATTTCATGCAAGTTAGTGCAAGAGAGAAATCGAAACAATGAAAGAAACCAAAGAAAGTAGGTTGAAGGGAATTTTGGTAATTTGTCAATCATAATCCGGAAGAGGAGACAATTGAAAAGTTTAAGAGATTGAAGTCACAAGAATAATGGAAAAAAGCTCACCTCAATCCGAGCTACAATGAAGGCGACAACATACTCGGCTTCCATGGTCGAATCAGTAATACATGCATTCTTGATATTCCTCCAACTTATTGCTCCACCTTTTAGGTTAAACAAATATCTAGAGGTTGACTTTTTTAAATCCCTATTCGAGTGAAAATCCAAGTATGTGTACCCAATGGGTACTAGACTTTTTGCTGAGTAAATCATCCCATAATCTTTAGTCCTATTCTGGTACTTAAGAATGGGCTTCATAGCAGTCCTGTGATCCTCACCTAAATTGGAATGGAATTTGCTTCCCATGCTAACATCATAACAGATATCTGTTCTAGTACACCATCGAAGCATAAAGTATATTCCTCACCTTCCAATTCTCAATAGGTGTCTTAGGACATTGATCATTGGATAAAAGATTTTCACACCTGAAAGGGAGAATTCATTTCATGAAACCCTGCATGCTAAATCTTATGAGTACTATATCGATATAAGTGCTTAGGATAAGCTTAACATCCTATTTTTCGATCATGCGGTATGTTGATACTTAAGATGTGATTGGCTTTTTCCAATTCCTTCATATCAAACTGATTAGACAAACCATACTCTTACACTAGATAATACACCCACATTGTTCTCGATTAGGATAATATCATCTATGTATAGTACTAAAAATACCACCAAATTTATGTCATTCTTGTTATATACACAAGTCTCATTCATGCATTGATAAAAATCGAAAGATTTGATATCCTGATCAAATCGAATGTTCCAAGACCTTGATGTTTTCTTAATGATATACCCAAGTATAACTTCGGCCCAAACTCGGACAAACTCATCCACGGCTGACCATTTAAAAACAGTCATACTAGACGTATGATGACTCGATCGGGGGTCCTATCATAAGGGGCCTCGTCCTCGGCCTCAACTCTATTCCATATTTCCCTAGCATAAACATATAACAATAGCATTAGTGGCCTCAACTCTCTTTTATGTTCCTCAGGGCTCGTCCATGACGAGGAGTCCAAAGATATTATACCGATTCAGTTCAACACACTCGTAATAATTCCGTCAGAGGATTGACTTGGCATATCGGCCTCAACTCGAACAATCATGACCGATAGTTGACACCTAGTAGAGAGCGTGGGATTGGGCACACGTGGCAGTGCGCGCGTGGGTTATCTCTCATTGACCGATAAATTGTTATAACAAGATCTCCCCCTCGCGTGAGGGAATATTGCATCGTCATTACTTACTTGTGCCCAGGATAGGTGTCCACAAACTAGTGGAGGCTTCATTGTGCACATGCTTTATACCTACATTGTATTACAATGCACACCCCCAGCACTATGTAAATCCATCTTCTTCCCCAAGTGAAAGGATCTAAAATTTATAAATATATGTCTCGCTTGAAGTAGAGAGATAAATCTTGAGAGTTGTATATTTTAGACCATTAGAGCTAGTTTTCTAGTGAAAACTACACTCGCATGCACAGTGGAGTAGGATGTTACAGTTGAACCACTTAAATTCTGGTGTTATTCCTCTTCTCCTCATCTCCTTCTTATATTTACATTAATGTTTTGTTATAAATAACCCCATTGGTATGTTGTTCTTGAGCTTGATCTGATCATATAAATTTAAATGATGACTTCATTGCATCATCGCTTAAGTCCATAAATGGATCTCTTAATCTTTCACACCTTTCTTCTTGGCTCTTGATGTGAATCCCATGGGTTGCATCATATATATTCATTCATCAAGACTATCGTTCATGAATGAAATCTTTACATCCATTTGCCAAATCTCATAATCGAGATGTGTAATAATGGATAAAAGATTCTGGATAGACTTAATAATGGTTATTAGTAAAGAAGTCTATTCATAATCGGTCCCCTCTTTCTAAGTTAACCCTTTCACAATGAGTCATTCCTTAAAGGTTTCCACCTTTTCGTTTACCCTTTGATTCCATTTATAGATCCATTTGCATCTGATGGGCTTTATCCCATCTGGCAAGTCTACAAGTTCCCATAGTTGATTTGAATATATTAAACACATCTTGGTATCCATAGACTTTATCAAAATCTCGACATCCTTGCCTTGGAGTGCCTCATCATAGCCAATGGGATCTAGTTTGTGTTCCTTTAGGATTTCATCAAAGTGCTCCCAATTACACTATCCTATCAGGATAATGCCTGACCTTGCCACTATAATGTGGCTCCACTTGTGGTCCAGTTTGAATGGCATGTGAATCCATATCATCGACAATACTCACACTATGATTAAGCAGTATGTTATCGATATCAATTGTATTTCATCTTGTACGAGTGGTTCCAAAGCATTTTCATTCTCTTGTCCACTTAGTTCTTGCAAGATGATATTTCTCTTGGGCTTGTGGTCAATCATATAATCTTCCTCTAAGAACATTGAATTATTCTAATAAATACTTTTCGGTCCTTAGGATCATAGAATATTTCTTTTTGGGTATCACATTAAGAGACATACATTTGTCCTTTATTCCAACTTCCCTGGATCCTTTCGCAACATGTGTATTGGGCAACCCTATATCAGAACGTGATCTACACCTAGATTTTCCCTTTTTAGAGTTTCATGGGAGTTAATTGTAATACCCCGCATTTTTATCGATATTTATTATGGGATTAATTAAATTAAATGTGAATTAATTGAGAAATTATTCGGATAAAATACTAACGAGATGTGAGTTGGTATTTGATTATAATGTGTATATATGGAAATATATGAATATTGAGAATATTAAAATTGTCGCGAGATAGAAATATGGCAATTTGGAAATTTTTTTGGGACGCGCGTGACAGTCGCGTCAGGAATGTAATTATTTGAATTAAAAAGTGAATTTTATTTTTATCAACCGTATGGTCATTTTGAGTGCACCAACGAGTCTGGAAGGGTTGAAATAGTCAGAAAACACTAGCCGGGGGTTTAGTTTGGGTCCCGGGGCATTTTTAGGCCAAACCGGCAACCCAAAAGGGTAGTTCAGTAATTTTGGAAATTTGGGAATTAAAACCCACGAAAATCAGACTTTAATTATAACTTATCATTAAACCCACTAACCCATTTTCAACCCCAATCTAAGTAGTGGGCTACGGGAGAAGTTAAGAAAATATTTTAACTTACCAAAAACCAACCCCCACCTCCATTGTCATCTTGTGAGAAGAATTTATAGAGAGAGAGAGAGAAGAGAATTCTGCAGAAAGAGAGAGAGGAATTCAACCATCTCCAACCAACAACAAATCTGAAGAACATAAGGCAAGTGATTTAGTTACAATTAATTCCATGAATGTGTTCTTCCATGTTTAGGTAATTATCGAATTTTGTCTTGGAAGATTGATATAGACCCATGAATTTGAGGATTAAAACTATGAACTATGTTAGGAATTGCATGTAGACATATTCTGGATGAATTATGAATTCAAAATATAACCCTTGATGATCTAAAAACGGATTTAAGAAGAGATTTATTAATGTTCTTGAAAGAAATAGAAAACTAGGGTTCTTGATGAAGTTTTGATCCAAATAAAGCCCTTGGTTGATGAATTATTGGTTTTAGAACGTTAACAATGTTGTAGGATGGTTGTATGATGATATTATAACGTTAGATTATAGTTTCATGCATTATAATGGAGTTTTGGGACGAGTTGAGGACTGCAAAACGAAGCAGTCCGTAGCCTACCTGGTGCGATCGATCGATCGACATTCATCAGTCGATCAATCGACCACCATCGATCGATCGAGGTTCAAGGTCGATCGATCGACCTTCCCAGAATGAGTAAAAATTTCCCCTAGTTAAATTTTAATGATGTTAACCCTTAGAAAATATTATTGGAGACTTTATGAATATCCTTAGACTTAAGGAAGACCAGTAGGTACGGTTATAAAGTTTGGACCTTAATTAGAATTCAATTGAGGAATTATTCTAAAAGCTAATGAAACTCGATGAGTGAGATAATATTAGGGTTAAAAGAGTAAATTTGAATAAATTGATGAAATGAGGTTTGGGGCAGAAGTAAGGACCTTAAGAATAATGATGTTATATGTGGGAATAATAGGAAACTTAATAATCCCTTTGAGATAGGATTTAAGTACAAGAAACTATGACGTGAGATGTGTCGACAGTCTACATTTTATATTATCGGAAGACTTAAAATGTATAAAATTGGAATAATGGTATAAGGATGTAGAATGTACCTTTATTAATATTGAGACATCTAAGATGTGTGAATGCTTAGTATATGATTTTTGTGTATGACATACCTACCATACTTGCTATCACGGGAGGTTTACGTTCGCTTAGGGCCATCTAATCCTTGTGTGCCCGGATTTAGTTTGGTGCCTAGAGGACATAGTTCAAGGGAATGACTTAATTGTGAGTTATTAAGCCAGCTGACTATGGAGCGTAGGTATGTACGTGACCATGGATATGTTGAATTATGTCCGCCTCCATTTTTGTGTGTGGTGTTTATTCTAACAATTCCTGAGAGATTCAGAATTTGTAATCCTTATGTACGTGATGTACTGGGATGGATAGCAGAGTATGTGTGCACCACAGCTTAGCCTCGGGGTGCTTGTATTGTATATTTATGATGTGAATAATATACGGTTGAATGAAAAGGAATTTGTTATGTTTAAATTGCGAGAATAATTTATAGTGACTCCTTGAGAAGTTAAAAAGGGATAACATGCCGTCAAAATTGTAATGTTAACAATTGAGAATCCGAGTTTAAGTAAATCTATCTATTTAAGTGATAACATTGGGAATTCATATTGTGAATCGAGTAGTTGGGTTAGAACTTATGACGGTTTAGTTAGATATAACTAACACATGAATGGGTACAGGAACGTTAGGAGTGCACAGTTAGACGAGAGGTGAGTATTTCATGTGAGAGTACGTCCTAACATGTATTTTGCATTCATTGTTTTAAATGTTATTAAAGCACTTGCTGTTTTTAAAATAATCTCCACTTTCGGGCTCTGACCTGTTTGCTTTCAAATCTATTTTTGTAAAAACCTTTTTAGGTGCCCAGCCACAAGGACACCATGCATAGGATCTCTATTCAGGTGACGAGGTGTAGCTGTTGTGGAAGTTACAGGGCTTTGATATTAGACGCCTCATTTTCCAGTCTTGACTCCATATTCAGTTTCATCATTTGTAGGGCATGTTGCCCATTTCTATTAGAGACTTTTTATATTTCAGTTATTCAGACTTTGGTTTGTAATTAATTCAGGATGCAGACTTGTTTCATCTATTTCCATATTGAGATTGTTGTGAGGAGTATTTCCTCCAGACTTATTATTATTTGTTGGTTACTTTATTGAGACCTTATGGTGTTTGGTGATGTCATTCTTTTACATTTCATTTATCACATGTTAATCAGATTTAATTTAAAATTTGACAACTTACTTTTTAAATACTAGGTGGTTAGAAATCATTAAAATGTTTTCGACAGTGATGCTATTAACTGAAGCAACTTGGCATTTTTTATTAATTTAATAAAGGAGTAGCTACCCGGTATTTAATTAGTCGGGGTGTCACATTAATGAGATAGATTTAGATGGAACAAAGTTTAATAAATATGTAGTCTACTTTAGTGCAAAACCCCGAAAGGAATATGATAGATCTGAATAGCTCATCATGGATCTAACAGTATCCAAAAGAGTCTGACTCCTTCTTTTTGTAAGACCATTTTATTGTGGAGGGCCCGGTACATCCAACTGGGTTGTAATACCCAAACCCGATAAGTGTTCCCTTACTCTCCCACGAAGTATTACCCTCCACGATCAGATCATTGATTACGGATTAGTTTACCGTTGAAACACTCCACCTCGGCCTTATACTCTTTGAACTTATCAAAGGCTTAAGACTTAAGGTGCATTAGTTAAATATACCCAAAACATAAGTAACCATCAATCAAGGTGATTAAGTACTCATAACCACCATAGGCCCATATAAATCCGAATGAACCAGTTCCAACACAACTTTGGCTCTATACCCCTTAGTCATAAATGACCTGTAACACCCCGCCCGCTCGGTGAGAGCGAACGGAGCGCTAATGCGATAAAATAAATCGAAATCCACAAGTGACAAGGTATAGAGCATCTAAATAAACCCACAATAATATAAATCCAATAATCTCAATCTCTTCAATTACAACAAGTCTCTCGAATTAAAATTACAACTATCTAACTCGAATAAAAATACAAATATCCAAAGATTTATACATCAAAATAATACAAATATCTCCCAAACAATCATCGCTAAAATCAATCTCCATAGCGCCCCAAAATCCGTGCTAACCTGCCACTAAAAGAAAATACGGGGAAGTACACAATACGACAAGAAAGATGCTCAACAAATATATGTTAGCGATGAATAAAACGTAACAACACGAGTACGAATATTCAAATCAAATGCAAATCTCAAAGCATTTATCAATATAATATTTCAACAACACATCAATGGGTAACCAGGCCTCACCCCATTCGCATATGCTTTATCAAGCCATAGCCCGGGAATAGGTATTTTGGCGGATTCACAACATCCGTGCCATATTAAAATCTCATGACAACGTGCTCAATACAATATAATGATACGACACGAATCAAAATAATTTCAACAATTATTTTCCAGATTTCAATGAATTTAACAATTCAAATATGAGTTCAATTAATAAGAAATCGAAGAGAATGACACTCGCGAGATTTAAGGAGCATATTGTGTAAAACCCCATACCTCAAACCATGATGAGAAACCAACGATCACATCCTCAAGATCAACACGAAAGATCTACAAAAGCTCCTCCAAGAACCTCCAACAAAATAGCCCCAATAACACCTCTAATCTAAGGTTGGAACTCACAAATCTCAAGGTCCAAAGTATATATAAAAAGAAGGGGAATATAAAATATATTTGCAGCTAAAATTTGTGCTAAAAGTATGTTAAAAGGGTTGCCCACGACTCCATTTTATAATGAAAAGAAATTAAGAGTTGGAATCCAAAAGACTCCTTTAAATAAGGCAAAGAAATGAAGAGCTGGAAGTCAAAACAACTCCAAGAGTTAAAAAACATTTAAAAATCATTTTAAAATTCGTTTTAACTCCGTTTTCGAAACCGTTTGAAATTCTCGCCTTTAAAAATAATAACCAACATATTTGAGCAATAAAAATAATTTTATCAAAAACTTTATTTTCCTCCATTTTCCAGAAATTAATTAAAATAGCCCAAAATTCTGCGGGTTGTTACACTTCCCCACTAACAATGGAATTTTGCCCTCGAAATTCGTCGAATGCCTAACTCTCAAAATTCAGGCTAACAATCTCCAAAAATAATTTCGTCTCCAAAAATAAATTCCTCACATCTAATCTAGATGTCTATCACGAATATCACCTAAAATTTTCTATCTCCAAAAATTGCTATCCACGCAATGAACCCAAAACCCAAGCCCTGAGGGTTGCTGTATACCTAAGCTCTGATACCATTTGTAACACCCCGCCCGCCCGGGGAGAGCGAACGGAGCGCTAATGCGATAAAATAAATCGAAATCCACAAGTGACAAGGTATAGAGCATCTAAATAAACCCACAATAATATAAATCCAATAATCTCAATCTCTTCAATTACAACAAGTCTCTCGAATTAAAATTACAACTATCTAACTCGAATAAAAATACAAATCTCCAAAGCTTTATACATCAAAATAATACAAATCTCTCCCAAACAATCATCGCTAAAATCAATCTCCATAGCGCCCCAAAATCCGCGCTAACCTGCCACTAAAAGAAAATATGGGGAAGTACAAATTACGACAAGAAAGATGCTCAACAAATATATGTTAGCGATGAATAAAATGTAACAACACGAGTACGAATATTCAAATCAAATGCAAATCTCAAAGCATTTATCAATATAATTTTTCAACAACACATCAATGGGTAACCAGGCCTCACCCCATTCGCATATGCTTTATCAAGCCATAGCCCGGGAATAGGTATTTTGGCGGGTTCACAACATCCGTTCCATATTAAAATCTCATGACAACGTGCTCAATACAATATAATGATACCACATGAATCAAAATAATTTCAACAATTATTTTCCAGATTTCAATGAATTTAACAATTCAAATATGAGTTCAATTAATAAGAAATCGAAGAGAATGACACTCGCGAGATTTAAGGAGAATATTGTGTAAAACCCCATACCTCAAACCATGATGAGAAACCAACGATCACATCCTCAAGATCAACACAAAAGATCTACAAAATCTCCTCCAAGAACCTCTAACAAAATATCCCCAAGAACACATCTAATCTAAGGTTGGAACTCACAAATCTCAAGGTCCAAAGTATATATAAAAAGAAGGGGAATATAAAATATATTTGCTGCCAAAATTTGTGCCAAAAGTATGTTAAAAGGGTTGCCCACGACTCCCTTTTATAATGCAAAGAAATGAAGAGTTGGAATCCAAAAGACTCCTTTAAATAAGGCAAAGAAATGAAGAGTTGGAAGTCAAAACAACTCCAAGAGTTAAAAAACATTTTAAAATCATTTTAAAATTCGTTTTAACTCCGTTTTCGAAACTGTTTGAAATTCTCGCCTTTAAAAATAATAACCAACATATTTGAGCAATAAAAATAATTTTATCAAAAACTTTATTTTCCTCCATTTTCCAGAAATTAATTAAAATAGCCCAAAATTACGCGGGTTGTTACATGACCTCTTAGTCATTTCACCCTCTAAGAAGGATTCACAGACTGTAAGTACCTCCACTTCTAATGAACTCAATTGACCATTTTGTCTTTATATCCTTTTTAGACTAATATTACCTAACCATAAGTGCCAAAGACAAGTTTTTTCAATATAAAAGGTTCCTTTCTCTTTAGGCTATATTTCCATTTAAGTTATC
The DNA here is from genome assembly GCA_949130495.1 of Sambucus nigra. Taxonomy (NCBI): domain Eukaryota; kingdom Viridiplantae; phylum Streptophyta; class Magnoliopsida; order Dipsacales; family Adoxaceae; genus Sambucus; species Sambucus nigra. The sequence goes on from OX422215.1 coordinate 354,194,696, forward strand.
CAACTCAGTATTAAACACTAGGGGTGAGACATGTCTTATAATATAAACATCATTTTTCAAATTTCCTGAACATATAAGAGATTTTTCAGTTTTTTTTTTAAAGTCGTTTATTAAAAAAAATAGGTATTTGTTAATCACACGCTTAGAAATCGAAATAAAATTTCTTATAATACTAAAAACATAAAAACAATCTACCAATACTAACTTATAGTCTTCACCAAAATTTAAAACTAAATTTCCTACTTCTACCCCTATTGCCTTGTGATGATCACCCATGGACAAAAACATATTTCCATCACTGAGTTCCCTGGTTAACTGTAACCCCTGTAAAGAATTACAAACTTGATTAGTGGCTCGCGAATATCCACACTAGGTACCAGTAGATTGCACCACAAAACATATCTAAATAATGTAGGAGAAATTATTTTTCCATTATTCTTAACTAAGAAGATGGGATATTGCTTCTTCTAATTTCCTTCGTATTTACAGATGTAATAGTTTCCTTTCGAGTTCTTTCCTTCTCCCTAAGGCTTAATTTTTTCCCTGGCAACTTTAAGTTATGCTTGAGGCTTGCCCTTCTTCTTTTTCTTCTTTTTCTTCTTCTTACCTATCAAGACATAAGTATATGGGTCTTTCTTAAAAACCTTAATCACTCCCCTATGCCTATTGATATTCTCCGTAATCTAGAGTTCCTTAAGCAGTTGTGCCACTGAGCAATCAAATTTGTTCATAGAATAATTTAGGCAAAACTATTTAAAGGACTGTGATAGTGATTGAAGCATGAAATCAACTTCGGTGTACCCATCAATTTTATATCCAATCACTTCGAATTCTACTAAGATGGACATAATCTTTAGAATATGTTCTTGTATGGGAGTACCCTCAAGCATCTTGGTGTTGACCAACATATCCCTAGTGTCAAACCTTGCAGCATGATTTTGATCCTTGAAAATATCCATGAAGTTCAAAACCATGTCGTAAGTATTGGGCATGTGTTGATGTTATTGATACAACACATTAGTTATAGTGGCCAATATGTAGCACTGATCCATTTAATCAGCCTTTTGCCACCTCTAGTAGTCTTAGACATCCCTTTTAGGTGCCCTTTTCTCCAGCTTGGTAGTGCAGGTCTCCGTTAAGACGAACCTACAACAGTTAGGACAATGTTTAGGTTTCTTTTTAAGTCAAAGAAGTTCATGCCAGTAAACTTGTTGTCCTTTTTTTAGACGGGGGAGCTAGCTATCACAGTTTGGGATCAAATGTTAAAGCCTTATGGGATTCAAAGAACTGCAGGTACAATTATCAAATGTCAAATTATCAAATGGTAGATGCATGGGGTAAATCCTGATTATTTAATTAATAAAATGACTCCAGCAATGATATTTTGGTGTTTATGGATCCATAGAAACAAGTGTAGATTTGAGGGTTTCTCTTCTTAAGTAAATTCCGTCCTTCACCATATTAAATATGAACTGAATGCTTACTCTCAGGTCTAGCTTTCTTAAGTTAGAAGGAAGCAAGTCAGATGGATGAATCCCCCTACAGCCTCAAACTTAATGTGGGTGGGAGCTCTATTGGGAATCCAGGGGAAGGGGGAAGGGGGAGGTGGGGGAGTTATCATAAATCACAAAAGATAATTCAAATGGAGTTTATATGATAATTATGGTGTGGTTACAAATATGTAGGCAGAGGTCATGTCTTTGAGGAAAAGATTAGAGTATTATGAGGATCTAAGGGTATATTGCCTTATTATTGAAAGTGACTCCATGATTTTAGTGGATATTTTGAATAATAAAGTTAATTGCCCATGGAATATTAGATGGAAAGTTCAAGTTATTAGAATAATGTTGCAAGGTTTGTCTTGTTCTATCATTCATAGTCCAGATAAGCTTCGGCCTCAGTAGGGTCGGCCAGGGCTTAATCATTGGCAGGGTCATATCGATAAGGGTGGGCCTCAGTAGGGTTGGCCACGGCTTAATCATTGGTGGGGTCATCTAGATAAGGGTCGACCTCAGTAGGGTTGGCCACGGCTTAATCATTGGTAGGGTTGTCCAGATAAGGGTCGGCCTTAGTAGGGTTGTCCATTACTTAATCATTGGCAGGGTCGGCCAGATAAAGGTCGGCCTCAGTAGGGTCTTCCATGGCTTAATCATTTACAGTGTCATCCAGATAAGGATCGGCCTTAGTAGGGTTGGCCACGTCTTAATCAACCTCAGCCTGATCACTACAGTCAAGACTACTCTTGCACCTATTAGCGTAAGATCATCAGTCTGTTATTGGAAACCTCAGACATCATGGCAAAACCCCGGCCATTATGCACTGAACTTGATACCATGGCCTAAGGGTTGAAATAAAAGATGTCGGCCTCGGCCATAACCTCATAGCTCTCATACAGCAGCTAAGCCCCGGCCACAACCTCATAGCTCTTATACAGCAGCTTAGCCTCGGTCTCAGCCTCATATCTCATCACATGGTACCTCAACCTCGTCCTCGGCCTAAGGGTCAGAACATAAGATGTTGGCCTTAGCCACAACCCCATAGCTCTCATACAGTAGCTCAGCCTCGACCTCAGTCTCATAGCTCATCACATGGTGCCTCAACCTTATCCTTGGCCTAAGGGTCAGAACAGAAGATATCGGCCTCAGCCACAGCCTCATAGCTCTCATACAATAGCTCAGCCTCGTCCTCAGCCTCAACCTCATATATCATCACATGGTTCCTCAACCTCATCCTCGGCCTAAGGGTCGGAATAGAAGACGTTAGCCTCGGCCACAGCCTCATAGCTCTCATAGAGCAACTCAGCCTTGGCCTCAGCCTCATAGATCATCACATTATGCCTAGACCTTGGCCTTATCTAGCATCATCATCATCTCAGCCTCAGCTGGGACCAGGATGATAGACTCTAATCTGAGACCCCCCAGATGACATCTACCGTACGAGCAGTATAAGATCCTAACATGGCATATCCTATGTGAACAAATCGTTATGACCAAATCTTCTTGGCACGTGAGGGAATATTTCATCACCATCCTCTATATGTGACAGTGACAGGTGGCTTCACTAGATTGTCTAGATGATCCTACACATGCTCATTGCATGCCTGGGGGTACACTACACCCCCAGGCACTATATATACTTATCTTCTCCTACCTTGTAGAGGGTCTTCAATTACAAACCCTAACTCTGGTGCATTTACAATAGAGAGAGAAAATGGAGTGATTGTATTGCTAAGGCCATTAGAGCCCTCTTCTGATAGTGATACTTACACTCACTTACACAGTGGACGTAGGCAATTACCAAACCACTTATATTGATGTGTTTCTCCTCTTCTCCTCATCTCCTTCTACATATCTGTGTTTTTATTTACTGCCATTGTTATGCCAGTTTGAGCTTTACTACTTCTTTATCTGGTAGTGATGTTTAAAGCATCATCATGTATATGTATATATGTGTGTGTGTGTGTGTGTGTGTGTTTACATTTCCAACTAGTAATGTCAACAGCGCCATCAAAGTAAAAAAAATCATTAGAATTTGTGTTCAGAATATTTCCCTTTATCCTTTACAGATGCTTAATATAATTTCACCATATATTTTTTGTGTGTGTACAGCATGTTCTTGACTATTGATCTTCCATACCACTTCGATAACAAATATTATGATATTATTTTTTCACACCATTTACCTTGTCTTACTTTGGATGAAAAGCATTCCACTACAGGTGGTATGGTGCATTTCAATATTTTTATAACCCAAATTTTATTGTTTAAAACCATAAGGGGTATAATAACTTTGTTTGCCATGACCAAAACCTTAACCATGACCACCTCTGGGGTTACGTCCTTGTCCACGTCCATGACATCTGAAAAAGTTTGCGTGTGCTTCAAGCACTATTGCAGATCCAATAAAAAGAGATTCGTCATTTCTTATTAGAAGTTTCTTACATTCTTCATCAATAAGAATGCATATCAATGTCGACTATTTTTGGTAATGACTCCGTCGATGTTGTTCTTATAAAATAATATTATTGTTGTGAAATGTTTAATATGTTTTCTCAATCATATATTCTTCACATATTGGATGGCCACACAATTTTAGCTATAAGGTAATAATAAATGATGCTAAGTTATACTCAAATACTTATTAAAAGTATTTAAACCATAAGTGAGACCATTAATAACAAGATTTTGGAGATAATAATAGTTTTGATTGTCATACTTCTCTCTCAGAGTGGTCCAAGGGAGCTATGAGTCCTTGAGTATGAGATATTCACTTTATAATCCTTCGGGGATATAGTGGTGTAGAAAGAACATAGATTTATAACGGTCCTATGCAATATTTTCTTATTTAATAATATCTCCCAAATTCATGGCATTCGAATGAATTTCAACATTTATATTTCAGGAAAGATAATTGTTTCAAGATATATATAATGTAGTTATAGGGGATTCAAACCTTCGATTCTCCAAATTTTCTAGACTAGCCTTAGATACAATACAGAGAATAAATAACACCACATATACATGGTTAAGCCTTGATAAGCCTATATCCATGGGGTAAAGGGGTTTCATCAGTATATGAAATAAATACAGAAGCATGGGGTGCTAGAAAATGCTAGCTGAGAGCCCCAGCTTGGAGTGCAAAGCTTATTATCAATGGAATGTTCAAAAAGTGTCCTCCTCGTAAGTGGGTGGGTCTTATTTATACACATAAGGAATCCTAACAAACTATTATACCTTGGTGAATAAGTTGGGACCTAGTCGTCTTAATTTGGGGTTATGTTTTACATTATTAATGAGTCGTAACAGGATAGTGCAACTCCTTTTAAGTGCAATGTATTTATATTGCTTATCTAACACAAGTTTAATCGTAACCGACCTCTGCTTGATATTTGTCTAAGTTTACCCAAGGTTATTTAAGTCATCTTGTGTCATGTGTCAATTTTTTAATGAAACTATCTTCATTTACACTTCGGTTGCCCCTAAAATTGGGTCGATTGGTCATTGGAGATTAAGTAGCATTACCTCATATTTAGCTTCATTATTGGATCCCTTGTACCCCAACCAAACTATGTATTCAATCAAGTCCCCCTCAAGGGTGATGAAGATAATGTCAATGTCAACTCCTCATTCATTAGACGATCCATTTGTGAATTGCTCCCACTAAGAAAGATGACTAGATGGGTTATATAGGGTCTTACCCACTCACCTAATATTGTTCATCTTCAAGAGTGCGATAAGGTTAAATTCTTCCTCATTTGGTCTGTACGAGAGATTCTCTATGAAGTTAACCAATACTTGGCCCTTTATTTTTATTATAATTGATGACAAATTTTTCTAACTCCATGGACCACTTGGTCATCCTGTTTTAAGGTCGACCTTCTTCAAAACTTCTTTGAGATGTTGGGGAGGTGAGGACTACTAAGGAGTGGGCATTGAAATATTTTCTAAGATTCCTCAAAGACATCACTAACTCCAAAGAAAGTTTCTCAATAGCCATGTACCTTTCTTCTGTGTCCAAGAAGGCATGACTGACATAATATACTAGTTGTTGCTTTTTGTTCTAAATTCAGACTCATGACCCCACCAATTGTATGTTGTGAAACTTATAAGTATAGGTAAAAAAAACTCCTCTAATTGGTATGGACGATAGCGGTGGGGAGCCAAGATAGTTCTTGATATGTTTTAGCACTTCATCGCATTTCAGTGTCCAAATTGTTGTCTTGGCATTCTTCAAATCTTAAAAGAATGGTCAACATTTATTTGTTGACTATGATATCAACAGAGAAATTTATGTTATCATCCTAGTGATAACATGTATCTCTTTAACCATGGATAGCATCTTGATCTCTTGCAAGGCCTTGATCTGATTGGGCTTGGTCTTTATGCATGCAACAGTCCATATTTTCCAAGAAATGGGTGGAAAACTTCAATGCTGGAGATAGGGTATGTCGAAAAATTTATACCATTATAAGCATTAATTAATAACTAAAGAAAACTATAACCATCCATAATAGTATATAAAATATGCTAATAAAATGAGATAACGTATATGCATCTAAAGTAACATAATCAAAAAAAGTGAATAAGTTCCATGATACAAATGTCTTAACAACTCCAAAAATAAAATGTAATATAAACATCTCTAGAACCCACCATGCCCCATAAAAGTCTTTGTACAATAATCTGAAATGTATAAGTCCAGATATAAAATAAATATGGGGGAATTATCCCATTTCTCCCGTTTTAATAACTGGATAAGGTTGACCCTACAATTGGTTTACTCACGCATACCCTACAACTATTAAATACTGGAATTGGTTTTTAGAAAAAATAACACGGGTTAGACCCCATATATAAGAAAGAAATAACTTACTTTAACTACATAATACGCGGCTCATTTACATATCATGCCATCCCCACCGACATTCACATCCAAAAAAATTCACCTTTACGAAGATATGTCTTGGCCATATGCGTAACTAATACCAAGAAACATAAGAATTTAAGTTCCCAAACTAATCATATATTGCGTGTAAGTACTACCTTGAACTACAATTTAACTCCAACACTAATAAACTAATACCAAATCAAACCTTAGTCTCATAGTATTCCTATGCCACACGATACTCAATTAGTTTAAGTCCCTTGATATGGACCATCTACTATTGTGAACCATACTTCCTGTGAACCCTACCATCGTATATAGTTTAATTACCATAACCTACCATACTCATACAATTAAACCCTCATTGGCCTAGTTATAATACTTGTAAATACCTAGTAGATTACGCTCATCACTGGATAACTGTCCTATTATAATAGACACGAATGACTATTAAGCATCGCAAAACTAGTTACAAATTCCCACCTATTTTACAACATAATAATGTGATCACTAGTAATACTGTAAATTCTACACACATACGTAGTACACATATACTTCATCATAATCTTATAAAGAATACATATTCATTACCAACAATAAGTGTAAATTTTTAATATACTTGTATAAATATGTTCATTACCGGATTAGTTATAACTAAGAACATCATGAAGGCATCGATCCTAGACACTACAATGACACCCTAATTGTAAAACCACTTACCCAAATTTCCCTAAAAATCAACGTCATGTGTCTCTCGTACGCCAATAACACATAGGATTTGGGATATAAACCTATAAACAACTTGTATCATCAGTCGGGGTAGTAGTACCCGGTCCTGCAAACCATCCCATCCAATCCGATCACTAAATTTCCCACGAATCTACACACTCACAAAATATGCCAATAAATATCACACAAATATATGTATAACGATACACGTAATCAAATATTGTACACCAAACTAACTGTACAACCGTGCCATATGTAACCTCGGATATATCCCTAATCTCGAAACCATAATCACCTAATATATATATACCTCCCGTGAAGACCTATTCTTTTAAAATAGTAAAAAAAATATTGTTTCGTTTATTTTTGTGGGGTATTTTAATGTTTCACAGAACCCCCCAAAAAAATCAACTCAAAATGATTTTTTTTTTTGCAATTTAAAAATTGGTCAAAATATGATAATAAAAAAATAGCTCTGCATGTGTGGTCCTCATTTAATATATGTGATCATCATCCGAATATATATATAGATAGGATCATCAACCTAATGTCTAAACCAAGGATTTTCAAAAGTTCCAAGGTCCAAACTTAAGTCTTATAACAAAACATAGCGAAAACCAAATGAACCCCAACTCTAGCAACCCACGCAATCGCGTCCTAGAATGGGGGCGACTGAAACCCTAAAGGAAAGACCATGGGATGATTTCCCGCGACCACGAGATCCTCCTAACTCCTTCAAAATGATACCATAATATAAAAATACCCCAAACTCCAAACTGAATTGATTTTTAACACGCTACAGAACCATTAATGGTTGTTGTACCTTCAAAGAAGTTCTAAAACACCTCCAAATCATCTATAATATTAAGTTTCTAACATTATAGGATCATTATCTATAACATATTCATCAATATAAGGTTTAATTTTTGCGTTTAAAACATGTGTTTTATATGAGTTATTCTTAATTTTGGATTTTTTGCTTAAAAATAAACATGTAATCATCAAAGTCTCATTATATAACACAAAATCCCCATATTAAATCATATCCTATCATTTAAAATCAGTTATGTAATAGATCTAGCCAATTTTAATCATATCACAACATAAAAACTATTGTACAACATTAGTATGCATGAGATCCCAACCTCAAATGTGATTAATCCCAATTATAATATCGTTAAAACTAAGGCACAACATGATTATTCATGATATCTTAACCTAGCATGTGTCTAATCCCAATTACAACAACATTAAAACTAAGATACAATATGATTATGGATGAGATCTCAGCTAAGGTATAACATGATTATGAATGAGATCTAAATTAATGTACAACATGAATGTGCATGAGATCTCAACCTAGAATGTTTTTAATCCCAATTATAACAACATTAAAACTAAGGTACAACATGATTATTCATGCAATATCAATTAAGGTACGATATAATTATGCATGAAATCTCAACCTAGCATGTTTAGTCGTAATTTAAGTGATAAAAGAAATCACTCATAAACAAGTTACATAGAATATGGTAGTAAAGATATTTATTTCTCATTGGAATATAGAAGATGAAGTCTCTTGATTGATTCATCTTGGTGATCCTCTACTTCTCCCATAATTCCATTTTTCGTTCTCTAAAAAACTCTTATGCTTCTTAGGATTGGTTTATGATTAAGGTAATTGACGGGTGAGGGTTACGACTATATATATACACTTAATTCCCCAAGTCTCTTATGGTCATAACTTAGTACCTCTAATTGAGCCCAAAACACTACCTATATGCTCCCAAAACTTAGTCCAAAAGGACACCTACCCCTGGGGTCCAAACTAGCTCACTAAAAACACCTTTACGGGCCATTATATCTTCCCATAATCTAGTCCAACGATTCCCACTCGCAACATAAAAATAAACCTTAACATTACTATTAAATTATAATTCATTTACGTATAATTTAAGTTCTCTATTTAAATTCAATTATCCCACGAAGTTAATAATTTCATTAAAATATCCCACATCCTTACACACGGATAAATTAAAAATAATTATTAAATAACCAGTTATTTAATTAAAAATGCAAAGTATTATAATAACCCTTTTGGTGGCCAAGTTTCCAAGAAATTTTCCCAAACCCCAAAGGTTCATTGAGAGGCGTTTAGATTCATCCTATGATTTTTAAGGAGATATGGTCGACGATAATCTTTTTCCTGACAAGCATATCGCTAATACACACTTTAAAAGTTCAACCAATCCTCTTTTTAAACAACTTGGAGATAATTATCTAATATTCCACCCCGATGTTTATAAGACCGAAAGGATCACTATGTATAATTATAAACCCAAAGTGGTGATCAATAATGTCTTCTCTTGATTGGGGATAAATAGTGGTATCTAATGATACCTAGAGTAAACATCCATAAATATCATCCGTTGGTGGACAACAATTGAATCTACAAGTTGAGCAATCATGGATAAGGGAAAGTTGTACTTTGTACATGATTTGCCAAGGTTGGTGAAGTCAATATAAACCCTCCATTTAATGCTCTTATTTTGGATGACTATGGAATCTGAGATCAAATCGGGGAATTTGATCTCTTTTATGTATTTAGCATAAAACAGTTTCTCAATTGTTCCTCCACCACTTTTAAATTTTTTGGATCTGATCTCCTAGTTTATTCTTGACCGTCTCACATATAGGATCAACGTGAAACTAATGATATACAATGTCTAAATCAATGCCCAAAAATAATAAGGCTTCCAAGAAAATACATGTGAATTCTTCTTGAGGAAATCTACCAATTGATCGGCCTCTTCCTCAAGTAGTTTTGATATGATTAAGAAGAACTTCTTTGGTTGATATAAGTCTAGAGGAATTATCTTCAATTTTTTCATTGATTAGTCAGCAGGTTCCATTTTGGTAGCTTTAATCTGTGGCTAAACACCCATTGATTGCTATTTATGTTAATAGGCCTTTGAGTCATAATCCTCTGAGGCCTTCTCGATCTGATCCTATTTTTATTTTATGGTAGAGGGAAAAAAATTATACTTGTTGCTTGGTCGCCTCTAATCTCCTTGATTCCCTAATCGATCATAAATTTTAGCATTTGATGAAAAGATTATGGCACAACTCTCATTGTATGTAGACAACCTCCACCAGAGATTTCATTAAAAGGTGACTCAGATCCCACCATGTGGAAATCCATTTCATAGTTGACTGGGTCAAATTTTATTAATATATTAATATTGCCTAAAGGGGTCTCAACTTTTCCATTAAATCCAATGAGTGTATCGACCTTAGTGTTCAGGTCTTGTGTGGTATAATCAAGCTTGTAGATAATCGTACATAATCTCTAAGGAAATATCTTGTTCAACGAAAATCCTTTTGACATCACCATTGACAATTCATAAAGTGAAGGCTAGAGCATCCTTGTGAGATATATTGATTACAACCAAGTTATCATCAGAGAACGCGATTACTTGATCAATGTTAACCTCGTTTCACCACTTTTTATTGATAACCGACTTTGACACTTCAACTTGAAATGATTATTGTATGGTTGTTGTAATGTGATCCATTTTCGTAGCTTCCTTCGTATTCACTAAGATGGATTTCTTTAACCATGGATGGCAATGACCACCCTCTAAGATGGAAGATCATCGTCTTCCTTTTTATGAACAGTATTAAATTAGTCGGTTACCTTCTTCTTATTTACATAAACACACTCCTTGAGGTGACCTTCCTGGACCAGGTCCTCTGAGTGATGTTTGAGCATTATGTAGTGCTCCATTTTATGCCTATTGTCGTGATAATGGATTCACCACAAATTGGTGTCACATTCACTAGGGCCCTCCATCATTCTTTGTGTTATAATGATTATCTTTCCTAGGTGGGGTAATATTTTAATATAGGCTCCTTGAAAAAGGTATTAATTTATTGGTAGGCCTTCTTGATAGGTGACCCATTGTTCCTACTATTTCATTTCTCCTTTTTAGCTCTTTATTTAGTCTGGCCGATTGGTTATTAGTTCTTTCTTCTTTATTAGAATTATTGTTCATTATGGTCTTTGTAGGCCGATTAACTCTATCAACTACATTGAGGATCATCCTCTACTTATTCACACTTCTCAATGTGAGCCATCAGATCATCCATGGATGGTGTCGGCTTCTTCATTAAGGACTAGTAAAGATCATATATTCTACGAGGGACAAACTTAAACGAGGAGACATCTAATTGCTCATTGCAGTTATCAATCTCATTAAATAATTACTAATATCTCTATGCATATTTCCTAATGGATTTCCCTTAATTTTTGCGAATGGTTATTAGGGAATTCACTTCCTTTATTACTTTACTTATAGTAATAAATTGGTCTATAAACTATTCGGCCAATTCCCTAGATTTGGAGATTAAACTAGGAGTTAACTTATCAAACCACTAGAGGCGAATTTTCTCCAGTGTAAATGGGAAAAAATGACACATAAAACAGAGCATTATGACACCAAAGGGACATGCATTATTTAAAGTATCAAATTTGATGACCATGGATGGTCTTAACATCATACGTATTCGTCTTGGGGACTAAAAACTTCCTTGGAGGGTACATCATTTGAAGGTTTATTATAAAGGGTTAGGCCAATTCGTAACCTTGGGCCTTTGTGGAAAGGTCTTTTGGTGTGTTTATACAATTTGTATGTAGCTCCTATTTGATAAAGTCCCTTAAATAATTCTTTCGAGAGATCTTATCTGGCAGTGAAAGTGTGCTTGTAGGATCACTTTTATGACTGACATGAGATTGTTCAACATGTGGATATAACCTGCTAATTGATTTACATGAACTGGCATTCCTTTTGTCATCGATTAGGAAGGCATTCATACGAGATCCTAGATCTAGAGACCATCTTATTCCTTGGCAATGGAGGTGTCCTAAGAGATCGTACTATTCTTCTATATCGTCGATCAAATCTATGATAACTAGACCCATATCCCATTATATGTTCAGTCATTTTCCTCCTAACTTGGGAAATTTTCTCGTCTCGCCCCTACAAATGCTCCTTATACATATTAACAAGCTTTCTTTTTAGGTGGATCCTGTCTAGGAGTGTCATACCTGTGGTCGAATCTTCTAGGCTAAATCAGTGAGACAATCCCCCATATGTTATAAAATCGTTAGGGAAGGAAGGTTTATGGGAGGAGTTTGGACCTTGTTGTCAAATTATATTTTGGATTTGACGTGTATCCTCCCACGAGAGAAATTGAAGGGTTGAGAATTTATGGTGCCTAATCTAGAACCATGAATTGTAGGCATCATAAAATTTCCCATAGACAATGCCAAATTATAGGGGATTCAAACCAACAATTTTCCAATCCTGAGATATACATGGATACAATGCAAAGAATAAATAACACCAAATATACATGGTTCAACCTTGATCAACCTATAGCCACTAGGTAAAAGGGTGGTTTCACTAGATGAAAGAAATATAGAATTATGGGGTGCTACAAAATACTAATTGATCTTATTTATACAAATAATGATTCCTAACAAACTATCCTGCTTTAAGTGGTTTGCAATCGACCTAATTTAGAGTTATATTTTACATTTTTGATGAGTCGTAACCGGATGGTGTATCTCCCTTTAAATGGTCTATAGTTATCTTGCTTATCTAATATAGTTCAATCATAATCAGCCTCTACTTGATATATAGTTGAGCTTACCCGGGGGTATTTAAGCCAACTTGTTCCACGTGTCACTTTCTAAATAAAGTCAACCTCATTTTCCCTTCAACAATAAAATCAATATTTATATCATTCAACATCGCAATAAACTATTTGAGATACAAAACAACAAGATTTTATAGAAATAACAAACTTTTCTACAATAAAGGAAAACATAAAACATGCAAATGGGAAAAATGTAGCTTGTTCATATATGCATCATTTAAATAATATCATATATCTAGTTTTATTAGGCATGAAAATACGCTAAAACTAATAAAATTGTAACATAAAAGAAACTTTACCCACTATAGTATAAACAAAGCCCAGATAAAATTTTAGCATCATCGTAAAAAATAAATTAATTTGAAACTAGAAAAGGCATGTTGATAACGTGTTGAATAATATACAACTTGAACACAAAATAGATCAAAATATATATGATTTTATTGAATATTATTTCACTCATATATTTCAAAGTACAATGAAGAATATTTATCGGTAAAAAAGATGAGGTGTCATCATGGTGTGTCGATAGCTAGCTTTGTTTTATCATTCTTGTATCTTTGATGTATTGTCCTAGTCGTTTTTCCTTCCCATTCATGTACTTTGCATGCTAAACACCTCATTATTCTAGCATTGTATTGTCGTTCTTCTAGATTGACACCTCATGCTTCCAGCATTGCATTATCGTGCTTCTAACTTTAGATACTTGACAACTCATGTTTCTAGCACCTCATTATTTGGATTCTAATTTCAGAGTGTATTATGGATATTCACACATATTTGACACCTCCATATTGTAACATTATTAGACTTTTCTTTTATTTATTATCACTTGAGAATAGAACTAAGTACCTCCATCAAGTTTTAAAGGATAAAATTGTTTTGTTTACTTTTTAATTATACTTTTCTTGTACATTGCATTTGAATTAATTTACCATTTGAAGTTTTCATAATATGTTTTGTCTATAATTTATTTTACTTTACAGCTGCATTGAAAACTTTTGTAATTGTAACTCGTAATTTTATTTTAAATTCTTATATTCATTACAATAATTCACTTCTTAACATTATCTTTACTCTGGCACGAAGTCCTCCTAATCGAGACATTTGAATGAGGCATAATTGATATATTTTTCTAACTTATATTTAAATAATCCCATTATTAAAGAAACAATTATCTGATATGCCCACAAATTACCAGATTAACTCCAAATCACCAAAATCAATTGGAACATGCACCACATCACAAATTTGGAAGAGAAAGGATAAAGGAATAAAAACCACCATTACTATATGCATCCATGTAAATCGTTTAAATAATTCTTGTTTTCAAATTTATTTGTCTGATTTTTGGTTGAAAAGATTTTAAAATTTTCTTTGAAAAAACTTAAAATAAGAAATTAAATTTTAATGAATTACAAAACTCATCCAAATTTAGAATTCATTAACATTTTTGAAAATTTCATAACCTAAAATAATTTAAAATGTATGACATAGTTGGAAAATATTCAAACATTAAACCTGAAATGAAATATATAAAATTACATAGATCTAAAAATGTATGCATATTCATTACTTTTATAGGGGGAAAATCCAATTGTTCTTGGAATCAACAATCACACAAGTTGCATGGAGTAAATGTCACACACGCATGAGAATACATGAAGTACATGGTTTGAAAACATTCCTACATCCACGTGGTTCTCTTTGTTTCTTTATTTATTTACAAAGTATTATGGCAGAGTTTTTTTTTATTATCGATTAATACATACCCTTTACTATAGGATTTGATTAATATTTATAGATTTGTGGGTAAAGTCCCTAGTCTTTTTGAAATCTTTTGTGTCAATACCAATCTGCCTTAGCACCTCCTTAATATTATAAACTATAACTGATGGTGCCTCTCCTTTCTGTAGGTGGTATCCACGTCATTCCTCACGTGGTTAAATTTTATTTTCCCCGTAATTTTCTAGAGAGCTCTGCTACTGTTGAGGCTGTCGAGGTTTATCTTGTGGTCGGGGGTATGCTAGTAATTTACCCTTTTAATGAAAGGATATTTTGCTCGTTGTGATTAGAGGGAACATTTGTTTTTCAATGTTGTTGCTAAAAATACCTTAGACTTGATGGTGAACTAATGTCAATGGGGGAAGTGTGTGTTAAATGATTAAATACCCCTAGCGAACCACATAGTTAGATTCCTTGATGCCAAATACCTCTATCTAATATCTAAATATAAATTTGGTGTCTCATCTTAAAATATTGACACGTATACTTCTTTTAAAGGTTATTAATGTAGGTGGGCTACTAATGATTTGTTGAATACACACAACAAACCCTCTTAGAGAATCAAGGTGAACTAAATTCTAGAGAATCAAAAAATTTTCAAGACTCTTCATCCCCCCCCCCCCCCATTATTTCCCGACAATCATTTAACAACCCATTTCCCTCTACCTTTTCTACGAAGACATACCCCCTTTCAGATTCAATCCCACCTTTTGATCTTTCATCATCTGAAATTTATCCCCTTCTACAAATAGACTCCCAGTTTCAAATCCAATCCCCCATTTAGGTAAATGAGTGCATTCTATTAGAGATATTATCATTTAATATGTCTAACATGGTGTTTGTATTCTATGTTGCAGATTTTTGGTTTTGCAACATTAGGGATATCTTTCGTCTTCCCTCTTCTCTTAATGGCTCTCTCCCTATATTTATATAAGTTGATTACCTCAATTGATGTTTGTTTTTTGTGATTACACCATTCCAAAGGTATTCTCTCTCTCTCTCTGATTTGAGTTTCTTTACACTTTAGGTTTGAATGGTTTTAGAAATGCCTAAATATATAGTTGATTATATTATGGCTACAAGAATGTGGAAGAGGATTATGTAGAAAATAACAGTAATCGTACGAACTCTATTTTGTTATTAGACTTTTAGTTTGAACTGTTCATTTTTATACGCATAATAATTCAGGGCTTATGCATAGATGTGTTCCAATAAGAAGATATTTGATCAATTGCATGCACTGAGAAGAGGGTGAATGGTTATGGTGATGTTCTTGGCTAATTTTGGATCCAATTAGATCTCTCCTTCCTTTAGTTGTTTTTAAAATTTTGAGTTATTCCTACATTTAATTTTGGAGATAGAGTTTTTTTATTAAAATTTATGCTTTAGTTTACAAATATTGTTAAGCATGTATTGTTTACTAATCAAAATATTCATATGCTTAAATGGACTCTGTTAACCATCTCTTTTTCTTAATTTAAATTAAACATCATAATTTTTGAATTTTACTTAGAAGTGACATGATATACATTTTTTATGGTTCAAAAAGTAATTTTATATTCTTTTTTAAAATGGTGAATGGTGAGTTCTTGTTGTAGGTTTAGTTTTATACACCCTTGGGTTTATTAATATTTTACGGAATGTATTCCTATCATTTACCTTTAATGAATTTATGACATCTATATATATAAGAATTTTCGGAATAACTCTTTAATAAATTACTATCCCGACTTTAAATGAAAACGTGTAGAAGATTCCTATAGAAGATTAACTTATGCAACTCCATCATTTGATAATACACCTACTTCTACTCTTTATCATTACCTTTCATTTCATAATAATTAAATATCATTTCATTTATAATATATACTTTTCATTTCTTCATACTTCAATTTCTAATATAATTTCACAAAATAATTTCTATTTTTCTTTGCTATTGATTCTATATGACAAGTTTCCACCCACATTTATACACTAAAGTGTTTACTAGCCTACGTATCGCGCGGGGTTCACACCTAGTTATAATCATTTCGATCCCTCGTTTCAAAAATTATATTTCTATCATTAGATTCTTTGGTTGAAGCATTCTTCTCTCTCTTGGAAGTTTTCTTTTCTTGT
Organism: Sambucus nigra; assembly: GCA_949130495.1. NCBI lineage: Eukaryota > Viridiplantae > Streptophyta > Magnoliopsida > Dipsacales > Adoxaceae > Sambucus > Sambucus nigra. The sequence continues at coordinate 354,211,433 of OX422215.1, forward strand.
ACTCTCTCTCCACTTTCTTTCGGCAACTGTCTTTATTTGTGTTTGTTTCTCATTCATCTTTAATCATCGTATATGTTATAAATGAAAATAATATTTACGACTTTAAGAGGAAGTATTGGGTTATCGTTGATATAATTTTTTCCCCATGGATTATTAAAACATTAATGAGGAACAATAGATATCACCCTAACCGCGTCTTCTTATAATTCAATGAATATTTCAAATTCATTTTCGTACAATGATCCATCAAGGGTTATCAGCGGGGTTAAACAATTGAACGAGTTACATGGTACCCATTTGGGCATCCTGTAGATATGGTATTGCTACATGTGGGTTTTGACGTCGAAAAACGTATTTTACCTGAAACCAAAGAAGGCGAAATAGTCCCTTATCATGCACTTCTTGATTGCAATAAGGCATAATGGTCCCATGGATTCCAAGTTATAAAAAGGAAACATTTTCCCATCCCGAAGGGTGATTAGTCCTATTATAGCCCAAGATGCCCCAAACAGTGGTTAATTATAGGTCAATGTATTGCTTTAGGGGTCCCAATTTATTTTGTTCTGGTGTGTTTTTGTCTTATTTTCCTTCTAAACTTAGACTTTATTGTGACATATTCTTCTTTAATTTTGTACTTCCTTGCAAGAAAAAGTATCCTATGCTTTGCGAATTGAATTTTGTTGACATAAGAAAATTTTGGTCGATTAATCAAAATTAGGTGAAGTAGGACACCCAGATCTTTCACAACATTTCTTACCTCGTTTATACATATGCTAGTAGATAAGGAACTAAAAATTCCCAAGGGATACGCTAATCACATCCCTTCTTGTAGTCATGTTATTCTAAAGTACGAGTCAATATCCTTTGAATATGATGACATTTCAAATATTCCCTCTGACAAACCTCTTACCAATGATAACATGATATCTAAGAGGTTGATTCCCAGCATTATTGGTGATTCTTTAATTAAAAAGTCTCCCATCCCTCACCAATAGAAAATTAACAAGGGAGAAGTTCCTTTTTGGCCCATTTCTGCAGATGAGTATGTCATAACAAAGTCGAGAGAGATCAAGGTTGCCAAGGTAAATATCCCTATCGATGGCTTATTTGCAATTCAATTTATGTTAGTACTGGGATTTCTTAGGGGTTCCATCCTACCCTATGATCAAGAGAAGATCGTAGGCCTAGATTCAAAGAACCTGGATCATCAATCTTCTCAGGCCCTTTTACTTGTAAGTGTTTGATTTTATAGTATACTAGAGTTTTTCTTTCAGTTTTCTTCGATTTGATAATGACTTTATTAAAATTTTTACTTGCATAGTTTGTTATAGACCTCAATAATATGCTTGACCGAGGGTCCAAATAAAGAAAAGTTACCTCAAAATTTAGGACAACAATGGAGGGCCTAGAAAATTCCCTCAACTGTATGAGGTAAAGTTGGCCAATGTATAGGCATATCACTGAACTCCCATGATGGAGATGATCGAGGAGAAAAAAATTTAAAGGCTGATCTAAAGGTATCGACTAATGAGAATAGAGTCTGCCCATAACTTGTCATCTTCTTTTGAGGCAAATAACACCTATTATGACAAAGGTTGAAATAATGCCTCTGCAAACTCCAAGAAGCAAGTGGATTATGTTTAAAGGATCTTCTTCAAGATAGGGTGGAACACCTTCCTAGACTATACTAAGGTTCCGTTGACCTCCATTTGTTTTTTGAATATGAACCCAGAACCCCTCCAAAGATTGATGAAGAAGAGGAATCCTTTTCTAATCAGGCGAAAGAGGGGGAAGCAGAACCTTTCGCCAGGGACCCTCCCCCAATTTAGTATCTTAGGTTATTTATGTATATATTTCCTTTGTTTTTTTCTTATGTACTTGTGAGGGCTTTTCCCATTTAATTTCAATATGAAAAATACTTTTGTATATTTGTGCTTCTACCCCGATCTTATTGTTCCTTCACTTTATGCCTTGTATTTTTGCATACTTTGTTGATTGTTGTGATTTTCTTTAATATGATGGATGACTGAGATAATTTTTCTTCAGAGTCCCTTGATGTTATTTATGATGTTGGTTACCCCACTTATATTATAATTGTTCATCCTGATGATGACCTAGATTTCGTGTTTGGGACTAATGTATCCCGACAGGCAAAAGAGACCTTCTTAGTTATTCCCTAAGCCCCTTATAGGTTTCTCATGATAAATGTCGAACTGATTAAAATGATGGTCGATTACATGTCCAATATCAATGGAAGTCTAGGAGTTAGTTCTCTTTTATAATATGAGAACTCCAACTTGAGGGGCGGGATGGAAAAGGCCGAGAAGGATTTTCAAAATGCCGAGCAAATTAATACGGTCTTAAGTGAGAGGCTTTTTCAACTGAGATATCAATTTAGAAAGAGACCCCTATAAGTCTATATGTATGGCTATGATGAAGAGTTAATTAAATCTCCTATTAATTTCAAAGGTATTAAGTCCCAAGCCTACAAGCATGGGTGGTGGATTGCTTTGGTCGTTCTCAAGATGCCTAAGGATTCTGAGATGTTGTATTGGCATGTTATGGATTGTCCTTACTACAAATTGCCCATATTTAGCCATGAAGACTCGTGGGTTCTAGTGGATGCAAATCCAAACCAATTCATCAATGAATACATGACTTCTCATGACATTGATGGAAACTTACCACGTCGCAAGGAAGAATTATAAAACTTCCATTAGAGGTAAGTCATTTAGCTGTCACTTATTTTGCGGCTGACTTGCCAGCTCCAGGGCTCCCAATTCATGCCAATAAATCTTGTAACCCCCCAGCCTGGATTTATAGGTTACTCGTGGTCAACCCGGTCTGATCCGAGCATTAGGTGTGAAGTACCATGAAACAACCTATATAATGTTGCTAGTCCAGTTTTTATTTTAATTAACGTTTCACTTGTTTAGCATGCGATTCCAATTTCAAATTAAACTATATGAGGGACCCGTGGGAAGCATCCTTGGAGTCCAAACATACATAGCTACTAATGTAAATTAAAAAAGAGTACTTACCTGCGTAATGCTCTCAAATTATGAAATCGCACCCAACCTATAGTAACACAGGCGAGGGTGTGAACCGAATACTCAGTGAAAAATATACAAAATGTAATGTAGAATCGAATGGCATAAAGGAGACTCTAACACGTTATACATATATGCACATGAAACTACCATATATGTACGTACATATATATATACTTAATGCACGAAATCATTTTTACTTCCAAAAACGTTATTTATCCCTATTAATTAACCTTAATCTTGTAAAAGAACTTCCACTTACTTAGCTTAACATTTATCCCTTTATTTAATACAGATGAGGTTAAATACTTGAAAAAAATGCACTTTATTTAACCAAAAATCATTTCTCTATAGAAACTTCCCTTTCTTTTTAGACCAATCCATATTACTACTTTCATTGAAAATAACCCTTTCAACATATGTGAATACCGTGTTAGAGAATACTTATTTATCTTTTGAAAACCTTTCACAACACACACACTTGTATTAATTATGGTTTATACCTTCTTAGGTTACTTAACGACCCATGTAATCAGTACACTTTACATTTTCTTTACTTTTTGGACATTAATCAATCTATACATATCCTGTCCACTTTAACATTTATCGAAAAATTTATTATTTCATTCAACTTAGGTTGTCTTTACACATTTTCACCACACAATCCATTTCTCGAAATGTTCCTTATTCCTTTATCTTTTTCCCAAAATCTTCCAATAAATCACGTACTTGAACGGGCTCCAAACCGCCAGCAACGTCACCATATGCTCTGGCTAGTGATTTTGGGTCTTTCACCCTGGGGCTTTGAGCCCTCCTTAATTATCCCGGTGTCATTCGAGTTCCTTTTTAATGTATTTTAATATTTTATAAATGTTCACATTATTCAGATTTTCCTTTTTACCCTGCAGAAGCCAAAATTCGAAGTTTCTCCCCAATTTGTGTTACACTTTGAAAATCATCTTTTCATGTCCTTCAAACTTTAGCATTGATTTTATTCCAAAATCATACTCATTTAGGACCAATTTGTGTAACACCATTTCCAACATTTTTATTTCATAAAAATGATCCACTTTACATAAAATTATCATTTTACCCTTTTTGCTTCCAAACTTATCCTTTCCCCCATTTTTACAAGTCTTATTTTTCAAAACACCATTAACTTCTCCACACTAACATCTTAAGTGTTTTTAACACATTAACACCTTTTTAACATTTGGAGTAACACTCTTCTCAAGTTGCAAACATATTTATTCCATGATTTTCTCTACCCAAGAAATCCAATCATACTTACTTTTATAAGAAAATACCATTTCCTTTTATTAAAATATGTAATCTATCAACCTTACACTTCTCACACTTTCAACCTCTTTTCACACACTTTAAAGACTAGAATTTCTATTTTTCCTTGTTTAATGTTTAAGCCCAACGAAGCCTCTTTAAACTTGTTTATATGTTCAACATTAAGATACTACAAGTTTATATGCATGAGAAGATGGATTTTAATTCCGAAAACACTATTAAATGGGTTAACATACATTTCGTTATAGAAATTCGTAATACTTTCAAAATGCACTTTCAAGACATAAAAGATATTTTTATCTATTCAAAACTTAATAAATATCCAACTTTTATAAAATCTTCATTTTGTAAGAAACTTTGGAACATTATTTCACCAAATATTTTAGTAAGATAAACATCATTTTCAAAAAAAATTATTTCATAAAATGTTTAGCATCAAATCTCTGAGATTACACCATTTTCATAAAACTCCCAAATCCTTATTTCAAGAAAACTTTGAAATGTTTACTCATCATCTATTTTCAACAACAGAAGAATTTTGCCAACAATTTTTTTTTTTCATAAAAATGTATAATACCAAATTCACTCGAAACCCATCATTTTATTCATATGCACTATACTCTTAAATTCTAACGACAAGACTACTAATACACAAAATAGAGTCTTAAAACGAGAGTAGATTTTCCCACCTCAAATGAAGCTTTAATAATAAAAGGCATGGAATGTCTAAGAAAAAGGAAACCTCCCACCTCCTAAGGTGGCCTTAGGTAGGTTGCCTAGCTCCACCAACCATATCTCCATGAAAGCTCCATCAAAACCCTCTTTAAGCTCCATAAATCATCCATCTTTATCTTCTCCAAAGACCCCCAACAACACTCTAAAATTCATATATCTACTCAACAATGGTGGAAATGGGTGTATTGGGTTTATTTATGGTGAATTGTATCTAGAATGTGATGGCATAAGGTGGGTACATGGCGGTGTAGGGTGGTTTATGATGGTTAGAAAGGGTAGTGAAGATCTCAAGAGCTAGAAAAAGGATAGAAATATGAAAATGGATGACCCACCCCTCTCTATCTCTTCTTCAACCTTACATAAGCCCCACTAAACCCTAAACAAACGTTATAAAAACCCTCCCAACACTAAAATCCCATTTTTTCCCAATCTGGGTTCACCAGAACTCGACATGTCCTCAATCCCATGGTCCAAAATGCAAAAACACACAAGGGCAAGCCAAATAATTCAAATTTTTGTAACCTCGTTTGAACGAGAATGGCTTCTTATTCGAATGCCCTTTGAACAACCCATACATGTTATGCATACAACCCTCGTTCGATCCCCTCTTCGAACGACTTAACCTACTCGTTCAAACAACTTTTCTCCAATCGTAAAAAACTCAATCTTGTTCGAAGTCATAGAAACCCTGCATGACAAATCATTGAAGTTCTCGATAGCTAAGATAACATCGCATGCCCTTGCAAAGGGATTGTCACCAAAAGCTCAACATGCGACATGCTCCAATTTTCCCCATTACGCTAACCGTCAACATTATATAACCGACCCTGAGTCTCCACTCACTTGATAATCATGCTCAATCAAGTCCTAGGACTACTTTTATTAATACCCAAAGCATACTGGCCCATCCGTGGGTAACCCTCTCTAATGATCAACACTTGCCCGAGAGTGAACCATAATACAACCAATCATTAAATTCATTATTAAGAACCATTTTTTATCTTAGGACTACATATCTTGCATCGCCATGAATTTTTGGGTCAACCTGACTATCAAATTTTGCCCGAGTTTGATATTAGCCTTACATAGCTAATTAATCAATGCAAGGAGTAACACACAGACCAAATCAACAATGCGCACTTGGCTGACACCTTTTATTTCATCACTCTGATGGCCCTAGTATTACTCTAGGCATCTCATTTTGGATAACTCACTTGAGTATCACACTAATCCACTCATCGTGGAAAAATAACATTGCGTGTTAAGTTTCCTTAAATTCTAACACCATATAATTTCCTCAAGTTATCATCTTGCTTTGTATGACTATGGCCCCTTACTTTTATGTTGGGGGTCCCAAGGTCGTTAATACTAAGAAAAATAACTATTACGAGAAAACCGTGAGGCTGACAGTGTATCCCCCCATACACTGAACTTTATGAAATAATAAGGATACCTTGGACAAGGGCACACCCCGTTATCGAGTTGCACTAGATATGCCCGGTCCATCCACACTCTACAGAGCCCAATCACGTCGTACCATACTATGGTACAAAACCTGAGTTATCACAATCGTGAGGAATACAATTTTATATCATCGAAATTGAAGGGAAACACAAGTATAAGAGATAAATAATAGATTTTATAGGACCCCACTCACATACAACCGTGATGGTTTACAAAAGCGAACCTATGCTACACATTCGGAATCCATGTTCCATCCCAAGCAAACTCAACGGGTCTTAGCCTAGCCATGCGCCCTAGCTTGAGTCACCAACTGTGATGAATCTAACCATAGCCCACTCATTTCCTCTAGAAGGAAGTAATTTATGAACCTAACGTTCCTTTGGAAGTAAAATGTTGGACTTCCCTCATTAAGGATAAGTCCTCCTCCTTACATCCTTGGCAAACATGAGCTACCCGATCGACAAATGCTAACATCATTATCGACACTTACCTTATACATCTCAATAGTGACGACATCGCCAATCTAATAAACCTAGACTACTATCTTACTTTATCGTACAATAGTCGTACCCAACATCCCCTTAGGCACTACTCGATTTGGCAAGATACTTACCCTATCAAAGCTATCATTGTCGAAGGTTACGGTCACCTATCCCAAGGTTTAATGCAATTGACTACTGGTGATGGCCAACTGCTCTTCATTAACACTATGAGGGTAACTAGTACTACTAGCACGTACACCCCCGAATCCACTAGAGTCTAAAAACATGACCCAAGGTCCAAATGTCTCTTCACTAGCAGTATTCTAACATATGTTGCTGACTCACATCGATATCCTCATTATGTCTAAACATCTCATCAAATTTTCTACGTGCAGGGCCTAAATCATAACATCATTGACCTAAGTCCCTAATGCATCCCTTGGTACTCATCAAAGTCTGACATGATCCTCTCTACACCTATCTCCTCGAGACAATGAGTATTACTCCCAACTGCGACATGAATCACTAATTTCACCTCATAAAATTGCACAACCTATTTATATTAAATTCCTGATAGCCTCACCCAAAAATATATGAAATGACACCTTTGAACTTATCCAATAACCCAAGCTTATCGCCAAACTTTCCACATCATCATGACTCATTCCGTAAAATCCAAACTGACTAGTTCCCTAAGGTCACCAAGTATACCCAAGAAATTATCATTAAAGAATAGATGAGCCTTTATCAACCATAATTTCTACAAATCGATTATACCCTAAGATTTCCCAATATTCGTTTAACCAATTGCTAACCACTCACCCAAACATTAATATATAATTCTCTAACATGGTAGGTCATAGTCGTCGAACACCTCAAGGCATCACAACAAGTTGACCTTTCATCCCAATGATATTCTAAGGACCTCTTCACAACAACCAATGTTATGCACCATGCATTGAACCACAAGCTAACACTACGAAGGATTTTGGTAGTATACAGGACATTGTGTATCACCTGATCTCTCGGTCTATATTACCCAAGGTTCTAAAAAACGCGGGGCGTGATTGAGGCGTGGAGGCCAAGCCTTAAGCCTTAGAAGCCTAGGCGGGCCTTGGCGTAAAAAGGCGTGAAAAGGCGTTTAGGCCTTCTTAATATATTTTAATATTTTTTAACCATAACAAGGCTATTAAAATACAAAAATTGCACATATCATAAAAATATGTCTGAATATATGCAAATTAAAATACTATCTGATTATTTTGGATAAGATAATGGTCCGGTTTGTAAACAAATTCTTTAAAATGCGACATCGTTTCACTAAGGCATTGTTGTTTTTAGAAAAAAGTGCGCCGTAAGGATTTTACCAAGAATAAGGCGTGAAAAGCGTAAGGCGAGGCGTTTCTCCCAAGCCTTAAGCCTAGGCGTGCCTAGGCGGAGCCTAGGCGGGTTTTTTAGAACAGTGATATTACCAATGTCATTAAGGAATCCATTCATCAAATATTGCATTATTCTTTCCAAAACTTCTCCACAAAGGGCTACCAAGGTTTCACTCCCTTAAGATACAACTCGTCAAGCATTACATTATTCTTTCCAAAACGTTGCATTATTCTTTCCAAATTTATTTTCTCAAAACTCCTTTTGTCTTTAAAATTGCCACAATTTTTTATTTTGAGAAACTTCTTGAAATTTTTAGAAAACAGGGCCAAATCATCAAAATCAAAATCATATTCAAAATCTGACATTTCTTCATCTCTCCTTTTAGACGCCTATTCTCTCTTTCTAGACGAATCCTCACCTTTTCTAAACTGGGCTTTAAGTGCTATCCCTTTCCTTTAGGTTTAACTGTTTTAGGAAACATATCAATTTCATAAGTCTGGAGGTCTCCTACAAGTTCTTCTAACCTAAGAAAGTCTAACATTCCTTATGAATTCAACACAATGACTTTAGGGATGAAACGTTTTGGGAGTGACCTTAAAATCTTTTTACATAATCTTGTGTCATGTATTTTTTTCATCGAGATTAAAGGTACTAATGACAATATATGACATAGTGCATAGAGTTCATCAAAACTTTCAGATTCAACCATGGTTATTGTTTCAAATTTAGTAGTTAAATTTTTCAGTTTAGATGCCTTAATGGAATTTGAGCCCTCGTGTATAAGTTACAGGATGTCCCATGCCCCTTTTGATGTGGTATACGTCATGATACGTCGAAACTCATCGGGTGAGATGGCTCCTAAAATTGCATTAAGGCCAAGTGAATTATATGTGCGCCATTAAAATTCATCCTCAGTCCAGTTAGATACAGGTTTCAGATTTATCACATTATCTATGGTGACAGTTGGAGGAGTCCACCCTCTTTCACAAATTATCCACGCATGTTTATCTATATCTTTTAGAGTAGATTTCATGCGGTTTTTCCAATATGCATAGTTTTTCCCGTCAAAAACTGGCATCTGATTATACAACTTTTCCATTGAACTTAAGCTTTTTCAAAAATCAATTTTTTCAAAAAATTGATATCCTGAAAAATTTTGCAGAAAAAATCGGACAGTATAATTGTGTAATTGGCTATGACACCAATTTTAGAGTGTGCTTCTGTTCAATGTCTAAACTTATTTAATTAAATTCCAATTTTATCTCCACTTTTACTTAAATCCTATACATGCTTTTTAGGGATGGCAATTTAACCCAAACTGTAGGAGTCGCGCCCCACCCCGACCCCAATGGGGCGGGTTTTAAAACCCGATTAATGAAGGAGCAGGTATGGGTTTTAAAAATAAACCCATTTATTAAATGGGGGGGGGGGGTTAGGAGTTCATTTAAATAAACCCGCCCCGCCCCGTTTAACTTATGCCTACAGAAATACCCTTCATATATATGTTAATGGCAATTAAACCATATATATATATATACACATACACACACAGGCTAAAAAAATCCTTTATATGTATGTTAATTTTGTAAAATATCTATGTAGAAACATTGAATGACAATTGGGGGGACTGTCTCACATATTGGAATACGAACCATTGTATACCTCTAAGACTATAATATAATATTTTTAATTTTACTATTTTTAAAATTAACCTGACCCATAGGAGACCCGCCCCGTTGCCATCACTAATGCTTTTAAAGTGATAGAAATCAATAAAAACTGATTAGCATGCAGTCCAAACAATCATATACACAGATTTAGGAAAAATCCCCAAAAGGGGCAAAACCATTTATTTCACTATATATTGTAAATCTCGACTTAGATATACATAGAGAAAAATAGCTTGTTTAACAGACAAATACCCATAAGCATCGGTTCGTTGTTGTCAACAATAATTCCCTCAAGAACTCCAACGGTCAGCAAGAGATCCCTCAAGAGGTCTAACAGTCAGCTACGAAAACAGGCTTCCTTCTCCACAAGATGTACTCCAAGAATGGGTAATATGATTAAAAGGGTTTAACAATGATTCACATGTGTGATTTCAGATATTTGGGTGAATCAAAATAGGTTTTAAAATAAAAGATTGAAGTCTTAAATAACAGCAGTTTTGTACAAAACATAGTTCACTACACCAAATCCGTTGGATTGTCACGGTCATTGACCGTGACAAGTCCAACTTGTCAAGGTCAATGACCGTGACAAGTTTGGGGGTCACAACTTTTATTGTCACAGACTTGTCACGATCACTGACCGGGACAAGTTCTTTAGACTTGTCACGGTCCCATCATCGTCTTTGATCTTGACAAGTTTTGTCACGATCAACGACCGTGACAAACTTTAAAAAATTATCACGGTCATTAACCATGACAAATTTGGGCAGAATTTAAAAAAAAATCTGCTGGGCAGTTTGGCCACTGTCGCTGCCCATCAGTATATTTGTACCCGTTATAGCAAAATTGTACATGTTCAAACTGCATATATCCAAATAAATTAGAAAAAATGCACCAATTCATTGCATATATATTTCTATATCCAAATAAAATAAAAATGCAATCCATATCCAAACCAAAATGTAACAAATCAAAACAATCCAAATATAATCCAAGTGTCCAAATAAAAATAGATACAAATAATGTCACGACATAGTGTCTGGGGTAGGTTCGAGGAGGAAGGAAGGCCACACAATATATGCATTGAAATAACCCTCAATATGTGTCACGCCACATTATTCGTGCAACCCCAATGTGGAGTTCTCCTTTTTGGGTATCACAAGCGTGATGAGCACCTTGGCCTCGATATTTTGAAGGTTATGTCCATGAACCGGCATACCCATGACGGTGTTCGAGTACCTCAACCCCCTCGCTATCCGCTGTCCATCATATATGTCACGTAAAAACACGCTCGGTCAACCGATTGTTGACATAGGCCACTAGACAGGAGCCAAGTAGCGGACTTGATCATCAAGCGGTGAGTATGCGCGTATCGGCGATGAAGAAGCGATGTCCAAATCCTCGTCCTCCTCCACCTCCCCCACCACCACCTTCTCCTTCCCCTTGACCTTTCCCTTGCCCTTTTCACCCAACTGACTCTTAGGATCGTCGCATATAAGCTTGACAGCTTCGCATCATGCATGTCAACGTGACGAGCCAACCCAATGTTGCTCATTACCATTCCGGTGATCCTAGATTTTCCAACCCACGAGCTCACCCCCTAGTCCTACCCTTGCGATCAGTGCCAAGCACTTGGTTGAGTGCATCCGTGGACAAAGATGCCTTGTCAGCATCTGACTGCGACTCATGAACTTCCTAAAGCTTTACTTGAAACGACAAAAAGAACACGATTAGTTAAATAAGTAAATAAAAAATTATAACGTAATTCACAAAAATTAAGCTGTCGAATTACTTACAATCGTGGTCGTGATGCTCGGGGACACCTCCTTATCCTTGCCCTACTCTGTCTGAATTACCACATAGGCATCGAGCCTATGTGGCCTACCCCCAGGGCCACTCCCCGTACCTTGAAATAAAATAATGAAAAATTAGTAAGTAACGCAAAGTAAAATAATGCAGAATGACATATTTCTATAATTATAGAAAAATAAAAACTTAACATCATGTGATCCACCTCGGCGTAATACGTCTGGTCAGAGTAGTGGACGTCCGTCTTTTTCGCCCAGTTTTCCTCCCCAGTTGACGAGATGCCAATTGTCGCTCCTCGATATCATTGTCAATGAACTTTTTCCAATGTGCCAATGCGATCGGCTCCTTCGGCAGGATGGTCTCACGTATTCTTATAATGGAGTCCCGGGTCTTTCCAAAGTACCGTCCCTAAAAATTCTTCTTCCATGTCTTGTATTGCTCCCTCAACTTCTCCAACATAGAATCGCAGAGTATTGGGGGCAGGCTGAATTGTTCCTGTCAAACAAATACAAAATAAAAATAATGTAAGTGTTAGTTGCGAATAAATATAAATATAAATTAAAATTGATATTGAACTTGAAATATAAATACATTACCTAGAGTGCAACCCAAATAGCTAACTTGAGCTCATTTGGAACCTCCCTCCAACTTTTGCACCCTGGGTCGATAATCGTCTTCACCAGCTCGAGGGATCTAGTCAATAAGCCCATCTTGTTCTCAACGGTTATTCCTAATTTTCCCCATTTGGGGAGCCTAGGGGACGAGGAGCCCTCGTTTCCTCTGCTACCACTGAGCCCTGAAGAAGACAACATTATTATCATCATCATCATCCTTGCCTTAATCCCTGAAGGAGATATTTTCTGTAAAAAATTGTTATTATTAGTACAAATCCAAATGAATTAGAAGAATACAAGCACACCTACCCACACACACCTGAAGAATACATACAAACATTTTATGTGGTCGTGCCACTCTCGAATAGGACGTGGCACGAAGTAATTTTAGAAAATAGTTGAAAACTCCCCCCCCCCCCCCACCACACACACACACACACCACACACACACACACACACATATACAAAGGAAATAGAGAAGGAGAGAAAATGATCAAGTACAAATGAATTAAAAGAAGTAAATTGATGTCCGATAAAAGCATTAAACTATTGTCCGATAATTAGAATGCATATTACAAATCTAAAAATTATTTCAAATTTGGGTTATCACTAAAAATGGATTGATATTCGGTAGGAGCATCCAAGTCAATCACACTACTGTTTAGATGCTTTGGCGCATGTAGGACTATTGACCACAACTCGTTGTTGATATAGTTCGAGTAAAACACTTGCTTGACCTTTTGAAATGAACAAACAACAAAGACACTTGATTGACCACGACCCGAATATCAACAAAGACAGCATCGAAAATTCAGGTTTCATACACTATGATAAACGGAGGTTGAGTGGGGCTAGGATCACTGGCCGTACACTCTAATTGGTGCTTAGATTTCCAAATGAATTAAAAACATCTATTAATATAGCCAAATGAATGTTACGCTATTCTCGAGCAAAATTGGGATACTCATAACTCATCCCCCTCCAAGCTGTAGAATCAATAGGATGACGCATGAGATTATCCCCTACTTTTTCCCTAGCATGCCAAGTCATTGCCTCCGTTATATATGGTACTATGAAAATCTCTTTAATCTAGACCCAACGAAAAAATATTTCAAAACTTTTGGAGAAACTTTTGAGCTTGTGCCTTCCTTGCCAATAGATTGGACATATCTAGGTTCATCGCATACCAAACACCGATTGAGATTTTCATACTCCTATTCACAATTCCCATCTCGCTATTGCCAAACAATCCATATTGGGTCTTCAAACTATGCAAACCAACCATGGCATGTAAAGTTATTTGATCTTTCTCACATCCAGAGTATAATGGCTGGGTCTCCTTAAATTTTAAACTTTGGTAGTTATCGTCAAGGTTTATCCTGATATCTTCATGAGCACCTGAACCTTTTACACCGTTAGTGACCTCATTCTCTTCCACTTTATGAACATCGTACGCATCATCAACTAAATACTCTAACATATTATGATATCTGTCATCCCCTTCTACATCTATCTTACTTGTTGAAGGTTGTTGTGAAGGTTTCTAGGGGAAAAAAGGAACTTTCAACTCCCCGTGAAAACTCTAAAATCGATAATTATCTTGCATACCCCATCTTAACAAATGTAGTCCAACTGTTTTCCAATCAAACTCCTTACCATTCTCACACCTAGTACATGGACACAAAAACTCTTCATCATTATGACATCTCTTCGCGTATTTCATAAATTCATTAGCACCTCGGCGAAACACATCCCCCGTTCAATTTGTCTCACCCATCCACTCTTTGTATTTAGGATATCCCATCACATCTACTACAAACAATCACCTATTAAAGGTAAAAAGCGTATATTCATGGATTAGTATAAACAAAACTTAGATTTATAGTATGTTTCATTTAATTATGTCTTATTTATATTCGATTTTTAAATTTCAAATTCAAATTCAATTTATAAAATTAATTCCTATTTCATCCATCTCCTCTAAAGGGTGAGTGGTCCTATCCCATTCAAGACCTCATATTTCTATAATAGACTTAACAGGTCATTCACATTGTTACGATTTGAGAAAAATTCAGCAGCATATCCCCATAGTTCTCCAAGTACATGATGTAGATTCACAACTCTGAGTGTTATTTCAATTTATAAATTGAAATAACACTCACACTTGCCAATCTAGTATGTACCGAGAGAACATTAGGATACGACTGCAGAATTTCCTCCAAAAGTAACAAGTTTAATCCACTAAGAATATTATTATACAGAAATTATGCAGTCCCAAACTGTCCAAACGGGACAATTCGAGAGATCTCATTACAGGGGTAATGACTCTCGAACGGGTCTAAGGGATATTGAATACGTACGCATAAGAACTAGAAGGTTATTATCTATGCGCACTATATGTAATTTCAAGAATATTTCATTTAATTATCATAAATGAAACATACTATATATATGAATTAATAATAATTGTTCGTGACACAAATTAATTTTAGAAAAAATGTTGAAAACTCCCCCCCCCCCCCCCCCCCCCCCCCCCCATTTGGACAATAATCTTATGGTCATGCCATTTCCAAAGTTAACCAACCCAACACCGTTCCACTATAATCCAACAGCAACAACAACAACAACAACAACAACAAACCAACAAATGTGTATCCCGTACTCCTTCTAATTCATCTACTCAATTAATTAATTTCATCATGTCTTATAAATATATCATCATTAAAGCTATAAAATTAAAGTTACATTTTATTAATCAATTTGTCCGTTTCAAATGTCACGGTGTAATATTAATGTTTAAAAACTTAGTTCTGGATTCCAAAACAACAACATCTAATAATTAAAAGTATCTTAAACATGGGGAGAATCATTATGTATTAGCCAACAATATTTGGGTATTTATACTTAAGGGTACAACATATATTTGGGTATTTACACATTAATTTGAGATTTTTAAACCATTTTTAATTGAACCCTTAAGTATTAATTTGAGATTTTTATAAGTCCCAATTCCAAATCCTATTATGACTATTATGTAATAATGCATAATGATTTAAATACCAAAGCCTTAATACCAACCCCTCCCCCACCACCACCACCCCACCACACACACATACACACTCACCCACCTGCACACACATACACACACACAAACCACCCACACACCCTCTGCCCCACCACCCCCCTTCCCCCACCACACACACATGCACACACACACACACACACCTGTACACGAACACACATACATACACACCTGTACATGCACACACACCACCGCCACACGCACACACAAATGTATACGCACATACACAAATATACACACACATATATACAAAGGAAAGAGAAAGAGAGGAAAAACCTAAAAATTTCTTAGAGAGAGAGAGCAGTCGCTTAGAGAGAGAAAAAAGAGGGAAGTGAAAACGGTGGGAAAAAAGAAGAGGGAAGGGTTTTTTTACGAACTAAGTTTTCACGACCTATCACAGTCTTTGACCATGATAACTTTATAAGCTTGTCACAGTCATTGAAAGTGACAAGCCTTTGTCACGGACTTGTCACGGTCATTGACCGGCCGTGATAAAAAAATGCGTGTGTTACCGTCAATGACCGTGACAAGGGTGGTCGACTGAAAGGTGACAATTTGGCCTTTTTGGTGTATTGGTTGTAAAAGACCTGCAAAAACCTGATTTTAGAGCAGGTATTTATAGCAGCAAAAAATGAAAAGGCAACGCAATGTCATTCGAACGACATCTAGAGGTCGTTAGATACCTCAAGAAATGACTTTAAAAATGAAGTATTAAAAACCAGAATAGTATGTGGTCGTTAGATGCATTTAATAAATGAAGTATAGCGCGATCTAAGAAACGATAAGTACTGTCATTTGATCAGGTTGTTAGAATGACATACAAATGTCGTTTGAACGACACTGTAATGTCATTTGAATAACTTAAAAAAAAATATTTTTATTTCTTATTTTTTAAATAGCCATCCTTGTTTTAATAAAAGAACTAACAGCTATAAAACCATTTAAAATGGTCTCCCAAATATAAATATGAATATTATTAACTACCTTTAACGAAGTGGAGTTAGTGGAGACCGGTTGAAGATGCACGACGCACGTTAAGGGTGATGGTTGCATGTTGATGATATGTGCTGCTAGAGATTAGGATAATGTACGTCAAGAATGAACGATGAAGATGTGCCAAAAGAAGCAGTATGTAGTGGTAAACGACATATCAACTGTGATCTAGGACAACTCAAAAATTCCTAGAATCTTGACAAACATTTATAAAATCATGTTCTTACAAATCTCCCCCTATGTCTATACCGGTACATACATAAAAAATCCGAATTATGCATCCCAAAAAATCCAAAGACATACAATCTAATATCCCCAAAAATCCCATAAATGGAAATATCAAAGTACATGCCTTCAACGTCTTTAAAGTTTCAATACTCCAATGTTTCTTTGTCATCATCAGGTGGGCAAAAAATGATCATCAATTTGTATCTACGAACATGATACAAGAAACAAATACCCGTGACGCGTAAAAATTTGAATTAGAATGATAAGCATAAAGACAATATCAATTAAGCATAAGCAAATCATTATTAAATCAAATAAATATACTCCCCTATAATCCGTTCTCCCCCTTTTTATAATGTCCCCAAATAGACAAATAAGAAGAAAGATAGCAATGTATACGGAGAGTGCCACAAGGTAATAAACTCCTATTTTTCAATTTTTCTTACACAAAAACTATATAACAAAGAATCACATCATGAAAAAACACTAAGATAACCAAGTCAATGATAGCGTAAATGTAGGGACGTGAACAAATTCTATAGGAAAATCAATGCAAACATTCATAACATACGTGCACGATGAATTTTGGACACTCCTATCAAATGAACTCAAAATTGTCCTTAGGTGTAAAAATGTTGAATTTAAATGACACCGGCTCAATCTAAACAACAAATCAAAGTCTGAAATAATTTTCACACCAATAACGTCTAAAGCTATGTAATGCTTTTTCAAGACTTTGTCAGGATGTGCAAACATGTTGATTCCCCACCAAACTCCCTCATAAATATTAATGATCATATTTTTCAACTCTAATTTTTTCTTTTGAATGATCAAATTAAACTAAACTAGTTTGGCCTTGGCTACTTTTTACAATGCCACACTTTTTTGGATCTTTTTAAACCTCTTGGTTCTTGGCTATTTTTTATAATGCCACACTTTCTAAGCCCATTTTAAATGGTGGATTTCTCACAAAGGATATTGGTGACTTTCTTAGCCCTCTCCCATGTATATCACATTAAATAAATTCCTCACGGGCAACGGTTCTTACATGCACCACTTTCATTGTCAAGTTTTATTGCATTTGGTTCGTTTTAAAGGCAGGATGGAGATGAAAACACTTCGGCCAACAAGTGATGGACAAGTACAATAATCAAATAAATTCATGTATGTGTGCATTAAAGGAGATAAGGAACCAAAATGTACAATTATATTACTAATCACATCGAAATTACTTCAAACATTATAAAGCACATGGATGAATTGATGTAGCATCTCAAATCATTATCAAAAAGTCACATGAAATATGGAAATGATGTTGTGACTTTGGTCATCCTAAATGTACATCCATAAAAGGTGTAAACAAATTACAAAAATCTTTTTGTGTTTTTCAAAAAAGTTATAAAGACAAAATCTTTTTGTCTTTTTCTTTTTCTTAAAAACCGAAAATATTTTTCTATTTTTCAAAAAAATAAGAAAAAAATCGTAATATAATACACAGTAATAGTACAAATGATACAGTCTAGCAATAGGAATCATATGATATGAGCATGAAAAATGTATCCAATACTAGACATGGTAACCACCCTTCAGCGAACTGTGCAGATTCCTAAAGACTTCCTAAGACTCTCGAATCTAAGGGCATCTAAAGGCTTCGTGAAAATATCGGCTAACTGGAGGTCGGTGGACATAAAACTCAAGGACACAACTTTACCTTCTACCAACTCTCGAATAAAGCGCTCTCGTATCCTAAAGTACTTTGTGCATGAATGCTAGACTGGATTGCGGGATATGTGTATCATGCTCATGTTATCACAGGAAATAGTCATGGTGTCCTGTGATATCCCATAATCCTCCAGCATCTGCTTCATTCACAGAAGTCGTGTGCAATAACTCCCAACAGTTATGTACTCAGCGTCCATAGTGGATAAAGAGATGGAGTTTTACTTCTTGCTCAACCAAGAGACAAGAGTATAACCAAAATAAAAACACCCACCAGAAGTTCTCTGACATCCATCTACATCCTCAGCCCAATTGGCATCCGAATAGGGGGATAAACGGTCATCGGTATCAAAGGAATAACAAATATCGTATGAGAGAGTCCCACTCACGTTTTTTATAATACCTTTAAGAGAAAATAAGTGCGACTCTTTCATGGACGCCTAATATCATGCACAGACTCCAACACTAAAGTCTATGTCGAGACGACTGGAAGTCAAGTAAAGAAGACTGTCTATCATACTCCAATACAAGATTTGTTCTACGTCCTTGATTGAAGTTTCCTTATTATGCTTAGTTGAAGCACTTATCGGGGTACGTGCATGCTTAGAGGATTCCAAACCAAATTTCTTCACAAGGTCTCTTACATACTTTGATTAAGATATGAGTATCCCATCATCTAGATGACAAACCTGGATACCAAGGAAGAATGTAAGCTCACCAACCATGCTCATCTCGAGCTCACTCTTCATATCCTCCTTAAAGTCATGAGCATGATGGGAGCACGTGGATCCAAAGACGGTGTCGTCCACATAGACCCGGGTAACCAAAATAGAACCTCGTTCTCTCCTAACAAACAATGTCTTATTAACTCCCCCTCTTCTAAAGCCATGGGCCAAGAAATAGGACTCTAGTACCAAGAACGGGGTGCTTGCTTCAAACCATATAGGGCTTTCCTCTAATAGTAGACGTGTTCAGGGTGCTTAGGGTCTTCAAACCCTTTCGGTTGTTCCACGTATACCTCCTCATGTAGATTTCCATTAAAAAACACTTTTGACACCCATCTGATATAAATTGAAGTGCAGATGACATGCGATGGAGAGTAGTAAATGGACAGACTCGGGCCTCACAATAGGAGCAAATGTCTCCTCAAAGTCTACACCCTCAATCTGTGTGTATCCCTAAGCTACCAACCTATCCTTGTTACGTATAATGGTACCATTATCATCCATCTTATTCTTAAAGATCCACTTAGTACCAATTACATTCTTCTCACTAGGACGGGGGGATAAGTTACCAGACATCATTATTTTTAAACAAATTGAGTGCTTTATTGACATTCTTGGGCTCCATTTTTTACATGTAGCACAGAAAGCTAATAACGTCTTCTAGCTGAGCGCGAGTCTTAACCCCTAAGGTATGATCTCCTAGGATGGCGAAAGGGTTATGACTCTTGAGAACCCAAGCAGGAGTGTCAGCTAAATCAAGAGTAGGGTCCACCCTAGGTAGGTGAGGGACAATGGGATCATCACATAAAAGTGCGTCATCCTCACACAAAAGGATAGTATCAACAAACTCTGGCGGTTCATCATCTTACATGGTGATGTTTATTGGCTCCATAACCTTAGAGCTACTCAGGTTAAAAACTCAGTATGCTCTACTTGTCAATGAATATCCTAACAGAATTCCCTCACCTCTCCGGGAGTCAAACTTTCCTAATTTCTCTCTATCCCTAAGAATGTAGCACTTACTCCCAAAGACACAAAAATACGAAAGGTTGGGCTTTTAAACTTTACACAACTCATATGGTGTCTGAAGTGTATGTGGACGAAGATATACCCTATTTACCATGTGACACGCGATAGACACCGCCTCTGCCCAAAACCTCATCAGCACTATACGACCGAGAAGCATGGATCTAGCCATCTCTGAGATCATCTGATTCCTCCACTCAACAATCCCATTTTATTGAGGAGTTTTCACGATCAAAATTTCATGTTTGATTCCAAGTATATCACAGTAAATATCCATTTTTTCTTCCTTAAATTCAATGTCGTTGTCACTACGCATTTTATTGATAGTGACATCGTGTTGATTTTGCGGGACACGGTACATGGTAGTAAGAAACTCTACATCATTGGATTTCTCTCTCAGGAAGCCTACTATGGAATAATGAGAGAAATAATCTAACATCACGAGGATATACCTCTTACCACCCAAACTCTCAGTGCGAGTAGGACCCATAAGATCCATGTAAATCAACTCAAGTACACGTGTAGTGGTAATGGATTTTAACTTCCAATGGTGACTATGGACTTGTTCTCACAACTGATAGGGACCACAAATTGTGGAAGTTGGCTTCCCAAGTGATGGCAAGCCACGTATTAGGTCCTTTTTAGCTAAACACTCTAAATCTTTATAATTAACGTGACCTAGTCATTGATGCCACATATCCATACAAGAGATCGTGGTGCTGTTGCAGACAAATAAGGACTTGGGCACAATCCTATAATAGTTATCTTTTGTCCTCACCCCTTGCAATAGAAGTTTACCAACTTGATCATAAACGTTACACTCCTTCCGGTTAAGTTTTACAGCAAAGTCAGCATCGCACAACTAGATAATGCTGAGAAGGTTTTCTTTCAACCCTTTGACGTACAAAACGTTATCTAGCTTAGGAAATTCGGGTATATATATTGTACCTTGTCCTATTATGATAGATTTTATCCCGTCTCCAAAGGTGACTTTACCTTCCTTTTTATCATTAAGGTAGGTGAGAAATGAGACATCACATGTCATGTGTCTGGAGCACCCACTATCAAAATAACACTGTGAGATATTATGAGCTTTAAGAGCAACATGAACAACAAGGGATTTTACATCATGATTAGGCACCCAAGAAGTTGTGACATTGTGTTTTCCCTTATCATTGTTGTATCTAGCCGGGATGTTGGAAGTATCCACTAATGGCACAAACATCAGTTGGAATTATTCCATCAAACTATGAGAAGTGGCAACTAGAAACTCAACCTACTCTTTAAGACTAGTAAGATCACTGGTGTGGTGAGACGGAGCATGTGTACGTCGAGTCCGACCTAAACTATAGAAACACTCCCTAAGGTGGCATTATCTCTTACAATACGTACAAAATTACACGGTCTTAGGCCGACCTTGGTTTGATTTTCTTGCCCAAACTCTTCTTTGGGGTATTAGTTGATGGCCATATGGATTTTTTATAAACTCGGGAATCAATTCCAGTGTAATATGAGACGTGGAAGCAATGTCGAAACCTATTCCCTACCTTTCACCAAACCCAAAAATGGGGTTGATGAGCATCTTTTTCATCTTTCCAGATATGTCCTCAATCTTTACCTTGATCTCCCAGACTCCCTCAAGATCATGAGTGAGTTGGGCTACGATGGCTTTAAGTTTCTTTCAATCTTTTATGGATGCAAGGAACTCACTTGTAAGACTAGCCACTTATTTGTTCAAGTCCCCTTTCTCTTTTTGAAAAGCACTCTCTCTTTCTCCAAACGCTCTCTCTCTCTACATAAACTTTCTCTCTCTCTCTCTCTCAAAGTCATGTTAACTATGGACTATTTCTATATCGCCTCTCTTAAATCTTTCTCTAATGCAATGATCCTAAGAGCTGACCCTTTGTTTTTCTTTTTAGTTTTAAAGTACTCTGCATATAAATCGGCGTACGCGCGTGTGACAACCCGTGACTTTGGGACTGAGAAATTTAATTTTGGGGAGAAATAAAATTTATTTAATTTGGATATTTTTAAAATTTGGAAATTGAGGTCCAAAAATAGAGGACGTTACAAAGTATTTCGGATGATAATTTTGAGTGTACCATCGATCCCGGATGGGTCGAGATAGTCGAAATGACTGTCATTGGGTTTTAATTCGGCTCTTGAATATTTTTAAGTAGTTTGACTCGAATTGGAGTGAACGAGTCATTTAAAGTGTGTATTAACATTTAAAACTGGTTTTATTATTTTAAGGTATTTAAGGGCTTACGATTTCAGCCCTTCTCATTTGTGAGAAGAGAGAAATAGAAAGAAAGAAAGAAAGAAGAAGAAAGGAAGAGAGAGAGAAGGGAAATCTTGGAGATTTCGGCCCAAACGCTATCTAGAGGATGATTCAACCTCTATAATTCTCAGGCAAGTGTTTAATCTTTCTAAATAATTCAATTATGTATTTAATTTCATAATTTGTGGATAAGAAAATTAGATTTTGGGTATATATATCAAAACCTAGATTTTGTAGTATAAATCTTAAAATTGATGTTTACACGTGGATTTAAGGAGTATAACTTGATGAAACTAGATATAGGATGAAATTTGATGTTGGGAACATATTTGGGTTGAAGATAATTGGATGGAAGTTGTATAATTTGGGTTTTGGAAATTTTGGGTTTTGGAGAATTAACCCCATTCCATGGCTTGCTGCACAAGCCGAATTCGCTAGGTTGCAAAAGCATCAGGTCTTTAGGGCCGAATTGATTCACCGCTAGCAAATCGATCCGGTATGTAGCAGACTTACAAGTCTAGTTGGGCTGAATCGATTCGGAGGGGCCGAATCGATTCGGAAATAGGGCAGTTTTGGATCATTTTTCCTAAGGAGAGTTTTACTCCTATTCTCTTGGGTTTCTCGATTTGGGAACATTCTTATATGAGGTTAGAGGCATGTTTTAAAGATTTATTGGGAACCTCTCGCATGATGAGATCGCGATAACGTATTGGGTTATTTTGGGGACTTATATACATATGTATTGTAGAGGGTCATATCGATATAGTGGGGAATCTCATTGAGAACGGTAGATCTATTTAGAGGTCATAAGTGAGCTTACATATGATGTAAGGTTTAGGACTCTTCGAGAGAGAGAGTGATGAGGGCCTGGCTCAAAATCGTAGGCCAAAGTTTGTGCCAAATCCTTACAGTGATAGGATTCTACTTAAAATGGATTGGGGACCGATGAGAGAGAGTGGTCGCATATCCTTAGTAATGTTTAACTTAAGGAATAGATTTCAAGAGCAATAATATTTAGGGGTTCATAAGAGTAATTGAACCGTATTTGGGATAGCGATTATATATCAGTGTGGTATTTCCCTAAGCGATGGGATCATGGGATGAATTTCAGATTGAACTTGAGGTTTGTAGACTATTAGTTATGCGTATATCAATAGTCGAAATTAGTACTAGAGATATTGATGTACAATTGGATATAGATGAGATTTGTAGTGATTGTTTCCTACACTAAACTTTGGGTGATGACCTTATTGTTGGAGATATATTGATGTTGGAAGATTATTTATATCATAGGAGATATGGATGAATATACTTCAAGTGAGGAAGCGCATTCATATATCGACGTAAGTTAATGTGTTTGGGATGACGGCTAGTATATTGATAATTATTTATACCTATAGCCGAGCTTATAAATCTTATACGTACGGATGAGAGATAGTGTGTATATATACGTGGATATGTGGTTATATATATATTTGTATAGATATGAATATATGTGTGTACTCATGCGTGAATATCTAAACCATATATGAAGGTTTAGTTATATGATGTAATCATATGTATGTATATATATTGTGCATGTGAATGATATATATACTTGTATTGTTAAGCATACCCCGCACATGTTATCATTGGGAAGTTGCGCGATGAGGGTGAGCACCCTGGCTCGATGAGCAGAGTGTGGATATTCCCCAGGTCATAGCGTCCATTATGTTATTATGTGATTTACATTCTTTTTGGGGAGAGACGAGGTGGCTATGTTTCATCTCATTGATCGGTTAGGAACTATGACCGCTTCCCGGACGTCGTGTGTGTGTGTTGGCCCCGATGTCGGTGATATTGAGTCCGATCGTGGTCCCCAGGATGGTATATGAGTGAAGCCCTGGAAGATGATAGCATGGTATAGTATATCGGCAGTATATAGCCGGTTGTATGACGTGTATGGACAATGTACATTATATATGGTATGTACACTTGGCTATGGGAATGAATGGTTGCATATATATATGTTTAGAGTAAATATATATATATATATATATATTATATCCTATAGGTGAAAGGATATGAATTTCTATGGTGTATATCTTGGGTGATTATGGTGTACCAGATTGTTGGGGGTTGATGTATCGCACTTAAGGAAAATTTCGGTTATGTCAACCTAAGGATCTAGTGGAGATTTTGGGGTTACTATTAGTTAGTAATCCAATTAGTAGTAGCATTATTTGTGTGATGACAACACGGATCCCTACAATCAACATGGTCAAGGAGTAGTGTATTGGGGGGGTTCCTTGTTTGGATTTCGCTTTGCGAGATGCTCCACGCACGAAACGCGGTACAATGTTGAGAGTAGTGAGAAGTTTTGTCCTTAATACTTATATGTAGCAGTAGTATGATTGCTGTGGATGACAGGATGGATCCCCACGATCGACATTGTCAAGGAGTAGTGTATTGGGGGGGTTCCTTGTTTGGATTTCGCTTTGCGAGACGCCCCACGCACGAAACGTAGTACAATGCTGAGAGTGGAGAGAAGTTTTGTCCTTATTAATTTGTATACATGTTATTTAGAGATAACATTATATTATTGAAGCCTAATGTTAATGGGTAACGTATTAAAACTTATAACTGGTATAAGTTAATAAATCAGAATCATTTAAGCCTAGTATGGCACATATGTATGTATATATTAAAGTGTGATTAGAAGGGGAAGGATTCTTGGGTTATGCTAGAATGGCAGGTCTTGCGGGTATAGGCCGTGCCTATTTTAAGTTAGATTGTCCTTATGGGTGGGGTAACTTACTTAAGATTCTAGGACGCGAATAGGTGCGCGCCATTAGATGAGAGGTGAGTTGGGGTTTCACGAGAGTGCGACTCCACCTTAATTATGAAATAAGTGCATTGATATTTATTATGCACGGTTAAAACACTTGCTAAACATTTTTACACATCGAGCTCTGACCCGTTCATATTTCTATCCTTATATATATATATATATATATTATTACATGTGTCCTACCGCAGGGATGTCGGATGCCCTTCTATCCAGAGTCGTGGGAGTCGTAACAGGTGCGGACTGTTGCGGGATATAGATTGTAGTCACTTCCTACTTCTTTGAGAATCTAGGTAGGATTCATGTTGTATATCGGGTTTATACCCAAGCGATATGTATAGATGTTTTTATTTTTTCTTTATGATGTTGTACTGTCTGTGACCCGACAGCATATTCGGGTATATCTCCTTTTGTATACTCATTTTCCTTTTTATTTCGAGCACTTTATTTTATCGTGGTGTTGGTGCATTCTATCTCATATAGTAGTTGATAGTGTTGGTTTGTTGTATGTGGTATGTTTTATTTAATTTTAACATCTCGCTTATAATGATTTCGGGTAGTTAGCCTTATTTATTTTAGTATTGTCAGTTGATGTTGAGATTGAGCCATCTGAGACTCATGATTTACTGTATTATAGGGCTGGCCACCCGTTATTATTTTAAGCAGGTTGTTACAGCGCGTTGTAGGTCATACTCGCTCTCACTTCCAGCATCCTCACCCTCACTCACATCGTTTTCACTGTCGAGGTGTCCTTGTGACGTATCATCCTCATCATTGTGAGATGCACTAGACTTACTCACATGACTAGCCATTCATGTGGTGAAGTTACATTTATGTGGTGATTCGACTTCTGAATCCACCGACTCGACCTCATTGTCGTCACTAAGGGTGGCGTTTAAAGCAACTTTGCCTTTGCCTTGATGCTTTAATCTAGTTTCACACTCAAAGGCTGTATAACCTCTCCCATCGTACTCGTAACACCTCTCCTCCTCTCTCTTAGGGGTGTCCTTTTTATCTTTTTCAAATTTCTTTTCAGATTTATTTTTCTTAAAACTCTTTTTGTCTTTAAAATTGCCATTATTTTTTAGTTTGAGAAATTTCTTGAAATTTTTAGCAAGAAGGTTCAAATCATCTAAATCAAAATCATATTAGAAATCTAACATTTCTTCCTCTCTCTCTCCTTTTAGACGCCTCTTCTCTCTATCTATACGACTCCTCACCTTTTTTAGACTAGGATTTAAGTGTTATCCCTTTCTCTTTAGGTATAACTGTTTTAGGAAACATATCAATTTCATAAGTCTGGAGGTCTCCTACAAGTTCTTCCAACCTAAGAAAGTCTAACATTCCTAATGAATTCAACACGGTGACTTTAGGGATGAAACACTTTGGAAGTGACCTTAAAATATTTTTAACTACTCTTGTGTCAGGTATTTTTTTTCACCAAAATTAAAGCTAGTATTGACAATATCTGACAGACGTGAATAGAACTCATCAAAACTTTCAGGTTCAATCATGGTTATTGTTTTAAACTAAGTAGTTAAATTTTGCAGTTTAGATGCCTTAACGGCATTTGTGCCCTCGTGTGTAGACTGCAGGATGTCCCGTGCCTCTTTTGACGTGGTACACATCATGATACGTCGGAACTCATCGGGTGAGATGGCTCCAAAAATTGCACTAAGGCCACGTGAATTATATGTGCTCCATTTAAATTCATTCTCTATCCAGGTAGACACACGTTTTAGATTTGTCACACTATCTACGATGACAGTAGGAGGAGTCCACCCTCTTTCAAAAATTATCCAGACACGTTCGTCTATAACTTTTAAACTAGATTTCATGTGGGCTTTCCAATATGCATAGTTTGTTCTGTCAAAAACTGGCATCCGATTATATAAGTTTTGCATTGAACTTAAGCTTCTTCAAAAATCAATTTTTTTTTTTAAATTGATATCCATAAAAATTTTGCGGAAAAAAATTATACAGTGTAATTGTGTAATTTGATCTGATACCAATTTGGGAGTGTGCATTCGTTCAATGTCTAAACTTATTTAATTAAATTATAGTTTTATCTCCAGTTCTACTTAAACCCTAAACATGCATCTAATGTGATTGAAATCAATAAAAACTAATTAGCATGTTGTCCAAACAATTACATACACGGATTGAAGAAAAATCCCCAAAAGGGGCAAAACCATTTATTACACTATATATTGTAAACATCGACTTACATATACATAGAGAAATATAACATGTTTGACAGAAGAATATCCATAGGCGTCGGTTCATTTTCGTCAATAGGAATTCCCTCAAGAACTCCCATGGTCAGCAAGAGATCCCTCAAGAGCTCCAACAGTCAGCAATGGAGACAGGCTTCCTTCTCCACAAGATGTACTCCAAGAAATGGTAATATGATCAAAAGGGTTTAACAATGATTCACATATATCATTTGGGATATTTGGGTGAATCAAAATAAGTTTTAAACTAAAATATTGAAGTCTTAAATCGCAGTAGTTCTGTAGAAAATGGAGTTGTAAAAGACTTTCAAAAACCTGATTTTAGAGCAGGTATTTATAGCAGCAAAAAATGAAAAGGCAACACAATGTCGTTCGAACGACATTTAGAGGTCGTTCGAACGACACTAGATGTCGTTAGATACCTCAAGGAATGACTTTAAAAACTAAGTATTAAAAACCAAAACAGTACGTGGTAGTTAGATGCATTTAAGAAATGAAGTATCGTGCAACCTAAGAAACGACAAGTATTGTCCTTTGATCAGGTCGTTAAAACGACATTGTAATGTCGTTTGAACGACTTAAACAAAAATAGTTTTATTTCTTATTTTTTAAATAGTCACCTTGT
Source organism: Sambucus nigra (assembly GCA_949130495.1). Classification (NCBI taxonomy): domain Eukaryota; kingdom Viridiplantae; phylum Streptophyta; class Magnoliopsida; order Dipsacales; family Adoxaceae; genus Sambucus; species Sambucus nigra. Next base: position 354,239,676 of record OX422215.1, read on the forward strand.
TTTAATAAAGGAACTAACAGTTATAAAACCATTTAAAAGGGCTGCACTACAAGAAAAATTGACTTTAGCGACGTTTTGTAAACGTCGGTATAAATTCTATAGACGTCGGGAATAAAAATCTCGATGTTTGGCCAACATTTTTAGAAAACGTCGGCATATCTACAGTCGGAAAATTACCGTCGTTTGTAAAAAACGTCGGATACAGATTCCCCGACGCTTCCTGCTACATTTATTAAGTGTCGGCAATTGTCCCCGCCTTGTGATATAAATGCGACTTTTTTTTAAAACGTTGGATTTTATCTCAACGTTTCCCCAAAAGCGTCGGGAATATTAAATTAAGATATTAACACAAAATTTAATCATTTATAATGAAAACATCACAATGTTAACATAAATATTTTACTTAAACATCCCATACTATATTCCAACTTTTTGGTGTGAAACATAAATATTTTAAGTGCCATATAATATCCAAGTAAATATCCTTAATATTATAATGGATCCCTCAAAGAAATTATCAATTAACCACAATAGTATCTAATCATCCCAAAACAAAATGAAGAAAGTGTATCTTCAAACATCCCAAACTTGTCTACTACTAAGCCAAATATTCCAAATAAAATATAAACATATATTATCATCAAAAACTACTAGATTAACGTTCAAAACAATCAATACGATATTTTCGCGAACATAGGCATGACAGAACCACCTGCAAAAAGAAAGAAAATAAGTATTAAAAAGTAAATAAACCAATGTAAAAGTGATGCACAAAAGAAAAATGAAAGGTGGTGAGGGACTTACTTCCCAATTCAAACTTTTCAATTAGTTGGTATTTTTTGCCTTCTTCATCCGCTCCTAAAATTTGAACAAGAAAATTGTTGGAAGATGGATAGTAATTAGCTTCAATGTTTTCAAATCAACAATTTATATAGTAATAATGAAAACTTATAATAACTTGTACGAGAAAACTGAAAAATGGTGATGTATATAACTTCAAAATATATTTTCAAATATAAAAGAATAAAAAAAAATGTAATATGTTAATAAATAATATTCCCATATAGCTTATGAAGTTTGCGACCGACCCAAATAAAAACCGTAAGCCACATAATCTAGGTCTAGTAACATTTTTTATATCCAAATTCCAAAAGGGATCCTTAAAGTTTTAACATTTTTTATGACAAATTGTGGTCAACGCATTATTATAAGATTTATAAAAATATATGTATTATTTTAACAAATTGTGGTCGGCGCATTACTATAAGATTTATAAAAATAGACGTAATGTTGTAAATTACTTTTTTTCGTTGTTGGCTACTATAATATATTTTGTTTTTTCCATGCATTCGAATAAATGAAGTGATAAAAACATGTGGATGTGATAAAGTAAATAGTTATGTAATAGCAAAACATGTTTAACACACTTATTATTTTCAAAAAAAATCGGCAGAGTTTCCTTTGTTTACTCATGAAAACCAACTTATTTTGACATTTAAAATTAACTCATCGACAGCAACAACCACCAAATTAAACCACAAATAAATCCCTTCCACCAATTTCAACATATACAGCCTCATAAATTAGTTCCATCAACACATGTTCAACGAATTGCCATTGGAACGAGTATAACTATCATATATATAATGGATCTTATATGCATCAAACGATTAACATATTAAAGCTCTTGCTTTAAAATGTGCCATGAAGAATTTTAAATGAAAAAATACTAAGCCTACAATAGTTACGAAGTTGAGTTCACGATATGATTTGTGGTGGTGCCTTCATTGAGGATTGCGATCGACGTTGCGATTGAACCTCAGATGTTAAAGGTTGCAACTGTGGTGATGCTACATGATCAACATTGGCGTTGACAGGAACCTAGCAATTAGAATATACAAAAAATTAGATGTAATGCACAAAATTAAGAAAATGTACTCATATATCCAACAATTAATAAAAGTTGACCTGTTTAGCGCCTAAAGAAGCATCTCGCATAGATTGGATAAAAGCACCCATAGAATGCATACGAGACTGCATAAAATCACGCATTTGAGTTTCCACCAGTTCATTCATCTGAGATTCCATGGCAAGTATATTTTCTTGCATCTGAGCTTCCAGTTTCTCTTTCATTTCAGTTTCCTTCCTCTCATATTCTGCCTCTATCTCACGTCGCATCCTCTCATGTTCAACCTCCATCTCACGTCTCATCCTCTGTAGCTCTTGTTGATGCCGTGACTCAATATCTCTCAACTCAGATTGGGATTGCATATATGATGGTCCAAATATCATACTCGGAGAGACACCGAGTCCATATGTGCGCACATGCCCATGTCTTTCGAGTCCCATAACTTGCCTAAATATATCATCCCGTGCAACGTCGGTCTCCGCTGTCTCTAGATGTTGCAAATCTGGATCATCCATCTCTTGCTGCAAAAAATCAACCCCAGTTCTTGCACAAACTTCAAATTATATCATACATATGTAAGAATCCCTATATACATAATTAAATTTCCATCAACCCCAGATCTTATACAAACTTCAAATTGAAGGTTTTTTTTTCCTTAGTTTCTTCTTTTTGATTTCACTAACTAATGTTCATTTTTAGCTAGGAGCTCACGATATACTGTTTGTGGTATTTTACTCGACAGACTAATGTTCATTTTGATATATGCCTTATCATTTTCGTTCACCCTTCCATGGCCTAGCGTCATCTATGCGGTCACGTTGTATTACTACAAGAGAGGCAATAGGGTTCAATTTACCCTTGCTCAACTGCGAAATTCAAAAAAGTGGGCCATTTACATATAGAAGGGTTAATGTTAGTATTACATTCATGTTTGACATTCCCCTCCAAGAAGTTGTGGCCATGGACTCCTAAAGCCTAATTGTGGAAATCTCACCAGAGGAAAGAAACCCCATCTTTTCGGATTCGTCAGTCTCTTCTAGCAACTACTACTACATTTTAGTGAGAAATTTTTATACGAGTTTTTATTCTTATCTTTCAATACCCTTTTCTTTTTATATATTTTGAAAACAAACTTCTGCCAGAAATACAACTTAGTTAACTTTATTTTCGTAAATGAATTTCTGAATTTTGAGACATCTCAAATGGAATTCTGAATTTTGAAAAAATAAGGTAATGTCTTCCAACACTTCCCAGCGCTTGGAGATACGACGATTTGGCTATAAAATGTTCCCATCTTCTAAAATAGATTTTGGAGGCTCCTTGCCACGAACGAAACATATGCATATGTCATCATTTCTGTAATCAAGTTTCCTCATTAACTCGCAGCTTTCCTTTTTACCAAAGCAATCCACGCAAACCTCTAGACAAGTCTTAATCATGGGCCTTTTAGAATCACCCTCACGCTTTGCTCCAAGAGAATTCATAAGTTCCTCGAAAATTAACATCTCTTCGCAAGACCCAACTGAACTATTGTCCATACAATTACTTAGATGAATTTCAGCAAATAAGCCTTTCTCCTCTGTACAACCCCAAGCTTCACAAAACAATTTATAGGGTAGATTGGACAAGTTTTTTTTTAATTGGTGAATAACACTGTATATTATATAGCTGCTACACAGCAGTTATCCATTATTAACATTGTTGAGTATAGAAGTTATTCATTATTAGCATTGTTTGTGTTTGACGAGTGCTCCGATGAGTGTTTTCTAGATTTGACGAGAAGTTTCTTGGCCCACGGCTAATGATATTGTTTCGATGGTGAGAGACTAAATCATCATGCTCATAATGAGTTTGTGTTACTGCTGCCATATTTGAGCAGAGGATGCATTGGATGGACAAGGTATTTTGTATGTGAACAGTAATACCCAAGTTAAGAAAAGATGTGTTTCAATATAATAATGAACGAGTACAATTTCTTAAATATAAAAAAGGGGAGCTGTAATATAGGACTAACTGTTGAACACGTTTTGGAATTCAAATGAATTCCAACCGGCTAAAGTGGACAAGTGCAGATGGTTGTAAGGTCAGCTAATAACAACAAAGATGTACTACAAAATAAAAATTTCCAAGTTGTTTTACCAAAAGAAAAAACTTTGTTGACTCACCAATTTGACTTAATAGATGGACCTAATATTTTTCAATATGCATCTCGACAGGTCCGAGTAGCAAATGTTCCAATCTGAACTCCGAAAAAGGTACAGGGAATATGAACTCCCATTTCAGTTGTTCAGCAAATGATCAGGATGTATGACTTTGACACGAATGGAACTAGACCTCAGCTCAATGGTCTCATCCCCAGCTCCTTCCAATTTCGTGGTTTCTGGTGATGGGTTTGCTATCCGAGATCTCATCAAAAAATTGGGCAAAATTTGCAACGCCGGAGAGATCTTGCTGCCACTTTTTCCACCAACTTCGTGTTACACAACACCTTTGAATTCTCCACCAAAGTTACATACACCAATTATGGATCACTTTCTTGAAGAGAACCCAAAGCCATTGAATTCTCCTTTACCGGTGGTTTCTGGTGATCCTGGTTTTTAGGAGAGGGCGACAAAATTTTCTTGCTTTGGTAGTCGCAATTTCAATGGTCGGAACACTCAATATGGGGTCAACAATACTGATTTTAGTATAGGACTATTAATTCATTAATGGGGACTGGAAATTTAGGGAGGGTTTCGAGTAGTCCTTCTCTCAAAACAATGGGTGGCCATGAAAACAAAAATTCTGCTCAGAGGTGGAATTGTGTACTAACAAGAAATTCAGTAGATTTTTCGAGTCTGCTGCAAATTCCAATGAGGAATTATCTGTTTCTGAACAAAACCAAAAGGCCGAGACTGGTGATTGTATTTGTACATATCTTATTCGTTTGTCTTCATTATAAGATATATTCAAGAATTCTAATATATCGTATTTTTACAACTAAAAAATTTATACCCGGGTAATTCGTTTGTCTACATTCTAATATATCCCTTTGGTGATTGTATTTGTACAACTAAAAAACAACTTATTTGTATTGAAATTATAATAACTTTTTAGAATATCATCGTGCCTTAAGGCATGGGCATACCCTAGTATATATATACGTATGTATGGCCTTACAAGATTTTCAAAAACCTATCACAAACCTACTCAGAGAATTTCTAAAAAGACCACTTAGGACAACCTCTAAGCCAATTGACAGGGACCTCTCAACTCAAGGCAGTACCCCCATAATGAGTAGCCTCTACAGGTTTTGGTGGGACTGTACAGTGACAGGCAGTCCCATATTTTATTAAGGAATTGTCCGAACAAGAAGTATTCGAACAGAAAAAGTCATTATATTAGTTCTTTGAATAACTTTTAAGGAGTGTAAAAAAGCACAATTTTTTTATTCATTTGATCCGTTAACTGACCCGAGTTTTTGCATCACAGGTATATAAGTCGGACGCGTAAAAAAACAATTCCAACAATAGAAATCATATGGGTGGACATGATTAAACTGGCTATAGAAATATGAGTTTTTGCATCACAGGTATATAAGTCAATCTAGCTATATTATGAATCTATTACAATAGAAATCATAGGTAATTAAACTGGCAATATTCCCAACATTCCAACGAAATCTTAGGGATTTTATTGAGTGGGGCATTATATGGGAGATATAAATAAAAGCCGTAACCATCGATTTGTTGGGATTGATAATGCCATGCAGGGAACCTATATAATAAGATGAGACAACCCTCTACTCTATGTACTGCATACGAAGGACTGTTTAATTTTTGAATTTCTGTGAGATTGGTTGCGACATCATCATCATTCATAATTTTAAATGTCTATGAAAGCCATAAATGCAATATTAAAGATGACAGACTAGTCTAACTATTTCTACAGTACTAACGGCGACAGATTTAGTCGATTAAAATGGGTGCTTTAGTTACAAATAACACATCATTATGAAAAATATTAGTGGCAAGTGGTTGACTGTGCACAATCTAATTTAAAACCACATTTTTCTTTTTCAACTTTATACATGCTTGGTCATTCACAACCGACAAAAGTCATTAATTTCGATCCCTCATCTCATCACCCAGTAACAATGTAAAAATTTCAATCAAAAGGCACAGACATATGGTGTGACGGGTAATTTTTTGGTGAAAATTAAACAACTAATGGTATGGTGGAAATAACATCTCGGTAAGAGCAGTGATACACTTGCTTATGATTTAGTACTTACGATTAGTACCGAATAATTAGAGGAAGTGACAAAAGTAAACATTATAAAATAAAACAAGAGATGATAGAGGGAAACACTCGCAGGAATTTGGTCCTTGTTCTCTATTCTGAAATCAGTGCGAAAACAGATTGGTATGATTTAAAGATGTTGAAAGAGTTGGCGCTTGCGTTCAATTAAGAAATAATATAATAAACACCTTTTAACCCAAACAAGCCCTAAACAAGCAACCAGATGTGAATGAAACAATATGAAATCATGCACGAGTTATTCAAACACACATAATTGAGGAAAAATCCCCCACAGGGGCAAAACCATTTATTTTCACTATAATTTGTAAGAAAACGGATTACAATCGGATTACAATGAAAAATACAAGTTGACTAAGAATTACCCTCAGGTATCGGATTCTGTAGTCGCGGCTGGAATTATCCCTTTCCAGTAGGGCTGTAATGAAGAGGAAGAAACGGTCCACTTCACAAGGGTTGAACAGCAGCAATGGTGTTCTTGGGTTACGAAACTTGATTCACATAGATATGGAAGATGTGTGAATCTAAAAACCTAGAATCATAGGACTCAATAGGTGAAGACTTTAGGGTTGATATGCTCTGAAAAACGTGGGAAAGTCTTATCGAAACCAACTACTGATCGTGGTTTAAATAAGGAGTCAAAACCCTAAAAAATCTGAATCACGATCTGGGAATCCAGGGCGGACCGGTCCGGGCCTGAGGCGGATCGGTCCGATAGCGGATCAGTTCTTTTAAATTGAAGCAGATTCGGTTCGCAATCGGTTCGGTGCTCTCTGGATACAATTTGCAAGGCGGACCGGTCTGGGACTGGGCGGATCGGTTCGCTGGCGGATCGGTTCCTTTTTTATTTCAGCGGATCGGTCCGATAGTCAGAGGCGGATCGGTTCGTTTTAATTTCAGGCGGACCGGTCCGGCTGACTGGATTTCTGAATTCTTCCTTTCTTTTGATCTTCGGATTCCGTTGATGATGAATGGACTTTGAATCTTTGCAACGGTGTTACGGCTATTGACATATACAAGTATGTTGGACAAAAATGTCCTTACAAATCTCCCCCTATGTCTATGCCGGAACAAACATAAAAAAATCCGAATTATCTATAATCACAATGCCTATACAAATCTACCCTTCCATGAACCCAAAAACTGAAAGTGGTACAAATGACTAAGGCTGCATCGTTTGTTCTTCAAATCTTCAGAAATCTCACCGCTTTTCTCATCAGGGTGTGCAACATGGGATTATCAAGAGATGTACCTACACACATGAGGCAAAGCAAATACCAAGTGACGTATCGAGTTTGAAATGAGATAAACATAAGCATATATATCAATTTAAGATGATATTCTCAGAATTTCAAAACTCCCCCATAATCAGATAATTCATTCTCCCCCTTTTTATGATGTCCCCAAATAGACAAATGAGAGAAATAAATCAAGCAATCAAGTACCGGGGTGACACAAGGCATAAAATCACACCATGAATGAACATAAAACAACCAAGTCGGTGATAGCGTAAAAGAATGGGTGTGATCAAAATTCGATAGGAAAATCAAAGCATAAAAGCATGACATATGTGCACGATGAATATTGGATATTCCTAACGAATGAACTCAAATGCTTCCTTTGGTGTAAAAGATTGGAAATATAAGACATTGACTATATCAAATCTACAAATCAAAGCTCAAAGTGATTTCTACACCAATAACGTCCAAAATGATTTTCATGCTTTTTCAGGACTTTCAAGGAAGTGCAAACCCGTTTTTATTCTCCAACCAAACTCCCTCATATTTATATTATAATAGAGGTATACTAAATTCTCAAACTTTGGAGAATTGATGGTGAAACCTAAATGGCCCAGATTTGGCATGAATTGCTTTTTATTGCCTTATCAATTTTTTTTCTGGCTCTTTTAACCTCTTAGGACCTCGGATATTAAAAGTTCCTCCATTTTTTTTAGATCCATTTTAACGGTGGCTTTTGCGCAAAGGATAGGAATAAACTTTCGCAGCCCCTCCCCGTTATGAAAATATACACACAGTCTCACCAAAACGGTTTTTACATGCAATCCAATCTTGTCAAGTTTTATCGCATATTGTACATTGTATAGACAGAATTGAGATAGAAACACTCAAGCCAATATGTGATAGACAGGTGCAATAATCAAATATAGCCGTGCATGTGTGCATTAAAGGATATAGGATTCAAACATGTAGGAAGATATCACTAATTACATCTCAAGGACTCCAACCAATGTTAAGCACATGGATGAAATGATGTAGCGTCTCAAATCTCTACCAAACAGTCACATGGATATATGAAATGAAGTTGTGACTTGGCTATCTTAAATGCTCATCCATAAAAGAAGCAAAATACAAAAATCTTTTTGGATTTTTCAAAAATTTTGTCAAAATAAAATATTTTTGTGCATTTCTTAAAAGTTTTCTTAAAGGAAAATCTTTTTGTATTTTTTTTCAAAAAAAAATATAAAAAGCAACAAGAATAAAACAAAGCTGTACAACTAAGCAATGGTACATATAAAACAGACTAGCAATAGGAAGCATATGATATGAACATGAAGGAGCATCCTATTCTAGACATAGACCAACCCCTCAGTCAACTGTGCAAATCCCTAAAGATTTCCTAAGACTCTTAAATCTAAGGGCATCTAAAGGTTTCGTGAAGATATCGGCTAACTGACGGTCGGTAGGGACAAAACTCAGGGATACGAATTTCTCTTCAACTAACTGACGTATAAAGTGCTCACGTATCCTGATGTGTTTTGTGCGCGAATGCTGAACTGGATTGCGGGATATGTGTATCGCGCTCGTGTTATCACAGGAAATGGTCATGGTGTCCTGTGATATCCCATAATCCTCCAGCATTTGCTTCATCCACAAGAGTTGTGTGCAACAACTCCCTGCGGCTATGTACTCAGCCTCCGCAGTGGACAAAGAGATGGAATTTTGCTTCTTGCTCAGCCAGGAGACAAGAGCAGAACCAAAATAGAAGCATCCACCAGAAGTGCTCCTACATCCATCTACATCCCCAGCCCAATCGGCATCCGAATAGGCGAACAGACGGTCATCGGTATCAAAGGAATACCAAATCCTGTATGAGAGAGTCCCACTTACGTATTTAATAATACGTTTTAGAGCAAGTAAATGTGACTCTTTTGGAGATGCCTGATATCGCGCACAGACTCCAACACTAAAGGCAATGTCGGGACGACTGGCAGTCAAGTAGAGGAGACTACCTATCATACTCCGATATAAGGTTTGCTCTACGTCCTTGCCTGAAGTGTCCTTACTAAGCTTGGTAGTGGTACTCACAGGTGTACGTGCATGCTTAGCGGAGTCTAAACCAAATTTCTTCACTAGGTCTCTAGCATACTTAGATTGGGAGATGAACATCCCATCCTCTAGCTGACGAACCTGGAGACCAAGGAAGAATGTAAGATCACCAACCATGCTCATCTCAAACTCACTTTGCATCTCCTCCTCAAAGTGGTGAGCATGCTGGGAGCATGTGGATCCAAAGACTATGTCGTCCACATAGACCTGGGCAACCAAAATAGCACCGTCATCTCTCCTGACGAACAACGTCATATCTACTCCCCCTCTCTTGAAGCCACGAGCTAAGAGATAGGAAGTAAGCCTCTCGTACCAAGCACGGGGTGCTTGCTTCAAACCATACAAAGCTTTCCTCAGATAATAGACGTGCTCAGGGTGCTGAGGGTCTTCAAACCCTTTTGGTTGTTCCACATAAACCTCCTCCTGTAGAATGCCATTCAGAAAGGCACTCTTGACATCCATCTGATACACCTTGAAGCGCAGATGACATGCGAAGGCGAGCAGAAGACGGATGGACTCAAGCCTCGCAACAGGAGAAAATGTCTCCCCAAAGTCTACACCCTCCATCTGTGTGTAGCCTTGAGCGACCAACCTAGCCTTATTTCGGATTATGGTACCATTTTCATCCATTTTGTTCTTAAAAATCCACCGGGTACCTATCACATTAATCTCACTAGGTCAGGGGACAAGTTCCCAGACATCATTCTTTTTAAACTGAAGCAACTCATCCTGCATAGCAGATATCCAGTGTTCATCCTTGAGTGCTTCTTTATGGTTCTTGGGCTCGACTTTGGACGTATAGCAAAGATGGCTAACAACGTTCTCTAGCTAAGCACGAGTCTTGACCCCTAGAGTGGGATAACCAATAATGGCAGAAGGGTCATGACTCTTGCGAACCCAAGCAGGTGTGTCCCCTAACACAGGAGTAGGGTCCACAGAGTGTGAGAGAGGAACAGGTAAATCACTGTCAGAACAATCCTCATTCTCACACTGAAGATTAGGATCAATAACCGTCAAAAGTTCGTCATCTTGCACAGTAACGTTTATTGATTCCATAATCCTGGAGCTCGTCAGGTTAAATACCCGGTACGCTCTACTATTTGATGAATATCCTAGAAATATTCCCTCGTCGCTCCGGGAGTGCTCTCTACCCCGTAGGATGTAGCATTTACTCCCAAAAACACGGAAATATGCTAGGTTGGGCTTCTTGCCAGTCCACAACTCATAAGGAGTGTGAAGTGTGTGTGGACGCAAATAAACCCTATTCACCGTGTGGCATGCAGTAGACACTGCCTCTGCCCAAAATCTCCTAGAAACTTTACGACCTAGAAGCATAGATCTAGCCATCTCTTGGATCGTTCTATTCTTCCTCTCAACAATCCCATTTTGCTGAGGAGTTCTCACAGAAGAAAACTCATGTTTGATCCCAAGGCTATCACAGTACAAATCCACCTTTGCTTCCTTAAATTCAGTGTCGTTATCACTACGTATTCTGTTAATAGTGATACCGTGTTGATTTTGCAGGACACGGCACTTGGTCGTTAAGAAATCTACAGCATCAGATTTCTCTCTCAGAAAACCTACAATGGAGTACCTGGAGAAATCATCTACCATCACGAGGATGTACCTCTTACCACCTAAACTCTCAGTACGAGTGGGACCCATAAGATCCATGTGAATCAACTCCAGAACACGAGAGGTGGTAATGGAATGCAACTTCCTATGAGGACTACGAATTTGTTTTCCCAACTGATAGGGTCCACAAATGGTCAAAGTTGACTTTCCAAGAGATGGTAAGCCACGTACTAGGTCCTTTTTAGCTAAACGATTAAGATCTATAACGTTCACGTGACCTAGACGTTGGTGCCATAGATCCATAGGAGTGATCGTGGCGCTGTTGCAGACAAGAGAGGATGTGGCCTCAGTCCCATAGCAATTATCCTCGGTCCTCACCCCTTGCATTAAAAGTTTACCGGCTTGATTGTAGACTTTACATGCGTCCCGGTCAAACTTTACTGCAAAGTCAGTGTCGCACAGCTGGCTAATGCTGAGAAGGTTTGCTTTCAAACCTTTGACGTACAAAACATTTTCTAGCTTAGCAAAACCAGGTAACTCGATAGTACCTCGTCCTATAATGCTAGACTTACTCCCATCTCCAAAGGTGACTCTGCCATCTTGATAGTCCTCAAGAGTAGTAAAAAATGAGGCATCACCTGTCATGTGTCTGGAGCACCCACTATCAAAATACCACTGAGAGGTATTATGTGCTTTGAGAGCAACATGAACAACAAGGGCCTTTTTCTCTTTCTTAGGAACCCAAGAATAGGTAACCTTTTGTTTACCGTTGTTGTTGTTGGTTTTAGCCGGAATGCGGGAAGCATTCATTGACGGTGAGGACATTCGCCGGAATTCCTCCATCAAACTCTGTGATGTGGCGGCTAGAAACTCAACTTTCTCTCTCAGACTAGCAAACTCATCAGTATGATGTGGAGGAGCAAAAGTACGTCGTGTACGACCAAATCTATAGCAACACTCCCTAAGGTGTCCATTTCTTTTGCAATGGGAGCAAAAGGGCACAGTATTAGGCGGACCTTGGTTTTCTTTTCTTGGTCGAACTCTCCTTCTTGGTTTTTGATGACGGCCATAAGGAGTCGTAGTAAACTCAGGAATTGGTCCCGGTGTAATTTGAGACGTGGAGGCACCATCAAACCCAATTCCTTGCCTGTCACCAAAACCTAAAGCGGGACCGAGGAGCATCTTTCCCATCTTCCCAGATCTGTCCTCGATTTGTACCTTGACTTTCCTAGCTCTCTCAAGGTCATGAGTAAGCTGAGCAACAAGGGCTTCAAGTTTCTTCCGAGTCTCCATGGAGGAATGGAGCTCACTAGTAAGACTAGCCACTTGTTTAGTCAAGTCCGCTTTCTCTTTCTCAAAACTGCTCTCTCTCTCTCTCTAAGCAAATTCTCTTTACTAACCCAGGCAGACTCTCTCTCTCTCATGGCGGTGCAGGTGGAGGACTCTCTCTCTCTCGTCTCTTCTAACTCTTCTTCTAACGCGGTGATCCTAAGAACTAACGCCTTGTTACGTTTTTTAGTTTTGAAAGACTCATTATATAACTCGGCGTAGGCGCGTTGAAGGTTACTCTCGTCCTCACTACCTTCCTCCTCTCCCTCACTCTCTTCGCTCTCGCTGTCGAGGTGTCCCTGTGAAGTGGCATCCTCATCGTTGTGAGATGCACTCGGAGTACTCACATGACTAGCCATGAACGCGGTGAAGTTACGCTCATGCGGTGACTCATCTCCCGAGTCCACCGACTCGACCTCACTGTCGTCACTAAGGGTAGCATTTAGGACAACTTTACCCTTTTCCCTATTCAGACAAGTGGCACACTCAAACGCTCTGTGTCCCTTACCGTCGCACTCAAAACATCTCTTACTTTCTTTCAGAGGAGGATTTTTGGAATCTTTTTCATTTTTCTTTTCAAACTTATTTTTCTCAAATTTCTTTTTATCTTTAAAATTGCCATTTTTCTTAAATTTGAGAATTCTCTTGAAATTTTTTGCGAAAAGAGCCAAATCATCCAAGTCAAAATCGCACTCAGAATCTGACGTGTCAGTCTCTCTCTTTCTAGATGACTCTATTCTCTTTCTAGTTGACCCCTCACTCCTTCTCTCTTGGGCTTTAAGTGCAATTCCCTTATCTTTAGATTTAGCATTTTTAGGGAACATATCAATTTCATAAGTTTGCAAATCTCCTACAAGTTCTTCCAATTTTAGCGTATTTAAATTACCCATAGAATTTAGCACAGTGACTTTAGGGATAAAACGCTTAGGCAAAGAACGAAGACTCTTTTTAACAACTCTAGCATTTGGAATTTGTTCACCAAGATTAAAACTAGTATTCACAATGTCAGAAAGTCTAGCATAAAATTCATCAAAGCATTCAGAATCATGCATGGTGATTGTTTCAAATTGAGTTGTCAAGTTTTGCAACTTAGACTCTTTCACAGCATTAGTTCCTTCATGGGTGAGTTGTAAAACATCCCATGCCTCTTTTGACGTGGTGCACGTCATTATGCGTTTGAACTCATCAGGTGTGACAGACCCAGAAATAGCACTTAGACCCTTAGAATTAAAAGATGACCATTTAATTTCTTCATCAGACCAAGAAATGTCAGGTTTCAAGTCGGTCACATTATCAACAGTCACAGTGGGAGGAGTCCACCCTCGTTCAACCAAAATCCAGACACGTTCATCAATGGCTTTTAAAGCCGACCTCAAACGGGCTTTCCAATAAGCATAATTTGTCCCATCAAAAATAGGCATTTTATAATATGACTTCTCCATTTGAACACGCACTTTCAAAAATCAATTTTTTTAGAAAATTGATATCTTAGAAAAATTTTGCAGAAAATAGGAATACGCGATAGATTAGCGTAACCTGCTCTGATACCAATTTGAAAGAGTTGGCGCTTGCGTTCAATTAAGAAATAATATAATAAACACCTTTTAACCCAAACAAGCCCTAAACAAGCAACTAGATGTGAATGAAACAATATGAAATCATGCACGAGTTATTCAAACACACATAATTGAGGAAAAATCCCCCACAGGGGCAAAATCATTTATTTTCACTATAATTTGTAAGAAAACGGCTTAGAATCGGATTACAATGAAAAATACAAGTTGACTAAGAATTACCCTCAGGTATCGGATTCTGTAGTCGCGGCTGGAATTATCCCTTTCCAGTAGGGCTGTAATGAAGAGGAAGAAACGGTCCACTTCACAAGGGTTGAACAGCAGCAATGGTGTTCTTGGGTTACGAAACTTGATTCACATAGATATGAAAGATGTGTGAATCTAAAAACCTAGAATCATAGGACTCAATAGGTGAAGACTTTAGGGTTGATATGCTCTGAAAAATGTGGGAAAGTCTTATCGAAACCAACTACTGATCGTGGTTTAAATAAGGAGTCAAAACCCTAAAAAATTTGAATCACGATCTGGGAAATTCTATCCAGGGCGGACCGGTCCGGGCCTGAGGTGGATCGGTTCGATAGCGGATCGGTTCTTTTAAATTGAAGCAGATTCGGTTCGCAATCGGTTCGGTGCTCTCTGGATACAATTTGCAAGGCGAACCGGTCCGGGACTGGGCGGATCGGTTCGCTGGCGGATCGGTTCCTTTTTTATTTCAGCGGATCGGTCCGATAGTCAGAGGCGGATCGGTTCGTTTTAATTTCAGGCGGACCGGTCCGGCTGACTGGATTTCTGAATTCTTCCTTTCTTTTGATCTTCGGATTCCATTGATGATGAATTGACTTTGAATCTTTGCAACGGTGTTACGGCTAATGACATATACAAGTATGTTGGACAAAAATGTCCTTACAGATGTGGTATCAATCATCATATCGGTGGGACAATTTATGTCTCGGTATCAGTGTTTATCACAGTTTAGGGCAATAGGCAAACATATGCTAGATTATTTCTTTCTTTTTCTTTAACATCCCAAATGGGATTACACTATGTAACCAACAACAAACTAGAACAAACTGAAAGGAAAAATGAAAAATTACAGAATTCAGGACAGATCCAACCTATCCACTCAGAGCTCCCAACTGTAAAGCTCTTTTCTCGAGTGAGTCAGTAATTTGTCGATCCATGGTTTGTGGATGAAGCTATGTAACCGGGTAGAGATGATTTGTCTCAAAGATGTTCCACTCATCCAAGAATCAAATTGATCTATAATTGACTGACCACAATAGAGACTTATAGGAAGTCATACAACTCTAATACCATGAGTCGCAAGAGTCATAAAGGTAAAAACTGTGAATACTTACGTGAAAAACCCACAAAACAAGAGTCATCAGCAGCTAACCAAACATCTCTACAGGTCCAAATCTAGACATATAATCCTTCCAATCATCAATTGTAGCTCCAAAGAAAATAGTAATAGAAATCACAGAGGTGAAACTATGCCGAATGATTGTGCTTAAAGCGAACAAGAGGGACTAGTGTGAGATCTGAATTTCATATTCACAAGAGATGGTTCATAAGCTAAGGTGGGAGCCTTAGAAAAGGATCATGATACCAAAGATGGTGCGAATACCATCTCAAAGGAGGAGAAATTGAGATTAAAAAAACATATTTGACTAAGACTCATTAACATGTATTCCTAGCTTTAACATGGGTTTAGTTATATAAAAACTATTAACGAAGGGGTTATGTATAGTTATCTAAAAAAATCACAACACAAAATATACATACAATCTCTCGGGAAGCTGCTTCATTAACAGTCCCCTTCCCTTTGGTTACATGGGTCTCCTTGTATACCATCCTACGAGTTGGTTTGAATCCCAATGCTTTAGCCATCTACAAGTACAATACATTACGTGTCAAAGAATAACATAACAATTTAATAATAACAATGAATTAGTAAGTACAAAATTTTTACCGCGTGTCTAATTTGAGCATGACTTTTTCTACCAGATGTGTGCGGCGTTTGCAAAAGCGCATGGATGGTTTTGTTCTTCGCACTTTTGGCCTAATACAATGGAAATAGAAGTAATCATATAACAAGTTTTGATTAAATACTACTATTAATCTTTTTAATAAATTAATTCATTTCATGATGTTCTTTATAGGCGAGATAAGCATAGTGTGTACACGTAATTCATGACTAGACTCAACAACTAGTATATACATGTGCTCGGGTGGAGTCCCAGTTATAGACGAGCGTTTTCCACTGATTATCCTCGACTCGTTGGGGACAATTTGCCAAGCGTTCCTCGTTAGTTTTATACTTATATAACCTTGGATCTTTGTCGTGACCTTCCATTCCTTCCACTTTCTTCCCACGGATTGCATCATAAATTTACTCATCTTTTATGTGGAATTCGTATTCTCCTACATTACATCAACGTGTTAGAGAAATAAACTAGAAAATATATATTCACGTACTTAAATAAGGAACCCTATTTTCATTTTATTAACGTTGTACCTTGATATGAATCCAAATCATGTTCTTCTCCTCTACGGGTACTTGTCTCCAATCAAAGTAAGTCAATGGTGCTAGTTGTCCATTGCGTGCTAGAACCCCTAAATTTGAAGCAAGTCTAGATGCAGGTTCTTCAATGGGTTAGCCAAGCTCAATCACCTCAATTTCTAAAATTCCACCATCTTTACCCCACCCGTTATGCATTAAAGTGGGGCCTCGAACTCGTCTTTGCTCCTCTAGCTCCTCCTCTTGGCCAGAGCTCGGATCTATGTTAAGTAGAATTGATCAAAAAATTCATCAATGAATTACTTAAATGTCAAATATAATACACTTCATCAATTATAATATAAATAAGTCAACTAAAAACCAGACATGTAACTTGCTCTTCTAGTTGTTCGTTTTTGCCCGACAATGGAGGAACCAATGATGTAATAGGTGGCCAATTCGATGGAGGTTCGGGCATGGAAGGATAGGCTCCTACATGATCTTGTTACTGCTCAGGGGTTGGCATAGCTCCTCTAATGTGTTGGGTTTGAGATATGTTGATCTCCATGGTACTTAATGAAACAACATGAGAAAAAAAAATTAGATTATCAAAAGGAGCCACGAAGTCTAGTATTCATATATTCGATAAATGTCTACCACATAAATATGCATGTTTTCATTTTCTTTCTACTGTCATCATCAAAATCAACAAGAAACAAAGAATCAAACCTAGTGTTCAATTGATATGTATTTAACTTTTTATTAATAAAACATTAATAGTGTTCAATTGATATGTGTTTCACCAAGGACTCGTTTTCTAGCAAGCTCAATTCTTGTTAAAAGAACACCCTTTTCAAGTCTTGCTAGCAAGCAAACATTAATAATCTATTGGATTATGAGAGGTATGTTTTCTATAAAATTCAGAAAAATTGCA
Organism: Sambucus nigra; assembly: GCA_949130495.1. Classification (NCBI taxonomy): domain Eukaryota; kingdom Viridiplantae; phylum Streptophyta; class Magnoliopsida; order Dipsacales; family Adoxaceae; genus Sambucus; species Sambucus nigra. The sequence continues at coordinate 354,257,143 of OX422215.1, forward strand.
ACATATATAAAAAAAACATAACATAGAATACATGTAACCAGATGTATACTTTGTAAATAATAGCATTAGTTAGACCACAAGTTTCCCTTCTAATAAACAGATAATTGATCACAGTTCAATGGCACTCTAAATATTAATTTCAAAGAAAGAAAAGCAAAAGGAAAACGACTCATCGCATATAATTGTAAACAACAGACAAGGGAACTGAGCAGATCAATTCATTGAAAAAAATAGAACAAAAATATCTTTGAATATATGAGAGTAACACTAATGAAACTATTATCCAAGTTAAAGAAAAATAACTTCATTGATCTGGTGGTAATGCCAAATAAACTACCAATTCTTTCCATGAATGATTGAGTTGTGGGTCCCTTCAAATGCAGTGCCATTGAACTGGTCAAATGGACTGCAAACCTGGTAAAAAGGAACTGCCCATTTCCCACTAATGATTATAGAACTAATATTGTCAAAATTATACACTGTAACTATTTGATTTATGGTTTGTTCAATGATAGAGTTTGTTCAACAATTAGTGGCCACACCAAAGATAGATAGATTTCTTTTCCTATTAAAATATTCCAAATTTTATTCCACGAAACTTGAAAGATACAAAACCTATTAGGAAAACACCTAAACTAAACTGAACTTCATACGTTGCCATAGTAAGGAAAACGACACAAAGGCCCAAAACTATCAAAACTGAGTATGCTAGATTACTTTGCTAAGGGAGGCACTTTGTTTTTTTTATATCTAATACCACCACTAGTATTTAAGAGTGAACAGTTAACTTCATTATTGTCAGCAATATGAGTAGGCTCATTTTCATTCATTGCATCAGTTTGCACCACCGGTATTTAAGAGGAACACTTGAGTTCATTATTGTGGTCATCACTGGGGTTCGCAATATGGTTAATTACCACCACGATATCAGTAATGAGGTATTTATCTTTATTTAATACAAGAAACCCTGCAAAGCACCACATGGCATACTTGTTCAGATAGATAAGAGGAAATGAGAAGTAATAATAATGACTACTTACTAGTATTACAAGAAAAGTTTAATAAAATGTGCAAACATGAAAGAGATCAAACGAAATAAATATGATAAAGGAAAATTTCACTTAGGTGGCCGTTGTAAAAAGTGATACCTATGGTTATTTGTTCCTCTGCAGCTTTTGGTGCAGCTATTGGAACAGTCTCTCTTCAATAATGAACTTAGAATTGCTCATAAAATACTACAAGCTTTGAAGTAAAAAAGAAAAAAAGAAATGTTTGATTCATCAACACATAAAGAATTACTAATAACATTTCAGACTACTCAATTTGTATTTTAATCTTAATACAGACCAGAGCAGTGAATCAGAACCTCTAGCATCATGTTATGCTCTCACCTCAACAAGTGAATTCGGCATTGTTCAGTAATATATGGCTCAAACATCCGCTGAGACTCGGTATTATAAACTTAAAAGTTCAAATAATCATTAATTTTGACTTTGAAACCTCACTTATTTACATAATGGACTTTAGTACGTTTCTATTTTCTTTTAAACCTCGGTACCTTTTCGCCGTTGTTAAGTTACCTTCGAGGGGAAACTTGAATTTTGAAACAAAACGTGTACCAACATGTAAACAAATTACAAATGTACCAGCGTGTAGTTATGTCATTCTGTGAGGTTCCTAAGTCAGAATAATAAGAAGGAAAAGTTATTTGATTGATCAGAACATAAGCTCTCACAATTATTCTGTTCTGAATAATAAATCTCTTTTTGACCTTGAACACAGGCAAGAATAGTGAACCGAAAACCCCCTTCACATTATTTCCTTAAGGGACTATCCAACTTCCCCCCCCCCCCCACCCACCCCACCCCTACACACAAAGGAAAGGACCACTTTTCATACACGCAGTACTCTGCTGTTTCACATATGCCGGTCAATTAAGGATTCCTCCTTTAAGGATCGTCACTGCCACTTTACTTAACAATTCAGAGATATATGTTTTTTTCTTTCTATTCAAATGTACTGTGACATTGCACAAATGGTTGTGTGATGTAAGTTTAACACCCAATCTGTCATCAATCATCTTAAGGAATGTATGATTAAAAATTGAAAAGTAATTAAAAAACAACAAATCACAAAACCAAGTTACCTATGGAAAACAGTTCAAAATAAGAAAATGGACTAAAGAACAAAAATCCATACAAGTTATTAATACGTATTAAAATTCCTAGTTAATCAATATTTCTATTCATCTTCATGCATATGCCCCGTGGTTTCCTCGTCAACTAATGCTCCACCCACACCTTGTCTAACCCAACTAACATCATCATCACGTGCCAATGTTGTATTGTCCAAACATTGATCACTCCATGCCTTTGTTTCATCATTCATAGTGTTCTCAGTTGTTAATTGTTGCCCAAACACATCAAAAAAGTCTCGAGGCGTTGTTTTAACAATAATATGCCAATCTTTCTCCACTAGGTCTTGTACATAAAAAACTTGCTTTGCCTGAGATGCTAGTATGAATGGTTCATCGGCTTTTTGATGCCTAGGATACAACAAATGATTGAAGTTTACAAGCGTGAATCCAAGGTCATCTTGCTCAATGAGACCTCTACTATTGTCAACCCAGTCACACCTGAATAACACGAACTTTTTGTGTTTTGAATAATGCAGCTAAATGATATCCGTCAAAACTCCATAAAAATTGATATCTCCTGATACGGGATTTATGTCTCTTGCACTTACGTAACTTTCAGTCGTTGCATTTAACATGACTCCACTATTTTTCGTGGCTCTTCTCCTCTCACGAGCCTTAGTGTGATACCTAACGCCATTGATAATATATCCAGTGAATCTTTTTTCCTTTTTTAGGGGACCCATAGCTAAAATCTGATTTCTTGTGATACATCTGTGTTCTTTGCCCGAACTAACTTCCTCGCCTATTTTATTACAAAAAAATGCATTACGAGCCATAGCTATGCAATACTACATTTAAATGTAAAACATTGTTTTCAATGTGCATATTATTTACATGATCCTTAAACCACAAATGAAATATTTCATTATGAATGCGGTCCACGTCATGTGGTCTGAGAGGCGAATCACTCCTAATCGACGCACGATGAGTGCTGCATTAAAAGGAATCATTACATTATTTTTTACATTGCTAAAAAATGAAGGAATTTTATTCAAGAAGATACCTACTCTCGAAATGGAGCAATTGCATCGGTGTTGACAAGCACATATTGATGTGCTTGTATATATGTAATGTCATCAAGCACAAATCCCTCTGCTTTTCCTAATTTACGACCACAAAAGTGATCAAAGGAACTACCACCATCATTCCTTGTTGGGGGATTAGACTTCGTCTCAACATCATCATGTAGGTACCTTGAGCAAAATGTCAAGCATTCTTCTACCCAATATCCTTGTGCAATTGAACCCTCTGGATGACTGCGGGTCTTCACATAATTCTTCAATGTGAACAAGTATCTATTGTGAGGTAAATTTCAGTTAGTAAGAAAAAACTACCGTGAAAAATATTTTTAAAGAAAAATAAAAAAATATCAACCAATACCACACCTCTCAATAGGATACATCGATCGGTATTGCGGTGGTCCTCCAATCTTTGCCTCTTCTTCTAAATGAATAACCAAATGCTCCATGACATCAAAAAATGAAGGTGGAAAGATCCTCTCAAGTCGGCATAGCGTGAGTTCAATGCGAGATTGAACACGATCTAAATCAGTTACATTCATCACTTTCGAGTACATATTCCTAAAGAAGTTACTTAGCTCAACTAACGGTCTAAGCACATTCTTAGGCAACACATTTCTTAATGAAATGGGAAGTAGTTCTTGCATTAAGATATGGTTGTCATGACTCTTGAGTCCCGATATCGTATGTTTTTTAAGATTAACACACCGTGATATGTTCGAAGCATAACCATCTGGGACTTTCACCTCCTTCAACATTTTACAAACTATGTCTTTACCCTTAGTGTCCAAGGTAAAACATGCAGGTGGAAAATAATATTTGTTCTCCGCCCATTTCTGAGGATGCAACGGCTTACGAATGCCCATATCTTTCAAGTCATGACAGGATTTTAAGTTATCCTTCCCCTTTCCATCAATATTTAATAATGTCCAAAGCACATTATCACACACATTCTTCTCAATATGCATTATATCAAGATTGTGGCGTAACAAATTGTCCTTCCAATAATCTAACTCAAAAAATATACTTTTTTTCTTCCAATTATGTGTTAAGGTTTGATCTCTCTCATCAACCCTTTTCCTCTTACCTCCTACCTCTGGATCCTTTCCAAAATTATTATTGAAATTTTTTACCTCATCATATGCTTCAACTCCAGATAATTGGGTGGGCTTTGTATCCAACTCAACGGTACCATCAAAGGAGTTTTTATCTGTTCTAAATTTATGCCCTTCAGGCAACCATCGACGATGACCCAAGTAGCATTGCTTACCTCCATTAAACAACCAACGAGATCGATTGTACTTATGACAACAGGGACACGCCAATCTACCTTTTGTGCTCCACCCCAACAAATTTGCATAAGCTGGAAAATCACTAATTGTCCATAATAATGATGCACGCATTTTAAACATCTGATTACTGGCTGCATCATAAGTGTCTACCCCAACCCATAATTCCTTTAATTCGTCAATTAAAAGGCGCAAATAAACATCAATGTCATTTCCAGGGCTGCGAGGACCATCAATAATTATTGATATTATCATATAAGGTTGTTTCATACACAACCATGGAGGCAAGTTATATATTATTACAATTATGAGCCATGTGCTATGGACAATACTCATGCTCCTGAATGGGTTGAACCCATCACTAGATAATCCAAGCCTAACATTTCGCGGTTCTAGCGCAAAATCTGGATGAATATCATCAAATGTTTTCCAATTAAGAGAATCAGCAGGATGCCTTACATTTTCATCATCAATACGCTCATCGGCATGCCATCTCATCTCTGATGCTGTCTTTGATGACATAAAGAGCCTTTGAAGTCTTGGTATCAAAGGGAAGTATCGTACCACCTTTGCAGGAATTTTTTGATTTATAATGGCATCAGCATCTGATTGACCATTTACTTGTTTGTACCTTGGGGTATGACACTTCCGGCATTCAGTCTCTCGTTCTGTCTCATTCCAATAGAGCATGAAATCATTAGGACATGCATGTATCTTCTTGTACTCTAGCCCTAAGTTTGCAATCAACTTCCTCTCTTCGTAAAAAGACTTTGGCAATGTTTCATGATCAGGAAATGCATATTTTAATAATCCAAGCAACATTGTGAATGTCTTGTCACTCCACCCACCAAGGCACTTTAAATGCAATAACCGAATAAGAAACGAGAGAGTTGTATACTTCTTACAATCTGGATGCAACACTCTTTCAGATTCTTTTATCAAATTGAAGAATTTCTTGGTTTCTTCATCGGGGCCATCCATATGTTGATTCGCATCATCACCACCCATAAAGTTAAGTGGACTTGTAGGAGGAATTCCAAAAGCATCATGTATCATCTCTCGCATTTCATCACCAATAGCAGAGTCAGAAAAAGGAACTGAAGATGAGGCAGATTCCCCGTGATAAGTCCAACATGTGTAGCTATCTAAAAACCGATTTAGCAATATATGTTTTACAATATCATCTTTCTTCACATATAGCATATTATGGCATTTCTTACATGGACACAATATTCTTTCAGCATTAGGTTTATTATCAGAGGCAAACTTAACGAATTCTTCGGCTCCTTTCTCATTCGAAGGAGGACCTCTATGTGTTATATTAATTCAACTCTTATCCATCAGTATGATTAACCCAATGAAATGAACATAACAAAATTTTGTCATTTAGTAGGTTCAACACAAAGATAACAAAAAGTACGATGCAACATGACTTTTATTTTTTAACAAACATCATGGTCTAAAATTGCCATATATAAAAAATAGAGAGCAAAAAAAAGATGGTCGACTTGATATTCTTTTCATTTTTTTAATCAACATAATAGGATGCAAAAAGAGAAGATTAAACATCTTGTCAAATGAAACAAAAATATACAAAATCCATTGTTGAGATGAAATTTATAAAATTGGACACGACTTACGACAATAATATTCTCTAGAAAAACTTCACTTCGTCCCCACAATTAACATAACTCAACACTACAATCTAATCCAATCATCACAAATTACAAATGAATACATATGCAAATCTAAGTCACACATTGTAGCGAGAAACAAATGCATAAATGTGTAAATCAATTGATTATGCCTTTTATTTCAAGAAGGAATTATGAGATTACAAAACAAGAAATACGAATTTAATTCTAATGAACCACATAAACACAGCAAAACATACCAATAGTATATCTTAATTTCTCATTTGAATGGATAACTTTAATTTATGCGACTATTCAACTATAACCCTAATCAGTTTCTCGTTACAATAATTTTTTCGAGATGACCTTAAAAATAAGAATAACCAAGAAGGGTGAGGAAGAAACTTACTAATATGATATGATACTAAAAGTCGTAACTCTGGAAGATATTTGTCAACAAAATTAAATTCATTCTAGTAATATCTTGCATATCTTTACATTAAGATTTGTTGTTATATAAAGATATAGGCAAAAGAGGAGAGCAATTGAACAGTTAGACATTTTGGGGAGTTCAAATCATTACAATGCCATTGATAAACAAAATACAAAGATATCACAAATCTTATGTAGTTGAATTCATCAAGCCACCTTACATAACAAAGGGGAATGAAGAGAAAACCATGTTGATCAATCATGAATCCATATAAAGCAATCTATATGTCATCACAATTAACATTGAAGTCAAATTTTAAAACATTCCCCACAGTAATCTATGAGTATAACACATCGAACACAAAGTCAAAAGTTTATAGCATATAATATTTTTTATGTACATATCACACAATCTTGAGGCGTGATAATTATATTAAATTTGTGCGGTTGTCACATTGAAACACGATACATCAAACTAAAATTTGTTAGAGTTTTATGGGAAAAAGTACATAATACATTGAGAACTAGGATATGATTGTCATGACAAAAGATATAAATCAAAGAGTTGTTAACACAAAATGAAATTAAAAATCGGTAATAAGAGAAATGAGGTTTTACAACCCACCGTCTTAATCAAATAACCAAAAAGAAAAACAAGAACAACAATAACAGTGATGGGGTATAAAATTCCTTGATTTCACCTTTGCAATGGTTGAAATTCCAGCATTACACAAGGTATTAACATCAACAACGAAAGACCCTTTTAATCACCCTTTCTATATTCTGCAAATTATTTGACAACGTGCTTGGCATGGAAAAATAGGGAGATGGTTCTAAAGTATTCCTTTTAATCACCCATTCTATGATTTTGCAATTTAATTTATGATTCGGTGAAAAAAAATGAATCAAAAAATGATAGTACTATCTATACAGTCTACACTATAACAACTTGTGTAGGTCTCCACCACATTTGCTCTCTACTCTAATAAAATATTCATATTCAGGACAAACTAAATTAATATATCAAACTATCATCGCAAGTCACAGAGTGGAAGATAAACAGGGGCTAAAAATGACTTATTAATTGTAACGCACAAGCAATTAAAGAACTATCATAGGGGTATTGATTGTCACATAAATTAATTTGGTTTAATCATTAGAATTTGAACTACCATGGTAAAAAAAAATAACTTGAGATATGCAAATAATGATTTAAATAATTCATCTATACATTTTAAAAAATGTATAGATGTTGAATTAATTTCTAGAGTGTAAATGAGTCTCACTAACATATAATCCAACCAATCTTTAAAAAACGGATTATAATCAATAGGTAAAAAAACCAAACAAACGAAGCCAAGAAGAAGATATAGTTTCATTAAATAATCTATTGGAATGAGCAGAACAAAATGCAGAACGAACCATTTATAATCCAAAAAACGAACGAACCATTTATAATCACTGAATACTCTAAACCATTTATAATCCAAACGAACGAACCATTTATAATCTAAAAAAAGAACCAAAATTTATTTACCTGTTAATCGGTGGGAATGATTAGAACCAAATGCACAATGAATCAGGAAATCGACTCAGTATTCAAATGAGGAATCGGCTCAGCAATCAAACGAGAGGTCAACGGCAGCAAAAGTAATCTGCCTCATCTTCTACGCAGCAAAACGAGAGGTCAGCGGCAACATGTGATTGGTCAGCGGATATTTCAGATGGAATGGAGGCAACATGTGATTGTGTTTACCTGATTTATACATTTTTGTTTACCTCATCTTCTACGCATAACGAGATATGTAGGGACTGCTGATTTTCAGGAACGGATATTAGGAAAAGTGGAGATATGGAGATATGGAGGGATTGCTCATTTTCAGGAGGTTACCAAAAATTTTTAGAGGGAAGGCGCCAAATACCCCACGTTTTTCATTAAAAATGACGAAAAAAATTCGACGTTTTTTAATAAATGTGATCAGTATCCGACGTTTAATCAAAACGTAGTAAAATAACCGATGTTTTAAATACAACATCGGTATATCCTCTCTATGCCGACATTTTTATAAGCGTTGCCCAAAAAACGTCATCAAAACTAAGTTTTCTTGTAGTGATCCCAAATATAAACATGGATATTATTAACTCTAATTAAACATTAAACCTTTTAACAAAATGGAGATAGTGGATACCCATTGCAGATGCAAGACGCACGTTGATGATGTTGATGATGATGGGTGCATGTTTATGATGTGTACTGCTAGATATTCGAATGATGGATGTGAAGAATGAACGTGTGAAGACATGCCAAACAAAGCAGTATGTAGCGATTTACGACATATCAACTGTGATCTAGGACAACTCAGAAACTCCTAGATTCTCGACGGACATTTATAATATCATGTCCTTTCAGAACACCGTGTGAGAAAATACTTATTTATCTTTTGAAAATATTTCACAACACACACCATTGTATTAATTACTGGTCAAACCTTCTTAAGTTACTTAACGACCCATGTAATCAGTACACTTTACGTTTCATTTACTTTATGGACATTAATCAATTTACACATATCTTGCCCACTTTAACCTTTACTGGAACATTTATTAATTCCTTCAAGTTAGGTTGTCTTTACACATTTTTTCCACACAATCCATTTTTTGACATATTCCTTATTCCTTTATCTTTTTCTCAGAATCTTCTAATAAACCACGTACTTTAACGGGCTCCACATCGCCAGCGATACCACCATATGCTCTGGCCAGTGATTTTGGGTCTTTTACCCTTGGGCTCCGAATCCTCCTTAATTATCCCAATGCCATGCGAGTTTCTTTTTAATGTGTTTTAACATTTTTCAAATGTCCACATTAATCCACTTTTTCTTTTTATCCGGTCGAAGTAAAAACCTGGGGTTTTCACCCCAATTTGCGTTACACTTTGAAAATCATCTTTTCATATCCTTTACACTTTAGGATTGATTTTATTCCAAAATCATGTTCATTTAGGAACAATTCATGTAACATCCTTTTTAACAATTTTATTTCATAAAAAGGTTCCACCTTATATAAAATAACCATTTTATCGTTTTTGCTTCCAAACTTGTCATTTCCTCCATTTTTAAAAGTGTTATTTCCCAAAACTCCATTAAGTTACTCACACTAACTTCTTAAGTGTTTTTAACACATTAAAACCTTTTTAACATTTGGAGTAACATTCTTCTCAAGTTGAAAACATATTTATTCCATTAGTTTCTTTATCCAAAAAATCCAATTACACTTGAAGACTACTTTTATAAGAAAATTCCATTTTCTTTTATTAACACGTGTAGTCTTTACAACCTTATACTTCTCACACTTTCAACCTCTTTTCACACACTTTAAAAACTAGAATTTATATTTTTTTCTTATTTCATGTTTAAACCCAACGAAGCCTCTTTAAACTTGTTTATATGTTCAACATTAAGATACTACAAGTTTATATGCATGAGTAGATGGATTTTAATTCCGAAAACACAATTAAATGGGTTAAACATAAATTTCGTTATAGAAATTCGTACTACTTTCAAAATGAACTTTCAAGACATAAATGACATTTTTATTTCTTCAAAACTTAATAAATATCCAACTTTCATAAAATCTTAATTTTGTAAAAAGCTTTGGAACATTATTTCACCAAATATTTTAGCAATACCAACATCATATATAAAACATTTTATTTAATAAAATGTTTAGCATCAAATCTCTAGGATTACACCGTTTTCATAAAAAACTCAAATCCTTATTTTAATAAAACTTTGAAATATTTACTCATCACTTATTTCCAACAAAATAACATTTTGCCAATATTTTTATTTCATAAAAATGTTTGATACCAAATCCACTACAAATCCATCATTTTATTCATATGCATTCTACTCTTAAATTCTAACAATAAGACAACTAATACACAAAATAGAGTCTTAAATTAATAGTAGATTTTTCCACCTCAAATGAAGCTCTAATAATGAAAGGCGTGGAATGTCTAAGAAGATGGAAACCTCTCACCTCCTAAGGTGGCTTTAGAGAGGTTGACTAGCTCCACCAAGCTTGTCTCTATGAAAGATCTATCAAAACTCTCTTCAAGCTCCATAAACCATCCATCTTAATCTTCTCCATAGACCCCCAACAACATTTCAAAATTTGTATCTCTACTCAACAATGTTGGAAATGGGTGTATTGGGCTTATTTATGGTGGAACATATCTAGAATTTGGTGGCATAAGGTGGGTACATGGTGGTGTAGGGAAGTTTATGAAGGTTCAAAAGGCTGATGAAGCTCTCAAGAGCTAGAGAGAGGGGGGAAATCTGAATATGGAAGGCATACCCCTCTCTATCTCTTCTCCAACCTATAATAAGACTAACTAAACTCCAAACAAGACTTATAAAAACCCTCCCTACACCAAAATCTCGTTTTTACCCAATCTGGGTTCACTAGAACTCGGCACGTCATTAATCCAAAGATCCAAAATGCAATAACAAACAAGGTCACCTCGTTCGAATGGGAATCGCCTTTCGTTCAAATGAGAAAGGCTTCTTGTTATAAAGCCCTTCGAACAACCCATACTTGTTATGCAGCCAGCCCTCGTTCGACCCTCGTTCGATCCCCACTTCGAACGACCTTGCCCACTCATTCAAGTGACTTATCTTTGTTCGATCGAAACTCCAATCTGGCTCGAATGGCCTTCAATTCATTCGAACAACTGTTTCCTAAATTTTTCTAAATTGTCCAATTTTACCAAAAACTTCTCATATTATTATCAAGCCTCCAAAATCAGTCAAATACATATTTAAACCCAATCATAGTGATCCAAATCTCAAGTTTTTCATATCGTTACAACTTATGCAGGAAAAATAATAAAATATTGAGGTGGGGTATTACAAAGCTCCTTGAGATTAAGCTTTATGTAAGATCTTTTTGTAAACATAAATTGTTTTAAGTAGTGAAAATATTTTCCATGTCCACATTTCACTTCCCTTTTTACTTTTATAAAGTTTTGTTTGGGATCCCTGAGTTTACCTTTTAGGTGGTCTCTCCACATCTATCCTTAGGCATAACATCAGTTTGGTGTGTGAATCCAAAAGCTAGTAACAAGAATTACTTATTATTTTTACGGTCATTTTGGGTTTGACCCCCATTTTATTTTTTGATATTTAGTCAAACCCCACTATTTGAATTTTTTATCCTTTAACCCCCACCCTAATGGAATTGTTAAGTCAACGGTCAAACTATTAGCCACATCATCAATTTTTTTTCAAAACCCCAAATGTCCCTAATTAATGGCTAAAATTTTAATTGGGTTTGATACCTTCAAATAGGGGGTCAAAGTCAAAAAAAATTAAAAACTTACACACACACAAACAAACACATATAATATATATGTAATTTACATTTATAAACGCTAATATTAACAAAAAAAAATAGTTTTTAGTTTTAAAAAATAGTTTTAATTTTAAAAAAAAAGTACATTATGAGAATTAAAAAAAAAGTAAGTTATAAATTAAAAAATATATGTTATTTTGTAACTGGTTTTTATATAAAAATATATATCAACTATATTTAATTTTTACAAAAATATACGTTAATCTTATGTTTTTTAAAAGTTATACATTATTTGAAAAAAAAATGTATTTATCAAATAAAACTAATTGTACTTTTATTCAAAAATGTAAACTCTTAATGGTTTTTTTAATTGTTTTAATGTTGTCTTTTCATAGTTTTTTTATATATGAAATGTATTTTAGTTTGTAGTAAAATTTATTTCAAACTACTCATTATTAAATTTAAAAACATGTACGTTATCTACGAAAAAATAATTTTAAATATCTTTATATTGAATGCCTATACATTATTTACAAATTCTAACTATTTTTTAATAAAAATTATTTAACCTATTTTCAAAAAAAAAATATGTTATCTAAAATTAATATTATTTGTTTTTTATAAATAAAAAATAATTTGCGTTATATTTTAATATAAAAAAAATGTACATTTTTTAAAATTTTCTTTAACTTTTAAACAAAAAAATCATTTTTCAAATACCAATACGGTTTTAACTATTCTTTTTTTAAATTGTACTGTCATGAGACTATTTTTTAATATAGCATTTTTTAAATGTTATTTATTAAAAAATTTATAGTTTTAAATGTTTTTAACTCTTTATTTTATGTTTTGAAAATATTTTTAACATTATTTTGCCTAATTTTTCTTTTTTTAAAACGTGCATTTTTTAAATAAATGTACGGTTATTTATATTTTATAAACATAATTATTTTTTTTCAAATAACGCAAATAAATTTAAAGTAAAACTAACATATATTATTTTTTAAAAAGAACTTCACACACACACACACACACAAATATATATATATGTTATTGTCAAAATATATGAATGCATCAAAATAAATATACATGTTAATATATTTATTCAATTAACATTCCAAATATGTCTGTGTGTGTCAAAAATATAATTTAATTTTTTTACTCTGACCCCCCATTTTTGAGCTACTAAACTAAAAATATGGGCATTTTGAGGTTTGAATAAAAAATTGATGATGTGGCTAACGATTTGACCATTGACTTAACAATTCCGTTTAAAATGTGGGTCAAAGGCTAAAAAGGTTAAATAGTGTGGGTTTGACTAAATATCAAATATAAAATGGGGGTCAAACCCAAAATGACCCTATATCTTTTGATAACAATGTTAATCGATAATATTTGTGTTAACTATTTCTTCTCAGTATGACTGAGATTTCAGGATTAAGCAACATTGGTGATTCAAGTTGAAATAGCATCTTTACACATGGCAATAAGATATCAATTACAAGGAAGACATCAACATCGATAATTTAAGATGAAAGGGCATGTTTACACATATCAACAAGAGATCAATTAAAACAACCAAAGAAGACATCAAGAACATTGTTTTTATTCATAACAAAGTAAAGTTACCCAACAATTAACTCACTTATCCGTTGAAACATAAGCTCACAGTCAAAGACACCCACTACACCAAAAATGATAAATTGTCACCTTTGAGCCAGTTAGCCTTATCACGGTCATTGACCGTGACAAAAAAAATACGCATTTTTTGTCATAGTCCCCGTGACAATTCTGTTAACTAAAAAACCCTGCTCCCTATTTTTTTCCCTATTTCATTTCCCTCCTTTTTCTCTCTCTTTGTGCGCGACTGCTCTCTCTCTCTCTCTCTCTCTCTCTCTCTCTCTCTATATATATATATATATATATATATATATATATATATATATATATATATATATATATATATATATATATATATGTGTGTGTGTGTGTGTGTGTGTGTGTGTGTGTGTGTATATATATTCACGAACACGCGTGTGTGTGTGTGTGTGTGTGTGTGTGATTTTGTGTGTATATGTGATTTTGTGTGTTGTTTTTCTGTATATATGTGTGTGTGTGTGTATGTGTGTGTGTGTGTGTGTGTGTGTGATTAATTTGGCATAAATTTAAATTGGACCCCTTTGTTGTGTAAATATGAGACCTCTTTTTTCTGTAAATATGAAATTAAAATTGGTTGGACATCAAAAATTGGGCATATTGTTGTGTAAATGTGAAATTAAAATTGAAATTAAGTATAAAACGAAAATTGGGTATAATATTGTATAAATCTAAAATTGGACCCCTTTTGTTGTATAAATATGAAATTGAAATTGGGTATAAAGCTAAAATTGGTCATATTATTGTGTAAATGAGCAATTAAAATTGAAATTGGGTATTAAACGAAAATTGAGTATAGTGTTGTGTAAATTTAAAATTGGGTAATGCGAAATGAAACATAACTATGTATAAATCATCACTATAAATATTATTTCGAATATAAATAAGACATAATTAAATGAAACATATTATAGGTCTTACATAAAGTGTGCATCGATACTAGCCTTTTAATTCTTATGCGTACACATTCAATAGCCCTTAGACCCATTCGAGAGTCATTACCCCTGTAATGAGATCTCTCGAATTTTTCTTGTTTGGACAGTTTGGGACTGCATAGTTTCTGTATAATAATATTCTTAGTGGCTTAAACTTGTTACTTTTGGGGGAAGTTTTGTTGTCGTATCTTAATGTTCTCTAGGTACATACTAGATGATGCGATGTTAAGTGTTATTTCAATTGATAAATTGAAATAACTCTTACACTTGTCGTGTACATGGAGAACTGTGGGGATATGCTGCCCAATTTTTCTCAAATTGAAACAATGTGAATGAGTTGTTAAGTATATTACAGAGATACGCGGTCTTGAATGGGATAGGACCACTCACCCTTTAGAGAAGATGGAGGAAATAGGAATTAGTATTATAAAGTGAATTTTAATTTCAATTTCAAATTAAAATTGAATTTGAATTTGGATTTGAAATTGAAATTGAAATTAGTATTAGAAATTGTAATTGTAATTGAAATTGGTATTTGGTATTTGGTTTTTGGTATAGTGCCTATTTGATTTTTGGTATTCAATTCTGAAATTGAAATTTGGTTTCTCCCTTTAATTGTAGCAGCAGCCACCATCTCTCTCTCTCTCTCTCTATCTATCTATATATATATATATATATATATATATATATATATATATATATATAGAGAGAGAGAGAGAGAGAGAGAGAGAGAGAGAGAGACATAGAGATTTTTGAATTGTTTGGGATTCTTGAGTTGTTGTTGACTGCTATATTTGAACATTTAGATGGCCATTAAGTTGGTTGGCCCTAGGAATTTCTAATAAAAGACATTATTATTTGCACTGTTGTTTTGAATTCTTGAATTGTTGTTGACTGGTGGATTTGAACACTTAAATGGCCATTGAGTTGGTTAGCCCTAGGCATTCTCTAACATAAGTAATGGGAACTAAATGTTCATACTTTTGTTTATACTAATCCACGAATATACGCTTCTTACCCATTATAGGTGATTGTTTATAATAGCTGTGATGGGATATCCTAAATACAAAGAGTGGATGGATGAGACAAATAAATTAGGGGATGTGTCTCGCAAAGGTGCTAATAAATTTGTTTAATACGCAAAGAGATGTCATAATGATGAAGAGTTCCCGTATCCGCGTGCTAAGTGTAAGAATGGTAAGGTGTTTGGATGAAAAACAGTTGAACTACATTTGTTAAGATGGGGTATGCAAGATAGTTATCGATTTTTGATTTTTCACGGGGAATTGAAAGTTTCTTTTGTCCCCAAGCAACCTTCACAACAACCTTCAACAAGTAGGATAGATAAATAAGGGTAGGATGACAATGTAGATCCTAATATGTTAGAGGATTTAGTTGATAATGCGTATGGAGTTCATGAAGTGGAAGAGAATAAGGTCACTGGCGATGTACAAGGTTCAGGTGCTCATAAAGAAATCGGGATAAACCTTGATGATGACTACCAAAGTTTAAAATTTAAGGCGACCCAAGCGTTATACTCTGGTTGTGAGAAAGATCAAACAACTTTACATGCCATGGTTGGTTTGCATAGTTTGAAGACCCAATATGGTTTGTCTAGCAATAGCGTAAATTGGGTGAAGGGCTTACTACCCAAGCAGAATACGCTTCTAAACAACTATCCTACTATGAAAAACAGTTTGAAAGGGATTGGTAATGAAGTATAAATCATTTCATACTTGTGTGTATGACTGCTTACTATACCTAAAGGAGTATGAAAATATCGATTGGTGTCCGGTATGTGATGATCCTAGATATGTTCAATCTACTGGCAAGGAAGGCACAAGCTCAAAAGTGCCTCAAAAAGTGTTGAAATATTTTCCCGTTGGGCCTAGATTAAAATGATTTTTCACATTACCATGGACAACGGAGGCAATGACTTGGCATGCTAGGGAAGACGCGGGGGATAATCTCATGCACCATTATATTGATTCTACAGCTTGGAAGAGGATAAGTTTTGGGTATCTCAATTTTTCTCGAGAACAGCATAACATTCGTTTGGCAATATCAACAGATGGCTTCAATCCACTTAAAAATCTAAGTGTCAATCATACGTGGAAGAAAAATATGCTGGCACGGTACTTTGGGAAGCCCCGAGAGTCCATTTTGAGAGTACTCGACACCGTCCCCTCGAAGGAGCCGATCTCATTGGCACAGTGACAAAAGTTTGTCGATAATGTGATCAATGAGCGACAATTAGCATCTCGTCAATCGGGGAGGGAAAACTGGGCGAAAAAAGTTGGACGTGCACTACTCTGGGCAGACGTCTTACGCTAAGGTGGAGCACAAGATGATAAGTTTTTATTTTTCTTTAATTTTAGTCTTATGTTATTCTAATTTAGCATTACTTTGTGTTACTTACTACATTATTTTATTTTAGGAGATGGGGAGTGGTCCTGGGGTAGGCCACATAGTCTCGATGCCTATGTGGAAATTCGAGCGAAGAAGGGCAAGGACAAGGAGGTGTCCTCGAGCGTCGCAGCCACGATTGTAAGCTCTAAATGTTTAATTTTTTTAATTAAGTTATAATTGTTTATTTACTTAATTAACTAATCGTGTATTTTTTTTCGTTTCAGGCAACGCTTGAGGAAGTGCATGAGTCGCAGTCTGATGTCGACAATGCATTTTTTGCTACAAGCACCCTCAGCCAAGTGCTCAGGTAAAATCGCAAGGGGAGGACTAGGGGGTGAGCTCGCGGGTGGGGAAGTCAAACATCATCAGAATGGAAACGATCAATATCGGGTTGGATCACAAGGTGGTCACCCATGACGATAAGCTATCAAGGTTGGAGGCGACGGTCCTAGATATGTACACCTTCATGAAGCATCAGTGGGGGTCCACCTCCGATGAGGGAAAGGGCAAGGGGAAGGACAAGCATTAGGAAGTAGAGGTAGACGAGGACGTCACTGCTTCATCGCCGATACACACGGACTCACCGCCATATGATCCATTTCCCATCTTGACCCCCGTCGAATGACCTATGTCAACAATCGATTGGTCGAGCATATTTTTACTCGACATATATGATGAGGAGTCGATAGCGAGGGGGTTGAGGGACCCGAACTTCCTCTCGGGTATGGTGGTTCATGGTTGTCCCCTCCAAGACATTGAGACAAGGGTGCATGTCACTCATATTTTGACCAGAAAGGATAACTCGCCTTTGTAATTGCACGAAGAATGCGACATTCAGCAAATTGAGGGGTGCGCCAATGCATATGTCGTGTGGCCTTCCTTCCTCCTCCGACCTGCTCAAGACCCTATGCCATGACATTATTTCTATTTATTTTATTTGGATATTCGATTATATTTGTAAATTTTTTATTTGGTACATGTTGGTTTGGATATGGATATTTGTATTTGGTTATTGATATTTACATGTTGGTTATGGATATTTATATTTTGGTTTGGTTGCTCTATATATATGTTGTTTGGAATGGACTTTGACCGTGATAACTCTGTGACAAAAAAACTTATGACGGATTTGTCATGGTCAAAGTCCGTGATAATTTTTTATTTGTTACGGACTTTTCATGATCCAAAACCATGACAAGTTGTCACGGTCTTTGACCGTGACAAATCCGTGATAAGGTCATTTGTCACCCCCAAACTTGTCACGGTTAAAGACCAAAAACAGTGATGTCCTTCTTCATGCCTACCCACCAATATTGGCGCCTTATATCCGGGACATCTTATCCCCACTAACATGTATCGAAAAACACAACTCATGCGCCTCAGTCATAACTGCTCATTGTAAATCCTCGTCCTCGAGACTACAAACCTATTTTGGAATCGTAAACCTCCCTTAGAACCAATCGAGTAATACTCCACTCCCTCTACCAATAACTATTTAGTCTTCTCCTAATAACAATAATTCTTTGTTTATGCCTTCACGACCTAAAAGATAATCTCGGGTGTGATGGTAAGAACTTTCATAAATGCGCATGACAACTCATCATCTATGAGAAGAAAAATCCACTTCGCCTTCCACACCGCTGCTAGCTCGAGTGTCGATTTAAGGCTCAAGGCGCCTGCCACTACATTCTTCTTCTCGGGTGATACTGAATATCAAACTGAAAATCCTTTACGAACTCAATCTATCTTTGTTGCCTTGGGTTTAACTCCTTCTGCATGAATAAGTACAGAAAACACTTATGGTTCATAAATAAATGGAATCTACCTCCCAAAAGATAATGTCTCCAAATACATAGTGCAAACACTACGGTTGCCAACTCCAGATCATGTGTGGGGTAATTAACTCCGTGAGGCTTAAGCTTTTAAGAATCATAAGCTATCGATCTCTCCTATTTCATCAGTATAACCCCAAGTCCCCACAAGGATGCATCGGTTTTTAGTCTATCCCCCCACGAGGTAAAGCGAGCACCGGAGTTGAAGTCAACTCGAACTTCAACCCGTCAAAATCATGCTAGCACGAATCATCCCAAATAAATGGTATAGCCTTCCACATTAAATTAGTGAGAGGCCTGGATATCTTCGATAACCCCTAAATAAATCAACAGCGGTACGTGGCCAAATCTTTAAAAATAAGCACCTCTGTATAAGCTTGTAAACGGATCGGATTCAGAACGGATCAGGAAAATCCAAATCCATATCCGTTTATGTTAAACGGATTCGGATCGAATCCATTTATTAATCAGATCGGATCAGGCAAATCCAAATCCATATCCGTTTATGTTAAACGGATTCGGATCCGATCCGATTATCCGATTATCCATTTATGTTAAACTTGATTTGCAACATTTTTATTTTCAACTCTTATTTCATAAATTTATTTTGCAAATGTTCCAAAAAAAACAGATAATGAAATAAAGAACTATTATAATAAATATTTAAAATATAGATTTAAAATATTATTAAATACAATATATATTAATTAAAATATATTATATATAATTTTTATATATATATTAAAAATACTAATCCGATCAGATAATAATGGATCGGAGTATATGAATCCAAATTCTCTCCATTTAATAAACAGGTAATCGGGTAATCGGAAAATCGGATTTTAGGCATGATCCATATTCGCTTAAATGGATCAGATTCGAATTCGAATTCGGATAAAATCCGATCCATTGACAGGCCTACCTCTGTAGGTGTTGTGGTTTGTCCCCAATCCATCATCATTGAAACCTTCCCTAGAACCACTACACGACGTGGCCCAAGAACTGAACCTCCCTCAACCAAAATTCGCACTTTTCAAACTTAGCAGAGAGTTGATGGTCTCGTAATGTCTATAAGACCATCCGCAAGCATTGAGCGTGCTCTTCTATGATTTGAGAATAAATCAATATGTCATCTATGAATACGATGATAAACTAATCCAAGAATTCCCTGAACACCCTATTCATCGGGTATATAAACATTGTTGGCACCTTGTTTAGATCGAAAGGCATAACCATGAACTCGTAAGATCCATATCTCTTCAGAAATGTTGTCATCGGAACATCTTGATCCCGAATCCTCAACGGATGGTAACCCTATCTCAAATCATTCTTCAAAAAGTACGAAGCACCCTCAATTGGTCGAATAGCTCATCGATACGAGGTAATTGATACTTGTTCCGAATGGTTACCTTTTTCAACTCTCGATAATCAATACACAACCTCAAAGTTATATCCTTCTTATTCATGAAAGGGACTGGGGCACCCCAAGGCGAAGTACTCTTCCGAATAAATTCCTGACCCAACAGCTACTGAATATGATCCCTAAGTTCTCTCATTTTCAAGGGAGCCATAAGATATGGTGCGCGGGAAATAAGTCTCATACCCAGAACCAAACCAATCACAAACTCGATCTCTCTACTCGGTGGTAACCTTGGAATCGTCTGAAATACATCAAAGAACTCCCTAACAACCGGAATAGAGTCTAACGAAATGACGATCGCCTCAGAAGTCTCCTCCTCAATATAGTATAAATGCGTGCTCGACCCTCCCTCTAGGCATGGCCTCGCAATCAAGTAGATCTCTTGCCCCGAAATGGAAAAGACGCTGGATCTCCCAAAATAATCCACACAAGCTCTATAAGTGGCTAACCGATCCATCCCCAAGAAAACGTCATACTCTGACATGTCTAAAATAGTAGGTCGGCCACAAACATAAGTCTCCCAATGTCTACCCCAATACCTCTACACACTGAACATATGGGTGCCCTCTACCCATGGGCGAGTTTATGTGAAGTACTATGGCTGATGTTAAGTCTACCATCCCTAAAGATCGAACAAATGCGATGCACCAGTATCGAATAAAATGAGTCCCATGTGCCCAAAGATAGGAAACATACCCTCTACTTCTTGTACTGGCTCTAGTGCCTCTCTAGGCAAGACATGATATACACACCCACACTGCAACTGTTGTTACCCCTGAGGCTGGGTGGATGGTGATGCTAGTGTCAACACAGTTGCAACTGGCGGGCTAGAAACTGCTGACACTGCCCCTGATGTGCCTGATACCCACACTGACCCGTTGTTCTTGTTCTCCTCAATTGCCCAAAGGGTACCTCTTCTTTATGTGTCCTTCATATCCACGGGTGTAACAATTTCTATAGAACTGGCATTACCTTATTGTTTCACTAGTTGGCCTTATTGGCCACAGCCATGTTGCCACTGGCCCGGATCACCTCTCATTTGTTGTCCCTAGCCCTGGTGACTGTGTTGGAACTGCTGACCTTAGCCCTAATAGCCTTGCTTGTTTTGATCATCGAAACCCCTATGTTCTGATCTTCGGCGTATTAGTTGACAAGACTAATACGCCGAAGATGGAGCTTATCAAACAATCTATATCGTTCTCAACATCAAACCATAAAGTAAAAATTGTAATTAAACCATCCGTCAATGCGAAACAGAACTGAAATGACATAATCACATAAATAAATAAGTCTCAACACAACTGACATATGACATATCTACACATCAAGACTCTGAATAAAAACTGACTGAATAACAAATTCGAACCTATGCCTATACACAACTCTGAAACGGAATTAACTAAAACTAAAATAAATAACAACATATGCCAAAATCAAAGATTAAAATCCGCTATCCAAAGTGGAGTTGCAAGTTTGATATTTCCTCCGCCCTACCAATCCTTCCTAAATAAACTTGGAAAATATTTTTTCATAATTTTGGGTCAAAGTCCGAAAGTTGCAAGAATTAACTTCAATATCAATAAATAATCACGCGATTGATTTTCAATAAATGCCACCCATCAACTCTCACATGCAATAAGTACCTCACCTCTCATCTAAGTGAGATACTACACGTATAACCCGACCCAAGGCAAGACTATGATAACAAGTCTCTACACTATCATAAAGAATGAATCACAAATAACTATCATGTAATAGGGATATAACTACCGACGCGTGTACGAATGCAACCCCAATACTAACCCTCATAATGTCACCCCCAAGAGATACAAATAAAGCACATTATGTATTTTACGTAACATAGGGTTTATCATCAATTGTATATATCTAGACTATATTAGTTCCTTCTCAATATTTATTACATCACACAGAGGCCACTACCTTCAGTGTCCATATTGTGCCTCTATTGGTATGTCCGTCGGAGTTCATCGCCTAATAGGCTTAAGAAAAAAAACATAAATAAACAATGGGGAGATCACTAAGTAGTAACACCACCAACGACCCAGACCATGTCGATTGATCGAGTCACCTGGCATCTCTCATCACGAAGCGGTGATCACTGATCGTATGATCTAACATAATGACCTCCACTACGTCCTTCACATGTGAGTTGACACGTGGTACACGGTCCTGATATAGAATGCAAATCCCCAGCCGATAGATTTGTCACAAGTAAAGGTATTTTCATATATATATAACACAACATATGCAACAACCCTAATGGACATCATACCTCTAACGCATCTATTTGATCTAACCCAATTCCCATAACGTCGAATTGTGTTATAAGCTAATATTCTCCATTATTATCCTTTTTATATAGTCAAAATAATTTACGTCGTTAGGTTCATACTATAAAAGAACCTCACTTATGCATTATATCAATTATCCCTCATATGGATAATCTCTCATATACTCGAATCAACTCGAAATAACTCCACAGTACGTTTTCCCAACTTAACCCAGTCCGACTCAGGGGCTGAATTGATTCACCCCCAGGGCCGAATCAATTCGTGTTGGGTAGTAGACCCAGATTTGCCTAAAATCAAAGGTTTTCTTCCCTAACTTCCATTAACGAGGTCTAAAGCTCCGTAACCTCAATTCAACACTACCAGAACCAAATCTAATTATAGGAACAAGTTTCCAATGGTTTCTAAATCATTATAAACAGATTAATTCATTAATTTCGAGGGTTAATTAAAAAAATCACATCTTAACCCACACCATTAATGACTTACAATGCTCTTCAATTTCAGAATAAACCTTCAAGTTAATACATGGACATGATTCAAAAGCGTGAATAAATCCCAAAACATGGGTTCTAATATGGTTTTCAACTATTACACTGCATCAATTTAAGGTTTGATCACTAAAATATTAACTTTCAATACGATATTAATTAACAACAAATCCTAATTAATCCCATATAATAACATTATTATAATAATGCGAACTAAATCCCCAAACATAAATTTAAAACCTAAAATCATCATGGGAAGAACATGATTCTAAATTAATTACATATTATTTAATGATGTTCCAAGAAAATTCTTGCCTTAGGTTTGACGATTGAAGAACCCCCTCTTGAATTCATTTGATCTCTCCTCTCCAAGATTTCTCTAATTCTCCAAGGTGATTATGGTTGTTAGGGTTTATTTTAGTTAATCGTATAAAACTAATGAAAGAGTCCTAGTCCTTTTACAAACTCTAATTTTCGTACCTCTTAATGAGGCCTAATTTTGGGCCCTTAAATGAGCTCAAAATGCTACCCGAAATTCCCCCTAAGGATGTGACTACCCCCTCCCTCCCCCCCCCCCCCCCGGGGACTAACTTAGGACGTTTAAAACACATAAACGGGCCTCCATATTATCACGGAGTCTACTCAAAATAGGTGTACCTCAAATTACACGGTAACACCTCTCGGCGTAAAGTAGAATAGCACACTTGATTATTTTATGCGTTAACCGCCTTTAATCCATTTCATTAATAACACTTATTAATTATGATAACATGCGGTACAAGAAAATCACATAACATGCACATTTAATTATCATCTACATATGCCAAAAAATGTTAATTACTAAATATCTCAAGTAATTATCGATTCTTATTTATTATTTTCTACTAAAATAAATGACATAGAACTACAGGGTATTACAAAAAACCCTCCTTATCCAAAGATTCTTTCTGTGAGACCAAGGACTGCAAGTCCCTCCCTTGGAATAGAAGGATCACTCTAGGTTGCCCAAGAGGTCACACCTGCCCCCAAGTCTGCTTACTGCAAGAGAGGGGGTTTTACAGGCTCCAATATTGAGCCCTCAGCGAGACCAGACCCCAAGATGGCCTCCTCCACCAGTCAGACTCTAGGAACTGTAATATTCACTAAGGTACTGAACTTCGGGCATTTTGTAGTATTAGTCATCTTCTTCCTATTGATCGCAACCTCATCAAGAATCTCCTGGCCAAGCCTATGAGATGTTACGCACTCTTCCTGTTCATCTAATGGATCAGTAACAAATTAAAGTTAGCTTACAAAGGGTTATAAGTAAAGAAGAAAGGCAAAGGCAAATCCACTTACAGGGAAAATAGTCAGACTCGAGATAAATAGGCTCACTGGCTGAGGTGGAGACCCCTTCGATCCTTAGGGCTTAGCACCCCCTCTAGGTAGGTCATCTTCACCCTCAAAGGCCTCACGGACCTCTGGGGGAAACTCAGACTTTCCTTTCTTGAGGCACCAAGACATAAGTATCAGACGCTACCATCCCATTAATCACATCAATGTTGGTAGTACCCAACACTTATATACAGCCACATGCGGGTTCCTTTCCAATATAATCTAATCATGGAGGAAGTATTAATGGGATGGCAAGGATCTCAAAATATTTTTCAAAACTCTCATCTCAAGAATTCTCTCACCTAAATTATAGCTAGAATTTACTATATCATATAAACGTGCATACAACTCATGAAAGGCCTTAGTCTCTAGCATAATAATGGTTCCTAATTGTGTGATGAGATTCTGAAGTTTAGAAGCTTTTAGAGCGCTGGTACCCTCGTGAGTGAGTTGGAAGATATCACATGCTTCCTTAGACATGGTGCACATCATGATGTGGCGAAACTCGTCAAGAGTGACGGCTCACGAAATAGCACTTAAGTCGCGGGAGTTAAAACTGCTCCATTTTAAGTCATCATTTGTCCAATGGGTTTAGGACTTATGACATCGCCATTAGTCACAGTGGGTGTTTTCCACTAGGGGTGGAAGCAGTACGGGTTTTTACCGTACCATACCGTTTTGGTCCGAAAAAAAATGGTTTTGGTCTCATATATTAAAATACCAAAAATCAGTCTTACCGAAATCGAAATTACCGTAAAAAAATTAGTTGGTTTTGGTTTTAATATTTAAAAAACCGTTTTACCAAAATTACCGTACCGAATTTACCAAAACCAGAAAAAAACCGTACCAAAATTACTGTATTGTACCGAATTTATCGAAACCAGAAAAAACAGTACCGAAATTATCGTACCGTGCCGAATTAACCAAAATTACTATACCGAATTTACCAAAACCAGAAAAAGTTGGTCTTGGTTTTGGTTTTAATATTTAAAAAAGTTGGTTGGTTTTGTTTTTGATTTTTTGGGGCTTTTAGTGTTGTTTACCGAAACCAGAAAAAAACAAAATCAGAAACCAAAAAAAAACAGAATTTACCGAAACCAGAAAAAATCAAAATTATGAAATACCGGTCGGTTTGGTTTTGGTATTGATTTTGGTGTACCAAGTGGTAAACTGGTACGGTTTGATTTTACCATTCAGAGTTTGGTTTTGGTATTAGTATCTACTATTTACCGACCAAACCGTACATCTTACACCCCTAGTTTCCACCCTCTTTCACACACAAATCAAGCACTCTCGTGAATCTCTTTCAAAGCCGACCTCATTCGAGTTTTCCCATAAGTATGATTTGACCCATCAAAAATAGGAACCCTATTATATAAATGATCCATATGCACCCAATTTAAAGAACACACAATAATTTATTGTAACCTGCCGTGATACCACTTTGAAAGAATTGGTATACAAAAAAAATTCATAAAAATCAGGATCATGCGATACTTTATTGCAACTCGTTTTGATACCAATTTGAAACTGCAAGCTGGGCTAGAGGTACTATATGGAATTATTTGTATTTTAGGGTCAAGCACACAAAGATCCCATTTTTAAACCAAGTTTTATCTTGATTAATAATTAGGTGTGCATGCAAAATAAAGTCCAAATTAAACCATATCTAATTGCACAATCAATCAAAACACACAGAAGAAGAATATGAGGAAAAATTCATTTCGGGCAAAACCTAGATTTCAGCACTGTTAAAGAGTTTGACAGACTCGGTGACTTACAGACTACTTAAAGCTCCACAAAATATAACGCATATGTCTTTAAATCTTCAACGGATACGGCACAGTTCAGCACCGTCCACAGGAAGCATCTCTTCCCTCGATATCCACCGATCAACTTCAGGATGCGATATTCTTTCTTCTTCAACCATAGAGTTTCAATTCCACAATCAGCAATAGAGTAAACTCTACAAGCGTTTGATGTAACGTATGAAAATTGGGTTTGACAAAAACTCAACAAATCATATTAAGGGATTTATGATTTGAAAAACAAAACTGTTTTCACAAAGACGAAAACTTTTAGTGCATGTATTGCAATTGATTTTCGCCAAAAGAATTGAGTAAAACAAGCTAAAAGAATCCTTTTTACAGAAAAATATGTTTTTCAAGGTGGTGAACTCGTTCGAGCGAAAGACCAAGGTCCTTCCAATGACTTTCCAACGAGAGTGGTTTTGTCAAACAGAGACTATTTCGTTAGATGTTCATTAGAAGTCCATTCTAATAAATTCAGCACTTCATTCTAATGAAATTGAAACTTCATTCGAACGAACTAAGGAGTTCGTATTAACGAGATCCACATCTCGTTATAACGAGATCAAAAAATAAAAAAATATATATTTTCAAAATCCTTTAAGAAAAAAATATCTCGAGAAAAAATTCATCCCAGAATATAATTGAACCGAGTAAAAATCAAAACTATAAATCCGTATACCTACTTAAAGTGTTCGTGACAATTCCAACAGCTTGAAATTCGAAAATGATGTTCGGTCACAAACATGTCTTCAAATGATCGTGGAAGAAAATGCGGATGTGATGTTCAGTTTGTAGTTCCAGTTTATAAAATAACTAAGGTATGAGTAATTACAAAATCTTGCGCTTACATTCTGTCGTTCTAGCATATCTCCTCAGCCAGGCTCAGAGACCACAGGACCAGAGTTTCGCCATGTCTGACACCGAAAACATACCTCAATCTGAAAAGAACTGACCTTTCAAGGTTACTTAGCCCTCAATACCAAGGTGTACCACCCTAAAATATTTCGAGAACAACTTAAGACCAACCTTTGGCAGCTCCCAAGCTCCTAAACCCTCAACAAGGCTTCTATAACCAGTATGGCGGAGAAGGTAGAAAGCAGAATACTATTTCACCTACCTCCATTACCCAGGCCCACTTGCATTGAATGCTTCCATCCACATTTAATGTTACCAATAACTATCTTACGCCACCTGCATATCATCTAGTCAACACTCCACCACCTTGAGACATTGGCAGACCTCAGAGGTACCACGACCTCGTTGTGACAGCCCACTCACTCTCTCTCCTAGAGTTGGCATATAAAAGGAAGGTTGGTGAACGATACAAGGGCAACTAATCTCGGTCATTCTAAGAGATTAATATGTTTAAACAATCAGGCTTAGAGAGAGAACAAAGGGTTTTAGCATACCCTAAGTGTTTTATCCTTGTTCCACACTCATAACCCACTGTTGTGAGATCATACTTATAACTCTAATCATTTCTAATTGTTTGATACTTCGTATATCTTGTTGATCCCTAATCAATACTTAGAAACCCTTAAAGAAGTCCATTAGTTACTTGCTAAGATCCTTCAGATTATCCGCAAGACCTCAGACTCTCTTGACCAAAGCTCAAGAGGTCTCCTAGATTGTAATAACTCTTTTATGATCTAAAAAACAATATAACACCCTTTAACGGTGGACGTAGGACCCTCATCTGAGGTCTGAACCTAACTAAATGGAGGCACTATTTTTCATTACATAGTCCATAGAAGGAAAGAAAAGCAAAAGAAAATTAAAGTTTACAACATGTGTCTTGATACAATATCAATTACATCCATTTAAAAGTAGTATCATAGGAAATTTTAATAGGGTCTTCAGTGCTGTGACTTATTTTCCATGCATCTATAATTACTAGAGTAACACTAAGTAATGCATAAAGTTGCCTTCTTTATTGCCTGAGTCCATATAGAATTTCAAAAATGTAGAAAATTTGCCATGTCGATAATTCTAATTCTATACAGTTCAAAACATGATTATTGATAAGTCAATATAAGAAATTTAATATGAAACTAGATTCAATGTTAGGATAAGATAACATGTTTGTTTCTAGAATGATATAATTAAAAATAGGAATATCTGGCAAGAACTAATAATGGTTAGGAATGGTTTCTAAACAAATAGACCATAATTATCCGTTCAGAGGTTTTAGGGTAATATCCATACATACAACAACATCAATTCAATAAGATTGGAGACAGTCAATCTAGATTCTGGAGATAAAAGTAACTGTGCTAAGTCAGTTGCAGACATTTAATATGGTAGCAATAACTAGGCCCTGAATCATCTGAGTCCTACAGGCCAAATAATATGGTCATGGGTATAACGAAAGAGTATTCCATGATCATAATGTATGTTATAATAGATCCGGGTAAAATTGCATCATATGAAATACTATGATTGCATAATAATCATTAAAATTTCAATCAATTATACGTAAATAATTGAACTACTTAAATGAGTTACCAATGAGAGAATGATATACTAGGTCTATCACATATTGATATCAACAAAAGGCGTGATTAAACGCATTACGTGAAAATAATACTGAATAAGAAATCATCCACTCGTTGTTAGGGTTATCGTAAAGTTATGTGGATTTTGTTAAAGTCAAGGAGGTAGTCAGTGTATGCCTGACAAGAGACAATGTATTTATGTGTAAGAAAAAGGTTCGCAAAATAATTAGAAGTGCGACAAAAGTTATAGAATTATGGAGTAAACACATGTTGGGTTTAAAATGAAAATAAAGTTTAATTTTATTACTTAAGGTTTCTTTTCTTTTTAAGATTGGTGCTAATAGACTTTTTCGTTCCTAATAATGTCAAAAGGCTATAGAAAAAGTTTGGGGTGAAAATACAGAAGTTGAAAAACTATAGTGGTTTATGTGCAAAAATATTTTTAAAGTTCAAAATTCCATTTAAGGGATTATGTTGAACTATCTCTCTAGTTATCCAAACATGGTGTTATAATATACCATTTTGACCAGAAAAATAAAATAAAATTTTTGGAATTTTTTTCATAATTTTCTAATTGGTCACGCAGTCTCAGGCGAGAAGTCAAATTATGCATGTGTTGTCTATGACCTTACTCGCGCGCTTGGCATCCATTCAACCTTTCGAATTTTGACTTAGAGTTTGAAAAATTTAACCTTAAATTAATCCTCTACATAATACTATTTGAGATGATTACAAAGCCATTCTTATTAGTTTTTCGCAAGGATTTCAAAATTATATCTTTTAAAGATTGAGGTTAACTGTAGTCTCATATCCAGATACTGTAAAATATCAAAATTTTCAATTTGATATTCGTGGATTTACACTAAAATTCGAAGTATGGTTTTGTTATAGTTTGGTTTTTATGTGAATTTCGAACAAAATGATTTTGGTTTGAAGGTTTAATTAATATTGTACACGAAGACTTTCAAGTTTAAAATTTCAACTGCCCAAAATGAAAAACTTGATATATAAATAGGTATGAATACTATACATAAATTAAACTATATGGTTTTGATCTACAAGTCTAAAGACATATATTCCCACTTTAAACTGGCCTAAAGAAATAAGATAATGAGCTTCAAAAGACTTGCAGTGAGCTCAAACAAAAGGATGATCCGGTGGTTTCTAACATAATATCGCCCAGTAAGGTAGAGGAGGAGGTTTGCACAATAAAGGACCAGACTAGCATTGATGTCATAAACTTCAAAGGTATTGAAGAGGACCTTAAAAAGTCCAATGTTCAGTTGACTGCCTCTAGCCCATCACTTGACAGGGCTAACTAAAATCTGACCAAGGTGAACCAGGAGCTTGTACAAGTTAACAAATACCTATTAAATGCTGAGGAGACCACAGTGGAAACATTCAAGTTGTTTATTCACTACAGTGTTAAAATGGTGTCCTTGTTTCTTTATAATTATGAGGAGCTCAAGAAAATGGTCATGAATCTTTACCCTGATATAGAGGATGTAGTGAGAAACTGGGAAGGTGACAACGAAGAGGCCGTAACTTTGGTTATTTCGTAGTTGATGGACATTGATGAGTTTACCATTTAGGGTGATCAGGTTAGTAAAGCAAACTAGACAATTACAAAGGATACTACTCTTCATGCTGCTCAAGATACCATCCTGGTCGATGTCAGTATGGCTTATGGTCCCTCGGTTGACCCAATAGAAGATAAGATTTCTGGAATTGCACCTAATGTTGGAGATGCTCACTTGGATTAATCCCTCTAAAACCTTTAATTTTTTGAAGTTTCGTAATGATCATCTTTTTTTACTAAACATTTTTTATGGAACCTATTCATGAATTTGAAATCAACTTATGGTTTTACTTATTGTCTGTATGTATGTGTAGGTTTTGACTCTGCAATTATTTGGCTCGAATAAATTCATAGCCAACACTTGTAATTAAGTGTTGTTTACGACCATATATTT
This sequence comes from Sambucus nigra, assembly GCA_949130495.1. NCBI lineage: Eukaryota > Viridiplantae > Streptophyta > Magnoliopsida > Dipsacales > Adoxaceae > Sambucus > Sambucus nigra. The sequence goes on from OX422215.1 coordinate 354,287,774, forward strand.
TACAAGTATATGTGTTCAGATTTCACTGACCTTGCAGTTAGTTCTAGATATATGGACTCATAGTGGGGTCATGTCAACCTATCATGTTTACTTACTTGTTTCTAGGTGTTAGGATAATCCTGCTAGTAGTTTTGACCTACAATCACATTATCGACCTGATCTACCTTACTAGTTACTGGTTTTGGATGAATTTGATTTAGACTATCTTAGGATCTGCCAAGGCTCATTCTAGCTTTTTAGTTGTATGGATGGATCATGTCATCCTAGCCATTTGTTATCATTGGTTTCCAATCTCGGACAAATATGGGATTTTTAAGATCTGGTTAAAACATTTTTATCATGAGCATAAATGAGATGATACATCAAGTGTATTACAAATATAGTATTCTTTATGTTTTTAATTGAAGTTATCTCATAGGTTTGAACACTGATGAGTACTTTTTCTTTAATTTTGTTAAAAAATTGATATATCTTACTTTTAAATAGAGAATAATTTGGTGTGTAGCAAATTGTTTAGGGAGTGTAGAGTAATTAAAAAAAAGATTAAGAGAGAATATTATATTGGAAGTAAGGGATAAGTACAAGCTCTAACACTTTGACTCTTTTGGTTGTTGGAGCACTTACCCAAATATTTATATCCCTTAAAAAACATTAGATGCCGACTCAATTTTTTTTAAACATCCTAAGAAGAATTTCATTAATGAACAAAGGATTACTAGAAAAAGAAATGACATCTACACATAAATAGGCTTGGATATGCAGAGAAACGAAAATATAACAAACCAATAAAATCAACAAAAAAATGAGAACAAAAACAAGAGCAAACATCTCGAGGCGACCGTGTAACTCAAAGGAAGCCGTGCTTGATAATAAGAAAACAATATGGGGTAGCTCTGAATTCGAGGCTTGCAGATAGAGGATTAATGAAACAAAAGTCATTAAAGCCATGGGAGACAGTTTGAGATCTGCTGGTATAGCAAACATACCTGGCACAATTAAAAGGGACAAATGAAAATATGTCGAATGATATTTCAATCTAATAAAATCACCAACCCAATAAAATAGGACTTCAGAGGGATCATGGTAGATCCAACTAAATGAAAATCTAGAGATAGATTAACACCAATTGTTGACAAAAAGAGAGAGAAAATCTTCATAGCCTCGAATTCGATCGCCTCCTAAGACACGGATCCAACCTCTAGCACTCCGATATGGACTGCGCAAGATAACCACAAGTGGAGAAAACTCCTACAAAGGGAGAGGTAACCCTCAAACAAATTTGAGAACCAGAAGTTGAGAAAACTCACACAAGGGTTCGGATATGAGTTATTTACAAGAAAAGGACAAAAATCAAAGAGAATAACCCTCCCCCTCTCCCATATGGAGGAAGAGGGGGAGGTAGAAGAAGATGAATAGGAAAGAATATAAGGTATAGGGGAGAGATTTTTTCTAAAGATAGAAAAATAAAGAGGGAGAAAGTAGTGACCTGCTAGCTCATTTGGTTGAGTGGTTTACAACCATGAATTCCTATACAACCATTTTTATTTACATTCTATTTAATTAGTAATCTTTTTTCTAAATTTTGCAATGAATTATAGATGTTTCACTAGATATTTTGTGAATTTTTTTCTAGAAGTGCATTACTTTTGGACAATTCTTTATTTTGTGTAGAATTTTCTAAAAGTTCTTACTTTTTAATAATCCTTTCACAATGCACTTTTTCGATACTCTAAGCAAACATCATAGTATCTAGTATTCGCTCTTGTTGGTGCTTTAATGAAAATGTTTGCAAATTTGTCTTCTGCCCTTTTATACTTGAGCTCGATTTCTCCATCCATTAAAGCTTCTCGTACGAAGATATTATTGATTGCAAGTTTCTTTGTTCTATAACAAAGTAAAATAAAATTTAGCCATATGACGTTTCATATTTTCCACATGTAATGTGGTCAGCTTTATGTATAGTAAATACGCACTACAACATAATCCGAGAATGGTCATAGATAGTGGGTCACGAACCTCGACTATGACGTTTGATGTCTAAATTTCGATTATTTATCCTACCTCTCAATGACCAAATTTATAATCACTAACAAAATATAAAATGAAAATATAGAGAAGACACCGGAGATTTTTTACATGGTTTAGTTCAGGAATGGATCCTACATCCATAGGGCAATAGTATTTAGGTTTTTATTCCAATATCCTAAATACAAGTGAATAATTCATCATCCCCCTTCAACTGAGAGAGATGGCGTATTTGTAGTTTCGGGAATCCTAAAAGGTGGAATGCTTTTATTACTTAAAGCATTTACACATGTACACATAAGTATGCAGTTGGGTGCTATTCACGTGCATGGATATAAGGATTGTTTAGGTTCCCCACATGTGTCTCTTTATGTGCCTAATGGTTCACATTCTAGGGTGTGGTCGGTTGAAGAGACGACTAAACGTTATTTTCCATGGACAACATGGAAATGAGATTTATAGGTTTCATTGCTTTATTGGTCCAAATGGACTAATATTTATTGGTTACAACAGTAACCATAGACATCTTTGGTGGGACCATATCCATGACAAAGGAGAAGTGTTGAATCCAATGGATTATGTCCCGACCATACGCCGTGATCATTCATGTCACCAAAAGGACGCAAAAACTCCATCTGAATATGATCATGGACCATAACCATAGCCACATGTGTGACAAATATAATTGGATCGGTTAAATGGGGTTACGGTCCAAGTCTGTGACCAGGTGGTGATGTGTAAAACAATTATATGGTCACGTGCATTGGTCACGGACTTGGATCGTGACCAACCCGGGTATATAAAATCTAACTCGAGGTATATTTATCACTTAACTCTCTATCTCTACCTCTCTCTCTCTATCTCTCTCTCTCTCTCTCTGGTGCCTCTCTCCATATGTTGCGTCTTTCCCTCTTTACATGTCTAATTATGTAAGGTGTGTGTGATTATTTATATGTATGTATTGTGTGTCTTTACATATGGTGTATGTTTATGTATGTGCATTGTATGTGTATGTGTATGTGTATGTGTATGTGTATGTGTATGTGTATGTGTATGTGTATGTGTATGTGTATGTGTATGTGTATGTGTATGTGTATGTGTGTATATATTGTGTGTATGTATGTGCATGTATGTGTGGGGTTAAAATACCTAAATGAGATTGAAATGTGAAAAATACACCAAGAAAAAAAATCCTAAGACTGAAATGTGAAAATACTGCAATTAAACAAACCCAAATGTGAAAATATTGAAATGTTGTAATTGGATTTTAAGGATTTTGAAGAGACTAGGGATATGGGATTTCATTTGTATCGGTCTATTCCAAGTTTACTTTAATTAATAAATAAATTAAGTTTTTGTTAAAATAACATTAGTTCATTGGAATCTGAACTTAATTCATGAAATCGAAATTTAATCACGTTATAAAAAAAAATTGTATTGAGATTAATTGAATATTTAAGATTTAATCACAAAGTAATTAATTGGGGTTGGTTTGTTGCTGAACAGGTTTAAATGATCCACCATGAGTTCAAGTAATTTGAATATGAGTCCATGTAATCAAAAAGCAATATATTTCAATTCGATATCAGCTATCAATTTATAACACACACATACAAACATGTAAAACACATACACACACATGCGCGCACTCATGTATAACACAAACACACATGTGCATATGGTCACGAAAAGTGGGTAAAGGCACATGACCATGACTAGAGCAAAAAAAACGTGTGACGCAGGTCCTGACCAAGCCAAGGAATGACATGGGAGTTTGTAAACTAAGTTAAAACTGAGTATGAATTAATATGTGAGTATTTATGGGTATTTGCAAACCCAAACTAAAATTGATATGGCCCATTGTAGTTTAATGCAGAGAAAGAGAGAGAGAGAGAGAGTGTGTGTGTGTGTGCGTGCGCGAATTAGTGAGTTAGAGAGAGTGGTGAGAGATGGATTATTAGCGTACACTTCATCCTCCTTTATCTAAGTAATATTGCAAGTCTATCTCTATTTCTCTCTTCATTTTGTCGCCTTTTTTACAACTGTTATTAACCCATCATTATAATCTATAATCGGTATACCAAATAATAATGTTAATGTCTAAATCAATAACCTATATGGTCAAATCTCAATCTTCACCCAAAACCCTAACCAATAGCTACCTCTCTAGAAAATGAGAAAAAACCCATTAGGTTCTCCCTTTTTGGCCCGCAATAAAAATGACGTTCAGATCTTTGAATCCTAGTTTGTTTTGCTTAGGAAAATGAATGTGGAAGTTAGGATTGTATATATCTGGAACTTAGTTGATCAAGCCATCAAGTATGACATTTTCAACAACTTTGTAAGCGTTTTTCATTCCTCGGTCGTTCAAAAAAGGTTATTTCTCGGGTTGCTAAATAACTGAGAACATATTAGAGAAACCTTCGGCATAGACATATCCCAAGAGGGGCATCGAGCTCTGACATTTTGGCTATGAAAGACAGAGTTCCTTCAAATGATGAAATGTCAGTCGATCAAGGGAACATATTTTTGGAAAAGGAGGCGATGGAGAAAAAGTCGGTCCAATAAAAGAAAAATAAATGAAATAGAGCGAAGAAAGTTGATGTCCACAGGCCTGAGTCTAAATTTATGAATATTTGGGGAGTGAATGGTCAGAAAGGACAAAGGGAGGTCCAAATGCCGACAAAAAACCTAATAGGGGCAACTTGTACGTGCATTTTCGACATGACAAATTTAATAAATTCCCACCACACTTGTCTCTGACACTAGTGAGTATGCCTAATTATTTATATATATATATACGTTATATAAAATAATGTTAGAATCTTAAAACTAAATATAATTTCACTCTAGAAGAATCTATTGAATTCATTCACAGTCATTCCGCTTCGAGCACTTATGATGACATTGAAGATGATGCCCTGACTCGAACCTTTAAAACTGACAAAAGAACGAGGATGAGAGGTGACGGATCACATATGATGAAAACTAAATTAAAACACATTGGACATCTCGTGGGAAATATCTCTTGGGTGAGGAATTTCATCTCGAGCTAAGATGTAAGTCAGTCCCAGGAAGATGGGGATGTGTAGGAGATTAAGAGTAATCTAGGAGTGTTGGCGGGTGAAATCGGGTGCCTTGTGTCCTTATTTACTCAAGGTTTTTGGCCCCCCAATGCCTCCTCAAGGTTTTACCTACCCTCCTTCTCAAGGTTTCCTTTATCCTCCATCTCAAGGTTTTCCCCTCCCTAATGCCTCCGCCTGCCACTATTCTAGGATCATCGTCATCCACTCATAGCGGCTAAGGCGAGTAGTACGATTTTAGGGACTTGACCAATAACAGGATTACTGGCACGTGTACACTCATTTCCTTGAATGTCAAAACTCCTGTATACAATCACCTTTTATAAATGGGCGAGGCTCAACTATTAGTCGATGACATATACAACAGTTACGGATATATGCATGTGCACATTGATAGCGGAGAAAGTAACATGCTAAAATACTTCCATCATTGTCTTATCACTTGGCTAGTTTATTTGTTGGTCAATCCTTGGCCATGAATAATCGTTGATACCAAATTTAGTCTGCTAACATGGACTACTCACTTACAGACGCGTGTCTGCCAACGTGGCAAATATGTATACTGCTACCGAGCAACTCAAGATCACCGAGCAACTAAAAATCCATGAGGAACTCAGGGGCCCCGAGCGTGTCAAGCTACTTAGGCGGTCCGAGGAGCTTAGGCGGTCCGAGCAACTTAGCATTCTAATCAGGATAATCAAGGAGACGACTGTGCATTAAATGCTCATTTATTATTATACAGATTACATGTCTACTAGATAACAACGCATCGTCCTTTCATTTGTACAGCCTCAAGGCTATAAATACATCGTAAACTCCTCATTGGAGGGGGATTGGAATTTCTTGAAAAAATCATATCTCGAGAATTCCAAACAAATAGTCAGCAATAACAAAAACATTGGACGTAGGCCATTCTTGCAAGGCTGAACCACTTTAAAAATCTATTGTCTATTATTTGATTATTATTTTTATCTGTGATTAAAATAATTAGGTAAAATTTAACTTTTTATATCAGCAGATTGGCGCCGTCTGTGGGAAACGACTGTAATTATCGTTTTTCACCAAAACAATTCATCACCAATGGTTGATCATCCTGAATCCAGTAATCGAAATGCCGAGATCTCTCTGAATCCTCCATCTACTCCACCAAATGTTCAAGATCTGGCTGGTATAATGGCTAATTTAGCCCAGGGGCAAACGGCCATGCAAGAAACTATGCGTCAACTCATACAAACCGTTCAAGGCAGAGTGCCAACCCAATCAGAGCAACGAAGCGTTCAGAGCAACGAAGCATTCAGAGCAATAATCATTTACTCTCTTCGCGAAGACAAAACGTTATTCCCAAAGGAATCTTAGTCTAGATGCACCGATTCATATCGTACTGAGAGATCCAATGATCCTTCTTATCAGCCTGGACGGACTTCCTCGGTACGAGCTACAGATACTCAACAAAACATAACTCTATCTCCAGAAAGGACAAGTGCTCTTGAAAGATTGAGTAGAGTCTCACATTTTGATCGTTTAGGTCCTAGGAGGAATAGAAGTCCCCCTAGGACTATGTCGAGGAACTCTCAATGACCATCTGATTTAAAGGAAGGCTCTACCCAATCACGACCAGTTGCTCATCATGAAAGCCCCCAAGAGACAAATTAAATACGATCAATTCCTCGAACTAATAGGATCGAGTAAGGAAATAATGCATGGAAAGGATCAATTCAAAGGTTGGAGGATAGATTAGGGGAGGTGTCTAAAATAAAAAATCCTTTACAAAGGACTTTCGTCCGAGGAACCCCATTCATACAAGAGATTGTGGACTTTCATACGCCATCAAAATCCAAAGCTCCTGTGGTGACGCCTAAATATGATGGAAAAACTGATCATGTTCTCCATATAGAACAATACCAAGCAGCAGCTGATATCTATGCTGTTCCAGACGAGATGTGTTGCAGGGCATTTTCAAGAACCCTTATCGGATCAGCTCAGATGTGGTACAATAACCTTCCTCGGGGGAAAATTATAACTTTCTTTCAGCTAGAAGAACTCTTTATTGGAAATTTTTGTTTTGGAGCTAAGCCAGTCAAACGAGTAGCACACTTGCTAAGTGTTAGACAGAAGGCAGGTGAGAGCACCAGGGATTATATTACTCGTTTTAATAATGAGAAGCTCGGGGTCATTGATTACGAGGCGAAGACAACAATTACTGCTCTGATGAGTTGACTGTTGCCAGATAAATTATACTACACTCTAGCCAAAGATCCGCCTAGAACCATGGCAGAACTAATGGCAAAAGCAGCCAAGATTATGAACACCAAGGAAGCTATGGCTGCGAAGAAAAATATGGACACCAAAGAAACCAAGGTTGAGGTCGATAAGCCTGAGAAGAAGGAGAAAAAGAACAATGGTGGAAATAGGCAGTCAAAAGCAAATCAAGCATTGGAACAATTGAAAAGATTTGGAAATTATACTCCTTTGAAAGTAGATATAAACCACATTCTGGAATAGATCAAGAACAAAGAGGAGTTGAATTGCTCGGAGAAAATGAAGGCGGATCTTGACAAAAGGAATAAGTCCAAATATTATGAGTTCTATAAAGATCATGGTCACACGACCAAAAATTTCATAGCTCTTCAGAATGAAATTAAAGTACTCATCAGACGAGGAAAGCTGACCAAGCGTCAAAATGGTGGAACGAAAAATGATCGAGCAAGGCAGAGGTCTAGATATCCTCGTCGAGCAAAAGAAGATAAGAATAGAAGTCATGAAGAAGACCCGGATGATGACCAAGATGACCTCGATCTCCCCAAAAGACCAAAACAGCCAGAATGTGAGGTATTTCTATCCATTTTGGATCATTTGAATGTAATGTCATTATAGGTGGAGATGCAGGAGGCGGAGATATGACTGCTGAGAGAAAAGCTTACCTCAATGAGGCTCAAGGTTGCTCGTACATTCAGCGAATAAATCTGGCTGAAGATGATCGCCCGAGGAAGGTGAATAAGGACAAACTGGTTATTGGTTTGTCTAAAAATGACTTGGTCAGCGTACTATATCCTCCTGATGACCCATTGGTGATCAAGATGAGAATGAAGGAAGTGGTGATTTCACGAGTACTGGTGGACAATGGTAGCTCGGCAGATATCATGTTCAATCCATGCTTTGACAGTTTGAATTTGAAATTATCCTATTTGGAGCCATACCATAGACCCCTCCTTAGTTTTACTGGTGAAAAGGTGTTTCCACTTGGGACGATCAAGTTGGATATGCATGGCCTGCTTGTCGAACGAAAAGAGTACGCTTCTTGGTAATGGATAAAAATGTCCAATCAGCTTACAACATCATCATGGGAAGGGTAGGATTAAAAAAATTTGAAGCAGTACCATCGACTATACATCGGTGTTTAAAATTCCCAACCAGTTTTGGAGTAGGAGTGGTAAAGGGCGACCAGAAAGTAGCTCGGGAAAGCTACTATTCATCTACCGAGCAGGAGGAGCATGAAGAATCTAGAAATAAGACTACTACCTACCAAATAGAAGATGCAGAGATTGAAACATTAGACCCTAGAGACGAGTCCCAACTCGTGAAAGGACAGGTCATAGAGGACACTGAGAATGTCATTCTGGATGACGAGCATCCAGAACGAATAACTCAAATTGGTGCATCCTTGGATGAATCAATAAAATAAGAATTGATTGCATTTCTAAGTCGAAGAAAGCAAACTTTTGTGTTGGAGTCATGAAGACATGCCAGGAATAGATCCGAATTTCTTATGTCACGAGCTCTATGTGAACAAGGAAATCAAGCCAGTAAAGCAGCGAAGAAGAGTGTTCAGTCGTGAGAAAAATCAAGCTATACAGGAGGAAGTAGAGAAGCTACAAAAAGCCTCTTTCATTGAGGATGTCAAATATCCTGATTGGCTAGCAAATGTGGTGATGGTAAAGAAGAAAAATAACAAGTGGAGGATGTGTGTAGACTTCACCAACCTCAACAGGGCATGCCCGAAGGATCATTTTCCTTTACCCCGAATTTATCAACTGGTGGATGCTACCTCGGGACACGAATTATTAAGTTTCATGGATGCTTATTCTGGTTATAACCAGATTAAAATGAAGCCTGAAGATAGGGAGAGTACCTCTTTTATTACCCCGAGGGGAACTTATTGTTATAATGTTATGCCTTTTGGAGTTAAAAATGCAGGTGCTACATATCAGCGGTTGATGAACAAGGTTTTTGCAAAGCAAATCGGTCATAACATGGAGGTTTATGTTGACGATATGCTAACGAAGAGTAAGAAAGCTGTTGATCATCTAGTTGACTTAGGCCAGACCTTTGATCAACTACAGGAATATCAAATGAAGTTGAATCCCATCAAATGCATATTCAGAGTACGGGAAGGCATGTTTCTCGAATATATTGTTAACCAACGAGGAATTGAGGCGAATCCTAAAAAGATCAAGTCTCTATTGGAGATGCGATCTCCGATGACGAAGAAGGAAGTACAAAGTCTCACAGGGCGAGTTGCGGCACTTAATAGGTTTGTGTCAAGAGCAACTGATAGATGTCTCCCATTCTCCAAAACACTCCGAAAGACTTTTGAGTGGAATGATGAATGTGAGAAGGCCTTTCAAGAATTGAAAAAATACTTGGGAACACCTCCATTATTGTCCAGGCCAGTGATGGGAGAGAAATTATACCTGTATCTAGCAGTTTTAAAAAACGCAGTTAGCTCGGCGTTGATAAGAATGGAGGATGGAGTGCAAAAACCCATCTATTACACTAACAATCCCTTCCGAGGAGCAGAGATCAGATATCCAAGGCCGAAAAAGTTAGCACTGGCGTTGATCGAAGTAAGTAGAAGGATGAGGCCATACTTCCAAGCTCATACTATAGTCGTGTATACAGACATGCCATTAAGGCAAGCTCTGCACAAACCAGAAAAATCAGGAAGATTGATGTACTGGGCAGTAGAATTGGGCGAATACGATATAATTTATGAACCTAGGTCATCGCTCAAAGGACAAGCAGTGGCAGATTTCATCGTAGAGTTCACCTATCCAGACACCTCCGAAGAGCAGAAGTTGAATACCGACCAGCCTGTGGATGTTATAGGATCATCAAATTTAAACCCCGACCAACTTAGGTCGGTTGCCGAGCAAGAGAAGATGGTCGACGAACAACAAGAAGTGTTAGAAGAGGATATAAAGAAGCAACAAATATTCCACCGAGGAACTCTATCTGACCAAGAATTTGACAATGAGATACCTGTGTTTAATTTATATGTAGATAGCTCTTCTTGCACTACAGGTAGTGGAGCAGGGGTTATTTTAAATAGCCTTGATAAAATTGATGTGGAGTATGCTCTGCGTTTTCAATTTAAAGCTTCTAATAATGAGGCTGAATATGAAGCCATGATCGTGGGTCTCAGTCTAGCCAAAACTATGAAAGCGGAGCAGGTCATTGTATTTAGTGACTCACAGTTGATTGTAAATCAAATGTTGGGAGTATATGCAGCAAAATAAGAATTAATGATCCAACATCATGCGAAATCAATGGAGATTGTATCGAGCTTTAATGTAGTACAGTTAATTAGAATACCAAGGTTGGAGAATGCAAGAGCAGATGCCTTAGCTCTGTTAGCCTCAGTCACACGCACCGAGCTATGAAGAACAATCCCAATAGAAATCTTAGATAGTTGGATCATTGACGAATAACTGATAGTGAACTTCATTACCCTTGATTTAGGACCATCTTGGATGGATCCTATCAGGGCCTATATTGAGGAGGGGGATTTACCAACTAATAAACTCGTAGCCAAGAAACTAAAGTTTAAAGCTGCTCGTTATGTATTGACTAATGGCATTTTATATAGACGAGGAATTATAGCGGGTCTACAAAGATGTGTCCACCCCTCCGAGGTGAAAAATTTGATTGAAGAGGTCCATGAAGGGTCTTGTGGAGCCCATGTAGCAGGTCGGACACTCTTACGAAGAATAACAACATGGGGATATTATTGACCGACGATGAGAGCTGATTGTACATCTTACTCAAAGAAGTGTGATAAATGTCAACATTTCTCCTATATCCAAAGAACTCCCCAAGCATTTCTAACACCCATCACTTCTCCTTGGCCATTCGCCATGTGGGGAATAGACTTGATCGGGCCACTTCCAACGACCCGAGGAAGATTTAAGTACCTCGTGGTCGCTGTGGATTATTTTACTAAATGGGTAGAAGCTGAGCCTCTTATTAATATGACATATGACAAGGTGTATCAATTTATCTGGAAGAACATCATTTGTAGATATGGTCTTCCCCATGCATTCATCACAGATCATGGAACTCAGTTCGACAATGAGGAGTTCACTGCATACTATCATCAGTCAAACATATTGAAGACCCACTCTGCACCAGGCCATCCCCGGAGCAATGGACAAACTAAGGTGACGAATAGAACGTTTCTGAATGGTTTAAAAAAACGACTGGATGATCCAAAGGCATATTGGATTAATGAGCTACACTCTGTGTTGTGGGCTTACCGTACTACACCGCGAGCAGCAACAGGAGAATCTCCATACATGCTGGCCTTTGGAAGTGAAGTTGTTATACCTGCCGAGTTGGGCCTACCCACACACAGGGTGCTAAATTTCAATTCTCCTATCAGTGACTTGATGAGGCGATTAGATCTAGATATGCTCGAAGAAGTTAGAGAAGAAGCAGCAATCAGGAATGCTGCATACCAGCAATGAACAGCTCTGTTTTACAACAAAAGGGTAATGAAGTGTGATTTGAAGGAAGGAGACTATGTGCTGAAGAAAGTAATTCAAAAGCACAACAAACTGGAAGCTAACTGGCATGGACCCTACAGAGTAACAGAAGTTGTTTCACCAGGGACATACGGGATTGAAACCTTGGAGGGAGAAGATTTTAAGAATGCATGGAATGCAGAGCATATACGCAAGTATTATCAGTAGTTGGGATCCCTATGTAAATGCAGTTTTCTTCAGTATGAATAAAGTGTTGAATGTTTTACCCAGTTCTCTATTTTTGTTGAAATTCTTTCGGAGTATTAGTGCTACACACTATACATCATATTCAGAATATCCACCAATTCCGATTGGTCGGAAAATTAATCTCCTCTAACTTTGATTGGTCGGGAATCAATATCCACCAACTCCGGTTGGTCGATAAATTAATCTCCTCTAACTCCGGTTGGTCAGGAATCAATATCCACCAACTCCGATTGGTCAGCAAATTAATCTCCTCCAACTCCGGTTGGTCGGGAATCAATATCCACCAACCCCGATTGGTCGGCAAATCAATCTCCTCCAACTCTGGTTGGTCGAGAATCAATATCCACCAACTCCGATTGGTCGGTAAATTAATCTCCTCCAACTCCGGTTGGTCAGGAATCAATATCCACCAACTCCGATTGGTCGACAAATTAATCTCCTCCAACTCCGATTGGTCGGGAATCAATAACCACCAACTTTGATTGGTTGGTAAATCAATTGCAATCAACTTCGGTTGGTTAAACTAAGCAGGATCATGGGATGTAAGTTGTTTCATTGCTTGGAATCAAAGAGTAATAAGTCACAATAATAAAAAATAAAAAATAAAACATATCAAAATATGCATGTATTCACAAACAAAGATATTCTGCAAAATACTTAGAAGAAAATAAAATAGAAAAAGATGAAAAAAATGTCTTCATTCAAATTAAGAAGTCATTACATCATATGCTGGGAAAATTACAAGTCATTACATCAAAGATCCTACTCTATTGGTTTTTTCCCTTCTGCTTTCGAAACAGGTTCTACTCCAGCAGGAAAAATCGTCTAAAGCATAAGAAGAGTTTATGAAATTTACATCTTGAAGCATTCAAACATTCATCACTGATGGCCGATCAAGCAAATGCTCTGGGCGAGATATGTCAAAACTTGAATGAAGACTGTAATCACCGAGGTACTTTGAAATCAAGCACTGAGGAATTTCTCGAGCAGGAATCCAACTCATGTCGAGCTTAAAAGGAGGCATGGGTAATTCAAGCAATCCAGGATCATAAATCACCAGGATTTCCTTATTTTCCAAGGCAGAGCTTTGTGTGGAAAGTTGCTCGCTGAGGTTCTGATTCTTCTTAGACATCTCTGCTAAAGATTGGTTCTTTGCCATCAATTGAACTGTGTGATTTTCTAAAGCTGCTTAAGTTCTTGCATCTTCAATAGAGATCCGACCAGCCCTTGCTCGTCCCAGAGAAGAAGATCTTGCTCGTCCACGAGAAGAAGTGGAAGGTCCAGCTCTTTTTAGAGTTTCGAATTCATCTCTTAAGTTGGCATTTTCGACCTCCAAGAAAGAGAAACCTTCATAAATGACAGGGACCAGGTCCCCCGAGGAAGATACGACAGACTTAAGTTGTTTAATCTCTCCCTGCAAAACAAGGTTTTCCTGCTCCAACAACTTGGCGATATGCCTGTGTTCTTCGACCTCAAGTTTCAAAATGCTCTCTTTTTTCTCATAAGCAGAGATAAACTTATCATATCCTTTGTCAGCACTCAGTTGCTGATATTTTTTCTCATACCCTTGGTGCAAAAGGGTAGAAGACTCCTTATATTGTTGTTGGAGTTCATCGATGGTACCCTGGAGATCTTCAATCATCTCATAATATGCCACATTATTGGATACTACACGATCGAGTAAACACTTCAGATACTGATAAGCTTCAACTGCTCGTTCAGAAGCATCTGAACCTAGGATATCAATGATTTGAGCATCATTCAGATCTGCACGACCAGCCTTGAAATAGTCATTGCATTTTTTCATCAGTTCGGTGTCATGAGCTGACAAGAGCTCCATCCTAGCCATAAACTAGTAAAGAAAAGAGGTAGAAAGAATTAATAAGAATGCAGACAGGGCAAGTAGAAGAATAAGTCAAGATAAACAACTAAAAGTTTGAATTTTATTTCATCACAAAAAGAAGTACATAGTCCAAAATTACATTTAACAAAAAACAAAAGAAAGATCCGAACAACTCTACACCTTCTCCTTATTTTCTAAGATTTCCTCGAAAGGCTTGGACAAAGAGGTTGGTTTCTCGGAGGGCAATGAAAGTTGTTCGGAGGGCAATAAAAGTTGCTCGGCAGAAGTGTTTACTAGTTGGGGTTGCTCGGAGCAAGGTTCAACAGCAGGGGCCTGGTCCCCAATTATCATGGAAGATTTATCTGAGGCAGCAGGGTCATGAGTGTGTCGCTGGAACAGTTCAGAGTTCTCAGTGACTTTTAGCTCCTGCGGAGCTGCAACCCATCCATCCCTGAAATACTTAAAGCTGGTAAACTCCATTTGAGAGGACATAGCAGCCAGGCCTTTATTCTAGCCTTTGTCCCAACCAATTCTGAAGGACTTCTTAATAGCATTTCTTCTTTTTATCTTCTCCGAGGAAGTCCTCTCAATCAGAAGTTCCTTGGCAGCCTTTAATTTCCCTTCCACCTCCTGCTTCTGACGATCAACATCATGAAGTCAACAGCTTCCCCTTCAACAATTTTGAGCTTATTCTCAAGCTCTTCAACATTCTTGAGCATCGCTTCAAACTCTTTATTATTCTTCTCAAACTCTCTCAATTTCTTCTCCAATCCTTTGGAGGCTTCCACAACTCGATCTCTCTCTTGCTCTACGGACTTAACCTGCTTCTCCCAAGCAACTTTACTTTCCTCATACTTCTGATGAGAGTCTTTCAAAGATTGGGTTAAACCAGTAAAAGCCTTTTCTACTCCATCCGAGGAACTAGAGGCCCTGATGGCTTCATCCCTTTTTACAATGTTATTGAAACATGTTACCAGCTGAGAAAAGAGATAACTCTAAGTCAATATATGAACATAGCATAAAAAAAATGAAAGGCTCCGATCAATAATACTTACTGAGGCAATGTGTTGAGAAGCTAGAGCAGTAACTCTCTCACGAGTAAGAGATTTTTCAATGTCAGGGACCTCTGGGATAGTCCAGGATTTTACTAAGCCCACAGCGGAGCTGGGGGGAATAAAAGTTGAAACACCACCTTCAACAGATCATGGTTGAGAGACTGGTTCAGCAATTCTCTCAGAAAGATTTTTCTTTAACCTCCTTGGAGGAACAGGAACATTCTCAACTAAGGATGTTGTCTTAGTTGGTGATATGACAATAACCTCACTAGGAGGAGTGATAGCAACAATCTTACTTGGGACAACAGGGGGATTTTCAATGATCTTGCTCGGAGCCACAGGGGGTTTCTGGCCAAATTTCTTGGTAGCATCACAAGGCGGTACCTCTATAGTTTTTACCCCCTCTTCTGGGACATCTTTTTTACTTCACTTTGCCTCCACAGCAGGAGAATCAGACTTGTCAAAAAAGGAAGGAGCTTTTCTTCTCTTCATTATGTCACCAATAGGAATATTTGACTCTGACGAAGAACCTTCCACACTAGTATCAGCAGCTGGTACTTGCTCAATGTCCACCACCACTGGACGAGCAGTAAAGGATGAAGTGTAACTCTTATACTGCAACAAGTAAGAGGCCGACCTAATGCATTCCTCGGCCACAGACTGGTGCAAACTCCAGATAAGCTTCAAATGCTTTAAATTGACCTATGTCTCCTTTGGATATTTTCTTTTGATGTCAACTGCAAATAATAAAAATTACATGTCAGTGATACATTTTATCAAACATCATGAAAATGAGATTTCAAAAAATAAAAGACAACCTATTCCATTGCCATAAGGGGGACAACTGGGACTCTCATATACATCATCTCCATTTAATGGAGCATGTTGCCAATTTTTCATAACAACCCCATGTTCAAAGTAATCCCTATTGGCATCTGGAAGATTGACAACTAAAGCCCTATTCAAAAACCTAGTTTTTAAATAAAAAGTACTATCGCTGACAACCCATGTAGCAAAACATGATTTCTGGAATTCCTAAACGGGTTCCATGAATTTGGTTTAACCTATGAACTCCATTAACGGTTCTCCAAGTATTTGGCGCTATTCTTGCAGGAACAACGTCAAAATATTGATAGAACTCCAAACATAAAGGATTTGGAGGAAAAGAAAAGCCACATTCGGCCACAAAGAGACATGGGAATCAATGTCCCTCAGCCAAAGAAAAATAGTCAGAGGGTTCATAAAGTTCTTCTAATATGACCCATGAAGGAATTGAAAATTCAGAACGAAATTTGTCAAGAGATTCAACAGGGTAAACCATGATGAACAAAATAAGTAAAAGAGAAGGAAGAAGAGCTTACAGGAGAATAGTGTGACACCCCGACTAATTAAATACCGGGTAGCTACTCCTTTATTAAATTAATACAAAATTCCAAGTTGGTCCAGTTAATAGCATCACTATCGAAAACATTTTAATGATTACTAACCACCTAGTATTTAAAAAGTGAGTTGCCAAATTTTAAGTTAACTCTGATTAACATGCAATAAGAGGATAATGAAAGAATAACAAACATTCACCATAACGAAACAATAGAATAACCAAAAACATAATAATAAGTCCGGAGGAAAAACTCTTCACAACAATCCCACAACTTAACTAAATAAAATAAAGTATCCTGAATTAATTACATGCCAAAAGTCTGAAAATCTGAAATAGGAAATGTTTCTAATAGAAATGGGAGACATGCCCTACAACTGATGAAAGTTGAATATAGAGTCAAGATAGATGAAGCATCTACTAGCAAAGTCCCGCAACTTCCACAAATAGCTACAGCTCGTCACCTGAATGAGAATCCTAAGCATGGTGTCCTTGTGGCTGGGCACCTAAAAAATGGTTTTTACAAAAATAGATTTGAAAGCAAACGGGTCAGAGCCCGAAAGTGGAGAGTATTTTAAAAATAGCAAGTGCTTTAATGACATTAAAATAATGAATGCAAAATACATGTTAGGACGTGCACTCACATGAAATACTCACCTCTCGACTAATTTGTGCACTCCTATCGTACCGTACCCATCTAAGTAACATACATATCTAACCAAACCATAATAAGTTCTACCCCTTACTACTCGATTCTTATTATGCATTCTAGCGTTATCAACTAAATAGAGGGCTTTACTTAAACTCGGATTCTCGATTATTAGCAATACAATTCATTACAGGTTACCCCTTTATAGTTACTCAAAGCGTTTCCGTATTTATACTCACAATACCAACATGAAAGTTCTCATTTATTTAAGTGTATATTATTCACGTCATAAATATACAATACAAGCACCCCGAGACTAAGCTGCGGTGCACACATACTCTGCTATCCATCCCGGTACATCACGTACATAAGGATCACGCATTCCGAATCTCTCAGGAATCGTTCTCAGATAATAGCAAATTACAAACAATGGAGGCGAACACAGTCACATCACATGGGTCACACACATACCTATGCTCCCACGATCAGCAGACTTATTAACATCCAAATAAGTCCTTCTCTGACCTATGTTCTCGAGGTACCAATCTAAATCCGGGAAACACAAGGATTGGATGGCCCTAAGCGAACGTAAACCTCCCATGATAGCAAGTATGGTAGGTATGTCATACACATAAAATCATATACATATACTAAGTATACACACATCTTAGTAATCACCGTAATTTATTTGTGGTACACTTCTCATTCTCGTACCAACTTATAATGTTACACAATTCATATGTTCCCAGTAAATTCAATTATTTAAGCCGTCAATAATTCTCGCATCGTAATAGTCACTCACGTCCTATTCCACAATTTCCATTCAATTTAAATCACACTTCTATGTTTTACTCCTCAATATATCCCAAATATCCCAACTATATCAATTTATCATCAAGGGAAAGTTATCTCTATAATTAAACAAGGTTACGGGACACGCGAAATCAAAACAGGCCAAAAAGCCTAAACTGTCAGCTCGTTAGAAGTCTCGTTCGAATGAGGCTGTTCGAACGAGAGTTCGTTCGAAAGAAATGGGCATCTAACGAGATCTCGTTCGAACGAAAGACATCGAATGAACATCCCTCTCGTTAGAAGGCAAACTGTCAACTCGTTAGAAGCTCATTCGAACGAGCTCGTTCGAACGACCTGGGCAGGCCTTCTAACGAGGTGACAGTTTGAGCCCAGAAAATTCCTATTACGTTTTTCCAACTTTTCTTCACCTCTAATCTCATCTAAAGGTCATTCCAACAAGGTTTCAAGGTTTCTAATCATCCCTAAACATATTAAATTCGTATTACAACCTTTATATGGGGTCTAATTATCCTAAACCACATCTAATCATCAAATCTCTCCAATATTCCCCAATTTTCAAGAACATGAACCCTAGAAATTTAAAGTCTTCCATAGTTATAATTAAATCCGTTTTTGATAATATACAAGATGTATTTCTATCAGAATAATTACCCTAACACAATTCTACATGCAATCTCCTCATTAAAAATGTAATTTTCTAGTTCCAATTCAATGGGTCTTTGTCATTCTCCAAGAACAAAACAATTGTATAAATTTCCTACGCATGGAAGAAACATTCTTTGCAAATAACATAATTAAACCACTTGCCTCTAATCTTTCTCTGAATATGAGGTTGAATCTTGAAGGTTGAATTGTCCTCTCTCTCTCTCTGCAGAATTCTCCTCTTTCTCTCTCTACAAATTTCTTCTCTAAGGATGACAATGGAGGTGGAGGTTGGTTTTTGGCAAGTTTAAGGTTTCTAAACTTCTCCCGTAGCCCACTAACTAGATTGGGGTTGGAAATGGCTTAGTGGGTTAAGACTAAGTCAGATTTTTAACTCTAATTTTCAGGGGTTTTAATTCCCAAAATTCCAAAATTACCAAAATACCCTTCTAAGTTGCCGGTATGGCCTAAAAATGCCCCGGGACCCAAACTAAACTCCCGGCTAGTGTTTTCTGACTATTTTGACCCTTCCGGATGCGTTGGCGCACTCAAAACGACCATATGGTTAATAGAAATAAAATTCACTTTTTAATTAAATAATCATATCCCTGACGCGACTGTCACACGCGTCCCAACAAAATTTCCAAATTGACGTATTTCAATCTCACGACAAATTTCATAATTCAATATTCATATATAGCCATATATACTCACTAAAATCAAATACCAACTCACATCTCGCTAGTATTTTTATCCGGATTAATTTCCAATTAATACACATTTAATTCAATTACTCCCATAAATAAATATCATAAAAATACGGGGTATTACATACTTCCCCCCTAATAACAGAATTTCGTCCCGAAATTCGGAACTAGAAAGTACCTGATAAGAACAACTCTGGATAACGTTCGCGCATCTCATCCTCGCGCTCCCATGTGGATTCCTCGACATTATGATGCCGCCACTGAACACGTACTAACGGAACTATCTTTGACCGCAGTTTTCGCTCACTCCGGTCCAAAATAGCAATCGACTCCTCCTCGTAGGAGCTATCGGGCTGAAGATCGATGTCCTACAAAGCAATGTGAGAATGAGACAAATCATCTCTATGATATTTCCTTAGCGAGGAAATATGAAACACATCATGAATCCTGTGTAAATGCTCTGGTAACCCAAGTCTATACGCAACAGACCCAATCCGCTCGATGATAGGAAATGGTCCCACATATCTCGGTGCCAACTTCCCCTTCTTCCCAAATCGCATAATCCCCTTCATAGGAGATACTCTGAGTAAAACCTGGTCCCCCACTTGGAACTCCCTGAAGAACCTCTTCGCGTCAGCATAGCTCTTCTGCCGATCCTGAGCTACCCGAATGCGACTCCGTATCAATTCTATCCTCGCCGAAGTATCCTGAATTACTTCCGGCCCAAGTAGTTTGTTGTCCCCCACCTCCTACCAACATGCTAGGGAACGACAAGGTCTACCGTACAACGCCTCAAATGGAGCCATGCCAATAGTGAACTGGTAGGAGTTGTTGTAAGCAAACTCCACCAGTGGAAGTTACTGCTCCCATCCTCCCCCGAAGTCAATGATGCACATCCGCAACATGTCCTCCAACATCTGATTTGTACGCTCGGTTTGCCCATCGGTCTGCGGATGATAAGCCGTACTCAACCGCAATTCTGTGCCCATTGCCCCTGAAAACTCTCCCAAAACCGTGAAACAAATATCTTGTCTCGGTCAGACACGATATTTAGGGGCACACTGTGAAGTCTCACTATTTCTGCAATAAAAAGCTGGGCATACTGTCCCGTAGTGTAGTCGGTCCTTACGGGTAGAAAATGAGCGAATTTGGTCAACCTATCCACAATTACCCAAATGGAGATGTGACCTCTCTGTGACGTAGGCAACCCCGTGATAAAGTCCATGGAGATGCTCTCCCACATCCACATCGGGACCTCTAATGGCTGTAGAAGTCCTGTCGGTCTCTGATGGTCCACTTTTACCAGTTGACAAGTGGTGCATTTAGAAACAAACACGGCAATATATCTCTTCATCCCGCTCCACCAATATTGACGTCTCATATCTTGGTACATTTTGTCCCCACCGGGATGTACCGCGAACCGTGAGCCGTGCGACTCTGCCATCACCTCGTGTCGCAGTTCTTCCCCTTCCGGAACTACCAATCTCCCATTGAAGCGTAATCCCCCGTCTGAGCTAACGGTATAGGACTCGGCTCCCTCTGCTAGTAATCGAACTATCTGCTCTTGACAGAACGAGTCATTTGCTTGTGCCCTTACCACCTTCATGATAATCTGTGGTGTAACCGTCATTACAGACATGAACGATCGGTCCACTGCATCTTGGTGTCCCAACTCCTTCCACTTAGCCTTCCACACCCCTGCCACCTCATCTACTGGCCTACGGCTCAACGCGTCTGCTACCACGTTAGCCTTCCCCGGGTGATATTGGATATCAAACTGATAATCCTTCACAAACTCAAGCCACCTTCGCTGCCGCATATTCAACTCCTTTTGCGTGAATAGGTACTGTAGGGACTTGTGGTCTGTGAATAATCGAAACTTCTCCCCCAAAAGGTAATGTCTCCAAATCCGAAGGGCAAATACAACTGCCGCCAACTCCAAGTCATGGGTGGGGTAATTCTTCTCGTGAGGCTTAAGCTTACGGGAAGCATAAGCTATGGCCTGACTCTCCTACTGTAATACACCTCCAAGTCCTTGCAAGGATGCATCGGTGTAAACTAGATACTCAACTCCCGGTCTCGGCAATGCTAACACAGGTGCTGAGGTCAACTTGTACTTCAACTCATCGAATGCCAACTGACAGGCATCACTCCAAATGAACGGCACACCTTTACGAGTCAGATGTGTCAAAGGACCTGATATCTTCAAAAATCCCCGAATAAACCTCCTGTAGTATCCTGCTAGTCCCAAGAAACTACGGATCTCAGTCGGTGTCGTGGGTTGTCCCCACTCCCTCACCGCGAATACCTTCCCCGGATCAACAGATATCCCCCGGTCGGAAATAATATGCCCCAAAAATTGAACCTCCTTCAGCCAAAACCCACACTTCTCATACTTTTCATACAGTTCGTTCTGACGTAGTGACTGCAAAACCTGCCTCAAATGCTCGGCGTGCTCCTCCTCTGTCTGGGAGTAAACCAGAATGTCATCAATGAAGATAATGACGAACTGATCTAGGAACTCTCTGAACACCCTATTCATTAAGTCCATAAACACGGCTGGGGCATTGGTCAAACCAAAAGGCATAACCCGAAACTCGTAGGAACCATATCTCGTTAAGAACGCAGTCTTCGAGACGTCCTCTTCCCTGATACTCAACTGATGGTACCCTGATCACAAATCAATCTT
The DNA here is from genome assembly GCA_949130495.1 of Sambucus nigra. Lineage (NCBI taxonomy): Eukaryota > Viridiplantae > Streptophyta > Magnoliopsida > Dipsacales > Adoxaceae > Sambucus > Sambucus nigra. Next base: position 354,309,665 of record OX422215.1, read on the forward strand.
TGAGAAGAAAGAAGCTCCTCTCAACTGGTCGAATAAGTCATCGATTCGGGGAAAGGGATACTTATTCCGTATCGTGACTATATTCAACTCCCGGTAATCCACACACAACCTCAACGATCCATCCCTCTTCTTCACGAACAACACAGGAGCACCCCACGGCGAAGTACTCCTCCGTATAAACCCCTGACCCAATAACTGTTCAATCTGATCTCGTAACTCTCTCATCTCAGTTGGAGCCATACGGTAAGGTGCGCGGACAATAGGTCGAGGTCCCGGCGTCAAGTCGATCACAAAGTCTATCTTCCTACTCGAAGGTAATCCAGGTATTTCTTGAAATACGTCGGCAAACTCTCGACCAATCGGAATCGAATCAAGTGGTATCACCACTTCCTTAGAGATCTCCTCCTCTATATAGTACAAATGAGTGGACGATCCTCCCTCAGGATGAGGCATCGCCACTAAAAACATTTCCTGCCCGGGAATGGCAAAGATAATACATCTACTAAAACAATCAATCATGGCTCGGTACGCAACAAGCCAATCCATACCAATAATGGCATCATACTCGGTCATCTCTAATACTAACATATCCGCAGGTAAAGTAAGCCTCCCGATCTCTATACCCACTCCTCTACATACACGTGAAATTACGGAACCCCTACTCAACGGCGAATCTACACAAGTAACCGTACTCTCGGCGGTGTCTAATAACCCAATGGTGCGTGCAAATCTCATAGCAATAAAACAGTGTGTAGCCCCCGTGTCAAACAAAATACGCCCCATAGTCCCCTGAATAGAGAACATACCCTCAATGGCTGGTGGATCCTGTGGGACTACGGCCTGCTGAAGCTGGTATACTCTCCCATACTGCAGTTTCCCCTGCTGAACTGGGACCGCTGGAACGGGTGGTAATGCTACCATCTGTGGTGGCGCCGGGAGGGCGGCGGGAAACACGGGTCTCTGCGGCTCCTGTCGAGCACCCTGCTGCTGCTGCGGGGCCCTTCCCCTATCAGGACAGTCCTAGCGTTTATGGCCAGTCTTGCCACAAATGTAACACTTCCCCGGGAAGTTCCCCCCTCTCTGTCCCTGCTGCCCCCGGCCCTGGTGGCCGTTACCATTCCTCCCCTGGACCTGCTGTTGACCATTTTGACCCTGCTGGCCCTGATGGCCGTTCGGACCCTGATGGACCTGCCAGAAACCTCCCTGTCCGTGCCTGAAATTTTCCGATCTGAACCTCTTGTGATCCCCCTGCTGGGAACCCTGGTCACCCTGTCTCTGCCCCTGAACAGATTGTGCCCCACTGGCACCATGTCCTCTAGTCCTGCCCTGATGGATGGACTCTCCCGATCTCTTGCCCTCAGCCATGTGAAAGCGGTGATCCTGGAAGTGTAACAGTGCAGCGTTAACCACATTAGAGTAAGTGGCCAACGATAGATTCCCCAACAAATGCTGACGGATCCTCCAAGTCAACCCGTCTGTAAATTTTTGTATCTTCTTCTCTTCTGTCGGTATTTCATTCGGAACAATATTCAACAGATTTGTGAATTCGGCCTCATACTCGGCCACAGTCTTACCCTCCTGCTTGAGGCTCATCAACTTCCTTCTCATCTCTGTGTGAACAGCTGACGGAAAGTACTTGCAGTCGAACCGCACCCAAAACTCCTGGATCGTGAGAGTATCTTTCTCCTCCATGGAGGTAATAGACTCCCACCACTGTAGTGCAGACCCTACTAGCTTAAAGGTAGCTAGTATCTTCTTCTAGACATCGTTGCACTCATACATCCTCAAGTGCCGCTGAATGTCTTTCCTCCACTGACTCAAAACCACAACATCGGAGCTACCGGCGAACTTCGGTGGGTGTGCTTTCTGAAAAGAATCTCGAACACGTTCCCAAGTAGACGGAAATGCATGTGCATGGACTTGCGCAGCAACTGGCGCCTGAGGTGGTGCCTGCTGAACCACGGCTAGTGCGGCATTTACCGTCTGGGCCACAATGGCTGCAACCTCGGCGGCATTTATCGTGCCCTGAACTGGTGCGGGCTGTGGTTCTGGCGTTGCATCCCTGGGAACTCATTGTGCACGTCGTGGAGGCATCTGAAACAAGAATAAAGTCTATAAGTTCACAGTTATAAACTCAAAATAGCTGAAGAACGTAGCATATACCAAAGAATACAACAGTCCTAAAATATAGGGCTCTACATCAAAGAAAGCTCAGCGGAAACATAATAAGCTGTATAGATCCTAAAGGACACTAGAACCTGATGCTCTGATACCACCTGTGACACCCCGACTAATTAAATACCGGGTAGCTACTCCTTTATTAAATTAATACAAAATGCCAAGTTGGTCCAGTTAATAGCATCACTGTCGAAAACATTTTAATGATTACTAACCACCTAGTATTTAAAAAGTGAGTTGCCAAATTTTAAGTTAACTCTGATTAACATGCAATAAGAGGATAATGAAAGAATAACAAACATTCACCATAACGAAACAATAGAATAACCAACAACATAATAATAAGTCCGGAGGAAAAACTCCTCACAACAATCCCACAACTGAACTAAATAAAATAAAGTATCCTGAATTAATTACATGCCAAAAGTCTGAAAATCTGAAATAGGAAATGTTTCTAATAGAAATGGGCGACATGCCCTACAACTGATGAAAGATGAATATAGAGTCAAGATAGATGAAGCGTCTACTAGCAAAGTCCCGCAACTTCCACAAATAGCTACAGCTCGTCACCTGAATGAGAATCCTAAGCATGGTGTCCTTGTGGTTGGGCACCTAAAAAATGGTTTTTACAAAAATAGATTTGAAAGCAAACGGGTCAGAGCCCGAAAGTGGAGAGTATTTTAAAAATAGCAAGTGCTTTAATGACATTAAAACAATGAATGCAAAATACATGTTAGGATGTGCACTCATATGAAATACTCACCTCTCGACTAATTTGTGCACTCCTATCGTACCGTACCCATCTAAGTAACATACATATCTAACCAAACCATAATAAGTTCTACCCCTTACTACTCGATTCTTATTATGCATTCTAGCGTTATCAACTAAATAGAGGGCTTTACTTAAACTCGGATTCTCGATTATTAGCAATACAATTCATTGCAGGTTACCCCTTTATAGTTACTCAAAGCGTTTCCGTATTTATACTCACAATACCAACATGAAAGTTCTCATTTATTTAAATGTATATTATTCACGTCATAAATATACAATACAAGCACCCCGAGACTAAGCTTCGGTGCACACATACTCTGCTATCCATCCCGGTACATCACGTACATAAGGATCACGCATTCCGAATCTCTCAGGAATCGTTCTCAGATAATATCAAATCACAAACAATGGAGGCGAACACAGTCACATCACATGGGTCACGCACATACCTACGCTCCCACGATCAGCAGACTTATTAACATCCCAATAAGTCCTTCTCTAACCTATGTTCTCGAGTTACCAATCTAAATCTGGGCAACACAAGGATTGGATGGCCCTAAGCGAACGTAAACCTCCCGTGATATCAAGTATGGTAGGTATGTCATACACATAAAATCATATACATATACTAAGTATACACACATCTTAGTAATCACCGTAATTTATTTGTGGTACACTTCTCATTCTCGTACCAACTTATAATGTTAAACAATTCATATGTTCCCGGTAAATTCAATTATTTAAGCCGTCAATAATTCTCGCATCGTAATAGTCACTCACGTCCTATTCCACAATTTCCATTCAATTTAAATCACACTTCTATGTTTTACTCCTCAATATATCCCAAATATCCCAACTATATCAATTTATCATCAGGGGAAAGTTATCTCTATAATTAAACAAGGTTACGGGACACGCGAAATCAAAACAGGCCAAAAAGCCTAAACTGTCAGCTCGTTAGAAGTCTCGTTCGAACGAGGCTGTTCGAACGGGAGTTCGTTCGAACGAACTGGGCATCTAACGAGATCTCGTTCGAACGAAAGACATCGAATGAACATCCCTCTCATTATAAGGCAAACTGTCAACTCGTTAGAAGCTCATTCGAACGAGCTCGTTCGAACGACCTGGGCAGGCCTTCTAACGAGGTGACAGTTTGAGCCCAGAAAATTCCCATTACGTTTTTCCAACTTTTCTTCACCTCTAATCTCATCTAAAGGTCATTCCAACAAGGTTTCAAGGTTTCTAATCATCCCTAAACATATTAAATTCGTATTACAACCTTTATATGGGGTCTAATTATCCCAAACCACATCTAATCATCAAATCTCTCCAATATTCCCCAATTTTCAAGAACATGAACCCTAGAAATTTAAAGTCTTCCATAGTTATAATTAAACCCTTTTTTGATAATATACAAGATGTATTTCTATCAGAATAATTACCCTAACACAATTCTACATGCAATCTCCTCATTAAAAATGTAATTTTCTAGTTCCAATTCATTGGGTCTTTATCATTCTCCAAGAACAAAACAATTGTATAAATTTCCTACGCATGGAAGAAACATTCTTTGAAAATAACATAATTAAACCACTTTCCTCTAATATTTCTCTGAATATGAGGTTGAATCTTGAAGGTTGAATTGTCCTCTCTCTCTCTCTGCAGAATTCTCCTCTTTCTCTCTCTACAAATTTCTTCTCTAAGGATGACAATGGAGGTGGAGGTTGGTTTTTGGCAAGTTTAAGGTTTCTAAACTTCTCCCGTAGCCCACTACCTAGATTGGGGTTGGAAATGGCTTAGTGGGTTAAGACTAAGTCAGATTTTTAACTCTAATTTTCGTGGGTTTTAATTCCCAAAATTCCAAAATTACCAAAATACCCTTCTAAGTTGTCGGTATGGCCTAAAAATGCCCCGGGACCCAAACTAAACTCCCGGCTAGTGTTTTCTAACTATTTTGACCCTTCCGGATGCGTTGGCGCACTCAAAACGACCATATGGTTAATAGAAATAAAATTCACTTTTTAATTAAATAATCATATCCCTGACGCGACTGTCACACGCGTCCCAACAAAATTTCCAAATTGCCGTATTTCAATCTCACGACTAATTTCATAATTCAATATTCATATATAGCCATATATACTCATTAAAATCAAATACCAACTCACATCTCGCTAGTATTTTTATCCGGATTAATTTCCAATTAATACACATTTAATTCAATTAATCCCATAAATAAATATCATAAAAATACGGGGTATTACAAATAGTGAATCAGTTGACAACAAACAATGGAAGAAACGAACGCACAAGATAGAGAAGAAATGAAAAGTTTGAAGACACTGGTTTGAAAAGTGGAAGACGATAGGAATTTTGCCATGTTTAAATACTTTACCTCGGGAATAGAGAAAGGTAATGATTAATAAGAAAGACGTTTGCATATCCGGCGGCTAAAAGAAGAAAAAGAGAACAAATATCGAAGCGGTAATGAAAATTCAAAATATTTATGAGGCCTGATACTGTGCACCCAAAAAGAAGTTATATACAGCGAAGGCTCTCTTAAAAAATATACAAATGAGTGCAGTTTCCAAGCAGAATGTTCCATACTTTTCTTCAACATCAAACTATGAAACATTAGGGGCTTCTGTTGATACCAAATTTAGTCTGCTAATATGGACTACTCACTTACAGACGCGTGTAATACCCCGTATTTTCATGGCTTTTAAATTATGGGATTTATTAAATTCAATTGAAATAAATTAATTTAATTGTCAATCGTCTTGACTGCGCAAATGGTTTCCGGACGTAACACGTCTACTCAAACCAAATAAAATTACTTTAATCGTTGCCTTTTACTAGGCACCGTATTCTTGTTCTTTTTCTCACTTTGGAACATATTATCGCGAGCGATCTCACTCCGCACAAAATACCTCAACACATAATCCGCTTACCACCTGTCCTACTAACCAGGATAGGATTTGTCCTCCTCTCGGACTTTAGTAAACTCGATTCCTGTTAACCATCCCGGTTGTTCCCTTAGCTTTTTAGGTCATAAAGATCATGTTACTATCTATAATAATACTTACTGAATTTACCATCACTTGGTAAGAATTCCATTATCCGAATCATTTAAATGGGTCCCCTGATGTATATCCACATCCCTTTGTGGTGCTATATCACCACCGTTGTATTCAGTCTTATTCTCGACTAAATTCTTCAATTTCTTTAAGCTTCCCACCCAAGGAGCATTATCATCTATTTTGAGAAAATATGACATTGTCAACCTCTGATTCGATCGTCCATCAGAATTTCCTCCTCGAGTATTATTAATTATTATTACGAGTTGGTCTCCCACTTGGAGTCGTTTCCTTCACTCGTATCTCCATCTTTCGATGCAAAATTCGCTAGCGGTTAAGATTCTTATTCACAAATGGACCCCTGTCATGCCCTCCCGCGATGAGTTCAGAACCACGTTTGCTTCTAATCCTGAACAGTTGAGGAAGGAACATACGGTCAACACTGTACCTAAGGTTCTCCTATAGGCATACCATTCCATTTTTAAAATTTCCCATTGACAGTCTCTACACGTTTTTGTAATACGTTGGGTAAGTTTACCCTCGCACCTCATTTGACTATAACAACATTTGGAAATCACCGCTGCGCCTTAGTCGCCTTTCTAGTCTTGGCTTCTCGTGCCATAATGGAGGTGACCTCAACTACGATCATCATCCTCGGATATATTTTATAATCTCAACTGAGCCCTGCCTCCTGATGTATGCTTAACGGTCCTCTTCTGACATCCGTCATCGCTCGGCACATGCACACATCCGAACGAAATTAAAATTCACTAATGTATACACATTATAGCAGGAGAACGAAATATCTTCAAAGGAATCGACAATCCTAAACATAGGGCTCTATATCAAACAAAGCAACGCTGAAAGCATAATAAGCCGTACAGATCCTAAGGACACTAGAACCTGATGCTCTAATACCACCTGTGACACCCCGCCTAATTAAATACCGGGCGATCACTCCTTTATTAAATTAAAATCAAGGTGAACAGTTGGTTCATTCTTAGCATCACTGTCGTTAAAATACTTTTCCAATTTAAACACCCTAAATAATTAAGCTAAGTGTCAAAACCATTTAAAACCTTATTCTCATTTTATTAAATCCGGTTATAAAACCTTAAACCATTAACATCTAAAGAGTCACACAATAAGTAGAAGAATAAAATGAACATTTAAGAGTTTACCCAACAATAATAAATCCCAACATTAAAATACTAAGGAAAACATCCAGACAGTAACAATTCCGAAATAAAGATACTGAAATTAAAAGAATTACAATCTCTGATAATTCCAACTAATTAATAGGAAGAGGGTGACACATGCCCCTGCTGGATAAGACTGAACTAGGAGTAGAATCAAATGGATGAAGTCGTCTAAACAACAGGCCTGCAACTCCCACCTAAGCTGCAGCTCGTTCCTGCCAAAGGACCCTATGCAAGACGCCCCTGTGGATGGGCACCTGTAATATATTCATATATATATATATATATATACAAGAGATAAAGAGAAATAGAAACGGGTCAGAGCCCGATAGTGTATATGATTTAAAAATTCGTTTAGCAAGTATTTAAATTGATTACAGGCCAATGCAACAACATATTAGTGCGACACTCTCTTGAGAAATTCTCACCTCTCTTCTAATGTGCACTCCTATCGTACTAACCTTTTTAATGGTTTATCTCGTCATATACCACACTATCTTTCCCCAATGATTTAACTTATCTTAGGTTATTCGCAGGATTTACAACTGAACAACACAAGTATTTAAAACGTAAGATTTCAATTTGTAACCAAAGTTTTCCTTTTAACTTTATTAATCAATAAAGTTTTCCAGTGTCATATTATACTTTCTCAAAACAAGTATTTATAATTTGAGTCATCAACCATATACTACATATCAAATCACAGTAGGCAGTTCCAGATTTCAGAATTTCATATATATATTAACTACTCGTATAATATATATATCATAACGTCACCCCATATAAAAACTATGGTGCGGGCATACTCTGTTATCTAATCCTCGTATCAATCACACTAAAGGGAATACAAGTTCGGAATCACTCTCGAACTGTACAAATACATACACAAACAATATTGAGGCGAAGCATAGTATCCAAGTCCAAGAGGTCAGTACATACCCTCACGTCTCTTAGGACCGTCCGACTATCGATCCGATAGCCCGTACCTAGGATTTCTATCTTCTAGGGTACGAGTCAATATCCCCCATAAGGCACACGAGATAAGATCGTCCCAGCGCGGTAACCTCAGGGATAGCAAGTAGCGCGGGCATGATTTTCACAAGTATATAATATATGCATACACAATCATATAAATATACCACTTTTATTATATCAATTTAGGTTTATCTCATAACCCATATTCCGAACATTTATCCTTATTTTCCCATTATTAGTTATCAAGTATAATGGTTCGTTACTCACTTTAATTCGAAGGGTTTTTCCAACTTACTACGTAGCCCTCATGGGCTCTATCCTTCCAAAGGTACAATTCAGTAGGTATTCATTTATGTTCCAATGTAACCCTCTTACGTGTCTCTCCGCTTTAACATATACTAACATTGTCCCTTATGTAAGATATCCCAAAAATATAGATTTCGCCTTACATTAAAGGTCTCTTATTCATTAATGGATCTTACTGGTCATCATTATCTCCCAAATTATCTTAACAAGGATGTCTAAGGAGTTTTCTTCATTTCGAATCAATTCAATAATTTTAAAAGGGGAAACTTAAGTCTGCCAGGAGGGGTCGATTGATCGAGGTCTGGGGCTCGATGGATCGAAGCTCTGGGCTCGATCGATCGATCAAACGAGTATTTCGGAAATCTGCAGATTTGCAGTTACGGGTTTCATCTTCTAACCTTCACCAAATCCATATTTTTCAATCCCAATCATCCCAAAATTTATACTACTAACATTATATCATCATACCAGATATTTCCAACGTAAAGCATGTAGATTTCTATCACTAAGCATGGATTAACAACCCAAAAATTATTATAATTATCAAGAACCCTAGAAATCTCTTAAACATGGTTCTAACCAGAATTTTCCAGAATTTCCTTCTTGTAAACATCATAATTTCGTGGTTCACTCCTCTACATGACAAAGGGTTTCCAGAATATCATTTAAGTCATCACTGCATGCAATTTCCTATCTCAAATTGGGTTTTTCTTCCATAAATCTCACCCTAATCATCCCTAGACTAACATGAGTGATGCATCAACGAAAATAAGCAAGATAAACACTTGCCTAGGGTTTTCAGAAGTCTGGTTTTGTGCCAAAATTGGTGTGGTTGCGTTCCCCGTCTCGCGATCTACGCGTTGGTGGTGGAGGCGGTGCAAACGGATGGATTTCGGGCCTTGGATTGCTTTGGGAGCTCTCTCCTTCCCTCTCCTATGGCCGTCACTTGTCTTTGGTTGTTCTAACCCTAGAAGACAACCTAGATATCTTATATAACCCTTTTAATTTTTGTGGGTTTAATTACCCAAAAATACAAAATGACTAAAATGCGTTCCCGGGGTACTAATTAGGCCTAAAAACGCCCTGAGACCCAAACTAAACCCCCGGGTACACTTTTCTGACTATCTTCCGGACGCGTTGGCGCACTCAAAACGACCATACGAACAACCTATAAAATATTCACTTTTATTAATCAACATTTAATCCCGACGCGACGCAGGCGCGTCCCGACATAAATTTCCATAATTGTCATTTTATTCACACGTGACAATATTATAAAAATAAATCTCATATATTACTATACTCATCCAGTAATATTCAACAAATATCAAATTTCCAATAATTACTAATTCTCGTCACGCTAGTAAATATTTAAAACAACATTCCGGATTAAAAGGTAGAAGTGTAAGTTGTATCCTCAAAGGATGAGGCGTGTTTATGTGACACGAGCGAGTCACTATATTTTGTTCCTTGCTAGATTAACATGTGAGACGAGCTTAATGCATATCATTTTAAATGTTATTATTATTATGTGAATATCTTTTCCCTAGTGTAGCGGGATTTTTCTTTAGTTCTATCCGCGGAGGATGAATGAGTATATTAACAGCGTTTTATACTTTATTGAGGTTACTCGTTGTAGTGATGCGATACACGAGTATGATATTATCTTTGTTAAAACATTATAGAAATGGTTAGTACGATAGTGGGCATTTATTGCAAGACTATGGGAGTGGTTGCATTAGCGCAACATGTTTTACGTTTTGTTTTGGCGAGGCTTTACCTGTAAGAAGGTTGGACTCGCACTTATATTATCTATCCTAGAGACTTCGGAGGAGATAGTGGGCTCGAGATATTCGATGCCAAAGTATGTATAGACTTTGTCAGTATAATTCCGTATGTATCGGGATTTACCGTTGAGCGAAAAGATTTGACTCAGTATTATGTTTAGCACTCCGGACTTAGTGATAGGAAGAGTGCATTGTTATATTTATCCTTTAGAGATGTGGGAGTTAATATTTATACCCCTATTATTAGGGAAAGGAATTTCGAGAATTCCGATTGTATGTATTCGAGGTTTATGGAATGTTATTACCACCAACCTATACTGAACAATAGTGCAATTAGTGAAACGTTCTTTGTTAAGCATAATTACGGGAGAAATTGTAACTTTTCTGTCAACAGACGGAATAAAGGGGTATATGCTATGGACGGAGGACCTAACGGATTTCGATAACCGACAATGCTAGGTAGTAGTGTATCGGGGGGGTTCCTTGTTTGGATTTCGCTTTGCGAGACATCCCACGCATGAAACTTAGCGTAAGATTGGAAATAGGGAGACGTTTGGTCACTATTCCATGAGTTCGGTACCCTGGTCGAAATGGGATCAAGTAATTATGTATGTAAGTTGGAAGTTGAATTCTGTCTTAAAGCTATTGGAAGCCGGATCTTGTGGTAAGAAAGCATTGAAAGCTACCCCACGAGTTGAGGGGTGGAACGATGATAAGGAAGATTTAAAATTTTGATTTTTAGGGTGATTAGAGTGTTGTAATCATGCTGCAAGCACCAGGGAAAACAAAGAACTTGTTTATTAGTATGGAGCATATGTGATGCTTACGCTAATATGCCCAGTTTATAGGGTGTGTAGACATCCTGGTTAACTGATGTTAAAACTCGTCCGAGATGAAGGGGCGTGGCAATGGATGTGTGGAAAATGTGTTTGTGGGGCTAACATAACAAAGTGGAAGTGATATAGTGGATTAAACGTCACATGAGGGGCGATAATCCATACATAGGTGTGCAATTAGAATAGCGCGCCCAAATTTGAATTGGGAGACTGTGGGAAGTCATTTAAGAAGAGTATTCCTCGAATGGAAGAATTTAATGATTATGAAGAACACTCGGAACGGAGTTGTTAGTAGGCAAGTATGAGAGCGACTTTCACATACAAAGGGTGATGATGTTGGTATGGTATAAGAGTTCCAGAAGTGCACTTCGTGGAGAGAAGAGCACGGGTGGAACTTTCGTCATACTACAAGGAAGGAAGGGGAGTATTATGTGTCACTTAATGTGAGACATTTCAAGGAAGAATCGATGTTTAGCGGGACGTAGTGAGTAGTCTCTACATGCACCGCCCACTGGTAAGGTTGGGTTGAAAGGGGAGAATCAACCAAAGAATTTTGTGTTTAGTTACAATTCCTGAATTTGGAAGAGGTCGGTAAAGTCGGTACAGTTCTTGGATGGGTTACCGTCCTCAAAACAAGATCAAGGGTTCATCCCGAACATGTGAATTAAGCCGCTGAGAAGGAAGTGATTGATATTCCTTTGGGATCGTTTACAATATTAACTAGTATGCCCCAGACTTCCTTTGAAAGGAAGGATCGCGCCAGTGCATGATCAGGCGCAGTATAAATTTCTAAATTAGGATGAGATTGGTAAATTCCACCTTTGATATGGGATTTCAGAAACCAGCGGAGATAAGGTTTCGTTTCGAGTAGGATGTATCACCCTTAGCCAGGGAATAAGCGCATGGTGATTAAAGATTAGTGGAGCTACATGAAGGAGATTTTGGAATCTTGATACGATGATTTCAGGAATGTTCTGTAGAAGCACTCATACCTGTTTGTCGCGTACAAGGTACTTATTAAGGTTTTGTTATGAAAGAACCTCGACTATTATCATTCTCTATGTTTAGAGGTGAGTAGATAATCAGGGTTTTTGGATCGGTCGAGAGAACATCCGATAACTGTGGTAGAATTCCACGACTGTTCTAGACGAGCAAGAGTGATCAAATGTTCATAATATTTTCTCAGAATGGGAGTTTTGTATATGAATAAATCCGAGTATTTGTCATGTAGTGAGGTGCGGCCTCCTAATGATAGTGAGATAAGGAAATTATAACGTATAGGCGTGACCTATGCGAATGTTGTCTGTTGAGAAAACAATGTAATGTGTCTCCAATGAGAATGTAAAACAAAGTTGATGTGAGGAAAAAGCTATAATGATTGAGCACCGTACGATGTAGATAGTTTGCGTACTGACAAGGAGATCCAGAATTGTGCTACCTGGTAGGCCTTATTTTCTGAATTTCGGGACGAAATTCCGTTATTAGGGGGGAAGTATGTAATACCCCGTATTTTCATGGCTTTTAAATTATGGGATTTATTAAATTCAATTGAGATAAATTAATTTAATTTTAATCCGGAATGTTGTTTTAAATATTTACTTGCGTGACGAGAGTTAGTAATTATTGGAAATTTGATATTTGTTGAATATTACTGGATGAGTATAGTAATATATGAGATTTATTTTTATAATATTGTCACGTGTGAATAAAATAACAATTATGGAAATTTATGTCGGGACGCGCCTGTGTCGCGTCGGGACTAAATGTTGATTAATAAAAGTGAATATTTTATAAGTTGTTCGTATGGTCGTTTTGAGTGCGCCAACACGTCCGAAAGGGTCGATATAGTCAGAAAAGTGTACCCGGGGGTTTAGTTTGGGTCTCGGGGTGTTTTTAGGCCTAATTAGTACCCTGGGAGGGCATTTTAGTCATTTTGTATTTTTGGGTAATTAAACCCACGAAAATTAAAAGGGTTATATAAGATATCTAGGTTGTCTTCTAGGGTTAGGACAACCAAAGACAAGTGACGATCATAGGAGAGGGAAGGAGAGAGCTCCCAAAGTAATCCAAGGCCCGAAATCCATCCGTTTGCACCGCCTCCACCACCAACGCGTAGATCGCGAGACGGGGAACGCAACCACACCAATTTCGGCACCAAACCAAACTTATGAAAACCCTAGGCAAGTGTTTATCTTGCTTATTTTCGTTGATGCATCACTCGTGTTAGTCTAGGGATGATTAGGGTGAGATTTATGGAAGAAAAACCCAATTTGAGATAGGAAATTGCATGTAGTGATGACTTAAATGATATTCTGGAAACCCTTTGTCATGTAGAGGAGTGAACCACGAAATTATGATGTTTACAAGAAGGAAATTCTGGAAAATTCTGGTTAGAACCATGTTTAAGAGATTTCTAGGGTTCTTGATAATTATAATAATTTTTGGGTTGTTAATCCATGCTTAGTGATAGAAATCTACATGCTTTACATTGGAAATATCTGGTATGATGATATAATGTTAGTAGTATAAATTTTGGGACGATTGGGATTGAAAAATATGGGTTTGGTGATGGTTAGAAGATGAAACCCGTAACTGCAAATCTGCAGATTTCTGAAATACCTGTTTGATCGATCGATCGAGCCCAGAGCTTCGATCGATCGAGCCCCAGACCTCGATCGATCGACCCCTCCTGGCAGACTTAAGTTTCCCCTTTTAAAATTATTGAATTGATTCAAAATGAAGAAAACTCCTTAGACATCCTTGTTAAGATAATTTGGGAGATAATGATGACCAGTAAAATCCATTAATGAATAAGAGACCTTTAATGTAAGGCGAAATCTATATTTTTGTGATATCTTACAAAAGGGACAATGTAAGTATATGATAAAGTGGAGAGACACGTAAGAGGGTTACATTGGAACATAAATGAATACCTACTGAATTGTACCTTTGGAAGGATAGAGCCCATGAGGGCTACGTAGTAAGTTAGAAAAACCCTTCGAATTAAAGTGAGAAAGGAACCATTGTACGTGATAACTAATAATGGGAAAATAAGGATAAATGTTGTGAATATGGGTTATGAGATAAACCTAAATTGATATAATAAAAGTGGTATATTTATATGATTGTGTATGCATATATTATATACTTGTGAAAATCATGCCCGCGCTACTTGCTATCCCTGAGGTTACCGCGCTGGGACGATCTTATCTCGTGTGCCTTATGGGGGATATTGACTCGTACCCTAGAAGATAGAAATCCTAGGTACGGGCTATCGGATCGATAGTCGGACGGTCCTAAGAGACGTGAGGGTATGTATTGACCTCTTGGACTTGGATACTACGCTTCGCCTCAATATTGTTTGTGTATGTATTTGTACAGTTCGAGAGTGATTCCGAACTTGTATTCCCTTTAGTGTGCTTGATACGGGTATTGGATAACAGAGTATGCCCGCACCATAGTTTTTATGTGGGGTGTCGTTATGATATATATATTATACGAGTAGTTAATATATATATGAAATTCTGAAATCTGGAACTGCCTACTGTGATTTGATATGTAGGAAATGGTTGATGACTCAAATTATAAATACTTGTTTTGAGAAAGTATAATATGACACTGGAAAACTTTATTGATTAATAAAGTTAAAAGGAGAACTTTGGTTACAAATTGAAATCTTACGTTTTAAATACTTGTGTTGTTCAGTTGTAAATCCTGCAAATAACTAAGATAAGTTAAATCATTGGGGAAAGATAGTGTGGTATATGACGAGATAAACCATTAAAAAGGTTAGTGCGATAGGAGTGCACATTAGAAGAGAGGTGAGAATTTCTCAAGAGAGTGTCGCACTAATATGTTGTTGCATTGGCCTGTAATCAATTTAAATACTTGCTAAACGAATTTTTAAATCATATACACTATCGGGCTCTGACCTGTTTCTATTTCTCTTTCTCTCTTGTATATATATATATATTACAGGTGCCCAGCCATAGGGGCGTCTTGCATAGGGTCCTTTGGCAGGAACGAGCTGCAGCTTAGGTGGGAGTTGCAGGCCTGTTGTTTAGACGACTTCATCCATTTGATTCTACTCCTAGTTCAGTCTTATCCAGCAGAGGCATGTGTCGCCCTCTTCCTATTAATTAGTTGGTATTGTCAGAGATTGTAATTCTTTTAATTTCAGTATCTTTATTTCGGAATTGTTACTGTCAGGATGTTTTCCTTAGTATTTTAATGTTGGGATTTATTATTGTTGGGTAAACTCTTAAATGTTCATTTTATTCTTCTACTTATTGTGTGACTCTTTAGATGTTAATGGTTTAAGGTTTTATAACCGGATTTAATAAAATGAGAATAAGGTTTTAAATGGTTTTGACACTTAGCTTAATTATTTAGGGTGTTTAAATTGGAAAAGTATTTTAACGACAGTGATGCTAAGAATGAACCAACTGTTCACCTTGATTTTAATTTAATAAAGGAGTGATCGCCCGGTATTTAATTAGGCGGGGTGTCACAACGCGTGTCTGCCAACATGGCAAATATGTATACTGCTATTGAGCAACTCAAGATCACCGAGCAACCGAAAAGCCACGAGCAACTCAGGGGCCCCGAGTAGCTCGAACGTGTCGAGCTACTTAAGCAGTCCGAGCAGCTTAGGCGGTCTGAGCAACTTAGCATTCTAATCAGGATAATCAAGGAGAAGACTGCACATTAAATGCTCATTTATTATTATACAGATGTACATGTCTACTAGATAACAGCGCATCGTCCTTTCATTTGTACATCCTCAAGGCTATAAATACATCGTAACCTCCTCATTGGAGGGGGACTGGAATTTCTTGAAAAAATCATATCTCGAGAATTCCAAACAAACAGTCAGCAATAACAAAAACAGTGGACGTAGGCCATTCTTGCAAGGCTGAACCACTTTAAAAATCTATTGTCTATTATTTCATTATTCTTTTTATCTGTGATTAAAATAATTAGGTAAAATTTAATTTTTTACATCAACAGATGTTTAATTTAAGAATAATTTTTAATATTTTTTTAATTTAATTTATTTTAAGTATTTGGGTCATTTGGTTACAATTTTAGTGCATGCAACATGAATTTAATTTTAATTTGAGTTTAAGTCATGTTGAATAAATTGAATGAATTATGAATGCGTTCTTATACACAATATGACCTTTGTTTTAGACTATTAATATAAGTGAATTGAATTATGAACATTAATTAATGGATTTCCCATAATACAAATAATTGATGGTGATGAGTAACTGAAAATTTGATAATCATGTAAAAGGTGGTCAATAATTTGTAAAATACACATATAGAAATCTTAAAAGTGACAAGATTTTGTGTCTGTGGACCCATTGTATGACCGGAAAAATAAGTCTTTTGAAGACGTTAAATCTCATTTACTAAAGTGTGGAATTTTGTAAGAGTATAAGATATGGACATACTATGGTGAAAATAATTTACCTTATGTTCCTAAAGAATTATCAGTACCCAACCGCATAACAGATCCCCACCGAGTGGAAGTGGTACATGATTCACCAACACATCATCCTTTGACCGACCTAATTGATGATTCTTACGAAGTCCACCACCATCAACACCACCAACCTATGGATATAGATAATGTAAAATGAACATGTTTATGTTAATGTTGACTTAACAGAAGATCGGGAATACATAAGGTTGAAAGCCGATGCTGCTCAATGAAGATCACTAGTTATTATATGCAATGATTGGTTTGTATATTTGACGGGTAAATTTGGTTCGTTGCGAAACAGAGTAACCATAATTCTTAAGTGGGTTAAAGACATTATCCTAAAAGAGAACAAAATACTACACAATTCCCCTAGCATGAAGAAGATCTTGAAGGGTTTGGGTTTGAAGTTCAAATATATGCATGCATTCAAGTATGATTACAAATTTCGATGCAACGAGCACAAAAGAACTGCGAAATGTTGCATATTGTACCGCAATGAGTGTCCTGTATAGAGTGAGCCTAGATATATGGCTTATGAGAATGGAAAATACAATAATGAAAAACATCGCAAGTGCTCACAAGTTCCACATAAGGTTTTGAATTATTTTCCCCTCAGACTACAGTTAAAACGATTTTTCACTATACCATATATAGTAGAGGCCATGACATGGCACACTCAATGCGAGATGGGTGGAAGTCTTATGCTTCATCCGATTGATTCACTCATTTGTGAACTTTTAAATGCATGACACCATGAATTTATAAAGTATTTGGGCAATGTTAGTCTTGCATTATCAACCGATGGGTTTAACTTTTTTGGTAATTTAAGCACTAATTAAAGTTCTTGGCCAGTTCTCATGGTGCCTTTAAATTTCCTTCCAACATTGTATAGAGAAATAAGTTCACATTATTTCCATTATTGATACCCAGGCTAAAGGCTCCTTGCGATGATATTGATATATTATTAGCCCTGTTAATTTAAGAACTAAATAGTTATGGGGTAAGGCGTGAGGGCATTTAACTCTCATCATGGTGAAGACTTCACACTTAAAGAAATGGTAATGTGGGTGATCCATGACCTTCCTACTTATGGTATCTTGTCTGGTTGCATTGTTTATGGTTATTATGGATATCCCATATGTGCAGAGGAAAATAAATCCACTTGGCTACATCATAGTGGTGACATGAGTTATATGGGTCATTATAGATGTTTGTCAACCAGTTGCCCTTTTCGGAATGACAAGTCTAACATCTTATCTATCGGTCATGAGCATAGGACATAACCTGCTTTGCTTGCTAGTCAGCAGATTAAGGAGAATGCGAAGGCTACAATTGCTAGGAATATATATGTAGGAAAATAACCTCAGTTTGTAAACCTGAAGTATAAAGATAGGGAGGTATCAAAAGACCATAGTAAAATGAAGGCATAGTCTAGGCAATCAATATTTTTTGACATGTCCTATTAGAAAAATTGTCATGCATGGCAAGTAATTGATGTGATGCACATGAAGAAGAATGTTGAGGAACATCTGATATAAAAATTTCTGGCTGGATCTCACTCAAAAGATGAAGAAGGGCGCACTGCTTTCTATAGAAGATTAAAATAAAAAAGTTGTGGTTAAAAAATGATCATACAACATGAAGAACTTCTATCCCTTGATTGCTTCCACATTGGATACTAGTGAAAAAAAAGATCCTCCTAGACACATTGTTCAACTTGAAGACTCTGAATGGTTATTTAGATAATTTGCATCAAGTAGTATGCTACCAAACAAATGACTTGAAACAATGAAGGTCTCATGACTGGCATGTCATTCATTTAATCCCTATATTGTTTAGGCATTGCTTCTCCGAGCACAAAGATCTTCATTGGGAAATTATCCAAAAAAGTTTGTGCTTCACCCTACTTTGTATAAAAGTGGTGAATAAAAAGCACATTAAAGCTACGAAATCAACTTTAGCTGAGGCCATTTGTTTATTAGAAAAATATTTTCCTTTGTTGTTATTTAATATCATCATCCACCTGCTTATGCATTTATGCGATGATGATTTAAAGGAATATTTGTTTATTACATAAATATTTTCCTTCTTCGTTCTATAATATTGTTCTTTAATTTATCGTGTGGTCCCGTTAGGATTTGATGGATATATCCTTTAGATCACTTGATGAAAACCTTAAAATATTACGTTAAGAATGCATATTATATAGGACGGTGGTCAATCACTAAAGAATATATAATTGTGGAAACATCGTTATACACTCAGGACCATATGCTAAAACAAGATTTGAAGAGGTTCCATCCTTGTAGAGAAAAGCGATCGAGGAATCTGACGAGTTTGAGGATGAATACGAGCAAGCAACTCGTTGCATCTTCAATCACAAGATGAAGTTAAATATTGGAGAGAGTAAGTACCTACATAATTAAGTGAATTATTCTTGTTTGATTATATGTATTCACAATATTATGATCTAAATTATACAATTTACCTTTAGGAAGTACAAGAACGAAATTTCCTAAAATTACAGGAGAAATTGCACGACGAATGATTTTAGAGCATGGATATCAAAAGAGGTAATTTCCAAATCTTATGTGTGCATTTATTTATTCACGTGTGGCAAAAATATTCCATAATAAAAATTCATTACTAAATGCATCTTTTATAAATAGGTGATGTATGTACGCCTTGTAAAAGGTCCCACATTTCGAGCAAACGAGTTTAAGAAATTTTGCACCAACAGTTTTGATTTTATTTTATATCCATGTGAGGAAAAGCTTTTGTACAAAATAGCAAAATTTCAATTTCTTCCTTGACTACTCGTGTCGCTAGAAAAAGTGATAAAAATCCAAAAGTTATAGTGCTAACGTATTATGGTATTGTCCAATAAATCCTAGAAATTGATTATTTAGATTTCACAAAAATCGTATTCTATTGTGACTTCATAATAATAAAGGAAAATATGAATTCTTGTAAAGTTAATCCTGACTAAAAACATATTATGGTAAATTTATCAAAGATGAAAAGTAAAGATCGCGTAGTCGACGCGCCTTTCATTTATTTCTTTCCTAACTTAAAAAGGTAGTATATTCAATGTGCATAAACGATGGCAAATTGGTCTATTAAGGGTATGATTACTCAAGCATATGCATTAAAGGCTCCTACGGAGTTCAAGTCTGCTCTTGATAACAATCCTAATTTGAAGGATCATATCGTTGGTTTAGAGGAAGATTGAGTATCAAGACATTATTTTACCCTTGACAATCTTATTCCTATCCTATTATTACATTGGCCCTTGACAGCTGTATTCCAATCAAAATTGTATCATATTATGATAGTGGCGCTATATTCATGCTTTAGTTTAATTATTTAGTTCAAATTATGAATCTTTTATAGGATTTATGAATTAACTAGGAGAGCTTAGGACCAATGTAACTAGTAGGAACTGACTGTGTGGTCAAGGGATTCCCGGTTTGATAATAAGATAAAAAAAATGCAAATATCTACACTTAGGATTTAAAAAAAAGCGACTATAGGGTGAAAACCCAAAACATCCCCCAAATGGCCACGCAAGAGGCACGAATACCTCGCACGAGATCAATTTAACTCTTAGAAACTGACCGCATAGTCATAGTACTCCCGGTCTGAGAATACGATAAAAAATTTACAAATATATTGACTTAGGCATAAAAGCAAGCCGCTAAAGGGGGAACACCAAAAATAACTCCCAAACAACCTCGTAAGAGGCACGAATAGAAGGCACGAGACCAATATAACTCGTAGGAACTCATCGCGTAGTCATGGGACTCCCGATTTGGGAATATAATGAATATTTACAAATATCTAGACATCAACTTAAAAACATGCTTCTAGAGGGTGGAAACTAAAAAAACATTCCCCAATTGGCCCCGTAAGAAGCACTTACACCTTACACGGGACCAATGTAACTTAAAGGAGTAGACTGCATAGTCACAGGATTTTAAGTTTGAGAATATAATCAAAAAATTTAAATATCTAGACTTAGGCACAAAAGCAGGCCTCTAGATGGAAAAAACCCAAAATATCCCCCCAAACGGACCCTTTAGAGGCGTGAATATGTCGCACATGACCAATATAACTCGTAGGAGATGACTGCATTGTCATGGGAGTTAGGTTTGAGAATATGATGAAAATTTATAAATATCTAGAAGTAGGATTAAAAACAAGTATCTAGAGGGCAAAAACCCTTAACACCCATCATACGACTCTATTACTTGCACGAACACCTCGCATGGGTCCAATGTAACTCGTAGGAACTGACCATGTAATCACGACACCCCTAATTTGAGAATATGATCAAAAAAAATCAAATACCTAGACTTAGGGTTAAAAAATGCTATTGGAGGGCCAAAACACAAAATGGCCCCCAAACGGCCCCATTGGAGGCATAGACACCTCGCACGGGACTAATGTAACTCGTATGAACTGATCGTATAGTCACGGGACTCGCAGTTTTAGAATATTATGAAAATTTGTAAATATCTAGACTTAGGCTTAAAGACATGCAGGTAGAGTGCGAAAACCCAAAGCATCCACCAACGACCTCATTAAAGGCGTGGACACCTCATATAGGATCAACGTACCTCTTAGGAACTAACCACGTAGTCACAGGACTCCTGGTCTTAAATATGATGAAAATTTTAAAATATCTAGACTTTGGGTTAAAAATATGCCACTAGAGGGAGGAAACTCAAAATAACACCAAAATGATCGTATAAAACACACGAACACGTCATACGGGATAATGTAATATGTAAGAATAGACCACATAGTCACGAGACTCCCAATTTGAGAATATGACAAAAATTTACAAATATGGAGACTTATTTTTTACAAAATGCCTCTAGATGGACAAAACCCAAAATTTCCCATAAATGGCCCTGTAAAAGGCACGAACACCTCGCACAGGACCAATGTAATCTGTAGGAGCTGACTGCATAGTAACGGGGCTCCCGGTTTGATAATATGATAAAAATTTTAAAATATCTTGACTTAGACTTAAAAAATACGCTGCTGGGATGTGAAAAATCAAAAATAGCCTCCAAATGGCCCAATTAGAGGCACAAACACCTCGCACTAGATTAATGTAACTAGAGGAATTAACCGCATAGTCATGGAACTCCAAGGTTGATAATATGATGAAAATGTGTAAATATATAGAGTTAGGCTTAAAATCAGGCCGCTAGAGGATGAAAACCAAAACAACTCCCAAATGGCTCCATAAGAAGCACGAACGCCTCCCACGGGACCAATGTTACTCGAAGGAGTGATCGCGTAGTCACGGGACTACTGATTTGATAATACGATAAAAAATTGCAAATATCTAGATTTGTCCTTAAAAATAAACTCGCATAGGGCAAAAACCTGAAATTTCCCCAACGAACCTCGTAAGATGCACGAACACACGTACGGGACCAATATAACTCGTAGCGACTGACCGCACAGTCACTAGACTCCCGGTTTGACAATATGAAGAAAATTTCCAAATATCTAGAGTGAGCCTTAGAAACATACCTATAGAGAGAATATGATGAAAATTTTCAAATGGATCAATGTAACCAAAAATAAACCACGAATTGCACTAATGTAACTCGTAGAAACTGAGCGCATAATCACGGGAGTCCTGGTTTGAGAATATGATAAAAAATTTCAAATATTTATACTTGGGCTTAAAAACATGCCGCTAGAACCCAAAACAGCCCCCAAACGGCCCCATAAGAAGCACGGACACCTCTCGCGGGACAAATGTAACTCATAGGAATTGATCGCGTACTCACAGGACCCCCGGTTTAAGAATATGACAAAAAATTGTAAATATTTAGAGTTAGTCATAAAAGCATGCCGCTAGAGGGCGAAGACACAAAATAGACACCAAATGGTCCCGTAGATGCACAAACACATCGCACGAGACCAATGTGACTCATATGAACTGATCATGTAGTCACGAGACTACAAAATTAAGAATATGAGAAAAAAATTAAATATCTAGACTTAGACTTAAAAATATACCGCTAGAGGGCGAAAACCTAAAATAGCCACCAAACGGTCCCATTAGAGGCATGAACACCTATCACGGGACTAATGTAATTGATAGAAACTGATCTCGTAGTCACGGAACTCCTAGTTTGTGATGAAAATTTCCAAATATTGTGACTTAGGCTTAAAAACATGCTGCTAGAGGGTGAAAACCCAAAATAGCCCCCAAATGGCCCCGTAAGAGGCGCAAACACCTCGCATGGGACCAATGTAACTCCTAGAAACTGACTACGTAGTCACAGGACTCTCGATTTAAGAATATGATGAAAATTTGTAAATATCTATATTTAGGCTTAAAAACAAGCTGCTATAGGGCAAAAATCCAACCCTCAAACGGCCTTATAGGAGGCACAAACACCTCACACGGGACCAATATAACTCCTATGAACTGACTGCGTAGTCACCGAACTTTTGATTTGAAAATATGATGAAAATTTAAAAAAATCTAGACAATTTAGAAATACGCCGCTTGAAGGTGAAAACCTAAAACAACCTCCAAATAACCCCATAAGAGGCACGAACACCCCGTAGGGGACCAATGTAACTCATAGGAATTTATCGCGTAGTCATGGGACTTCTGGTTTGAGAATATGACAAAAAAATCAAATACCTAGACTTTGTCTTAAAAACATGCCTCTAGAGGGAAAAATAAAAAAATAGTCCTAAACGGCCTCGTAAGAGGCACAAACACCTCCCACGGGACCAATATAGCTCATAGGAATAGACTGCGTAGTCATGAGATTAGCAGTTTGAGAATATGACTAAAATTTGCAAATATCTAGACTTAGGCTTAAAATATGCTGCTTGTGGGAAAAAAGCCTAAATAGCCCTTAAAAGACCCCGCAACAAACAAGAAAACCTCGTACGAGACCAATTTTATTTTTATGAACAGACTAAGAAGTCACGGGACTCCTAGTATGAGTATATGGTGAAAATTTACAAATATCAAGATTTAGGCTTAAAAATAAGCCAGTAGAGGGAAAAAATCAAAACAACCCTCGAACGACCTTGTCAGAGGCACAAATACCTCGCACGAGACTATGGAACACATAAGAAATGACCGCATACTCACAGGATTGTCGGTCTGAGAATATGATGAAAATTTACAAATATATAGTCTAATGTTTAAAAACATGATGCCTGATGGAGAAAACCCTAGATTGTGCCCTAAATGGCCTCGTGAGAGGCACAAACACCTCGCACGGGACTAATGCAACTTGTAGGAACTGACCACGTAAGGACTCCTAATTTGGTAATATGAGGAAAATTTTTAAATATCTAGACTTAGACTTAAAAATGGGTTCAAGATTGCAAAAACTCAAATTAACCTCCAAACTGCATCGTGAGAGGCATGAAACATCTTGCACGGGACCAATGTAACTAGTAAGAACTGATCATGTCGTTACGGGCTTCCTAGTTTGATAATATGGTGGAAATGTGTAAATATCCAAACTTGGGCTTAAAAATAAGCCGCAGAGAGTGAAAATCCAAAACAACCCCCAAATAGCCCCATTAAAGTCACGAATACCTCATACGGGACCAATGTAACTTATAGGAACTTAATGCTAATTCATGGTACTCTTTTTTTGAGAATGCGATGAAAATTTATAAATATCTAGACTTTGACTTAAAAACATACTGCTAAAGGGTGAAAACCCAAACACCCCAAAACGATCATGTTAGAGGCACAAATGCCTCACACGGGACCAATATAACTCGTATGGACTGACCACGTAGTCACAAGACTGCCAGTTTAATAATATGTTGAAAATTTACAAATAACTAGATTTAGGATTAAAATCATGCCGCTTGAGAATGAAACCCGAAAATGGCCCCCAAACGTCCCCATAAAAGGCACGAACACCTTGTACGGGACCAATGTAACTCGGAACAACTAATCACGTAGTCACGGGACTCCAGGTTTGATTATATGATGAAAGAAAACCAAAAAAACCCTAAACAGTCCCATAAGAGGCACGAACACCTCGCACGGGACCAATGCGACTCATAGAAAGTGATTGGGTAGTCACGAAACTCTCGATTGGATAATATGACAAAATATTGCAAACATCTAGACTTGGTCTCAGAAACATGCCCCAGAGGGCGAAAAACCTAAAATGGCCTATAGACACCCCATTCTGTTACCCCCTAACTCTCCTTAGGTCCCTAGTACCTCCCTTAACCACTATAAACCCAGGTCATGTCCCGAGTACTGACCTGGAGGCCATCGGGAACTCCCCGACTCAGTTTGACCCAAAATTCAAACTCTTCGTCTCCACCGAGGCTAAATGAATCTTCAAAGGGCACTGAATACCCTTTCCAATGGACCGCCCCGTGCACGATTCCGACTTACCATGCGGACGAACGATCCGTTTGCGTTCGAAACTTGACCCAGAGGCCACCGGGCATCCCGAGCTCTGTTTGACCTATGTCAACTCTTCAGATCAACTGAGGCTGAATGAATCTTCAAAGGGCACTGAATACCCTTTCCAACGGACCGCCCCGTACGCGATTCTGACTTACCACCCAGGCGAACGGTTCGTTTGCGTCCGAAACTTGACCTAGAGGCCATCGGGCACTCCCGGGCTCTGTTTGACCTATGTCAACTCTTCAGCTCGACTGAGGCTGAATGAATCTTCAAAAGTCACTGAATACCCTTTCCAACGGTCCATCCCGTGCACGATTCCGACTTACCATGCGGACGAACGATCCGTTCGACTCCGAGAGGTCACCGAATGCTTCCAGGGCCCAGTTGACTAAAGTCAACTCCCCAAACTGGGTCAAACTCTTTGGAATGTTGAAGTACATCTCCTAACCTTTCCAATGGTCTACCCCATGTATGATTCAGACTTACCATGCGGACGAACGATCCGTTTGCGTCCGGATGATCCCCCGTCGAATGGACCGACAAACGCTTTCGAGCCATATTTGACCCAAAGTCAAATCCCGAACCCAGGAGCGGTCCAAAATACTTTCAAAGGTCTCTGAATTACCTTTCCAACGGTATGCCCCGTGCACGATTTTGACCAATGGTTTGCCCTCAGCGGTCGATTTTCCGAAAAAGCCTGAAGCACACTGCCAAATGGCAGGTTCCAAACCCTGCCTATCGGCACCTGCCGATAGGCAGGAATAGATCTATGCCAATCGTCACTTACCTGGGCCTATAAAAATAGGCCTTCACCTCATTTGCAGAGGGAGCCCATATCTGATAAAAATATCTCTGAACAAATCCCAGAAACCTCCCTCGAAGGGAGCGTGATTTTAACTTCCAAACCTCTTTTTTACTTCCACTTTTCATCACCCTGTTCATCAAACTTGGTGAATTATCCACTCTCCATCATCATCCAAGTGCAAGGGCTGCTCTCCAACATTCAAGATCAAGCTCAAGATCTTCAAGAAGGTCCAACTTTCTCAAACTTTCTCTTAAATTCTCTTAAATTGCCAATAACTTGTTTTCTTATTTAGCACTTTTATTATCTCATCTCACACATCCTAATATACTTTTTATTTAGTATTATTATACATCTTTTATTTTCATAAAACCCAAAAACAAGAAAAAAAGGGTTTGCTCATAAATTCCGAGTAGGGATTCTCACACTTTTTTTCACACTTTTCTCACAACTAAAACACTTTTTCTACACACACACACACACTTACAAATAAGAGATTCCCCATTATAATTTATGGGATAAACCCCACCCCTCATTTTGTATGCGAACTATGTGGACTTTGATGCCTTTATAGGCTACGTAGGCATCTCGGGGTAAAACCCGAGACTCGAGTCCTTTTTCTCACTTTTTCTCTCATTTTCTATCTTCTTTAAATCCATTTTCCTTATATTCTATATACTTGCCCGAGTGACGCATTACTCCATATGCGTTATCGTTCCATTGTAACGATCAACGTAGGGGTAATCGAGTAAATCTTATTTTCCTAATGTTATTCTTATATCTTCCTACGGATGACTCTCTTTATCTTCTCCATGATACAAGTCGAGGATTCCTACCTCCATTCTATATAAACACATGCACACATATCACGGGGGGAAACAAAAGGAAAATAGAAAATATTCATGAGAGACCGAAAGGGAGGAATGGGTGCCTAACACCTACCCATTTCGTAACTAAGCCTCTGAACCCTTCTCGAATCATTTTGGTTTCGCACGCACCAGTATGTCTTTGGATGCCATCCTTTGGGGTGGCTTCCCATTTTTCTTTTGTCTGTTTTGAGTAAAATAGAGTGGCCACTCTGAATCTCTCTACATTGTTTCACCACATCTCAAACGACGCCAGCCGAAGCGCTCCCGAGAGGGACGTGCGGGACCTGGAGGATCCTTTCCTCCACGCGCCCGCCCGCACGGCGAGGATCGAGGATGGCCATAATGGAGACTCCGTTAGGGACTTTTGTGTTTTGAGGGCTTGACTCTATTTACATGGATGCTATATTTGCTTATGTTTCCCCCCATATTTGCATGTTCCCCTTTCTCATATGTATCCCATGCTTATGCTTATGCTTATGTTCACACACTTGTAGAAATTTCTCTATGTACACTTCACACCACATGCACCTAGGATCACATGTATATCCCCATGTTGCACGCATCACCCATCCATACTTGGTGTACCTTTTGGGGTACTTGTACTCTGCTCCCTGTTTGGCATAATCAAGAAGGGCATTCTCATCATAAGATACTAATAAGAGAATCATGCATGATTAACACGACATCACCAAAGAGCATTGATATTGAGCAAATTTTACCCAGTAACTGGAGGGTCACTTCGTGATGGGCGCTGGTCCGGCAGGTCGCAGTTAAGCTAAGCGATATGACTCTCACCTTCCATTGGCCAAGTACCTTCGACGTATATTGAACGGTTCCCCCGCATCGTACCGCTTGACCGAAATCATGACGGGAGGTATATCACAGGGAATTCATTCATATACGTCAAGTATATCGAATTCGCTTTCACACGTACCGTCCCCATGAGGTATATGGTGAGGTAATTCACGTAGACTCAGGTATATCAAATGGCTTGTCCACACGTACCAATTGCCCGCAAGAGCAAGACGTATATCGTGGAAGTCACGCCAAAGGGGGGAACCCATGCCGTTTCACCCAACCAACTGCATACCCGCATATAGGTGTCAGGCCTAGGACACGCACTTTATATTGTCGATTTCAACCCGAAACTCTGCCAAAATTTGGGTCGGCCTGCCGCCCAATTTTTTGCGCAATTTTAAAATGGGTCCCTATCCATGATCCTAGTTACAAGTCCAAACCGTAGCTTTGCATATATTAAGACCCCCACTTTTCCAGGCTAGGGTCCTGTCCGGCATTGCATTCAGGAGAATTAAATACAAGTGAAAACATAATTATTGTAATAATCATGCTGAGTTCCATCTCCAAAAACATTTCTCCCTTCTTTATCAAAAAATCCAAAAAACTTTTCTCCCTTCTTTATCAAAAATCCAAAAACATTTCTCCCTTCTTTATCGAAAATCTAAAAATAGTTCTTCCTTTTTTCTCAAAAATAAATCTCTTCCTACGCCTTCTCAGGTCGATCGCAAGCCCTTGTCTTGGCTCCCTATTGGCTTCAGTCTTCAGTCAAATCACCCCGGAGTTTCATCCGTTCTTCTACTACTTCTTTCGAATCCGGAATCTATCCATCTTCCATGGAGAATACAGATTAAGCACCAGTCATACAGCCGGATCTGATGACAATCCTAGCTCAGCTCATGCCCAAGATTGATAACCTCCAAACCGAGGTTCGAGAGATGTAACGAAACCAAGTTCCTATTCGTCAAGAGCCCGAGGCCCTGTTACCCCATGCTATGGGTCCACCCGAGCCTATCTGGGTTCCGAAAGAATATCAGCATGCTCCACATGCCCTTCCTGCTAATGGGTCGTCGCCTGCCCAGCTTCCAATGCCAAACATTGCCCAGCCTATGGCTAACCTGCCTGTGGTCGCTAATCCAAAGGAGGAGGAGTTGAATAAAGTCAAAGAGGATCTCAAGATGCTCACCAAGAAGTTTGACCAAGTCAGGATCTCTGGGAATTACATGGATTACACCCACATGTCTCCTTATCCTAAAGCGAGGTTCCCCGAGAAGTTCAAAATGCCAAATATCGAGAAGTTCGAAGGGAGTGGACCCCCAATTGTTCATCTTCGCAGTTATCATCATTCCATGACTCTTCTAGGGGCTTCTAAAGAAGTGATATCCCAATTGTTTCAGTAAACCTTGAAGGATAGTGCCCTCCGATGGTTTTTATCTCTTAAGGAATCCAGAATCAGTAGCTGGGAGGATGTAACCCGAGAATTCATGTCGCAGTATAAATATAACGAAGAGCTTGAGGTCACTCGCCGTGATTTAGAGATGCTCAAATAGAATCCTGCGGAATCAGTCAGTAACTTCATAACCCGGTGGAGGGAGCGAGCAACTACCATGACCAATCGGCCATCTGAAGAAGAACAAGTAAACATAGTGAAGAAAAACTTCTTGTCCCATGTCTGAGCGACGATGGGAGGAAAATACTATCCCCACTTACGAGCTCTCAAAGAGGCTGGAGTGGAAATCGAGGAAAGCCTCGTTAAAATAGAGGTTGAACCAAAGAAGGTGTCTGGAAAATTCACCCCTAGAAAGTATGACAAGCCTTCCAGTGCTACCATTTTGACCATCAATAACACCTCTCAACCAACCGCATCATGGGCACCAGAAAGCAGCCCTGCCCCCATCCGAAGGGAATACACTGAACTCCATGCTCCCCTCTGCAAAGTTTACCAAGCCCTATTAAGACAAAACCTCATCAAACCCTTGGATCCCCGTCCATTGCCAAATCCACTCCCAAGAAACTTCAAGGCCGATGCTCATTGCGCCTTCCACCTAATGTCAGCCATACCACTGACCAATGCTTTCACCTTCGAAACATAATCCAAGATCTCATTGACCGGGGTACCATCTCCCCACCAGCCAATCCTAAGCCAAACACTACTCACAATCCACTTCTGAATCACACCAACGCCATCTTCTTAGAAGAAAACCCAGATTTTGATCCCTCAACTCAAATCACACCCATATACTCTCCTAAACCTCTTCAAATTTGCCCATATTTCCTCCTACACCCTACTATTTCCTCCTATACCCTTCTAGTCACGAAGACCTCGTTACTCATTGGAATTAATCGCGTAGTTACAGGACTAACATTTTGAGAATATGATGAAAATTTACAAATACTTAGTCTTAAAAATATGCTGCTTACTAGAAAAAACCCAAAACTGACCCAAAAAGGCCCCGCGGGAGGCACGAACACGTCGTACGGGAGCAATATCACTCATAGGAAGTGATTGCATAGTCATGGGACTCCTGGTTTGAGAATATGATGAAAATTTGCAAATATCTATACTTAGGCTTAAAAACAAGCTGATAGATTGGAAAAATGAAAAATAACACCCAAACGGCCTCGTAAAAGGCACGAACACCATGCACGCTACTAATGTAACTCGTAGGAACAATTCGCATAGTCATAGGCTTAAATCATGTTGCTACAAAGGGAAAACCCAATACATCTTTCAAACAACCCCTCAAGACACGAACACCTTGTACGAGACCAATGTTACACATAGGAACTAACTTCGTAGTCACAGGACTCCCAATTTGATAATATGATAAAAATTATAAAATATCTATACTGAGGCTTAAAACATGCCATAAGAAGGAAAAAATAAAAAACATCCACCAAACGATCCTGTAAGAGGCACAAACACCTCGTACGGGACCAATGTAGCTCATAAGAACTCATCGTGGGACTCCTGATTTAAGAATATGACAAAAATTTGTAGACTTAGTCTTAAAATGTGCCACTAGATAATGAAAATCCAAAATAACCCCGTAAGATGCACAAAACATGTCGTTAGAGGACAAGAACCTAAAATAGCCATGTAAGTTGCACAAACACGTAGGATGGGACAAATGTAATTCGTAAGAATGGACCGCGTAGTCACGGGACTCCCGATTTAATAATATGGCTAAAATTTTCAAATATCTAAACTTAGGTTTAAAAACATGTTGCTAGAGGGCAAAAACACAATATGGCCCCAAATGGCCTCGTAAAATGCACTAATACCTCCCACTGAACCAATGTAACCCTTAGGAACTCATCGTGAAGTCACGTGACTCTCAGTTTGAAAATATAATGAAAATTTAAATATCTAGACTTAGGCTTAAAAACATGTCGCTAGTGGTCGAAATTCGAAAACAACCCCAAACGATCTTGTTAGAGGCAGGAACACCTTGCATGGGACAAATGTAACTCTTAGGAACTAACTGTGTACTTATGGGACTCCTGGTTTGAGAATGTGATGAAAATTTGTAAATATCAAGGCTTAGGCTTAGGATTAAAATGTATTGCTGGAGGGAAAAACCCTAAACAACCATATAAGACGCACAAACAGCTTGAACGGGACCAAAGTAACTTGTAGGAAATGATCACATAGTCACTGGAGTCCCAATTTGATAATGTCACAAAAAAATTCAAATATCAAGACTTTGTCTTAATAACATGATGCTAGAGGGAAAAAAACCAAAATAATACCCAAACAGCCACGTTAGAGGCACGAATACCTAACACGGAACCAATGTAACTCATAGGAACTGATCGCGTAGTCACGAGACATCCTATTTCAGAATATGATTAAAATTTGAAAATATCTAGACTTAGGATTAAAAACATGCCTCCAAAGGCCAAAAATCCAAAATAACCCCCAAATAGCCCCGTAAGGGGCACAAACTCCTCGCAAAGGACTAATGTAACTCGAAGGAACTCATCGCATAGACAAGGGACTCCCGGTTTGAGAATTAGAATTTACAAATATCTAGACTTAGTCTTAAAGACATGACGATATATAGTGAAAACCCAAAACAGCCCTATAAGATGCACGAACACCTCAAACGGTACCAATGTGATTGGCAGGAATTGATCGCGTAGCCACGAGACTCCTGTTTTGAGAATATGACTAAAATTTTTAAATATCTAAATTTAAGCTTAAAAACATGTCGCGAGAGGGCGAAAACCCCAATCAGACCCCAAACGAACCCTTAAGTCGCATGAACACACGGCACGAGACCAATGTTGCTCAAAGAA
The DNA here is from genome assembly GCA_949130495.1 of Sambucus nigra. NCBI lineage: Eukaryota > Viridiplantae > Streptophyta > Magnoliopsida > Dipsacales > Adoxaceae > Sambucus > Sambucus nigra. The sequence continues at coordinate 354,341,499 of OX422215.1, forward strand.
ACTGATCGCATAGTCACGGGACTTTCGATTTGAAAATATGATGAAAATTTTTAAATATCTAGACTTAGGCCTACAAACATGTCGCTAGAATTCAAAAACCCAAAACAGCCCCAAACGGCCTCGTTAGAGGGACAAACGGCTCGCACTAGACCAATGTAACTCTTAGCAACTGACCACTTAGTCACAAGACTCATTCTTTGATAATATGTTGAAAATTTATAAATACCTAGACTTAGTCTAAAAAACATACAATTAGAGGGAAAAAACCCAAAACAACCACCAAACGCCCCCCAAGAGGCATGAACAACTCGCGTGAGACCAATGTAACTCGTATGGACTCATCATAGTCACTAGACTCCTGGTTTGAGAATGTGACAAAAACTTGCAAATATCAAGACTTCGGTGTAAAAGCATGTCGTTTGAGGGTAAAAACCAAAAATAGTGCCCAAACGACCCCGTTAGAGCCACGAACACCTCGCAAAGGACCAATGTAATTCCTAAAACCTAATTGCATAGTCACAGGACATCTGGTTTGAGAATATGATGAAACTTTTCAATTAACTGTACTGGCTCTTAAAAAATGTCGTTGGAGGTTGAAAACCCAAAACATCCCCCAAATGCCCCACAAAGAGGGCCGAACACCTAAGATGGAACCGATTTAACTCGTTTTTACTGGTCGTGTAGTCACGTGACTTTTGATTTGAGAATATGATGAAAATTTTTAAATATCTATACTTCGGATTAATGCCACTAGAGGAAAAAAAACCCAAAGTATCCCCCAAACACCCCTGTAAGATGCACGAATACCTAGCACGGGACAATGTAACTCGTAGGATCTAACTGTGTAGTCATGGGATTCCTGGTTTGAGAATATAACAAATATCTAAAAATATCTAAACTTAGTATCTAATCGTGTAGTCACCAAACTCTTGGTTTGTGAATATGAAGCAAATTTTAAAATATCTAGACTTTTACTAAAAAACATCACTAGTTGGCGAAGACCCAAAACAGCCCCGTAAGAGGCACGGACACCTCGAATGGGACCAACATAACTCATTGGGACATATCGAGTAGTCACAAGACTTGATTTGAGAATATGACAAAAAAATTACAATATAAAGACTTAGGATTAAAAACATACCGCTCAATGACGAAAACCCAAAGTAGCCTCGTAAGACGCTGGAACACCAAGCACAGCACAAATTTAACGCATAATAACTGATCGTGTAGTCACGGGACTCTTAAATTGAGAATATGATAAAAAAAAATCAAATGTCTCCACTTGGGATTAAAAACACGTCGCTAGAGGGAAAAAACTAAAAACAACCCCCATATGGCCTCGTAGGAGGCACGAACATCTTGCATGGGACCAATGAAACTCATAGGAACTTAATCACATAGCCACTAGAGTCGCGGTTTGAGAATGGGACAAAAATTGCAAATATCCAAATTTCTAAAAAAATAGCCGCTAGAGGAAAAAAAACTAAAATAGCCCCCAGATAGCCTTGTAAGAGGCACACACACCTTGCATGGGACCAATATAACTCAAAGGATCTCATCACACAGTCATGAGACCCCCGATTTGAGAATATGATAAAAATTTACACATATCTAGATTTAGTCTTAAAACATGCCGCTAGATAATGAAAACCCAAAATAACCCCATAATATGCATGAACACATTGAACGGGACTAATTTAGTTCATAAGAACTGACCATATAGTCACAAGACTCTGAGTTTGAAAATATGGTTAAAATTTGCAAATATATATACTTAGACTTATAAACATGTTGTTAGAGGGCAAAAACTAAAAATAGCACCTAAACGGCTCCGCAAGAAGCATGAACACCTCGCACGGGACCAATGTAAATTATAAGAACTGATCGCATTTGAGAATATGATGAATAGATTCAAATATCTTGACTTGGCCTTAAAAACATGTTGCTAGAGGTTGAAAACCCAAAACAACCCTAAACGGCTCCGAACGAGGCTCAAACACCTCGCACGGGACAATGTAACTCATAGGAACGGGACGTGTAGTCAAGGGACTCCCTGTTTGAGAATATGTTGAAAATTTTCAAATATCTAGACTTAGGCTTAAAAACATACCGCTAGAGGGAAAAAACCCAAAACAACCCCCAAACAACCTCATTAGAGGCACGAACAGCTCACACGGAATTTATGTAACTCATAGGAACTAACCGTGTAGTCATGAGACTTATGACTTGAGGATAGGATGAAAATTTGAAAATATTTGCACTTAGGCTTAAAAACATAACGCTGGAGAGCAAAAACCCATTACAACCGCCAACAGCCCCATAAGAGGCATAAACTCCTTGCAGAAGACAAATGTAAGTTTTAGGAATTCATTGCATAGTCACAGGACTCATGATTTGAGAATATGATAAAACTATGCAAATATCTAGACTTAGTCTTAAAACAAGCCGCTAGGTAATGAAATCCCAAAACAACCCCGTAAGATGCATGAACACATCGAACGGGACCAATGTAATTCCTAAGAACGGACCATGAAGTTACCGGACTCCGAGTTTGAGATATGGCTAAAATTTACAAATATCTAGACTTAGACAAAAAAAACATAAAATTAGAAGGAAAAAACCCAAATGGACCCGTAAGAGGCAAGAACATCTAGCATGGGACCAATGTAACTTGTAAGAATAATCACATAGTCACTACCCTCCCGATTTAGTATTGTGACAAAAATTTTCAAAACTTTAGAGTTTGGCTTTAAAATATGCGGTTAGAGGAAATAAAATCCAAAACACCTCCTAAACGGCCCCGTTAGAGGCACGAAAACCTCGCAAAGGACCAATGTAACTCGTAGAAAATAGACTGCATAGTCACGGGACTTTCGGTTTGACAATAGGATGAAAAGTTTTAAATAAATACACTGAGGATTAAAAATATGGCGCCAGAGGGTGAAAACTCAAAGCAGGCCCGAAACACCCCGCAAGAGGCACAAAAACCTCGCACGGAACCGTTGTAACTCTTAGTAACTAATGGAGTAGTCACGGGACTTCTAGTTTTAGAATATGATAAAATTTTGAAAATACTAATACTTAGGCTTACATGCCCCTAGATGGATAAAACCCAAAACATACCATCAGCGGCCCCGTAAAAGGCATAAACACCTCGCACTGGACCAATGTAACTCCTAAGAAATAACCATATAGTCCCGGGACTCCCTGTTTTCAGAATATGACAAAAAATTGTAAAACAATAGACTTAGGATCTGATCGCCTAGTCACGAGACTCCCAGTTTGTGAATATGATGCAAATTTTCAAATATCTAGACTTTGGCTTAAAAACATGCCGCTGGTGGACGAAAACCCAAAATGGTCGCGTAAGCGACACGAAAATCTGGCATCGGACTAATGTAACTCGTAGGAATAGACTGAATAGTCATGAGATAGTCGAGTTGAGTACATGTCAAAAATTTGAAAATGTCTAGACTTAGGCTTAAAAACATACCAGTAGATGGCAAAAAATCAAAACAACCCCATAGGAGGCAAGAACACCTCGCACAACACAAATGTTACTCGTAGGAACTGACTGCATTGTCCCAGGAGTCATGGATTAAGAATATGATGAAAATTTTCAAATATACCGACTTAAGCTTTTGAACATGCTGATAGACGGGAAAACCCTAAAATAACCCCCAAACAGCCTCGTAAGAAGCACGAACACCTAGCTCGGAACCAATCGTAGGAACAGACCGCTTAGTCATGGGACTCGTGGATTGAGAATATGATGAAAATTTACAAATATCTAGACTTAGGCTCAAAAACACATCACTAGAAGACGAATACCCAAAACATCCCCTAAATGGACCCATAAGAGGCATGAACACCTAGCATGGGACAAATGTAACTCGAAGGAACTGAGCACGTAGTCAAAAAACATTCGATTTGAGAATATGATGAAAATTTTCAAATCTCTAGACATAGACCTAGAAACATGCAGTTAGATGTAGAAAATCCAACCCCGTTAGAAGAATAAACGCCTCAAACGGGACCAATGTAACTCGTAGAAACTGACTGCATAGTAACGGGACACCCAGTTTGAGAATAGGATACAAAAACTTCAAATATTAATACTTAGGCTTAAAAATGTACGGCGCGAGGAGAAAAAACAAAACATCCCCCAAATGGCCCCGTTAGAGGCACGAATAGCTCGCAGAGCACCAATGTAACTCATAGGGTTTGACCGCATAGTAACCAGACTCCCTGTTAGTGATTATGCTAAAAAAATTCAAATATCTTGACTTGGCCTTAAAAACATGTCGTTGGGGGGAACTTAAAACAGCCCCCGAACATCCATATAAAAGGCACGATACCTCACATGGTACGAATGTGACTCATAGTAACCAACCACGTAATCACGAGACTTTTGGTTTAAGAATAGGACGAAAATTCCTATATATCTAGACTTATGCTTAAAAACATGCCGCTAGAGGGAGAAAACCCAAATCGAATCCTCAACGGCCCCATTTGAGGCACAAACATCTCGCACGAGACAAATTTAACTTGTTGGAACTCATCACATAGTCACGGGACTCCTGGTTTGATAATATGACAAAAATTCACAAATATCTGGACTTAGTATTAAAAACTTGTCACTAGATGGCGAAAACCCAAAATAACCCCTAAGATGCACGAATACCTCAAACGTGACCAATGTAATTTGTAAGAACTGATTGTGTATTCACGAGACTCTTGTTTTGAGAATATGGCTAAAATTTGTAAATACCTTGACATAGGCTTAAAAGCATGTCGTTAAAGAGAGAAAACCCAAAACTACCTCAAAATGGACTCGTAAGAGGCATCAGCACCTGGCATAGGACCAATTTAACTCTAAGGAACTGATCATGTAGTCACGAGGCACCAAATTTGAGAATATGATGATAATTTTCAAATATTTAGACTTAGGCCTAGAAACATGCGGCTAGAGGTCAAAAATCCAAAATAGCCCCAAACAGCCCCATTAAAGGCACAAACGCCTCGCACGGGACCAATGTAACTCATGGGAACTTATCGCTTTGTCACGGGACTCCCAATTTTAGAATATGATGAAAATTTGAAAATATCTAGACTTAGGTTTAAAATCATGCCGCTAGAGGGCGAAACCCAAAAATAGCCCCCAAACAGCCCCGCAAAAGGCATGAACACCTTGCATGGTACCAATGTAACTCTTACGAATTGATCGCATCGTCATGGGACTCGATTGAGAATATGAGGAAAATTTTCAAATATCTAGGCTTAGCCTTAAAAACATGTCGTTAGATGGAGAAAACCAACAATAGTCCCAAATGACCCCATAAGAGGTACGAAAGCCTGGCAGGGCACTAATGTGAGTCATAGGAAGTGATCGGGCTATCACGGGACTCCCGATTATATAATATGATAAATAATTTGCAAACAAGTAGAGTTAGGATTAAAAATATGCCCCCGGAGGGCAAAAACCCCCAAATGCCCATAAACAGCCCCGTAAGACACATGAACACATCGTCCGGGACCAATTTAACTCGTAAGAACTAACCGCATAGTCATGGGACTCCAGTTTTTAAAATATGAGGAAAATTTGCAAATATCTAGAATTTGCCTTACAAACATTACCTCTAGAGGGTGCAAACTAAAAAATAGCCTACAAATAGCCCTCAACAAGCATGAACATTCCCACGCGACTAATGTAACTCGTAGAAACTGAACAAAGAGTCATGGAACTCCTGGTTTGATAAAATGACAAAAGTATTTAATATCTGTACTTAGGCTTAAAAATATGACAGTAGATGGAAAAAACCAAAAGCAATCCTAAACGGCCCCGTGAGATGCACAAACACATCGCATGGGACCAATGTGACTCGTAGGAACGAAATGTGCAGTCATGAGACTACAAGTTTAAGAATATGACAAAATTTTCAAATATCTAGACTTATGCTTAAAGACATACAACTAGAGGATGAAGCCCAAAACAGCTCCCAAATAGCCCCGTTAGAGGCATGAACACCTCGCACGAGACCAATGTAACTCGTAGGAACTGATCGCATAGTCATAGGACTCCTAGTTTGAGAATGTAATGAAAATTTTAAAATATATGTACATAGACTTAAAAAAAGTCCGCTCGAGGGGGAAAACCCAAAACAACCCCCAATCAATCCCATAAAAGGCAGAAACACCTCGCGGGACCAATGTAACTCGTATGAACAAACTCCATAGTCATGAGACTCTTAGTTTAAGAATATGATGAAAATTTATAAATATCAATACTTAGTCTAAAAACTATGCTGCTAGAGGGTGAAAACCTAAAATAGATCCCAAATGGCCCCGCAAGTGGCACGAATATCATGCATGGGATAATGTAACTCGTAGGAATTGACTTCATTGTTACGGGACTTACAATTTGAGAATATGATAAAAATTGTAAATATTTTGACTTAGGCTTAAAAATATGCCGCTAGAGGGCGAAAACCCAAAACAACCCCCAAATGGCCTCATATGACGCATGAACACATCGCAGAGGACCAATGTGACTCGTAGGAACAGAATGCAGAGTCACGAGACTAGTTGTTTAACAATATGAAGAAGTTTTCAAATTTCTAGACTTATGCTTAATAACATATAATCAAAGGGCGAAAACCCAAAACAAACCCCAAATGGCACCGGTTAGAGGCATGAACACCTCGCACGAGACCAATGTATCTGATCATGTAGTCATGGGACTTTCGATTTTTTAATATGATTAAAATTTGCAAATATATAAACTTAGACTTAAAAACATGCCGCTAGAGGGTGAAAATCCAAACAAATCCCCAATCGATCCCGTAAAAGGCACAAACACCTCGCAGGACCAATGTAACTCGTATGAACTGACTGCGTTGTCACCGGACTCTCGAATTAAAAATATGATAAAATTTTGTAAAGATTTATAGTTTGTCTTAAAAATGTCGCGCTAGAGGGAAAAAACTAAAAAGGTCCCCAAATGTCCCCGTAATAGGCATGGACACCTCACATGGGACTAATATAACTCCTAGGAACTTACTACATAGTAATGAGACTCCTGATTTGACATATGATGAAAATTTGTAAATATTTTGACATGGGATTAAAACATGCCGCTAGTGGGAGAAAACCTAAAACAACCCCGAACAGACCCTTATGAGACGCGAACACCTTACGTGGGGCCAATGTATCTAGTACAAACTGATCGTATAATCATAGGACTACCAGTTTGAGAATGTGACGAAAAATGAAAATATCCAGACTTGGTCTTAAAAACAAGCCACTAGAGGGAGAAAACCAAATACATCCCCAAAATGACCTCGTAAGAGGCACGAAGACCTCGTAACTCATCGGAATTAATCGCATAGTCACAGGACTAAAAGGTTGAGAACATGATGAAAATTTGCAAATATTAATACTTAGTCTCAAAAATATGTTGCCCACAGAAAATAAATAACACACAAAAGGCCCCGCAAGAGGCATGAACACGTCATACGGGAGCAATATCACTCGTAGGAAGTGATTGCGCAGTCACGGGACTCCTGGTTTGAAAATTTGATAAAAATTTGCAAATATTTAGACTTAGGCTTAAAAATAAGCCATTAGAGGGGAAAATGCAAAATAACACCCAATAGCCTCGAAAGAGGCACGAACACCATGCACACGACTAATGTAACTCCTAGGAACAATTCGCATAGTCATAGTCTTACAAACATGTTACTACAAGGGGAAAACCCAAAACAACTTCCAAATATCCCCGCAAGACACGAACACCTTGTACGGTACCAATGTTACACGTAGAAACTAATCTCATAGTCATGGGAGTCCGATTTGATAATATGATCAAAATTTAAAAATATCCATTCAAAGTCTTAATAACATGCCAAAAGAAGAGAAAATAAAAAATAGCCCCCGAACGATCTATAAGAGGCGCAAACTCCTCGTATGGGATGAATATAACTCGTCTCATCGCGCAGTCATGGGACTCCTAATTTGAGAATATGACAAATATTTGCAGATATCTAGACTTAGTATTAAAACATGTCGCTAGATAATGAAAACCCGAATTAACCCCGTAAGATGCACGAAAACATGCCGCTAGACGATGAAAACCTAAAATAGCGTCGTAAGTTGCACAAACACCTCAAACTGGACAAATTTAATTTGTAAGAACAAATCGCGTAGTCATGGGACTATCGGGTTAAGAATATAGCTAAAATTTTCAAATACTTAGACTTAGGTTTAGAAACATGTCGCCAAAGGGCAAAAACTCAATTTTTTTCCTAAACGGACCCGCAAAATGCACCAATACCTTTCCTTGAACCAACGTAACCCTTAGAAACTAATCGCGTAGTCACAGGACTCCCGGTTTGAAAATATGTTGAAAATTTAAATATCTAGACTTAGGCTTAAAACATGTCGCTAGAGGTCAAAATTTCAAAAAAGCCCCAAACGATCCCATTAGAGTCATGAATACCTCGCATGGGACTGATATAACTCTTAGGAACTAACTGCATAGTTATGGGACTTACGATTTCAGAATATGATGAAAATTTGTAAATATCAAGGCTTAGACTTAATGTATTTCAAGAGGAAAAAACCCAAAACAACCCCCAAAAGGCCATATAAGATGCACAAACAGCGCGCACGGGACCAATGTAACATGTAAGAACTGACCATGTAGTCACTGGAGCTCCAATTTGAGAATGTCACAAAAAATTTCAAATATCAATACTTTGGCTTAATAGCATGATGCTACGGGGAAAAAAACAAAACAATACCCAAACAGCCACATTAGAGGCACGAATACCTAACACGAAACCAATGTAACTCATAGGAACTGACCACATAGTCACGAGACGTATTGCTTGAGAATATGATGAAAATTTTAAAATATTTAGACTTAGGATTAAAAACATGCCGCTAGAGGCCAAAAACCCAAAATAACCCCCAAATTGCCCCGTAAGGGGTACAAACTCCTCACACAGGACCAATGTAACTTGAAGGAAATCATCGTTCAGGCATGGAGATCCATGTTTGAGAATATGATATAAATATAAAAATACCTAGACTTAGTCTTAGAAACATGCCGCTATATGGTTAAAACACAAAGTAACCCTGCAAGATGCACGAACACCTCGAACTGGACCAATGTGATTAGCAGGAATTGATTGTGTTGTCCCGAGACTCCCATTTTGAGTATATGGCTGAAATTTTTAACTATCTAAATTTAAGCTTAAAAACATGTCGCGAGAGGGCAACCCTCCCCCCCCCAAAAAAAAAAATAGCCCCTAAACAAACCCTTAAGTGGCAAGAACACAAGGCATGGGGCCAATGTTGCTCGAAGGAAACTGATCGTACATTCACGGGAATCCTGGTTTGAGAATATGATGGAAATTTTTAAATATGTAATCTTAGGCCTATAAGCTTGCCACTAGAATTCGAAAACCTAAAATAGCCCCAAACGACCCCCTTAGAGGGACGAATGCCTCACACGAGACCAATGTAACTCATAGAAACTGACCACTTAGTCATGATATTCCTACTTTGAGAATATGTTGAAAGTTTACAAATACCTAGACTTAGGCCGAAAAACATATAGTAGAGGGTAAAAATCGAAAATAGCCCCCAAATGACTCTTTAAGAGGCACGAACAACTCGCATGGGAAAAATATAACTCGTATGAATTGATCATATAGTCACAAGACTCTCGATTTGAGAATATGACAAAAATTTGCAAATATCAAGACTTCGATATAAAAACATGTTGTTAGAGGGTAAAAAACCCAAAACAGGGCCCAAATGGCCCCGTTATAGTCACAAACACCTCACAAAGGATGAATGTAACTCGTAAGACCTAACTGCATAGTCACGGGACATCCAGTTTGAGAATATAATGGAACTTTACAAATAATGATACTTATGCTTAAAAATGCCGCTAGAGGGCGAAAACCCAAAATAGTCCCCAAGCCCCCCACAAGAGGCCCGAACACCTCATATGGAACCAATTTAACTCGTTGTTGTTGTTTGTGTAGTGACATGACTTTTGATTTGAGAATAAGATGAAAATTTGCAAATCTCTAGAAGCACAGATACCTCGCACGGGATAATGTAACTCGTAGGATCTAACTGTGTAGTTATGGGACTCCTGGTTTGAGAATACGTCAAATATTTAAAAATATATAGACTTAGGATCTGATCGCATAATCACCAAACTCTTGGTTTGTGAATATGATGAAATTTTAAAATAGCTATACTTTTGCTGAAAAACATACCGCTAGTGGATGAAGACCCAAAACGGAGCCGTAAGAGGCACGAACACTTCGATTGGTACCAACATAACTCATTGGAAGAGACTGAGTAGTCACGAGACTCTCGATTTGACAATGTGATAAAAAAAATTAAATATAAAGACTTAGGCTTAAAAATATATCGCTCGATGATGAAAACCCAAAATCAGCCTCGTAAGACGCAGTAACACCTTACACAACACAAATTTAACTCCTAGGAATTGATCATGTAGTTACGGGACTCCTGGATTGAGAATATGATGGAAATTTGCAAATGTCTCCACTTAGGATTAAAAACACGCCTCTAAAGGGGGAAAACCCAAAACAACACCCAAATGGCCTCGTAAGGGGCATGCACATCTCGCATGGGACCAATGTAACTTGTAGGAACTTGACCGCATAGCCACTAAAGTCCTGGTTTGAGAATAGTGATGATGCTAGAAACAGCACCACCCTTCAAGGTGTTTGTGAGCTCAATTCAATGTTAACAATGGCAGTATAAAGGTATATATATAGTAGAAGGAGGTGAGGAGAAGAGGAATCAACACCGGAATATAAGTGGTTCAACCAATCAGGCCTACGTCCACTGTGCGAGTGTATGATATGTATCGATGTATGAGGGCTCTAATGGCCATAGATACAATCTCTCAAGCTTTCTCTCTCTACTGTGTATCTAGACAGAGTTTTAGCTAGGGTTGTATATTTGGATCCTTTGCAAGGTAGAGGATGACCTCTATATATAGTACTTGGGGGGTGTAATGTACCCCCTATGCATGCAATGAGCATGTGTGTGTTGATCTAGCCAATCTGATGAAGACATCTGTCACTGTCACATGTAGAAAATGATGATGAAATACTCCCCCCACGTGAGGGAAATGATTTGTTATAACTGAATTGTGTCCACGTGTCCCTGTCCACACGTCAATAAGTGCTCAGCCTTCGTGCTGGGTCATGACCTCGACCTGGAAGAGTCCGAGGTTGTTAAGGTCTAGCTGCCCATCATATTCGAGATGAGCCATCATGATCTCGGCTTAATTGAAGCCGAGGTAAGGCCTTAAGGTCAGCCTGGGCTGAGGTAGGTTGGCATGTGCTTGGAACATTGGCCGACTCATGGGTGGGGTTTACCTTGGTAGTGGTATGTCTCCTTGTAGCCTCGGCCTAACCCCAGTCGAGGTTTCCATTCCCGATTGAGTTGATGAACTGCTGATCCCTTGAAGAGGTTGGTAGTGGTGTCGGCCAGGGCCGACCCTAATACGGCCGAGGCGGCGAGTCACTGATTCAAGGCCTTTCCAACGTCGGCCATGCCCTCAGCCGAGGCCGAGGTGACACTTAGGGCATATCAATCACCCCCCAGCCCTTAATTACATGTGAGAGCAGGTGACTGTGGGATCTCTACACCTCTTAGGCCTTTCTTCTTTGTGCCAATGTTCATTTGACACTTGTCCATTCTTGAAGTGAGGCGTGCCTGGCAAGCATGTGATGTCAGCAGTCCTTTGGGGATCCCAAGGCAATGATGGGCCTTGGGAAGCATGCATCCATATTTAAGGGTTTAAGCCTCCATTTTCCCTCTTTCTTTCTCACTTCTCTTTCCTGGCGCGATTCATTTCAGCAGCACCTTCTCTCTCTAGAAAAGCTTTGATTCGAAGAGTTTTGGTGGTGATTCCTCGCAGTCTCTTCCTTCTCTTCTACTATTTCATCTTCAGGTATCCTATGCCATTCTTTTCTCTTTATTTTCCCTGTTTTCCCCTTACTTTTGTGTTTTTCGGTGAGTTTTGGAAATTTCCGGCGAGGTCTCCATACTTTCAGGCGAACTGTTCTTGCTCTAGGTTTGATAGTTTGATCCTTAGGTTGCATCATTCCATTAACCAGTCCTGTTTGTAGTTTTAGGAGAGTTTAAGTGTAGGGTCTGCCTCTTATGCTCAGACCCCTCTACCAACTCTTAGAGGAGTTCCCTTCTCTCAGAGAGAAGACTTTAGAGAAAATTAGGCAAATAGAAAGAGCTCAGGAGGAAGCTCGTAGGTCAGAGGAATTCCCCCTCAGACCTATCTTTTCCCCACCTCTGAGGGTAGTATACCCTGAACCATCAGAACTCGCTAACCAAGCCGAGGTACCTGCTGAACCCTCGCCAATGTCTGAGTCTGAGTCTTTCACATCAGACCCTATGTCTGTGGACTCTTTCCAAGAGGCCATGGACTTCTCAAATCAACAAGATCAGGTCCCTGATCAAGCAGAGGTCTCCAGTCGGGTCTCGTCTCATAAAAATTCAAGCACATCATCCTCTTCCTCAAAGGTTGATATTGTCAAACCAAGCATGGCTATTCCACCAATACTCGATGCCATTACCCTGTCGGCCGTCACAGGGGCTGAGTTTGCTCAGAGGTTCCATAGTACCCCTCCAATGTCTGCTCCGGCCAACGTTGAGCTAGATAATGACGATGATGATGATGCTGAGAGTGATGTCGACGTCTCTGAGGCGATCGAGATTGAGAGTACAGTTAATGAGGTCGACCTTCTTTACTTCAGATACCTATACTCCATCAGCCCCTCCATAAAGCTCAGGAGACCTCTGAGGGAAGAGAGGGCCTACCACGGTCGAGAAGGTGAGATATGTTTGTACGAGCAGATGTTCAAGTTGGGCTTTTGTTTGCCCATCCACCCCATCATTAGGTCTATACTAGCCTACATCAACATGCCCCCCCAGTTGTCACCTAATGCTTGGAGGGTAATAATTGGGGCCATCGTCTTATGGAGGGTTGTTCACCACTCAGACCTTCCAGTCCAGGTCTTTATGGGTTGCTATGTCCCTTCATCTGCTAAAAATCATCCGAGCTATTACCACTTTGTAGTTCAAAAACTTGAGAAGAAGATGCTCTAGATAACTCAGACTTCTAATCACAACTGGAAGCCTCGTTATTTCTTTGCCTCGGGGCCATGGGAATTTTGTCCATGTGCCCCTTCTTCCACACTAGAGCCGCGAATGCCCATAAGATGGGGTAAGGTCACAATGTCTGCCAAGGCCCACCCTGGTCTAAGCCTGCAGAACCTTCAGAAGGTCAAAGACCTTCAGGATCAGGGGATGCATGGTCTGCTCGTTAAATTTGAACACCTGATAACCCCCTACTACCTCTTTGAGACTGGTTTAGGGGGAAGTCCTCTTACAGAGTTTGGTAAGTGTTTTTTATTCAAGTTATACCTCTAAGTTCATGTATGTCTGACTCTCTAACTCAAACCTTTCTATTTTGCAGAGCGCCCAAAGGGGATATTAGACGAGCTTTGGGAGATGGTTTCACCGAGTTTAATGAAGCTTGCTAAGAAGGCAGGTCTGAATGATCCTCCTCCTCCTCCTTCAACCTCAAAGGCTCAGGCCATAAAAAAGAGAGATGCTACTGACCCTGCCGCTGAATATCAGAGGCAGGAGAAGAAAGGCGGGGATTCTGCAATCCCCATATCCTCTGCAGATGCGTTGGAGACTCGTATAGAGCAACTGAAAGATCAATGACAGCATCATAGGCCACAGTCTGCAGGCACTGGATGCTATCGGCTCTGCTATGACCGAGGCTGACAAATGTTTTTGCAGGTCTATGGACACACCTATGCTGATTGAGTTCGGCCTCCACATGTTTATTCAGGTATGACTTCAGATTTCTGTATAGCTTCAAAGTGTAACCTCTTATTTGAATTTCAACTCATATACATGACCACATTATTTACAGGGACTGGCTGCCATGTATCATCTCGCCAATTGGACTCTGAGGAAGTTACCCCTCATCCAGAAGGGTCAAGAGGCCGAGAAGGTGCAAAGCACACTGAATGCAGAGATCGACCGCCTGAAGTCTGCATTTGATGGGTCTGACAAGAAGGTGAAGGAGATGGAGAAAGAGATCTCCAAGCTTAAAAAGGACCATGCTGTGGCTCTGAAGGCCAAGGACGATGTTCTCCAGCAAAAGGTCGACTCTGCGGTGAAGGCAGCCCTTAAAGTTGCCTCTGAGGGGATTTTGGCAAACTATAAAGTCTCGAACGAGTTCATGAGCTTTGGCTTCGAATACCTTGAAAGAGGCATCAAGGCTACTGTCAAATGGGCGGCTGTTAAGGAGAAGGAGGCAGGGAGTCTGAAGGCCTCTGACTTCGTAGGTCTGGGTTTTACTGACCCTCAGTTTGCCTAAGCACTTCAGGAGGTTGAAGAGGAGGTTGTTGTCCCTATAGATATTGTGCCCCTGGACGGTACAGAGATAGGGAGAGCTAATCACGGAGATAACGAGGCTGAGGTGACAAACATTGGCCAAGAAAATTAGGCCGAGGATGCCAGCATTCTTCCTTCTAATCCTTAGGCTTAATTGTGAAGATTTATTTTGTAACCCCTGACGGTTTGTAATCTCTGAAGAACATCATTAACTCATATTTTTTTAATCTTACAATTATATGACAACCTCTGAGGAGGATTTTCACTTCGTTTGTTTTGTTTGTTGAATGCTTCTTTTCCATGTGATGTCTTTGAAGTCTTGTTGCAATTATCTTTTTAAACTCAATCAATAGTCTTACCTCAGACCTAGTCACCATAGTGATGTTATAAGGTCTGAGGTCATAAACTAAGAGGTCACCTTCATAATTAATTTCACCAAGTTAATGATGTTAAGGGTCGGAGGTCATCCAAGTATGATGTCTGACCTCAGACCTTGCCACCAAATAATAATGTTATAAGGTCTGGGGTCATCAACTAAGATGTCATCCTCATAAATAATATCACTAAATTAATGATGTTAAGGGTCTGAGGTCATCCAAGTATGGTGTCTGACCTCAGACCTTGTCACCACTTAATGATGTTATAAGGTCTGAGGTCATCACCTAAGATGTTATCCTCATAATTAATTTCACCAAATTAATGATGTTAAAGGTCTGAGGTCATCCAAGTATGGTGTCTGACCTCAGACCTTGTCACCACTTAATGATGTTATAAGGTCTGAGGTCGTCACCTAAGATGTTATCCTCATAATTAATTTCACCAAATTAATGATGTTAAGGGTCTGAGGTCATCTAAGTATGGTGTCTGACCTCAGACCTTGTCACCACTTAATGATGTTATAAGGTCTGAGGTCATCACCTAAGATGTTATCTTCATAATTAATTTCACCAAATTAATGATGTTAAGGATCGGAGGTCATCCAAGTATGATGTCTGACCTCAGGCCTTGTCACTAAATAATGATGTTATAAGGTCTGAGGTCATCAACTAAGATGTCATCCTCATAAATAATATCATCAAAATAAAGGGTCTGAGGTCATCCAAGTATGGTGTCTGACCTCAGACCTTGTCACCACTTAATGATGTTATAAGGTCTGAGGTCATCACCTAAGATGTTATCTTCATAATTAATTTCACCAAATTAATGATGTTAAGGGTCGGAGGTCATCCAAGTATGATGTCTGACCTCAGACCTTGTCACCAAATAATGATGTTATAAGGTCTGAGGTCATCAACTAAGATGTCATCCTCATAAATAATATCACCAAATTAATGATGTTAAGGGTCTGAGGTCATCCAAGTATGGTGTCTGACCTCAGACCTTGTCACCACTTAATGATGTTATAAGGGCTGAGGTCATCACCTAAGATGTTATCCTCATAATTAATTTTACAAAATTAATGATGTTAAGGGTCTGAGGTCATCCAAGTATGGTGTCTGACCTCAGACCTTGTCACCACTTAATGATGTTATAAGGTCTGAGGTCATCACCTAAGATGTTATCCTCATATTTTCTACCATTAGAGCATAATGAAGCAAGAATCGACATGGAAACTGATCTTTTATTGATAACCTCTTCATAAGATGGTACATTTACATTACTTTTTGCAACATCATATGTAATACTTCTTCAGGTGATCAGCATTCCATGGGTTAGCGAAAGGTTCCCCTTCTAAGTTTTCTAGCATGTAGGTCCCGGGTATAACCTCTTCTGTCACTTTGTAACGGCCATGCCAATTTGGGTGGAGTTTGTTTGTTTTTTGTAAGGTCTTCTTCAGTACTAAGTCTCCCACGGCAATGGGTCTTACCTTCACCCTCTGATTGTAGAATTTTGCTGCTCTCTGCTGGTAAGCTGCTTGTCTGATTTCTACGTCTTCTCTTCTCTCTTCAATCAGATCTAGGTCTAGTCTCCTCTCTTCCTTATTTTTATCAGGGTCATATGTTTGAACCCTATGAGTAGGTAGTCCCAATTCTGTTGGTATAACTACCTCTGTGCCGTGGGCTAGCATGAATGGGGTTTCTCCTGTTGGTGTCCTTGTCGTGGTTCTGTATGCCCATAACACAGCATAAACCTCTTCAGTCCATCTTCCCTTCGCTTCTTCTAACCTCTTCCTGATTCCCTCGAGGATTGTTCTCTTTGTGACTTCGATCTGACCATTTGCTTGAGGTCGGCCCGGAGATGAGAAGAACTGCTTTATCCCAACTCTTACGTTATACTTTTCTAAAGAGGAGTTCTTAAACTGGGTTCCATTATCTGAGATGAGAGTGTTTGGGAGTCCATGTCTGAATATGATGTTCCTCCAAATAAATTGGAAGGTCTTCTATTCTGTGATCATTATCATCGGCTCTGCCTCCACCCACTTTGAGAAGTAGTCAATGGCTACTATCAGGAACCGGTAACTGTTGGCAGCTCTTGGTAGGGGTCCTACTAAGTCAATTCTCCATACTGCAAATGGCCATGCAGAGGTGATTGACGTCATAGGTTGATGAGGTTGATGAGGAATAGTGGAGAATCTCTGACATTTATCATATCTCTTCACGTAAACTACGGCATCTTTGGCCAAGGTTGGCCATCAGTAACCCTGGATAATAATTATCTTGGCCAGGGGTCTTCCTCCTATGTGACTGGAGCAAGAGCCCTCGTGAACTTCCTGTAAGACGCGTGGAACTTCAGGGGGATGCACATATCTGAGGAGAGGTAACAGAAATCCCTTCTTGTACAGGACGTCTCCTACTATGGAGAACTTGGCAGCCCTATATCTCAATTTCCTCCTCTCTAGCCTGGATTCGGGTAGCTCTCCCTCTTTGATATATCTGACGAGGGGGTCCATCCATGAGTCTCCTAGGTTCAAATTGAGACAAGGGTTGCATAGCTCTTCTTCCTCAATGGTCGCTTTTCCTAAGACCTCGACCGGGACTGTCCTTCTGACGTCTGTCTTCGTTGCCGAGGCCAACCTTACTAATGCATCTGCGTGGCTATTACTTTGTCGAGGTACTCTCTTCAGTTTTGTCTCTTCGAAATATTCTAACATCATTCTCACCCTCTTAAGATACTTAGCCATTCTTTCATCTTTGGCCTCATAGACTCCCAACACTTGATTGACAACCAGCCTTGAGTCGCTTTAAAGTAGGAGTCGTCTTACTCCCAGAGTGTTTGCCAATGAGAGACCTTCTATCATGGCCTCATATTCTAACTCGTTGTTAGATGCCTGGAAGTTGAATCTCATAGCGTATTCAATGTTGGCACCATCTGGGGCTGAAAGAATCAGCCCTGCACCGCTTCTATTGTCATAGGAAGAACCATCAACGAAGAGATTCCAAATGTCTGTATCCGATGAGAAGGCCCCTTTCGACATGATTCCTTATTTGAAGAGGTACCGATCCTCCTCGTTCTACGCTACTTCTCTCCTTATCTTCTTGGATAAGACCTCTTCCTAGTTTCGGAAGACGTTTGGTGCAACCTCTTCCAGTTCTCAGAAGACCTTGTTATTTGACCCTTCAGCATCCTCTAGGTCATTCTCTGCCTCGGCCTCTTCCCATGTGAACTCAGTAACAAAGTCTGCGAGAGCCTGCCCTTTGATGGCTGCCCTAGGTTGATAATCAAGGTCATACTCTCCCAACTCAATGGCCCAGGTCATTAATCTTCCAGACTTCTCAGGTTTATGTAGAACATGTTTTAGTGGGGAATCGGTGAGGACGATAATGGAATGGGCTTAGAAGTAGGGCTTCATCTTTCTTGAGGCATGTATCAAGGCATAGTCTAACTTTTCCATACGAGGGTAATTTTGCTCAGACCCTTGAAGCGCTTTACTATTGAAATACACAGGCCTTTGGGTTCCAACGTCTTCTCACACTATGGCTGCACTGATTGTCGATTCGGAGACTGCTAGATACATGTATAATTTCTTTCCTACTATGGGCCGAGATAACAACAAGGGAGACCCAAGGTAAGACTTGAGCTGGTTAAAAGCTTTTTTGCACTCTTCGTCCCACTGGAAGGCCTTTCTAAGCACTTTAAAGAACGGTAGACACTTATCCGTTGCTCTAGAAACAAACCTGTTGAGTGCGGCCACTCTCCCCATGAGTCTTTGGAAGTCCTTGATGCTCCTTGGTGTCTTCATATCAAGCAAAGCCTTGATTTTTTTCAGGGTTTGCTTCGATTCCTCTTTGACTGACGATAAATCCAAGAAACTTACCAGCTCCTACCCCAAAGACACACTACGCGGGGTTAAGTTTCATCCTGTATAAGTCCATAGTATCTCTTTTCAACGTCTTCCACATGAGTGCAGGCCTTTAAGCTCTTCGTCAGCATATCATCTACATACACCTCCATAGTCTTGCCTATTTGCTCTTCGAACATCTTGTTCACAAGACATTGGTATATTGCCCCTGCATTTTTCAGACCGAAGGGCATTACTTTGTAGCAGTACGTCCCTTTGTCGGTAATGAAGGCTTTCTTCTCTGAGTCCTCTGCATCCATGAAGATCTTATTGTAGCCTGAATACGTGTCCATGAAGCTCATGAGCACATGACCCGTAGTAGCATCTACCATCTGATCTATCCTAGGTAAGGGATAGCTGTCTTTTGGGCTAGACCTGTTCAGGTCAGTGAAATCAATGCACATTCTCCATTTCCCATTGGCTTTGGGCGCAATGACTGCATTCGATAACCACTCCGGATATATGACTTCCCTTATAAACTTAGCCTCTTCCAATTTTTTAACTTCTTCCCGGATGACGTCGTACTTCTCCCTGGAGTAAACTCTTCGCCTTTATTTGATAGGCCTGGCATCTTTGGCCACATTGAGCTTGTGACTCATAACCTCAGGGTTGATGTCGTGCATGTCTGCATGACTCCAAGCGAAGACACTCTGCCTCTTCCTTAGGAAGTTTATCAGCTCTTCTTTGATTACTGTCTTTAGGGCTTTACCGACCTAGATGGTTTTTTCCAGTTCGTCCTCATTCAGGATGATGGATTCTACCTCTTCTGCGGCCTCTCCCTTCTTCAACTTTTTTTCATCTCTTGAGTATAATATATTAATGCTATAAGTGGTTGTTTCCCTCTTATGAGCCTCCCTCTCTTCGGCCGAGTTGAAGTAACATTCTCGTGCTATGGTTTGGTCACCTTGCACTTCCCCTACCCCATAGGGGGTCAAGAATTTTAGCATCTGGTGGACCATCGATGGCACAACTTCAAACTCCTTAAGGGCCATTCTTCCTATGATGAGGTTATAGGCCGAGAAGACGTTTTCATCCATTACGAAAAAATTTATCTTCCGGGTCAACCTCTTAGGCCACTCGTCACCCATGCGTACGTCCATCACATACATGCCCAATGGGGGGACCTTTTCGCCGCTGAAGCCCATTAAAGGATGATGATAGGGTACCAGCCTAGCTCTGCTAAGACCTGGGATTTTGAAGCAAGGCCAAAACATTACGTCTGTTGAACTCCCCCCGTCCATGAGGATCCTCTGCACCTCACATCCATGCACCCTTATTGTTATTACCAAAGGGTCATCATGCGGGGCTAAGATACCTTTGAAGTCGAGCCTGGAGAACCCAACTATAAGAGTGTCCATGTCCACCTTCTTTCTCTTCTGTGCTGTATCAGAAGACGTTAGATTTACAACTTCAAGTTTGGCCACTGACTTGGCCTCTGCCACATAAGCTTTCCTGTCAGCCACTTCAGAACCACCTCTCGTAAGTCCTACGCATATAGTGTCAACACCAAAGGAGATCATGCCAACCCTCTTTATCGGGGTGTTGTCATATTTTGACAGAAGGTCCGGATCGTCTTAATCATCATCTTCTGAGTCATTGCCTCTTCTAGCTGGGGCATCGCCACGGCATCTGTCGTTTCTCCTTTTCTTAGGGTCATCTCTTCCCCCTTTAGGAGCTTTGCCATCAACATACTTCCTTAGCTTTTTGGATTTTTACATCTTCTCAATCTCATCCTTCAAGGCGAAGCATCTGTCTGTAACACGGCCATGGTCCTGGTGGAACTCACACCATAAGTTTGTGTTCCTCTCATGCGGAGGGGCCTTCAGTTTCTCTGGCCATCTTAGAGTCCTATCATTCTTGATCTCGTTGAGGATATGCTCACAGCTCACGTTTAGAGGAGTATAGTGAGCGAACTTGTCATCGGGTGACCTCTTCTTTCCATCTTTCTTTCTTTGGGACTTCCCGCAACTACTGCAGTTCTCATCCTCATACTTGGAGGCCATTGCCTCTTCGGCATTCATGACTTTTCCTGCAGTTGCCAGTAGCTCTGCCATGAACCTGGGAGGGTCTTTCGCGAGTTTCCACAACAACTTCCCTTTCTGAAGACCTCCTATGAGGTCGGTCATGGCTATATTCTCTTCGTAATCTTCAACCTCAAGTTTATCTTTGTTGAACCTGGCGACGTAGAAACTTAGGCTCTCGTCTTTGCCTTGCTTGACATACAGTAGATGAGTGGTCTTCTTTTGAGGCCTTACCCCAAAGCAGAAGTTGTGAATGGATCGTTCGGCCAAGCCCTTGAAGTTATCAATTGAATTCTTCGGAAGAGAAGTAAACCAGTTGTGTGATACTCCTGTCAGAGTCCCAGAGAAGGCCCTACACTTCATCTCATCAGGTATCGAGTAGATGTCCGCTGCTAACTGATACATCTCAATGTGATGTACAGGATTGGTGCTACCGTCATACTTGGGAGACACCACAGGTGGTTTGAACTTAGCAGGGGTCGAGAAGCTCATTATCTTAGCCAAAAATGGAGAGCCCTCTGAGAAACCTCTTTGCAATGGGTCTCGGTTCTTAATGAGGTCTCCTATCTTCTCCTCAAGACGTTGGATAGAGTCATTTCATGGTCTCCTACCGTCGATCTAGCCGAGGTTATCCCCATCCACCTCCAAGGGATGGACTGAGGGTTCCCCAGCCATAGCACAACGTTTGTTGTTGACCTCTTCCTAATCTCGGCCTCTTCCCGCACAGGGTCAGCCTTGGTGAGGCCGACCTTGACCGTCTCCTTTCTGCGAGCCAGCTACACTTCTCGACCTTGATAACCTCTGTCTTAGGTCATTTACTGGGACCAACCTCTCAAAGGCTGACCTTCTACTCAATCGATCAAAAGCTGATCCTCGTTGTTGGGCCTCTTCACCTCTTCTGCTTCCACAACCTCGGCTCTGCTGAAGAGGACGTACCATATTATTCGAAACCTGATACAGCTCCCAACATTCTTCCGGCACATCTTTCGCCTCTAGGTCATCATACATGTCCTCTGGGCAAGGGTTTCCTTACCTCCCCAGGCGTAAGCGCCTAGGTTAAGCAACATCCCTCCTCCGTTGGGGCACAGGTTGGTCCTTCATTGGTGCTTGGGGTGGTCCCCTGGCGTCAAGATGAGGCTAGGCAGCCGCCGGAGTGATCATTTTCGGTGAAACTCTAGGTGGCCTCATCATAGTTTGGCTGAGGTGTGCAAACTGCACCTGCATAGCTTGTTGCATTGCAGCCAAAGACCTCAAGGCTGCAGCCTCCTCTGCCATTTCGGACTGGGGCGGTGCCTGGCTGGAACTAGGTCCTCCTGCTCCAGGTGGCGGAAGAGGTAGTGGTAACTCTGGTGCCATATGCTAACACTAAGGAGCTTGAGTAGCAGATCAGCTTAATACCTTAAAAGGCCTCTTTCAATGGTAAACTAGCTCGCCGCAAGGGGCGGTGCCTGGTTCACCACCAGAGTCTCCGGTGAGATTAAGTAGAAAATGAGGAAGAGACAGCTTCTCTCTTCCCACAGACGGTGCCAAAATGATGATGCTGGAAACAACACCACCCTTTAAGGTGTTTGTGAGCTCAATTCAATGTTAATAATGGCAGTATAAAGGTATATATATAGTAGAAGGAGGTGAGGAGAAGAGGAATCAACACCGGAATATAAGTGGTTCAGCTAATCAGGCCTACGTCCACTGTGCGAGTGTATGATGTGTATCGCTGTATGAGGGCACTAATGGTCATAGATACAATCTCTCAAGCTTTCTCTCTCTACTGTGTATCTAGACAGAGTTTCATCTAGGGTTGTATATTTGGATCCTTTGCAAGGTAGAGGATGACCTCTATATATAGTACTTGGGGGGTGTAATGTACCCCCTATGCATGCAATGAGCATGTGTGTGTTGATCTAGCCAATCTAATGAAGACATCTGTCACTGTCACATGTAGAGAATGATGATGAAATATTCCCCCCACGTGAGGGGAATGATTTGTTATAACTGAATTGTGTCCACATGTCCTTGTCCACACGTCAATAAGTGCTCGACCTTCATGCTGGGTCATGACCTCGGCCTGGAAGAGTTCGAGGTTGTTAAGGTCTATCTGCCCATCCTATCCGAGATGAGCCATCATGATCTCGGCTTAAGTGAAGCCGAGGTAAGGCCTTAAGGTTAGCCTGGGCCGAGGTAGGTTGGCATGTGCTTGGAACATTGGTCGACTCACAGGTGGGGTTTACCTTGGTAGTGGTATGTCTCCTTGTAGCCTCGGCCTAACCCTAGACGAGGTTGCCATTCCCGATTGAGTTGATGAACGGCTGACCCCTTGAAGAGGTTGGTAGTGGTGTCGGCCAGGGCCGACCCTAATACGGCTGAGGCGGCGAGTCACTGATTCAAGGCCTTTCCAACGTCGGCCATGCCCTCGGTCGAGGTTGATGTCTCTGGGCCGAGGTGACACTTAGGGCATATCAAATAGGATAAAAAATTGCAAATATCTAGACAGACTCAAAAATACGCTGCTAGAGGGAAAAAATCCAAAATAGCCCCCAGACAGCCTTGTGAGAAACACGAACACCTCACTCATAACTAATGTAACTTGTAGGATCTCATCGCATAGTCACAGGACTCCAGATTTGACAGTATGATAAAAATTTGCAAATATCTAGACCTAATCTTAAAACATGCCGCTAGATAAGGAAAACGCAAAGTAACCCCTTAAGATGCACGAACACATCGATAGGGACCAATGAAATTCATAAGAACTGACCACGTAGTCCCGAAACTCTGGGTTTGATAATACGGATAAAATTTGCAAATATCTAGACTTACACTTATAAACATGTTGCTATAGGGAAAAAACCAAAAACAGCACCTAAATGGCTCCGTAAGAAGCATGAACACCTCGCACAAGACCAATGTAAATCGTAAGAACTGATCGCGTTTGAGAATATAAGGAATAAATTCAAATATCTTATCTTGGGCTTAAATACAATATGCTAGACGTTGAAAACCCAAAATAACCCCAAACGGATCCAAAAGAGGCACAAACACCTCACACGGGACAATGTAACTCGTAGGAACTGACTGCATAGTCAAGGGACACCCGGTTTGAGAATATGATGAAAATTTTCAAATATCTTGACTTAGGCTTAAAAATATACTGCTAGAGGGCAAAAATCCAAAACAACCCCCAAACGACCTCGTTAGAGGCACAAACAGCACACACAAAACTCATGTAACTCATAGGAACTGACCGCGTAGTCAGGCGACTTTTGGCTTGAGGATATGATGAAAATTTGAAAATATTTGCAATTAGGCTTAAAAACATGCCCTTAGAGAGCAAAAATCCATTACAACCCCCCCCCCCCCCCCCAACAACCCCATAATAAGAGACATAAACGCCTCACAGTGGACTAATGTAAGTCGTAGGAACTCATCGCATAGTCACAGGACTCCCAATTTGAGAATATGATAAAAAATTGCAAATGTCTAGACTTAGTCTTAAAGCATGCCACTAGATAATAAAACCTAAAACAACCCCGTAAGATGCATGAACACATCGAACAGGACCAATTTAATTCGTAAGAACTGACCACGTAGTCACGGGACTCTGGGTTTGAGATATGGCTAAAATTTTCAAATATCTAGACTTAGACTTAAAAACATACAATTAGAAGGAAAAAACTCAAAACAACCCCCAAACGGCCATGAACAGCTAGAATAGGACCAATGTAACTCGTAGGAACTAATCCATAGGTACTAGACTCCCGAATTAGGATTGTGGAAAAAAATTGCAAAAATCTATAGTTAGGCTTTAAAATATGCGGTTAGAGGGAAAACCCCCAAAACAGCGCCCAAACAGCCCAATCAGAGGCACGAACACCTCGCAAAGGACCAATGTAACTCGTAAAAATTGGATTGCATATTCACGGGACTTTTATGATGAAAATTTTTAAATAACTATACATAGGATTAAAAATATTTCGCTAGAGGGTGAAAGATTGAAACAGCCCCTAAGCACCCCACAAGAGGCACAAACACCTCACACAGAACCATTGTAACTCTTTGTAACTGACTCTATAGTCACGGGACTTCTGGATTTAGAATATGATAAAAATTCCAAATGCTAATACTTAGTCTTATGAACATGAAACAAAAGTGTTAAACCCAAAACATACCAAAAACGTTCCCGTAAAAGGCACGAACACCTCGCATCGGACCAATGTAACTCCTAGGAAATAATCGTGGAGTCACAGGACTCTCGATTTTGAGAATATGACAAAAATTTGAAAAATAGTAGACTTAGGATCTGATTTCATAGTCACAGTACTCCCAATTTTTGAATATGATGCAAATTTTAAAATATCTAAACTTTGGCTTAAAAACATGCCACTGGTTGACGAAAACCCAAAATGACCGCGTAAGAGGCACGAACACTTCACAGTGGACTAATATAACTCATAGGATTAGGCTGCGTAGTCATGGGACAACCGATTTGAGTATATGTTAAACTTTTGCAAATGTCTAGACTTAGGCTTAAAGGCATATCAATAGATGGCAAAACCCCAAAACAGCCCCGTAGAAGGCAAGAACACCTCGCACAACACAAATGTTACTCGTAGAAACTGACTGCATTATCTCGGGACTCATAGATTAAGAATATGACGAAAATTTACAAATATATCAACTTAGGCTTAAGAACATGCCTCTAGAGAGAAAAAATCCAAAATAACCCCCAAACGGCCTCGAAAGAAGCATGAACACCTTGCACAGGACCAATAGTAGGAACAGACCGCGTAGTCACGGGACTAGCGATTCGAGAATATGATGAAAATTTGCAAATATCTAGACTTAGGCTTAAAAACATGTCGCTAGAAGGCGAATACCCAAAATATGATAAAAAAAAATTTAAATATCCAGACTTAGGCCTAGAAACATGTAGCTAAAGGTCGAAAACCCAAAATAATCCCAAACGGCCCCACTGGAAGAACAAATGCCTCACACGGGACCAATGTAACTCGTAGAAACTGACCGCGTAGTAAAAAAACACCGAAATAGGATAAATAATTTCAAATATTCATACTTAGGCTTAAAATAGTATCGCACAAGTGAATAAACCCAAAACATCCCCCAAATGGCCCTATTACAAGCACAAATAGCTCGCACAGCACCAATGTAACTCGTAGGAACTGACCACATAGTCACTGGACACCTTGTTTATGATTGTGCTAAAAAATTCAAATATCTTGACTTGACCTTAAAAACATGTCGTTAGAGAAAAAACCCTAAAACAACCCTCCAACGGCCTCTTAAGAGGCACGAGTACCTCACACGGGACTAATGTGACTTATAGTAACTAACCACATAATCACGGGACTTTTGCTTTAAGAATATGATAAAAATTTCCAAATATCTAGGCTTAAACTTAAAAACATGCCGCTAGAGGGAGAAAACCCAAATCAACTCCTCACCGGCCCCATTTGAGGAACAAAGATTTCGCACGAAAATAATTTAACTTGTTAGAACACATCACGTAGTCACGGGACTCCTGGTTTGGTAATATGACAAAAATTAAAAATTATTTGGACTTAGTATTACAATCTTGCCGCTAGATGGCTAAAGTCCAAACCAACACCTAAGATGCACGAACACCTCGAACATAACCAATGTAATTTATAAAAACAAATCGTGTAGTCATGAGACTCATATTTTGAGAATATGGATAAAATTTGTAAATACCTTGACATAGACTTAAAAGCATACCGTTGGAGAGAGAAAATCGAAAACAACCTCCAAATGGACTCGTAGGAGGCACTAACACTTGGCACAGGACCAATGTAACTCTAAGGAACTGAATATGTAGTGATGAGGCTCGAGAATTTATAATATGATGATAATTTTCAAATATTTAGACTTAGGCCTAGAAGCATGCGACTAGAGGTTGAAAACCCAAAATAGCCCCAAACGGCCCCATTTGAGGCATAAACGTCTCGCACGGGACTAATGTAACTCGTAGGAACTGATCGCTTTGCCACGGGACTCTGATTTGAGAATTTGTTAAAAATTTACAAATAGCTAGACTTAGGCTAAAAAACATACAACTAGATGGTAAAAACCTATAACAGCCCCCAGAAGGCTTCATAAGAGGCACGAATAGCTCGCATGGGACCAATGTATCTTATAGGAACTAACCGAGTACTCATGGGTCTCTCGGTTTGAGAATATGACAAAAATTTGTCAATATCTAAACTTAGGCTTAAAAATATACCGTTAGATAAGGAAACTCAAAACAGTCCCACCCTCATCCCGTAAGAGGCAGGAATAGCTCGCACAACACAAATGTAACCCGTAGGAACTGATCGTATAGTCATGGGACTCTTGGATTGGGAATATGATGAAAATTTACAAATATCTCTACTTAGGCTTAAATACATGCTGCTAGAGGGTAAAAATCCAAAACAACCCCAAACGACCTCTTAGGAGGTACAAAGACCTCGCACGGGACAAATTTAACTCATTGGAACTTGACCGCATAGTCACTGGACTCCCTGTTTGAGAATGTGACAAAATTTGCAAATATCTAGACTTTGGCTTAAGAACACGCCGCTAAAGAACGAAAACCCAAAACAGCCCCCAAGCGGCCTCGTAAGAGGCACGAACCACTCATGCGGGACCATTGTAACTCATAGGAACTCATCGCGTTGTCTCGAGACTCCCGATTTAATATTATAACAAACAAATATATAAACGTATCCTTAAAACATTCCACGAGATGGAGAAAACCTAAAATAACACCCACAAAATGCACGAACACCTCGAACGGGACCAATGTAATTCGTAGGAACTGATCGCGTAGTCACGAGGCCCCGGGCTTGAGGATATGCCTAAAACTTGCAAATATGTACACTTAGGCTTAAAAGCATGTCGCTAGAGGGCCAAAACTAAATATAGCACCTCAAAAGGTCATGTAAAAGAGATAAACACCTCGTGTGGGACCAATGTAACTTGTAAGAACTGATCGCGTAGTTACGAGACTCCCGGTTTGAGAATATCATGATAATTTTCAAATATCTAGACTTAGGCTTAAAAACATGCCGCTAAAGGTCGAATACCAAAAATAGCCCCAAACACCCATGTAAGACACACACAAACACCTCACACGGGACCATTGTTACTCATTGGAACTACCCGCCTAGTTACGGAACTCTCGGTTTGAGAATATGATGAAAAATTTTAAATAACTATACTTAGGCTTAAAAATTATGCCGCTATACGGTGAAAACCCAAAACATCCACCAAACACCCCACAAGAGGTATAAACACCTCGCACGAAACCATTGTAACTCGTAGTAACTGACTGTGTAGTCCCAGTACTTTTGGTCGGAGAATATGACAAAATTTTGCAAATACCAATGCTTAGGCTTAAGAACAAGCCGCTAGAGGGCTCAAACCAAAAAAACCGCAAACACCCCCACAAGACGCACGGACACCTTGCACGGGATCATTGTGACTCCTAGGAACTAACCGTGTAGTCATGGTACTTCCAATTTGGGAATACGACAAAAATTTTAAAAAATATAGAGGTAGGATCTGATTGCGTAGTCATAGGACTCCCTATTTGTGAATATGATGCAAATTTTTAAAAATCTAGAGGCACGAACACCTCGCGTGGGTCTAATGTAACTCGTAGGAGCTGACTGCATAGTCACGGTACTCTCGATTTGAGAATATATCAAAAATTTGTAAATGTCTAGACTTAGGCTTAAAAATATACCGCGAGATGAAGAAAACCCAAAATAGCCCCGTAGGAGGTACGAACACCTCACACGGCACAAATGTAACTCGTAGGAACCAACTGAATGGTCACGGGAATCCTGGATTGATAATATGATGAAAATTTGCATGTTTCTTGACTTAAGCCCAAAACATAATGCTAGATGGCAAAACCCCAAAACAACCATCAAACGGCCTCGTAGGAGTCACAAAAACCTCATACGAGGCAAATGTAACTCGCAAGACCTTTTCCATATAGCCAATGAGATCCAAGTTTGAGAATGTGACAAAAATTTGAAAAATATCTAGACTTTGGCTTAAAAACACGCACCTAAAGGGAGAAAACCCAAAATAACCCCCAAACGGCCTCGTAGGAGGCAGAACGCCTCCCACGGGGCCAATGTAATTTGTAGTTACTCGTCGTCTACTCCCAAGACTCCTGATTTGAGAATATGACAAAAAAATTCAAATATCAAGACTTAACCTTAAAACATGCCGCTAGTTGGCGAAAACCTAAAACAACCCCGCAAAATGTGCGAACACAACGAATGGGACTAATGTAATTCATAGGAACTGATTGCATAGTCATGAGACTTCCACTTTGAGAATATGGATAAAAGTTTCAAATATCTAGACTTAGGCTCAAAAATATGTCGCTAGAGAGCGAAAACCAAAAACATCCCCCAAACGACCCCATGAGAGAGATGAATACCTCGCACAGGACCAATGTAACTCGCAAGAACTGATCGCGTAGTCATGGGACTCCTAGACTGAGAATATGATGAAAATTTCAAATATCTAGACTTAAACTTAAAAGCATGTTGCTAGAGATCAAAAACCCAAAATAGCCACTAACAGCCACTAACATGCACGAACACCTCGCATGAGACCAATGTAACTCATAAGAACTGACTGCGTAGTCATAGGAGCAATTTGAGAATATGATCAAAATTTTCAAATATCTAGACTTAGGTTTAAAAACATACCACTAGAGAGAAAAACCCCAACACGGCCCCTAAATGGCCTGGTTAGAGGCGTGAACAGCTGGCACGACACTTATGTAACTCATAGAAACTGATTGCATAGTCACAGGACTTTCGATTTGAGAAAATATTAAAAATTTACAAATATCTGGACTTGTGCTTAAAAATATTCAGTTAGAGGGAAAAAAACCCAAAACAACCGCCAAACGGCCCTGTAAGAGGAATGAATAGCTCACATGTGACCAATGTAACTCATAGGAATTGATCTCATAGCCTCTGGACTCTCGGTTTCAGATTATGACAAAAAAATTGTAAAAATCTAGAGTTAGGCTTAAAAACATATCGTTAGAGGGTGAAAACCCAAAGTAGTGCACAAATTTCCCCTTAGAGGCACGAACACCTCGCAAAGGACCAATGTAACTCATAAAAACTAACCACATAGTCACGGGACTTTGTGTTTGAGAATATGATGAAAATTTAGCAATAACTAGATTTAGGCTTAAAATATGCCGATAGTGGGTGAAAACTCAAAATAGCCCCCAAGCGTCTCACAAGAATCACTAACACCTCGTAAAGAACCAATGTAACTCACAGTAACTAACCGTGTTATCACGGGACTTCTGGTTTGAAAATTTGCAAATAACTATACCTAGTCTTAAAAACATGCCGCTAGAGGGAAAAACCCTAAAACATCCCCCAAACGGCCCCATAATATACGGACACCTCGCATGGGACCAAAGTAGCTCATAGGAACTAACCATGTAGTAACGGGAATCCTAATTTGAGAATAAAAAAATGAAAATATCCAAACATAGGATCTGATCGCATAGTCACAAGACTCCCAATTTGTGAATATCTTGCAAATTTTCAAATATCTAGACTTTGTCTTATAAACATGTCGCTAGTGGGAAAAAAACCAAAACATATCCAAAATTGCTCCGTAAGAGGGACAAACACCTCGCATGGGACCAATGTAACTCGTAAGAACTGACCGTGTAGTCACGGGACTCTCGATTTGAGAATATGTCAAAAATTTGATAATATCTAGACTTAGGCTTAAAAGTATACTGCTAGATGGTGAAAACCCAAAGCACCCCCTTAGGAGGCAGGAACACCTCGCACAGAACATATGTAACTCATAAGAAAAGATTGTAGAGTAACGAGATTCCTGGATTGAGAATATGATGAAAATTAGCAAATATATCGACTAAGTCTTAAAAAGAAACCGCTAGTAGGCAAAAACCTAAAACAACCACCAAACGGCCTCGTAGGAGGAACGAACAGCTCGCACGGGACCAGTCATTCAAATAAACTACGTAGTCATGGGACTCGCAGTTCAGAATGCATTGAAAATTTGCAAATATCTATAATTAGGCTTAAAACATGTCGCTTGAGGGTGAAAACTCAAAACATCCCACCAAACAGCCATGTGAGAGGCACGTACACCTCTCACGAGACCAATATAACTCATAAGAACTGATTGCATTATCACGGGACTCCCGATTTAAGAATATGATACAAAATTTCAATTATTTATACTTATGCTTAATAACATGCCTTTAGAGGTTGAAACTAAAAATTGCCCTAAATGATCCCATATGAGGCACGAACACCTCAAACGGGACCAATGTAACTCATAAGAATTGACCGCGTAGTCATGGAACTCCGGGTTTGACAATATGATGAAAATTTTCAAATATCAAGGCTTAGGCTTAAAAATGTTCCGTCAGTGGCAAAACCTCAAAACAACCCCCAACGGCCCCGTTAGAGGCACGAATAGCTCGCACGGCACCAATGAAACTCGTAAGATCTCAATGCATAGTCCCTGGACTCCCGGTCTGAGTGCTAAAAAAAATTCAAATATCATGACCTGGGTTTAAAAACATGTCGCTAGAGGGTGAAAACCTAAAATAACTTCCAAACGGCCTCATAAGAGGCACAAATACCTCGCACGAAACCAATGTAGCTCATAGTAATTGACCTTGTAGTCATGGGACTTTCAGTATGAGAATAAGATGAAAATTTGAAAATATCTAGACTTAGTCTTAAAAACATGCTGCTAGACGGAGAAAATCAAAAGAAACTCCAAAATGTCCCAGTTAGTGGCACAAACACCTTTCACGAGACCAATGCAACTCATAGGAACTCATCGTGTATTCAGGGGACTCTCGATTTGATAATACGAAAAAAATGCAAATATCTTGACGTAGTCTTAAAAACATGTCGCTCGATGTCGAAAATCCAAAATAACCCCATAAGATGCACGAAAACCTTGAACAAGACCATTGTAATTCGTCATAAATTACCACTAAGCCAAGGGACTCTTGATTTGAGAATATGGATAAAATTTGCATATATCTAGAATTAGGCTTAAAAATGTTGTTAGACGACAAAAACCAAAAATAGTCCCGAACGGCCCCATTAGAGGCACGAACACCGCGAACAAGATAAATGTAACTTGTAGGTACTGATTGCATAGTCTTGGGAATCTTGTTTTGATAATATGATGAAAATTTACAAATATCTAGTCTTCGGCTTAAAAACATACCATTAAAGGGTAAAAACTCAAAACTGCCCCCAAGCGGCCCTTTAATAGGCATGAATACCTCGTACGGGACCAACTAACTCGTAGGAACTTATCGCACTGTCACTAAACTCCCGATTTGAGATTCGAATAAAAAATTATAAATAGCTAGACTTAGGCTTAAAAACATATCGTAGAGGGCGAAAACCAAAAATTACCACAAATGGCCCCGTAAGAGGCATGCACATCTTGCACAGGGACTAAAGAAACTCCAAGAAACTGTGCACATAGTCACGAGAGTCCTGATTTAAGAATATGATGCAAATTTAGAAATATGTATTCTTATGCTTAAAATCATTCCGCAAGAGAGTAAAACTCAAAATATCCCCCAAAACAACCCCGTAAGAAGCACGAACAGCTCGCATTGGACCAACATATCTCGTAGGAACTGACTGCATAGTCCCTGGACTCCCAGTATGATAATGTGAAAAAAAATTAAATATCTAGACTTAGACCTAAAAACATGCCCCTAGAATGTGAAACCCCAAAATAGCCCTCAAACGGCACCCAAGAAGCACGGATACCTCTCACGGGACCAATGTAATTCATAGGAAATTGGCTGCATGGTTAGGGAAATTTCGAATTGAGAATATAACAAAAACTTACAAATATTTAGACTTAGACGTAAAAACATTGTGCTAGAGGGAGAAAACCCGAAACAGCCCCCAAACGGCCCTATAAGAGGTACAAATACCTCGCACGGGAACAATGTAACTCATAGCAATTGATTGCGTAGTCAAGGGACTTCCGATTTTAGAATATGATGAAAATTTGTAAATATCTAGAGTTAGGCTTAAATCATACCTCTAGATGATGAAAACCTAAAACAGCCCCAAATGGCCCAGTCAGTGGCACGAACACCTCACACTAGATAGATGTAACTCGTAAGAATTGACTGCGTCACCATGGGGTTCCCAACTTGGGAATATGAAAGAAAATAGAAAATGTCTAGACTTAGGCTTAAAATGTCTCAAGAGGGTGAAAATACTAAACAGCCCTCAAACGATTGCGTTAGGATCACGAATAGCTTTCATGGGACTAATATAACTCGTAGGAACTGACCGCGTAGTCACGAGACTCCCAGTTTAAGAATATGATGAAAATTTCAAACGTCTAGACTTAGGCTTAGAAACATATAGGTATAGGCCGAAAACCCAAAACAGCAACCAAAAAACCCGGTAAAAGGTAAGAACACCTTACTCGAGATCTATGTAACTTGTAAGAACTGATCGTGTAGTCACTGAACTCTCGGTTTTACAATAAGATGAAAATTTGCAAATATCTAAACTTAGGCTTAAATACATGCTGCTTAAGCACGAAAACCTAAAATACACCAAAACGATCCCATTAGAGGTACGAATACCTCGCACGACACTAATGTAACATGTAGGAACTGACCGCGTAGTCACGGGACTTCCGATTTGAGAATGTTAAAAAAAAATTCAAATAACTAGACTTTGGCTTAAAAACATGATGCTAAAGGGAAAAAACCAAAACAACACCCAAATGGCCCCGTATGCGTCATGCGAGCCTAGCACAAAATCAATATAACTCGTAGTAACTGATCGCGTAGTCCCGAGACTTCAGGTATGAGAATATGATGAAAATTTGAGAATATCTAGACTTATGTTTAAAAACATGATGCTAGAGGGAGAAAACCCAAAAATACCCCCCCCCCCCCCAACAGCCCCGTAAGAGGCTTAAACTCCTTACAATTGTAGGAACTCATTGAAACGTCACGAATATTGCATTTTCGACCCATTAATTTATGCATATTTAGGCCCCCTCGGGTACCGTAATTGCTATAATTATTCTTGTTAATCAGACAACCTCCATTTTATGTGATAATACTTTATTTGCGGTATTATTGAGCATTTATAGATGTTACGGTACTTAGTGTGAAGTTTCGTCCCGATTCCCACGTTCAGGGGCATTTTTGTAATTTCAGAAGTCGGTATTTTTGCCCGAAGTATTCACGAAAGTTGTAGACCTCAGGTCAAGCTTCGCGTGGCCATGAACGGTGCTCGAATCAGAGTCCGAACGAAGGAAACACAGACCTTTAATCGGGGAAGAATTATAAGGATTTAATTTAATATTATTATATTAATATATTAACAATATATTTAATTACCTCCATGTCCCTTTCTCTTTAAAATGAAGGAAACTCCTTGGGAGATTTTGGTTCTCGGCCCGAGTTTGGATCGGGTTTTGGCTAATTCGTAGCTTTCGTTCGAAATGAACCTGGATTTTGAATGTATATCGTTTTGGGACACGGATTTGCGTTTAGGGGGATACCCATTTTGAGTTTTGTTCATTAATGGAGGTATTTGGCTATGGAGGTTTTTAGCACCTATGAGAGTCTCGGTTTTGATCCATTTCGCAGCTTCGATTTTGGCACGAAATAACCGATAAGGTGGAGCTTTGTTTGTTAGCGACGCTGCGTGGATGTGGGTGCTCGTGTTAGCAGCGATGTGGGTCTTTAATTATTGTATGGGTGAGTTTGGTGCGCTACGATAGCTGCTGCGATGTGGGAAAATTTTCCAGTGTCGCTGGTCGACCAGCCACCACGCGTGCTCGACCGATAAATAAATTTTTTTGTGGTTCCAGACGAGTGTGCTTTGCTCTGCTCGCGCGATCGATCGACCCAATCCGCGGTTGACCGGTCCTGCTATTTTGTGCCGAGATCTTTTTGTTGTGTCCCCTTTTTTCTTTTTTTATTTCTTTTTCTTATTTCTTTTTTTTCTTTAATTACAACATAACCCCTATTCTTTTCTTATTTCTTTTTCTTTTCTTCCCTTTTTCCCACTTGGTATAAAAGGAAGACTTGGTTATTTTTGTTAGGGTGTTTTTTTCATTATCTTAATTTTTAGTCCCATTTTCATTTTAGTTCTAGGGTTTAGATTTTGCTGAGGATTTTGTGGAGATAGACTCCTCTCCTCCATTTCTTGGTGGTTTGACACCCATTTATGTAAGTGGATACTATTTTCTTACCTTGTTCCCTTCATTCTCATGCTTATTTAGTTTATTTGCTTTGTGCCCTAATTTAGGTTTTCATACTTTATTATTTATTTCTTGCCTAGTTTAATTTGTAGTGTTAATTTCATTAGTAGTTGTTTAATTATTGTCATTTAATATGCTTGGGGGCTAATTTAAATTAGGTTTTGTCGGATTGAACTCACCTAGGGTTGACATGTTGCTTTGCTTTGGTGATGGAGTTTATGTATTTATTTGGAGTGTGTTGTCCTAGTTATTACGCCTAGGAGATTTAACGGGGTATATCATGTATGCCCCGTATTTACGACCTTTCGTGCGTAATTTTTGAGGTATTTGTTGACGCTAAAATCTCATTAGTCTTTTATGTGAATTTAGGGATGTGACAACTCTTAATTTAATTAATTGACGAAACGAGATGCAATCTTAATAACTCGTGAACCCATGTAACCATTTATACTAATTAACTCGGGGTGAGGGATATCCGACGCAACCGATAGTTTTTATTCCTTTGTAAATTTTAGTTTAAATACACTCATCCCTAGTTTATCTTTAATTTCTTTTTAGTTAGAAAAATATATTTTACACTTTTATTTTAGGAATATTAAACCTTATCAATTCTAGCAACTTGTCTTTGTGGATTCGATACCCGGACTAGCCACTATACTCCCTTAAAAGAGTGTAATCATAGTTTAAGTTTTTGTATAGGTTGGTGAGCCGAATAAAATAAAACGACCGGCGCGCAGGTGACGCTCGCGCCGCGGCGAAACCACAGTCTATCACTCATCATGTAGTCTCAGGACTCCTGGCTTGAGAATATAAAATAAACAGATATCTAGACTAAGTCTTTAAAAACATGTCACTTGATGGCGAAAACCCAAAACGACCTTATAAGATTGACGAACACCTCAAACGGGGTAAATGTAATTCGTAGGAACTGATCGCATAGTCACGAGACTCCCATTTTGAGAATATGGCTAAAATTTGTAAATATCTAGACTTAGGCATTAAAACTTTTGCTAGAGGGAAAAAACCCAAAATAACCCATAAAACAAACCTGTAAGACACACAAACACCTTACACAGGACGAATGTAACTCGAAGTAACTGATCGTGCAGTCACGGGACTCCCGATTTGAGAATATGATGAAAATTTTCAAATATCTAATCTTAGGCCTAGAAACATGCCGCTAGAGGTCAAAAACTCAAAACTATCCCAAACGGCCCAACTAGAGGCACGAACGCCTCGTACAGTACCGATGTAACTCGTAGAAACTCACCGTAAACTCACGAGACTCTCGATATGAATATTGGGTGACAATATCCAAATATCAAGACTTAGGCTTGAAAACATGTAGCTAGAGGGTGAAAACTAAAAACAATCCCCAAACGGCCTCGTAAGAGCAATGAACAGCTGGCACGAGACAAATGTAACTCGTAGGAACTTATCACGGAGTCATTAGACTTCAGATTTGAGAATGTGAAGAAAAATTTCAAATATCTAGACCTAAGCTAAAAAACATGCCACTAGATGGCAAAAACCCAAAATAGCCTTCCAACGGCCCCGTTAAAGGTACGAATACTTTGCACGAGACCAACGTAACTCGTAGGAACTAGTCCCTTTGTCACGGGACTTTCATCTTTAGAATGTGATGAAAATTCTCAAAAATCTATAGTTAGGCTTACAAACATGCCACTAGGGAGTGAAAACCCAAAACATAGCCCAAACGACCCCGTAAGAGACAAGAACACCTAACATGGAACCAATGCAACTCGTAGAAACTGATCGTGTAGTCACAGGACTCCCGATTTAAGAAAATGAAGAAAAAATGCAAATATCTCGACTTAGGCTTAAAACCATGTCGCTAGAGAGCAAAAACTAAAAACAACCACCAAATGACCCTGTAAAAGGCATGAATAGGTTGCACGGGACATGTAACTTGTAGTAATTGATCACGTTGTCACGAGACTCCTGTCTTGACAATATGATGAAAATTTTCAAGCTTCTAGATTTTGGCTTAAAATATGCTACTAGAGGACGACAACCCAAAATAGCCCAAAATGGCCGCGTGAGATGCATAAACATATCGCACAAGACCAATCTAACTTATAGGAACTAACCACGTAATCACGGGACTCTCTATTTGATAATATGATGAAAATTTTCAAATATCTAGACTTTAGCATAAAAACATGTTGTTACTAGGTAAAACCCCAAAACAACCCCAAACAGTCCCGTAAGAGGCACGAACACCTCACACGGGACCAATGTAACTCGTAGGAACATATCGTGTCATTGTGAGACTACCGATTTGAGAATATGAAAAAAAATCACAAA
Organism: Sambucus nigra; assembly: GCA_949130495.1. Classification (NCBI taxonomy): domain Eukaryota; kingdom Viridiplantae; phylum Streptophyta; class Magnoliopsida; order Dipsacales; family Adoxaceae; genus Sambucus; species Sambucus nigra. The sequence goes on from OX422215.1 coordinate 354,378,945, forward strand.
TATCTATACTTAGGCTTAAAACATGTTGATGGAGGGAGAAAACCCAAAACAGCCCCCAAACGATAGCGTTGGACGCACGAACAGCTTACACGGGACCAATGTAACTTGTAAGAACTGATTGTGTAGTCACGAGACTCCTGATATTAGAATATGATAAAAAAAATTAATATCTAGACTTAGCTAAAAATATTCCTCTACAGGGTTAAAACCCAAAACATAACCCAAATGACTCCATAAAAGGCACAAACACCCTCCACGGGACCAAAATGACTCATAAAAACTTACCTCGTAGTCATTTGACTCCCGATTTAAGAATATGATGAATATTTACAAATATCTATACTTAGGCATCAAAATATGCCACTAGAGGATGACAATGCAAAAAACAAACACCAACGGCCCCATTAAAGGCACAAATACCTCGCACGAGACCAATGTAACTCGTAGGAACTGACCGTGTAATCACTGAACTTTCGATTTAAGAATATAATAAAAAATTTACAATTTCTAGACTTTGGCCTAAAAAATGTGCTGCTAGAGGGTAAAAACCCAAAATCGCGTCCAAACGGCCCCGTAAGAGGAATGAACGACTCGCGGGTGACCAATGTAACTTTTAGGAGATGAACGTATAGTCGCTAGACTCCCACTTTGAGAATGTGACAAAATGTTTTAAAAATCTAGAACTAGACTTAAAAACATGCCACTAGATGGCAAAAATACAAAACAACTCCCAAGTGGCCACGTTAGAGGCACAAAACCTCGCACGGGACCAATGTAACTCGTAGGAACTAATTGCATAGTCACAAGACTTCCAGTTTGAGAATGTGACAAAATTTGTAAATATCTATACTTGGGATTAAAAACATGTCGCTGGAGTGCGAAAACCCAAAACGGCCTCCAAATAACCCTCTTAGAGGCATGAACACCTCCCACGGGACCAATGTAACGCGTAGAAGTTAACCGCGTAGTCATGGGACTCTCCATTTTATTATATAAAGAAAATTTGCAAAAATTTGGACTTAGATTTAAAAACATGTAGCTAGAGGGATAAAACCTAAACCAGCCCCCAACCAGCCCCATTAGTGGCATGAATATCTCGCATGAGATGAATATAACTCGTAGGAACTAATCTTATACTCACGGGACATCCGGTTTGAGAATAACATGAAAATTTGGAAATATCTAGACCTCATCTTAAAAAGCATGCTGCTAGCGAGCGAAAACCTGAAACAACCCCCAAACAGCCATGTACGAGGCATGGACAACACACACAGACCAATGTAACTCATAAAAACTGATCGCATAGTCACTGGACTCCCGATTTGAGAATATGGTGATAATTATCAAATATCTAGACTTGGGCTTAAAAATATTTCACTACAGGGTGAAAACCCGAACAAGCACCCAAACGGCCCCATAAAAGGCAAGAATACCTTCCACGAGACTAATGTAACTCACAGGAGCTGACCGCGTAGTCACTTGACTCTCGATTTGAGAATATGATGAAAAATTACAAATATTTATACTTAGGCCTAAAAACATGCCGCTAGAGGGAACAAACATAAAGTAACGCAAACGGCCCCATTAGAGGCGCGAATACATCACATGATACCAATATAACTCGTAGAAACTTACCGCGTAGTCATGGGACTTCTGATTTGAGAATATCATGAAAATTTTTAAATCTCTACACTTAGGCATAAAAAAATGTCGCTAGAGGGCGAAAATCCAAAATAATCTCCAAACGGCCCCGTGAGAGGCACAAGTAACTTACAGGGTATCAGTGTAACTCGTAGGAACTAACTACGTTGTCATTAGACTTACACTTTGATAATGTGACAAAAAATTTAAAATATCTCAACCTAGGGTTAAAAACATGCCGCTAGATGGCAAAAACCAAAAATAGACCCCAAACAGCCCTGTTAGAGGCGCAAATACCTCGTACAGGACCAATGTAACTCGTATGAACAAAACACGTAGTCATGGGACTTTCATCTTGAGAATGTGAAAAAAATATGCAAATATTTGTACTTAGGATTAAAAACATTTCTTCAGGTTATGAAACCTAAAATAGCCCCCAAACGACCCCGTAAGAGGAATGCACATGTGACCAATGTAACTCATAGGAACTGATAGCGTAGTCACGGGACTCCTAATTTGAGAATAAGAAGAAAATTTGCAAAAATTACACTTAGACTTAAAAACATGTCGCTTGAGGATACAAATTCAAACTAGACCCCAAATGAACCAATTAGAGGTATGAAAACCTTGCATGAGACCAATGTAACTCATAGAAACTGATCATATAGTCATAGGACAATCAGTTTCAGAATAACATGAAAATTTGAAAATATCTAGAATAGGCTAAAAAACATGTCGCTAGACGGCTAAAACCCAAAACATCCCCCAAATGGCCACGTAGGAGGCAGGAACAACTCGCACGGGACCAATGTAACTCGTAGATTTTAACTGCATAGTCACGGAACATCCTATTTGAGAATATGATAAAAATGTTAAAATATCTAGACTTAGGCATAAAAACATGTTGCTATAGGGTAAAAACTTAAAGCATCCACAGTAAGGCCCCTGTAAGAGGCATGAACACCACGCACGGGACCAATGTAACTCGCAGGAACTGATCACATAGTCAAGGGACACCCAGTTTGAGAATATGATGAGAAATTTCAAATATTTAGAACTTACACTTAAAAACAAGTCGCTAGAGGTCAAAAACCCAAAGCAACCCCAAACGGCCCCGTAAGAGACACGAACACCTCGCACGGCACCAACGTAACCCGCAGGAACTTACCGCGTAGTCACGGGACTACCACATTAAGAATATGTAAAAAATGAGAAATATCTAGACTCGGACTTAAAAACATGCCCCTAGAGGGCGAAAACCGAAATTAGCCCCCAAACAAGAGGCACAAATAGCTCCCATGGGACCAATGTAACCCGTAGCAACTAACTGCATAGTCAGGGACTTCCAATTTGATAGTGTAACAAAAAAAATTAAATATATATACTTGGGCTTAAGAACATGTTACTAAAGGGTGGAAACCTAAAATAGTCCCCAAATGGTCCCATAAGAGGCAAAAACACCTCGTACGGGATCAATATGACTCTTAGGAGCTAACTGCATCGTCCTGGGACTCTCGATTTGAGAATATGAATAAAATTTGCAAATATATATAACTATGAATAAAAACATGTCTCTAGAGAGATAAAACCCAATATATCCCCCAAATGACCGCGTTAGAGGCACGAATAACTTGCACGGGACCAACGTAACATAGTCACGGGACTCCTGCTTTGAGAATATGATGAAAAAAATATCTAGACTTAGGACTAAAGTCATTATTTTATAAGTCAACACTACACCAAAACTGGCGATTGGTCACAGCCAAAATCCCTGACCAAAGCTGTGGGTCGCGGACTTGGGCCGTGACCATTTCGGGCATGACCATTTTCGTGGGTCGCGGCCCAAGTCCGTGACCAAAAAATGGTCACGGCCGAGAGGGGTCATGGTAGATGGTCGCGGACTTAGGCCGTGACCCATGTCGTGACGGGTCGTGGCCCTCATCCATGACCCACAACCGTGACAAATTGGTCGCGGCCAAAGTCCGCGACCCACAACCGTGACAAAAAAAAAATTAAAAAATGGTCGCAGCCCTTATCCGTGACCCACAACCGTGACAAATTGGTCGCGGCCAAAGTCCGCGACTCATTACCGTGAAAAAAAATATAAAAAAAATTGGTCCCGGTCCTAATCCGTGACGCACTACCGTAACAAATTGGTCGCGGCCAAAGTCCGCGACCCACAACCGTGACAAAAAAAATGATCGCGGCCCAAGTCCGTGACCCACAACAGTGACGAAAAAAATGGTCACGGACTTTGGCCGCGACCATTTTTATGGGTGACGAAAAAAAAATGGTCATGGACAAAGTCCATGACCATATTTAACTATAATTTTAAAAAAAATGTATTTTTTTGGTCCAATTCTAAAACTGGGGGTCCTGTGAGTGCACCATCAGTTACTACATGTAACGTTTGACGCGTACGAGGTGTTACAAATATATTTATTGGCAAAATAATAAAAAAAAATCACAAATTGCGAATCGAGAACGTTGTTAATAAACAAATATATATAAAAACTTATAAATATTACACGTCTTAATAATTCACAGACCAAAAAAAAAAATTGGGCAGAGTTTCCTCTATTTTCTTGACATTTCAAAACCTGTAAATGTAAAACCTACTTATTATAAAGCCTGCACGGCCATAAAATTCAACAATCAAATTGTAAAAGCCTGCACGGCCATAAAACTAAACAATAAAAGCCTGCATGGCTGACAAAATCCTGATTGTCCACAACTTATAAATAATCTTCATGCTGTAGACCATTGCCTCCTTCGTTTATTCCGTGTGCAAAAATCCTACAAATGATGGGATACATAAAAAAAAATATCAGTAACAAAGTAGTTTTACAAAAAATTTAATCAAGTAGAAAAATTGCATATATGAGTTAAAATTATCAGTAACCAAGTAGAAATATGCAAATTACCGTCGTATTCTCAAACTGGGAGTTCCGCGGCTGTGGGGTCAGTTCCTACGAGTTACATTGGTCCCGTGGGAGGTGTTGGTGCCACCCACGGGGACGTTCGGGGGCTGTTTCAAGTTCTCACCCTCTAACGCTATGTTTTTAAGCCTAAGTCTACAAATATGCAAATTATCGTCGTATTCTCAAACTGGGAGTCTCGCGGCTGCGGGGTCAGTTCCTACGAGTTACATTGGTCCCGTGGGAGGTGTTGGTGCCACCCACAGGGCCGTTCGGGGGCTGTTTCGAGTTTTCACCCTCTAACGCCATGTTTTTAAGCCTAAGTCTAGAAATATGCAAATTACGGTCGTATTCTAAAACCGGGAGTCCCGCGGCTGCGGGGTCAGTTCCTACGAGTTACATTGGTCCCGTGGGAGGTGTTGGTGCCACCCACGGGGTCGTTCGGGGGCTGTTTCGAGTTCTCACCCTCTAACGCCATGTTTTTAACCCTAAGTCTATAAATATGAAAATTACCGTCGTATTCTCAAATTGGGAGTCCCGCGGCTGCGGGATCAGTTCCTACGAGTTACGTTGGTCCCGTGGGAGGTGTTGGTGCCATCCACGGGGCCGTTCTGGGGCTGTTTCGAGTTTTCACCTTCTAACGCCATGTTTTTAAGCCTAAGTCTAGAAATATGTAAATTACCATCGTATTCTCAAACCGGAAGACCCGCGGCTGCGGGGTCAGTTCCTACGAGTTACGTTGGTCCCGTGGGAGGTGTTGGTGCCACCCACGGGGCCGTTCTGGGGATGTTTCGAGTTTTCACCTTCTAATGCCATGTTTTTAAGCCTAAGTCTAGAAATACGCAAATTACTGTCGTATTCTTAAATCGGGAGACCCGCGGCTGCGGGGTCAATTCCTACGAGTTATGTTGGTCCTGTGGGAAGTGTTGGTGCCACCCACGGGGCAGTTTGGGGGTTGTTTCGAGTTTTCACCTTCTAACGCCATGTTTTTAACCCTAAGTCTATAAATATGCAAATTACCATCGTATTCTCAAACCGAGAGTCCCGCGGCTGCGGGGTCAGTTCCTACGAGTTACGTTGGTCCCGTGGGAGGTGTTGGTGCCACCCACGGGGCCGTTCTGGGGTTGTTTCGAGTTTTCACCTTCTAACGCCATGTTTTTAAGCCTAAGTCCTGAAATACGCAAATTACCATCGTATTCTCAAACCGGGAGTCTCGCGGTTGCGGGATCAGTTCTTACGAGTTACGTTGGTCCCGTGGGAGGTGTTTGGTTCCACCCACGGGGCAGTTCGAGGGTTGTTTCGAGTTTTCACCTTCTAACGCCATGTTTTTAAGCCTAAGTCTAGAAATACGCAAATTACCATCGTATTCTCAAACCGGGAGACCCGCAGCTGCGGGGTCAGTTCCTACGCGTTACGTTGGTCCCGTGGGAGGTGTTGGTGCCACCCACGGAGCCGTTCTGGGGCTGTTTCGAGTTTTCACCTTCTAACGCCATGTTTTTAAGCCTAAGTCTAGAAATATGCAAATTACCGTAGTACTCTCAAATCGGGAGACCCGCTGCTGTGGGGTCAGTTCCTACGAGTTACGTTGGTCTCGTGGGAGGTGTTGGTGCCACCCACGGGGCCGTTCCGGGGCTTTTTCGAGTTTTCACCTTCTAACGGCATGTTCTTAAGCCTAAGTCTAGAAATACGCAAATTACCATTATATTCTCAAACCGGGAGACCCGCAGCTGCGGGGTCAGTTCCTACGAGTTACGTTGGTCCCGTGGGAGGTGTTGGTGCCACCCACGGGGCCGTTCTGGGGCTGTTTCGAGTTTTCACCTTCTAACGCCATGTTTTTAAGCCTAAGTCTAGAAATATATAAATTATCATTGTATTCTCAAACCGGGAGACCCGCGGCTGCGGGGTCAGTTCCTACGAGTTACATTGGTCCCGTGGGAGGTGTTGGTGCCACCCACGAGGCCGTTCGGGGGTTGTTTTGGGTTTTCGCCCTCTAACACCATGTTTTTAAGCCTAAGTCTAGAAATATGCAAATTATCATCGTATTTTCAAACCAGGAGACTCGCGGCTACGGGGTCAGTTCCTACGAGTTACATTGGTCCCGTGGGAGGTGTTGGTGCCACCCACGGGTCCGTTCGGGGGTTATTTTGGGTTTTCACCCTCTAACGCCATATTTTGAAGCCTAAGTCTAGAAATATACAAATTATCATCGTATTCTCAAACTGGGAGACCCACGGCTGCGTGGTCAGTTCCTACGAGTTACATTGGTCCCGTGGGAGGGGTTTTTGCCACCCACGTGGCCGTTCGGGGGCTGTTTTGGGTTTTCACCCTCTAACGCCATGTTTTTAAGCCTAAGTCCAGAAATATGCAAATTATCGACGTATTCTCAAACCGGGAGACCCGCGGCTGCGGGATCAGTTCGTACGAGTTACATTGGTCCCGTGGGAGGTGTTGGTGCCACCGATGAGGCCGTTCAGGGGTTGTTTCGAGTTTTCACCCTCTAACGCCATGTTTTGCTTGAGTCTAGAAATATGTAAATTATCATCGTATTCTCAAACCGGGAGTCTCGCGGCTGCGCGGTAAGTTCCTACGAGTTACATTGGTCCCGTGGGAGGTGTTGGTTCCACCCACGGGGCAGTTCGGGGGTTGTTTCGAGTTTTCACCCTCTAACGCCATGTTTTTAAGCCTAAGTCTAGAAATATGCAAATTATCATCGTATTCTCAAACAGGGAGACCCACGGCTGCGGGGTCAGTTCCTACGAGTTACATTGGTCCCGTGGGAGGTGTTGGTGCCACCCACGGGGCCGTTCGGGGGTTGTTTCGGGTTTTCACCCCCTAACGAGTTACATTGGTCCCGTGGGACATTTCAAATGATTAGTTAGATAGCTTTGTTTTATTCAAGGATTGGCCTAAACAGACCCCAAATACTAACTTTGACATGCGGAATCTTGAGATAAATATAGAGAGGGTTAAAATATACATATTCTAAGTGTTGTGAATTTAAAATCTGTCCACATATAACCACATCCTGAAAAAACAAAGCTATATACCACTTAGAGGTGTTTTCAGTCCACGTAAAATCACAACCTGAATAAATCAGTCCCCGCATAGCAGATAGGTGTTCTCAATACATTGTTTTGAGTTTACATTTTTTATACCAACAATCTATATAAACAAAAAATATATACCAGTAATCTATATAAAGATAGACGGGAGAACCACTGCTATTTATATGGTATATATTGTATACAAAACTGATGTTTATATACAAAATTGATGCATATCGAACTGCTCAAATGTATGTATTGTATCTACTCTCAAACAAAGTAATGATTTAAGATGCTATAACTGTCAACCATGACATTTTGTTTAGACATTTTTTCAAATAAAGTAATGATTTAAGATGATATACTTTAAAAACATAAGAGTAAGTGTGGTTATATTAAACTATTGTATTGATGATTTGTTAATACTCCATCCAGTCCACTCTTTAACAGGTGATATGATCAAAATTGTAATTTACCTAACTAACATAAACCATAGCGCTGATCGTATGAGTGAATGGAATTTACCTATACAAACACACACACACACACAAACACACACACGCACACACACACACAAACACACACACACACACACAAGCCCCCTGCCCGTCCCCTCCCCCCTTCCCCACTCGCACACGCGCACACACACAAACATGCACACACGCACACACGCGCCCCCTGCCCATCCTCTCCCCCCTTTCCCACTCACACGCACACGCGCACACACACAAGTCGGGAGCGCCGTGACTACACGATCGGTTCCTACGACTTACATTGGTCCCGTGCGAGATGTTCGTGACTCTTGCGGGACCGTTTTGTGGGTGTTTTATGTTTTCACCCTTCGATGGCATCTTTTTTATTCTCAAGCCTAACTTTTTGCAAATTTACGCCGTATACTCAAATCGGGATTCTTGTGACTACCCATTTGGTTCCTACTATTAACATTGGTCCCGTGCGAGGTGTTCGTGACTCTTACGGTACCGTTTTGTGGATTTTTTGCGTTTTCACCCTTCTAAAGCATGCTTTTATGCTTTAGTCTATTTTTTTACAAATTTATGTCATACACTCCAACCGGGAGCGTCGTGACTACGCGGTCGGTTCCTACGAGTTACATTGGTCCCGTGCGAGGTGTTCGTGACTCTTACGGGACCGTTTTAAGGTTGTTTTACGTTTTCACCCTTCGATGGCATGCAAGTCTAACTTTTTGCTAATTTACGTCGTACACTCAACCCGAAAGCCCCGTTACTACGCGGTCGGTTCCTACGAGTCACATTGGTCCTGTGCGAGGTGTTCGTGACTCTTACGGGACCGTTTCGTGCTTGTTGTACGTTTTCACCCTTCGATGGCATGTTTTTATGCTCAAGTCTATTTTTTTTGCAAATTTACATCGTACACTCTAACCGGGAGCCCCGTGACTACGCGGTCAGTTTCTATGAGTTACATTAATCCCGTGCGAGGTGTTCGTGACTCTTACCAGACCGTTCTATGGATATTTTATGTTTTCACCCTTCGATGGCATGTTTTTATGCTTAAGTCTAACTTTTTACAAATTTACGTCATACACTCAAACTGGGAGCCCCGTGACTACGCAATCGGTTCCTACGAGCCACATTAGTCCCATGCGAGTGGTTCATGACTCTTACGGGGCCGTTTTAAGGTTGTTTTATGTTTTCACCCTTCGATGGCATATTTTTATGCTTAAGTTTATTTTTTTGCAAATTTACGTCATACACTCAAATCGGGAGCGTCGTGACTACACGGTCAGTTCCTGCGATTTACATTGGTCCCGTGCGAGGTATTCGTGACTCTTACGAGACTGTTTTGTGGCTATTTTACGTTTTCACCATTCGATGGCATGTTTTTATGCTTAAGTCTAATTTTTTGCAAATTTACGTCGTACAATCAAACCGGGGGCGCCCTAAACCTAGAAAGTGGCAATCCGTTGGGTAATGACTTCTTTTTCTAGTGTTCACCCTAACTATTCTTTGTTCAAAAGTTATGTTCTCCCCCCCCCCCCCCCCCACCCCCCACTGGAAGTGACAAGAAACAAATGCGCCAACAATACCCAAGCTATAGGGGGCACAAAAAACTTAAAATTACGGGGTTTAGACATAAATAGGATCCAAACCCAAAATAATTAAAAAAATTGAATCAATGCATATTTAACCTTAAAATAAAGTTCATCATAGGTCTATCCATTACCTGGATATTTCGTTACACCCAACGCCAATCAGAACCTTCTCTATGCCGGCTGCGATGCAATTTCAGATTATGTTTGATAGTAGTTCGACCCCAACATCAATGTATCCTATGACAGTGAAAAAATAATGAATTTTTTACATACAGTTATGTTCAATTAAAAAAATGGTAGAACCAAAAAATCAAATTCAAAACCAAAGGAAGAAAACCAGGGCTAGTTCTTTCGTCACTCACTGTCCCTACGAGTTACATTGGTCCTGTGGGAGGTGTTGGTACCACCCACGGGGCCTCACGGGGCCGTTCGAGGGATGTTTTGGGTATTCTCCCTCTAAATCCAAACGATAGAGATAAATAAATGAAAACATATCTATTCTAAACAAAAGAACCGATAAATCACCTAACATTTGCACAAATAGCGGGACATTACACTTAAAAGTAGATGAAATTCATAAATTAATGTAAAGTGCTAATACAATGTCAATATCATGATAGGATACAAATAAGATTGATGAGGATAAAATAATATTTTGATACTCAATCTTCCTCTAAATCAACTAAAAGATCCTTCAAATTAGGGTTGTCATCAAGAACTGACTGGAACTCTTTTGGAACCTTTAATGCGTCTACTTCAGTAGTCATATGCTTTGGTGCATGCACAACAATAGACCAATTTCCATCGTTTATGCACTTCGAGTAGAATACCTTCTTTACATTCTGAAAGGCACAAATAAAAGGCTCATCGACTATGCGGTCTTTAGTCTTCAGCTTTGATAAATCTACCATAATAAGTTTGGAGTCGGGATCAACTTTGCAAGCATTCGTTGTATCCTCCACCTTTACCTAATCACAATAGAATACGGTTTCTGTGAAATCCAAGTAATCAAGTTCTAGGATTTGTTGAATTATCCCATAATAGGTTAGCACCGTATTCTTTGGATTTTTATCACTTTTGCTAGCGATACAGGTGGTCAAGGCAGAAATTGATATTCCACTGTTTTGCGTCAAAAGCTTTTCCTCATATGGATATGAAATGAAATCAAAACCGTTCGTGCGGAATTTTTTAAACTCTTTTGCGCAAAAACTAGGACCTTTTGCTAGGCGTGCAAGTCTGGAAGAGACATCACCTCTTTTTAGAAGCTGCATTTATTAATGAATTTGTATTAGGGCATGTTTTTACCACACATGAATAAATAACCGCACACATAAGATGTGAAAAGTACCTCTCTTGACACCCATGCCCTAAAGTCAGTTGGCGTCCAATTTCTCCTTTGATTTTGGATAATTTCGTTCTCGTACTTCCTACCGAAAAATTATAGAGTTTAGATCATAAAATAAAAAATACATATAATCAAAGAAGAAGAATTCAGTAGATACTCACTCTCTCCAGTCCTGGACTTCATCTTGCGATTCGAAGACATGACGAGTTGCTTGCTCGTATTGTAGGTTTGTGAGTTTCACCTCTTTAGGGTTCCCAAACGATAATTCGTCCTCAAACTCGTCAGGTTCCTCTATCACTCGTTCTCCATGAGGATTAAACCTCCTCACATCTTGTTCTGGCATATGTTCCCTAGCGTATAGCGATGATTCCACCGTTGCGTATTCTTCAGCAATTGACCCACCAATATATCGTGTATATTTTACATAATCTTTGAAGGTTTTCATCAAGCGCTCAAAAGGATACATCCAACGATACCTCACGGGACCACATAATAAAGCTTCATCGCATAAATGCACAAGCAGGTGGATACTGATATCGAAGAATGACGGAGGAAAATATTTCTCTAATACACAAACTACCTCGGCTAAAGTTGATTTCGCAGCTTTAATGTGCCTTCTGTTTACCACTTTTGCACAAAGTAGGGTAAAACACAAACCGATTTGCATAATTTCCCGACGGAGATCTTTGTGTTCAGAGAAGTAATGTCGAAATAACAACGGGATTAATTGGATGATTACGTGCCAGTCGTGAGACTTGCACTGTTTCAAGTCATTTGCTTGGTAGCTTACTACCCTACGTAAATTACCAGAATAACCGGTTGGAGTCTTCAAGTTGAACAACGTGTCTAAGAGTATCTTTTTCTCACTAGTAGTCAAAGTGAAAGCAGTCGGGGGGATAGAAATTCTTCCTGTCGTTGGATCATTTTTTAACCACAGTCTCTTCTTTATTTTCATATCCTGTAGATCTCGGTGGGCACTCTCTCCATATTTGGAATGAGATCCACCCAGACATATTCCTATCAAATGTTCTGCAACATTCTTCTCTGTGTGCATCACATCAATTATATGCCTTACACGATGATCTTTCCAATACGGCAAATCAAAAAATATTGATCGCCTGGACCATGGCTTCGCTTTACTAGGGTCGTTCGGATCCTCCCTAGATTTACGCTTCAGGTTTACAAACTGGGGGTGTTTGCCTACGTACCTATTCCTCGCAGTTGCAGCCACCGCCTTCTCCTCAATTTGCTGACCAAAAAGTCGAATAGGTGTCGTTCTTCGCTCGTGACCGACAGGCAAAAAGTTAGACTTGTCGTTCCTAAAAGGGTGACTGGTCGGCAGAAATCTACGATGACCCGTGTAACTCAACTTACCACTATGTTTTAACCAACAGGCTTCAGTTTCCTCTCCACATATGGGACATCCATAATAACCATGAACATTACAACCGGACAAGGTCCCGTAAGCAGGAAGATCGTGGATCGCCCACATCACCATTGCTTTAAGTGTGAACTCTTCACCCTTATGAGAATCGAACGCCGCCACGCCTTTATCGCACAACTCTTTAAGTTCTTCGATTAATGGTGCTAAGAATATATCAATATCATCACTGGGAGCCTTCGGCCCGGGTATCAACAGAGATAACAATGTGAACTCCTTTCTCATGCATAATGTCGGAGGAAGACTTAAAGGCACCATAAGAAGTGGCCAATAACTCTGACTAGTACTTAAATTACCGAAAGGGTTAAACCCATCGGTTGAGATTGCAAGACGAACGTTGCGCAGTTCCTTCACAAATTCATGGTGTTGTGCATTTGAAATTTGCCAGATGAGTGAATCAACCGGATGACGCATCAAATTCCCACCCACCTTGCATCGAGCTGTCATGGCCTCCGCTATCCATGGTATAGTAAAAAAACGTTTTAACCGTGGCCCAAGTGGAAAATACTTCAAAACCTTTTGTTGGACTTGCGAGCACTTCCGATTTTTTGCATGTTTGCCATTTCCATTCTCACAAACCATATATCTAGGCTCACTGCATACAGGACATTCATCCTTCTCTTCGTGCTCATTCCGGTACAATATGCAATCATACTTGCAAGCATGAATAGATTTGTATTTCAAACCTAAACCCTTCAAACTCTTCTTCATGGTAGGATAATTGTCTGGTAACATTTTCTCTTTTGGGAGAATTTCTTTATCCCACTTAAGAATTCTGGTTACGCTGTTTCCAGACAAACCAAATTGACTCTTCAAATTATGCAAACCAATCATTGCATATAATACCGAGTGATCTTCATCGCAATCTTTATACAATGGTCTAGCCGCATCGGCTTTCAACCGTATGTATTCCCGATCTCCTAGTAGTTCAGCATCAATTTGTTCATTTACTTGGTCATAATGCGCATTATTTGTATCCATAGGTTGGTGGTTTTGTTGGTTGTGGAGTCCGTAAGCATCATCAATTAAGTCGGTCAATGGATGATGTGTTGGTGAATCATGTACCACTTCTACTCCTTGCGGTTCCGTTACACGGTCGGCTCCCGATAATTCTTATGGAACATAAGGTATAACTTTTTCACCATGGTATGTCCATATTATATAGTCTTGACAGATTCCCCACTTTAGTAAATGAAACTCAACAACTTCCAATGACTTATATTTTCCGTTAATACAATGAGTGCACGGACACGGAATCTTCTCACTTTTAAGATTTTTGGAAGCGTATTTAACAAATTCATAAACGCCCTTTACATGATTAATTGATATCCGGTTAGTCTCTCCCATCCACTCTTTGTATTATGGGAAATCCATGTAATAATCTTCAAATTTCAGTCCTGTGGTAATAGGTTAAAAAATATTATTACAACTGAAACAAAAAGAATATTCTTACGATTGAAACAAAAAAAATATCATTCCAAACGAAACAAAACCAATATTCTTACAACTGAAACAAAAAAAATATCATTCCAACTGAAGCAAAACCAATATTATTACAACTAAAACAAAAAAAAATTATTACAACTGAAACGAAAGAAAATATTATTAAATCTTGGCCAACAGATAAAGTGGCCAAGTAATAAAATATTTTTCATAATTCCTCAATTCCATCCCATCCCCGCTGTTAACGTACACAGGTACATCTCCGCAGCCGTTGTATATTTCATCGACCATTATTTTAGACTCGCCCTTCTCCAAAGGTCGGTGATGTACTAGAGTTCCAGGAACCCTGGAGATGAGTATGCACACGCCAAAAAACCTCGAATTGCTCATGTCCTTGATATAGTACTCTTCGCCATAGTCACTGTGAGTTGTTGACGATGATCTGAGCCCCGTGATTGGCGGAGGTGCAGGGGAGGGGAATGTTGGAGGATGAGGCATTTGAGAGGGGAATGTTGGAGGGGAAGGATGTGTGAAACCTTGAGTAGGAGTAGGGTAAGGGTAACCTTGAGGAGGCATTGGGGGCCTATAACTTTCCCAAAGATTCACAAGTTTCCCAATTTGATTTGTCAATAATCCCAGGGAATTTTTAATCTCATGGACATCCCCATCGGTCTTCAACTGGTGCTCCTTTTGGGATGAGATACAATTATTGACCGAAGAAAGCTCGTCCGCAAGAGGTGCAATGTGTTGAAGTTTTATTTTTGGCATATGTGAGCCAACACCACTCGTCCTCCCCCTTTTGTCCTTTCCAAAGGTCTTAGTCAGGGCATCATTTTCAAGTTCAAAGTCATCAGTAGGGCTCGAATATAATTGACTACTGATGGCCTCTATTGATTCCAGTGTCTTAGCCAAGTGCAGCGGGAATTTATTATCTTTGTCCCGTCGAGCATGAAGGAATACGTTGGACTGATTTGGGTTTTACCCGATGGAAAGATTATCCGATGGAAAGATTATCTACCGCTTATAACAATCTGTATGGGCGATGTTCTAGGATGAGAGCACCAACCCGACACCAGAATGTTTTGTTATTGATGGATCATATATTGTTGAGCATGTTGAGGAGCCAGAGGAAGCTCTAGAATGCATGAAAGATGGACCCAGAGAGAAACTTCAGGAGTCAGAAGAGATAAATCTAGGGAAAGAAGGAGGTGAAAGCAGACCCATCCTGATCTCCAAAAGTCTGAGATCAAAGAAAAAAGAAGATCTCATTGGCTTTCTCAAGGAGTTAACCGATGTCTTCGCTTGTAATTATACAGAGATGCCTTAAATAGATCCAGAGGTGAGATCCCATAGCTTGAACATTTTTCCCAATGCTATTCCAGAGAGACAAGCCACTCGAACTTACAAGGCAGACCTTGACTTAAAGATAAAAGCTGAGGTGGAAAAGTTATTGGCGACAGGATTCATCAAGCCCATTCAGCATCCCGTATGGCTTTCTAGCATAATGCTAGTGGCGAAAAAAGACATGAGCTAAATCAGGATTTATGTAGATTTTTGTGACTTGAACAGGGCATGCCCCAAAGATGAATTTCCTCGTTCGAGCATAGATTTCTTTGTCGACGCTACTGCAGGACATGAGATGTATAGTTTCATGGATGGGTACATTGGTTACAACCAGATTAAGATAGATCCGGCAGACGAGGATAAGACTGCCTTCCGCACACCCCTAGGAAACTTCCACTATACAGTCATGCCATTTGGATTGAAGAATGTTGGGGCAGATACCAGAGAACCATGATGGTAATTTTTCATGACATATTATAGTTTTGTGTTGATGACCTAGTGGTGAAATCCAAAAAAGAAAGAAAATAAGACCTCAGGAGGGTGTTCGAGAGGAGTCGCAGGTATAAGATGCGAATGAACCCTTCCAAGTGTGCCTTTGGGGTCACCGCATGAAAGTTTCTAGGGTTTGTGGTGAAAAGGCAGGGGGTGCAAGTACACACAGAAAAATGAAAGCCATAATGATGATGCCACTCCCAAGACTCAGAGACAGATTAAGAGCTTCCTGGGAAAGGTACCCTACCAGAGGAGGTTCATACCCGCACTCACAGAAGTGACTCACCCATTCACACCCCTTCTGAAATACAAAGACAAATGGATTTGGGGAGATGAGTAAAAGAAGGACTTTGAGAAAATCAATGAGATTCTAGCCTCCACATCCATAATGATTCCACAAAAAATGGGGGCACCACTACTGCTCTACCTTACTTCAACAGAGAGGTCCATAGGAGCATTGCTGGCCCAAGAAAAGGAAAGAGTAAAAAAGTCGGTGTACTACCTCTCAAGGGTGATCTCAAGTATAGAGTCTAGATACACTAATGTAAACAGGCATTGCCTGACCTTAGTTTTTGTTGCCCAAAATTTGAGACACTATTTACTAGATTTCACAGTTCATATAATCACTAAGTGTGACCCCATAAAGTACCTCCTCGCATGGACAGTACTTGTGGGACAAGTAGCAAGGTGGTTTTTTATCTTATTAGAATACGATTTGAAATGCATGGTGCCGAAGGCCATTAAAATCCAAGCAGTAGCAGATCTGCTTGCCCATTTTTCAAGTGGGGATTTCGAGCCACCTAGTGAGGATCTACCTGGAGAGAACTCTCAGGCATGCATGGTGGAAGAAATGGAAAAATGGTTGATGGAGTTTGATGGCTCCAGCGCTCATGGAACAGGGGGTGCTGGTATTATTATATTATCAAATAGGAAGGAAAATATCACTCTCTCTTTTAAGTTGGACTTTAAATGCTCAAACAACGAGGGTGAGTATGAGGCCCTCATTTCGGGGATATTTTAGGCACTCAGAAGAGGGATAAGGGTGTTATGCATACACGGGGACTCCAACCTAGTGGTAAAATAGGTCGATGGGGAGTTCACCCATAAGCATGCCAATTTATCACCCTACAGGTACATCATCCAGAGGTTGCTGGGACAGTTCTTGGAAGTAACCGTGGAGACACATGTAAGAACAATAAGCAGGCATCCTGACGCACTAGCCTTGATAGGACATAAGCTATACATAGATGAGTCGAAAACAACAATCACGTTACGATGAAGAATAGTGCCCACTACAGTAAAATCTTTCTTGCAAGCAATGAGCCATAATATTAGAGGCACTTAGTGGTGAAGCAACTTGAAACTACATAAGGGATAATGAAGATGTTGGAGTTATCTAACTATCACATGCTATAGGGAACACTCTATTTCAAGAGTCCCAAAGGATTTCGGGAAAGTTGTGTCGGAGAGTAAAAAGATAAGGAAAGGTTGCTAGAAATGCACTAAAATCATTGTGGAGACACTGATATTCCTCTCTATCGACGGTTGTAGTGGGGTGGGTAATATTGGCCCACCATAAGCGCAGAAGATACCCGCCTACAACAAAGCTTCATAAAATGCCAAGCCAATTTTGACCAGCCAGCAAACGATAACTCTGTGGAAGCCTTCAAAGATTGGAGACAGCCATATATAGCATATCTGAGAGATGGAGAACTTCCCTCAGAGAGGGCGGATGAAATTTATCTCTGAAAAAGGATAGTCCGCTTTTACTTTGTGGAATGAGAGATTTGTAGAAAAAGGGTACAACGAGAAGGCCTTGAGATGCATAGCTAAATAAAACATAGAGAGGGTGCTAAAAGAACTCATGAGCCCTCCCATATGAGGGATGCCAAATTGTATGATCAGCTGATAGCATTGGCAGACCATGGAGGCTGACTCCATTAGATATGTGAAGAAGTGCAAAGCCTGTTAAGTACATGGAAAGATGATACATGCTCCTTTCGTCAGCTTGCGAATCCTTGTAGCTCCCTATCCCTTCCACACATGGGCATTTGATTTACTTGGAAAGATCAATTGAGCCTCTCATGGCAAAGCTTTCATCATTGTGGCTATATAATTGTACACCAAATGGGCAGAGGCCATCCCTCTAAGGAGGATGACTACCCAAGTGGTAACCCAGTTTATAAAAGAGTATGTCATATGAAGTTTTGGTATACCTAAGGTTATTCTAACAGATAATGGGAAGCAGTTCGTATACAAGAAGATGGACCTCCTCACAGACAAGTACAAAAGTATGCACAATAGCTCAATCATCTCCTACCTTAAGGGTAATGGCTAAGCGAAAGCTACCAATAAGACCCTGATAAATATCTTGAAGAAAATACTGGAGGACATTCCAGGGGCATGGGATGAGAAGTTTCCCATGGTGCTATGGGCTTATCATACTTTAAAAAGAAAACTGAGAGGGTTCACCTCGTTCTCCCTAGTATATGGGACTGAAGTTGTCTTACAAGTGGAGTTGGTGGTTCCCTTAGCCAGAGTTTCTCTAAGCAACGATCTCATCCTTGACCCAAGGCATGTGCAGCTATAGGCACTGGACAAGCATGGAGACAAGGCAAAGAAGAACTTCAAAGTCTACACCCAGCAACTGTCCAGAGCCTACAAAAATTTGGTCAAGCCTAGGGAGTTCCAGGTGGGAGACTTAGTCCTACGAGCATCCACTCACCATCTCCGCAGTATGTCAGCATCAAAGTTCAAACACAACTGTGAACTCCCCTTTGTCTTCAGAGGGGTAGGCTAGTCGGGTTATTGCCAAATTTCAGAGCCAGAGAGTGATTGCCTTCAGTCCATCAACTGCAAGTGGCTGAAGAGGTATTATGCTTAATATTGTTAAAGGAAAATTTTCATATCTATTGAAAGGTTTGAACAACTTTCTCTAGTGCTAGGCAAGTTCTTTTTTGTAAAATGATAAGAGCAATACAGTCTTTTAAATGATACGAATAATGAATGGAAATGAATAGCAACTCTTTTTGAAAATTGCATGATGATTTTCATTTTTTTGCTTATGGCATAGGATAGATAAGCCATAATATATATATATATATATATATATATATATATATATATATATATATATATATATATATATATATATATATATATATATATATATATATATATATATATATATATATATATATGTGTGTGTGTGTGTGTGTGTGTGTGTGTGTGTGTGTGTGAGTCCCAGATAAAGAGCACTTTGCTCACTGTACTTAGGGGGGTACATCCATACCGATAGAAAAGTATACTGAGCAAAGTCTCTCCAAGCATATTAGACAAATGATTTTAATTTTGTCACCAGACCAGCAGGAGGACGTCCTCCAAGTCATGATAATAAAAATACATAGCAAATTTTTTTTAGAACAAGCTTGAGCTTTTAAAAGAAAAAGCCTTATTTCACCAGCTCATATAAAGAATAGAGAAAAAGGGACTTGCATTCCCCTGATATAATTTCTCAAAAAGGGGGGGGGGGGGGGGGGGTTAAGGGAAAGAGAAGAGCTAACCCTTTATCTCCCAGCTTATTCCCTAAGAAATGATAACTTGTTCAGATAAAATGTAAGTACCCCACAGTTAGAGGGGATAGTTCTGAAAAATATTACTTGCCCAAATAAAATGCAAGTACCCCACAGTTAGAGGGGGAGGTTTTAAAAAAAAATGTTACTTGCCCAGATAAAATGCAAGTACCCCATAGTTAGAGGGGACAGTTCTAAAAATGTTACTTGCCCAGATAAAATGCAAGTACCCCATAGTTAGAGGAAACAGTTCTAAAAATGTTACTTGCCCAGATAAAAAGCAAGAACCCCACAGTTAGAGGGGACAATTATAAAAAATGTTACTTGCCCAGATAAAATGCAAGTACCCCACAGTTAGACGGGACAGTTCTAAAAATATTACTTGCCCAGATAAAATGCAAGTACCCCACAGTTAGAGGAGATATTTCTAAAAATACTACCTGCCCAGATAAAATGCAATTATCCCACAGTTAGAGGGGATAGTTCTAAAAATGATACTTGCCCAGATAAAATGCAAGTACCCCACAGTTAGAGGGGACAGTTCTAAAAATGTTACTTGCCCAGATAAATTACAAGTACCCCACAGTTAGAGGGGACAGTTCTAAAAATGTTACTTGCCCAGATTTAATTCAAGTACCCCACAATTAGATGAGACAGTTCTAAAAATGCTACTTGCCTAGATAAAATGCAAGTACCCCACAGTTAGAGGGGACGACTCTAAAAATGTTACTTGCTCATGTAAAAAAATACCACACAGCTAGAGGAGATATTGGCACAAGCCATAGTAAGAAGACATCAAGGTCGAGATAGAAGCAAATGAACAAAGTGATAGAAATCAGCAAAACACATTTTCATTAATAATGGCAGAAGTCCTTTACATATGAAAAAGTATACAAAAAGAAGTCTAAACAACCAAACAATCTATCCACTAGATAACATGAAAAATAGATTCTGACGGGAGCATAAGTCTGTGTACGTAGGACTAGCTCCTCAACTAGATGTTCCTCTCACATGGCAATCTGATCCTCGTCCTCCACAGCACCAGCCTCCAGCTTAGCCTATGGAAACTGAATTTGAGTCTGAGTTTGAGCAGCCTCAGCCTAACACTGCTGCTCCCTAGTCTGCTCAGAAGCATGAAGCTTCATCATCTTCCTAAAGGTGGTGCCGAGAAAATGATGAACTAAAGCTTCAAGACAATCTAGCAAAAAATGATAGAAATGCTGAAGATCGTGAAGAGCTTGGAGAAACAACAAAGCCCACCGAGCAGTCATATCAGTGGGAGGGGTAGATAGGAACTCATGAAGATGTCTAGATAAGGCCTTCAAATGGAAAAATGTAAGGCTATAAATGTTGTGGACGCTCTGGGAGGTGAAAAACTCAGAATGGTTCTCCAGAAGTAGCTCCAACACTTCTCGTTCCTGAGCACAAAATCGGGAGGGAAACTCTGAACGCCACAGTGCACTCATGAAAAAAACACAGGAGCCTGCACCTCTACATCATCGTAACATGTGTTGTGAGACTCAAGTTTGAGAGAGTCTCAGATGAATCCTCATTGGATCCAGCATCACCAGTCGCCTCGAAACTCTGGTAGGCCTCCCCAGTGGATTCAGCGGGCTCATCAATTGGATCCTGCAAAATGAAAAGTAATAAGGGATAAGTCGTAGAGAAGAAAAGAAGAAGGAGGTGGTCATCCACATTCGAATTAAAACAAAGGTCATTGAAGGCCTACCCCAAAGCCTAGGAGGGTCAATATATTGTCACCAAAGCGAGGGGGCACAACATAGCCTTAAGTACCAACCTACCAGAGAATAGGCAAATGTTAGTATCCTCTTTTCCTAAAAATAAAAAGAAGAGAAACGTGCTAACTTAAATTGACAGAAAGAACTCAGGTATGACATTTTAATACCTGGGGAGTGCGCAATATATCACTCATAGTAGGTCCCGCAGGATTAGGGACGGTCACCTCTCTGACCTGAAAACAAAGAAACATGAATATGAAGGTGAGCACACTTGCGCAGTAAAAGAAAGAAGAAAAGGGGGAATAAATACAGAGTAAGGTATGACAGTATAATACCTGACTCATAGTAGCTTCCCATGGTTATTCCATGGCCAAAGGAATAATTGTTGCGCTAACCTGACAATAGGGAAACATGTAAATTCCAACAAGTATTTACATAGAGAATGTAAGCTCAAAGATCCAACTAGATAAAGTATTTACCTGGGAGCTCTCCACTGAGATCCCTTCCAGAGACTCCTCAGTAGCCGAAGCAAGAGTGGTACTAGCCGAAAGGGTGACCAAAGTCTCTTCAAGCATAGAACCTGGCGGACTACTCACCTGAGAGTCCAAATATAGGTCCCGCAAGTAAAGGGACCATATCTACAGACATGTTAAAAAGAAAATGTAGCATTCATAGATGTGTAATCAAGATATCAAGTAGAGTTTTCAAAGATTGATCATACAGCTGAGACTAGTCCCGTGGAACTAGGGATAATCACCTAAGACAAAGGGACCCCGGCCAGGTTGGATGAAGCAGGTGCAACCTCAGGGGCTACCCCAGAAGTAGCAGGGACTACTAAAGGGCGAGCCGAAGAAACAGGTGGGGATGGTGTCACCAAATAACTGGAATATAAAATAGAATGAACAGGAAACATAATATGAAAATGAAATCCCAATAGTTAAAGAGAATGAATTGAAGACAATGAAAGCTCAATTTAGGCACACATGAAGCCCCTTTAAAGAGGAATAAGGGAGGATGACTGGTGGGACAGTAGCGTCGATTGCAACGGCCTGGTTATAGCAAAAACCCTCAGAAAACTAAACATAAATAAAGATAAAAAAATGGATTCTTAGAGGTATAATCAATACTAGAGAGGTGGAGCTAACCTGTATGGAAGGTCCCCTAGATGCAATGGTGAAAATGGGCCCAGAAGGTATAGGCAAAACGTGAAGCCTAGGGTCCATGGACACAAAAACTCGGGAGATAAGAATCATCCCTAATGGTAATATACCGAGAGCAGTGCCTCCTGAGGATGGTGTTTCTACCTCAGTACAAGAAGGGTCGCTCGTAGAAGGTATTTATATAATAAGAAAACAGATATAATATAGCCATGGGTATAGAGAATGTGATGAAATAGATAGAGTCAATGAAGAAGACAAGTTAAGAGTACCTCAGACAGTCGGGCAGAGAAACCTCTCACCACAGAGGAAGGGGGAGGTGAGGAAAGGCGACTAAGAGAAACAATCACCTGCATACACAAGACAAGTTGAGTTTAAAAGATATATTTCAAAATATGACAAGTAGGAGATAAAAGACTCAGGGGAGATAATGCTTACCTGAACCGGAGAAGAAGACATAGAAGAAGTCCTCACCGACACCAGAAACACAGTAGAGAGTTACTAGAGTTAAAAAGAGCAGAGAAAATATTAGTGAAAAAAATAAATAAAATAAAGGAAGTAATGAATGGGCAGAGAGAAGTGATAGACCTCCTTTGATAAGCCCAAGGATGATGCCAACATGGAATTCCTGGCCTTAGCAAAAGGCCACCGTGTAGGAGGTGAAGGCATCGGATCACTCGTTGCGATAAGGACACCCTGCAAATACCGCAAAGATAGAGACAAGTCATATTTGAATTATGTATATGAAAATAGACAGTAAAACTGTAATAAAGAAGTTAAGAACAAATTTACAACAATAGTGCGGGCGGTCTGCTCGTATGGCAGATGATCAGTAGTAGGACTGGAGGCAGAGGGGGATCCTATCAAGGTGCCCTCACTAGAAGACTCCTCCAAAATAGGTAACAAATAAGAATCATCAAAGTGTTGATCATCATAAGGGTTAGTGACACTCGTCTCATTTGATGAAGAACCGTCATCATCATAGGAGGGAGTGATTCTATAATCGACTAGTTCCTCTTCAAATGATAGAAAAGGGGAACCATAAAGTGAGACCCTATGAAAGTCAGCTTCGCAAAGTAAAAGGGAATGAGTTGTAGTACCTTCACCTGTGAGAATGGAAGTAACAGAACCTCCCTCAGTAGACAGCCCAATGGCCTCATAGCCTTGCTCTCGAACAGTCCTATACGTCTCCTCTACTCCAAGGTCATCAGTGTCAGACCCCATGTCTGGTGCAGGAGAAGGAGCAGAGGTACCAGTACTAGTTTTCTTCTTCTTTATACTCGTCCTGGTTCTTACTGGAGAGGGGGGAGAGTAGGAGTAGCAGCAGCAATAGTGGAAATAATCGTGGTAGCAAAGGTAATGGTAGCTGGTATGAAACTAGAAACATCCACGTTGGAATTCTTCCTCTTTGATATAGTAGCTCTTGACTTATTCCTCGACTTGGGCCTAGCGGGTTGAGGCTCAGGTTTCTTGGAATAAATAGAATCATCGAGCAGAGGTGTAACACCCCGTGTTTTTATTATTTAATTAATTAAAAAAAACTCAGGAAAAATAAATTTTTGAATTTTACATTTTTTTATTGGTTAAATATGTTGGTTATGATTTTAGAAGAATAAAACTTCAAGCGGAATTGAAATCGGAGTTAAAACGGATTTTATATGAATTTTTAAAGTTTATCCATTATAAATATTTTTAAGTCGAACTGCCAAAATAACTGGGCGATCGATCAATCAACGCCAGGGGTCGATCGATCGATCCCAGCAGTTTTCGTGCGCTGCAGTCCTTTTTTCACGAATTTGGTTACTTTTAAAGCTCTTCCACTTATATATAATTAATGTGACGGGGCTAGTTTTTAAAACACCCATTTGTGAAAACCCTAAGAGCAGAAAACTCTCTGGTTTTCATCATCTTCTACCTCAAAACCCTAGCCACCATTAAAATTACTTTTCAAGCTCAGTTTTAAAGGCCAAGGCTAATCTGTCCCAAGTTGGTTCAAGAAGGGTCTTTAGTCCATTTTTCGAGAGGAACACGTATATCTAATCAGATTTTCGTCAAACTCATCACAGGCATGTTTACCCTATTCTTTTCCTTTATTGTTATGTGTCTTGATTATAGCCTCCATTAAACTCATGGTTTCTAAAATAAGTTATAAATATAAATATTGAAGATATAAATTTTGGGACTGTTTTGCATGAAAAATTGATGTTATCGAATACTTATAACTTTGTTATTCTATGGGTTGTGTCGGTGTAGTCGATTTTTCTATGGGCATGTGCATGTAGAGGAGCCCTTTTAAAAGTAAATTTTGATATTTCATATGAGAACCCTAAGAGAATTAATTATTTGTGTTAGAAAATAATAACTATGATAGGACTTGCATGTAGCTATATTTCTGAAAATTATAATATTTAAGTGTTCTTGATTTCCATTATTTAGATTAAAATTATTTAAATGGGAATTTAGTGTTATTATGAATGTTGTTATAATTTGTAATTGTGTTACTTTATGGAAATATGATAATATTTCGAAAATGTTGGGTATTGTAGGTAATTAGTTTTCACCCCTTGTTATAGTACACTTGTTAGGTATGGGACTAGTTAGTGTGAGTCCATACGGGTTATATAATTTGGGGTGGGGGTGGATTTTCTACGTTATGCCATTGTTATGATAGCCTAGGATTGATATCTAGGTGAAATGAAATTTGATAATCATCATTTACTTAGGATAGGACAAATTTGTGTTTTGGGAACCCTTAGTTGGGACTAAGGGGTATTTTGAGGATTTTCACATCGCTTTTAAGGGTGGGGGAAATATATTTGATTTAATGAGTATAAGAAATTTTGGAAATTAATATTGCAGAACTAAAATGGATATTAAAAATCTACTGGGGACATAATGTGACTAGGGCCGACAGTTTGAACTGGTCAGAGAACGATTTATGTCGTGTCGTGTGTGGAACCTTGTCATATCGCTAGGATCGTAGGAAAAAAATGGATCAGACGGCGGACTTGACAAGGGGACATGTGTTGGTAAATTTTTCTTCACGGTTAAATTAATTAAATTTAACATTGTTGGGAAGGTGGGTTAATTAAAATAATATTGGTGTGGCTTTTATAGAAACCTTGCGGGTAGTTAGTAATTTATTTATGGTGATTAATAAACTCAAAATTAAAAGATTCTATTGTTATAGTCGATATATATATAGCAATATTGCCTGGGTTCAGGGACCCTATTTGGGAGGAGTAGCCGGTTTACATGCTCGGGGCATTGGCTCTGACACATGCGTTGACTAATCTTTTTCAGGATTTATTTGGGAGTTTCTGCATAGAATTCGTTGGAGATCGTTTGGAGGTGCATCTGGATTTATTTTATTGCTTTATTAGTTGGATTTTCTCTTTCCATTCCATCGTTTTATTTATGAGACTACTTTTTGAGTTATTGGTCCTTTTCGGTTCCAAAGTTATTTTAAGATTTCAGTTGGATATATTTATTTAATTATTGAGATATTTGGAGTTCATGTGATGGATTTTAATCGCATTTTGGAGATTTATCAGTTGGATGTCATTTCATATTTGGGTTTGATTAAAATAATTTATCTTATGGATTAAATTTTTATGTCTCATATATGTCACATGCTAAGGATGATATTTAATTTACTCTCCCCCGGCTTAGTTTTGGTGGCGACCGACGCCAGAATTTAGTGGGGTGTGACAAGAGGCCTCACTAATATTGGAGTGAACTGCTCGAGAGGAGTCTTAATAATGGTACTCTGGTGCCACACTGACCTTTGGGTCCTCTCACCTAAATACTTATCATTGTTAGTAATCTTTGTATAAATAGTCTCATGGGGAACATCCCTCACACAGTTCTGGATCAACAGAACCTATTTCTTCCAAAGGGTGAACCAGGAGCGAGTGAAGGAGGGCAGGTAATCTCGCGAAGTTATAATTAAATTGCCCAGATGACCAACCCTATCAACCACCCCTTCAAATGTGAATTTGGAAAAAGCCTCAAGGTATATCTCGAAAGGGGAGGTGCTCGAAGGATAAACTGGGGTATGAACCCCCTGGTCATAACCAAACTGCCCCCTCACTCTCTCTGAGTGGTAGAAATCCGCACCTTGACCTAAGTCAGTGAGGGAAGGCAAAGTGAAAGGAAGAAGCATAATGACCACGGAAATATGGGGGCAGTAGGAACAGACTCCGCATCAACAGGGCAATAGAAAGTGCCCCCAGTAACTGAGAAGGAATACGAAGAAAAAATACCTCCAACAGTCTTGTAGTAGGGCCTAAAATAAAATTCATTGATGTCATCCATCAAACACCCCAGAGAAGTCTTAGTAGTCCTATTGTGCCATCTTACAGCACGAGCAGCTCCGCTGTGGCAAGACCTATCCTCTGGGGCAAAGTTAGGAAATCTCTGGAACAAGATTGACATAATGATAAAAGTTTTGGAAAAATTGATAGCATCGTAACGACCACAAGAGCGTTCAACGTCCACATTAGCCCTATCTAACCAAGTGACTAAAGTCCCTAGAGTCAAAGCTGCGAGGGGGACTGCTCTCCCTAGATCAAGCCTTATATAAATCTTGAACAAAAGCTCACGGGGAGAATCATCTGCCTCTTATGGAGAAGAAATCTACTCATAAAAGGGATAAAAAAATGTTGCCAAGTGTGAGGAGGAGTTAATTTTTGGGCCCTCCTGCCTCTTCAATGCCCTACTCGAGCTCTCCCCCTAGGGCAATTGCTCAAAATCCCTAAACCAAAACCGCTGCCATTTAGTGAAAGAGTGTTTGGTGGTCCCATTCAAATTGATAGCTACATACTTCGAGCACTAACCCAAAGCGTAGTGGAGCTCTCCCATCATCTGTTACACAACCTCATCCTCAAAGCCATCAGTAAGGATATGGCTGCCTAAGTAGGGCAGAGCGAGTAGCTTACAAATATCTTCCAAAGTAATAATAAACTCACGCCAACCAATAACAAAGGTGTGAGAATACCTGCCCCAAATAGATGTCAACAAAGTAAAAGCTCGCTCTTTTTTGGCAATTGAGCAAGCTTTGACACTATTAATAGTGGACAGAAGAACAAGGCTCTCAATAACAGCTCTATGCGTGGGGGTGGACAAGATATGATCCACCCAGAGACCCCATTCTTTTGTGGTGCCCCCACATTCCTTGACCTCAATTTTGGAATGGGGAAAATCACCCATGTCTACTCGCACCCTAAGTATTGAATCAGGAAGAATAATGGAAAGGTCAGAGGACTCACCTAGACCTACTTGGGGTCGCTCGTTGATCTTGGCCAAAAACTCCTCCTCAAAATTTGAAAATGGAGTCATAAAGGTGTCCTCCTCGCCAAAATAGGGCACCAGACGATAAAGCCCAAAATCTCTATGTTGATGAACAGCAAGATATTCCCTTTGAGACTAGGAATAAACAACAAGCGAGGAGGACGAAGTGGTCCCGGTGGCGAGGAGGCCCTAGTGGTTACAGACACCCTAGCAGGCGAGGAGCTCCAAGTGTAGAGGGTTCCTCTGGACGAGGAAACCCCTGGGACTCTGGCAGAAGAGGAACCCCTCCTCGCAGAAACCCCCGTGGGTGAGGAAGCCCCGGTTGTTACAGAAACCCTCATGGGAGAGGAGGCCTTGGTTTCCAACATACCACCAGATGAGGAGACTCCCAAAGGGGTTACCTAAACAGATAAAGATTGAAAAGATCCAGGCGCAGGGCACAAAATCTTCGATATCATGATGGTGGATCCAGTGGCCAAGATGATTGAAATAGTGATAGAAATGGGCACTGTGCCCACCAATACCTCGTTGTGGGGTTTTAAGAAGAGGAAGAAGCCATTTATGTGAGTAAAGGAAGGAAAAATATGAAAATGGCTATGGAGGGTTTTAATATATTTTCTCTCTCTCTCTCTAAAGAACTTGAGTTTCAAAACAAATGACAAGGTGAAAAAAGAAGAAGAGTTAAAAAGGGCCATTTTATACCTATTATGACGCGCGTAGACTGCCAAGCAAAAAAGGGGACTGAATATTTTCCAATGATGATATGTGTGTTCCCCAAGAGACACGTGCCACCTCGAGATCCTAAAAGTAGGCTGGAGTGACAGGTCTAATCAATGCAATAGTGATGTTTTGTATTCCAAGACACGAATGAATCATTGCGTACAAAAACCATTGGTATGCCCAACACGCGGATTTTTTCATGACGGGACTAATGTAGAGGGGTACACACTTGATAGCTCAAGAGCTTGGGTGAGGAGGGCCCCAGGAAGGGATCCTCGCTCCAAGATCCTCAAATCTCACAAAAATACATCTTGGAAGAGGAGGGCCCTGGGAAAGACTCCTCACCCAAGTTCCTCAAGACCAACAAAAATGAATAATGGGCGAGGAGGTCCCCAGAAAGGCCTCCTCGTCCCCAAATGTCCTAAAGCTCACAGAAATAGAGCTTGGGTGAGAAGGTCCCCAAAGAGGTCTCCTCGCCCCCAAATGTCCTAAAGCTCACAAAAATAGAGCTTGGGCGAGGAGGTCCCCAGGAAGGGCTCCTCGCCCCAAGTTCCTCATGAACCACATAAATGAACAATGGGCGAGGAGGGACCCAGAAAGGGCTCCTCGCCCCCAAATGTCCTAAGGCTCACAAAAAAAGATCTTGGGTGAGGAGGGGACCAGGAAGGGCTCCTCGCCCCAAGTTTCTCAAGAACCACCAAAATAAACAATGGGCGAGGGAGGACCTAGGAAGGGCTCCTCGTCCCAAATATCCCAAAGCTCATAGAATTGAAAGATAGGCGAGGATGGCCCTAAGAAGGGATCCTCTCCCCAGCTTGTCCAAACTCCACAGAAATAAGAGTTGGGCATGGAGGATTACAAGGAGGAGCTCTTCCTCCCAAGTAGCTCAAACTCCGCAGAAATAGGAGTTGGGCATGGAGGCTCGCCATGAGGACATCATCATCCCAAATTTCTTAAAAGTTCACAAGAATGGAATTTGGGCAAGGAGGCCCACCAAGAGGGGCTCCTCATCCCAAAAAAAACTCAAATTGCACAAAAAATATAATTTGAGTGAGGAGGTCCACCAAGAGGGGCTCCTCATCCCAAAATAGCTCAAAACTCGGAAAGATGGAATTTAGGGCGAGGAGGCCCACCATGGGGATCTCCCCCACCCCCACCCCCACCCCTAGAAATCTAAATGATCTTTTGAAAAAGAACCAGTGGGCGAGGAGATCCACCTAGAGTGACCACCTCCCTAAGATTTATTACTCACATATGTACTAGAGTGTTGACATGTTATTCTCTTGTATAGGTAGCCTAGTTGAGTAGGCAGGGCTCAATACGGCAAGATGGGATATCGTAAGAGTTTTGTCTTGATAGCTGAGGAACAAGGTTTGTTGAGCAAGTTCAACCATTTGACACCTTAAGATTGAGAGAACGCTAGTAAACAGACCCTAGAAATCACCTATCCTCACAAAGTTCACACTTAATCACAATTGAAGTGAGCAGCCAAGGGATTGCTCACAAGAAATGAACAGTTTGAAAACTGATTTTAGAGGAGATGGTCCTTGAGATCTCTAATCAAGTTTACAAAGATTTTAGAGGAGTTAGTTCTTGATACCTCCCCCCATAAGGTTACAAAGATTTTAGAGGAGGTGATCCTTGAGAACTCCCTCCTCAAGTTTACAAAGATTTTAGAGGGGGTGGTCCTAGAGTCACCTCATCAAGTTTACAAAGTTTGTAAAATAAGTGACCGTTTTAAAATGATATTCACCAAATCAGATATTTTGTCCTCAAGCGTAGACACATTTGCTTTTTGACTTTTATTTACACCATGTGGCACCTATCAGAGGAGACAGGCAGCTGCACATAGGTAGGGACAAAAGGTACATTGCAAACCTTGCCCAAGTATAAATAGGACCCCTAAGCAAGGTTAAGTCAGAATCATAACTGAAGTCATACTGTTACTCTGTCAAAATCACCCCAGACCACTAGTATTCTCTCCCTTGTCTTTCTATCTAAGTGTTAAGTGCTTTGTTCCTTCACTCCACCTTAATAGCCATCACTCTCAGGAGTTTCTCTTGGGAAAAGTTACTATTATTGTGGTGAAGATCATCTCCTTGCAGGGAGTGGGCTATAGTTTCAGTTACATTTTTACCAAATAAGGAAGGTTTTACCAGAGGTTATTCTAGAAGCGCCCGAGAACCTTGAAGAGATTTTCCATTGGAGTGGGTCACGCCTCACCCTTTCTAGGACTTCATAGACCACAGTCTCACTACCCTACTATAACTGTTTTTGGTCATTAGAAGCAATACTCATTTTGCTTCAAGCGAGATCCTTCTATTGTTTAAGCGACATTCTCTATCATTCGAATGACCTACTAAAATTCAAAAATAATGAGCAGTTTCAGTACCTGTGTGCTATATATTATTCTGATATTCTCAGATGGTACTTTTGACTGTTTATGGGCGGCTTATATGCAGTTGACTTGTATCATTCATGTTTGATTATTATTCTGCCTTGTTGAATGATATTCTATTTAGTCACATCATTTTTAGAGTGATGATTTATTTATGTGACTGCTTACTAGCTATACTTTGTTATATTTTGATCTTCTATTAGCTAGTTACTCATGTTTATCTAGTTGTGCTTTCCCTATTATACTCATGCTTGATATGATTTTCTCTATTTATTTGTCCCACTAGTTGCCTATTCCATGAAAAAAAAGGGAGAGATAGATATGTGATGTAGGGGGAGATTTGAGATTTTATTATATTGTTTATATATTATTTTATTCCTCCATACTTCATTTGGAAGTTGTTTGTTACGTGTGTGTGTGTGGTGATTCTTCAGAGATTCAGATTTTTAGCTACGTCACATTCCGACAGCTCATGCTTGCCAATCTTATATATTACAGTCTGTGTCCTGTATTTTATTTTTGGGGTTATGGGATGGGACATAGGTTATTTAGCTGGATAGTCATCTTAGCATTTCACTGTTTTTGGGTTTTCCAAAGGGGGAGAATTGTAAGGAAAAATTTTCAAATAGTGTTAATTTGTATGTTTTGGTAACAAATTTCCAAATAGTGTCAATTTGTATGTTTTGGCATTATTCCGGACAAAAAACACTTTGAGTCGTAAGATAGACTTTATGTGTCGTGATTCCCTTAAGCCTATGACGTTGTGATGAAGACATGGCGACCAAGCTTCAAAGATAGATCACGCCGCATTTTTTGTGCATGTTTCTAGTCTTCACATTCATTTTGATTTTCGAAATTCTCTGAGATTATCCCAGGTATGAATGCATAATGGTTTATGGTTCTAGAAATATTTTGTAAGGATGTTATTTTATTCAAAACTAATTTTAAAATGATTTTTATAAATCTTTTCTGAGTTAAATCGAGTTTAGAGTCGTATGAACTTAGTCTCACATTTATTATGGTTTAAACGACTTTACACATCATTCAAACGAGATTGTTCTCTCGTTCAAATGGCATAGCACTCTCTTTATATAGAATTGCTCATTTCATTTAAATGACATGATTTTTTTGTTCGAATGACATGTCGCCTCGAACATTTTGTTTTATTATTTAACGCATCTTTGACTCAGAAAATTAAGTGTGCAGAACTGTACAGAAAGATATACATTTTTTACAAATAGTTTCCAAAGTTTTTCAAAAACAAAAATATCCTTCATGTTTTAAGATCCAATTTTACATAATCTATATGTCATGGAGATCTTAGTATGCACCACTGTTTTTGTTCTTCATTATTGAACAAATTATTTTCATGCGGTGGACTCCGTAGTTGCTGATTGACGGTTACTGTAGTTGTATCGTTGGATACCGAGACATATGTGGACTCGTGTGTCGTGGACCTTGCGTAGGTGGACTCCAACATGGCACTGTGGAGGAGCGGTAGAAGAGAAGAAAAGGCATCAAGGCTTGTGGGGATCGAGTTGTTGTTTAAGACTGTATTCTTCCTTTGTAAATTTCTTATCATAGTGATTGTCTGTCCCGGACCGTCTAAGATTTTTTCCCTTAGTGGTTTCCTTATACATCAGCATTGTGAACTTGCTTTACTTTATCTGCTTAATCTCATTAGATGCATGTTTAGGGTTAAGAAGATAAAATTGGGTTAATTAAAATTAGTTCATATATTTGGTGCATAATAAAATTGAGAAAATTTTAAAAATATTGCCTTTGCCTAAAGAACATACACAAAAGGGCCTCCTCAAAAAGACATTGATTGACCAAGCAAACCTCATAAAGAATCAGTCGACTACCCTCAAGAGATTAAATGGAAAATTTTATCGCTTGACTTATTTTCATAAGCAACCTTGCATAATATGGATGAATGGTTATAATAAGGTGTTGGCACATTTGGACGATGAACTTGAGAAATCCAGTAGAGAAAGTTATAAGTGGGTTGGTTAAATGCTCTCACAGTGCTTAAGCTATCGAAGGAAGATAAGCTTTGGTACTGGTATGACCCTGGGTGTTTGGATTAGCCCACTCCACCTTTAAAGTTAGATACTTGGATCCCGAAGGATGCAATTCGTATTAGTTTTATTAAAAAATATCTTGGGGATTATGGTCAACATGGAGATGATCCTTAGTCGGCTTTTGCAGTTGGTGGATGGAGCTAGTTCTAGCAGCCAATCAAGGATTTAAAATTTGAGCGCAACAGTTCTTCCTTTTGCGTTGGACATTCCTCCTGCTAGGGTGGAGAAAGCTTTAGGAAAGCATCCCATTGATTGAAAAGATTGTGTTTTTTACTGTTGAACATTCTAATGTAATGATGGCATTCATAATATCTAAATAAAATTCTTTGATTTCTTTATTATGTGATTGTGGCCTACCAGTAGTTTAGTCTTATAATTGTGGGATCAGCATTATTCCAACTGATCTGCATTGTTGGTTACCAGTTTGGATGAACTCAACTTATCCTACCTTAGATTCTACTAACGTGCCTTTATTTGGGGTTACCCAAATGGATCTTGTCATTTTGGCCAAGTGCTTGTGTTAGTTACCATAGGCAGCCAAATATTTTAGGAGTGTTGCTTAATTTGGCCTGGTAAAACTTCTTGTTCTTAATTATAGGGAGTCATAAATGAAGTTTCATACTTAGGACTTCCTATTATTGGCCTTTGGGGGGTCATATATGAATTTTTATACTTGGCAAGCCATACGTGAAGTTTTTATTTGAATTTTTGGGATTTTATTTTTCCTTGTTATTTGAAGATTGCTTAGCACACCTCCCACTCTCGAAAAATAAATATAATAAAGGAAGAAACTTTTTACGAAACTTGATGATCTTTATTGAGAATCGAAAGACGAGTTACAGGAAATAATAAGGGATTACATTTTGTTGGATTACGGATAATATTTCCTCGAATGATCGGCATTCTATGGGTTCTTGAATTTTTCTCCTTCTAATGTTTCATGCCAATAAGGGCCTGGTTGGACAACTGCAGAAATGCAGTATGGGTCGTGCCAATTTGGTTCTAATTTGTTCCCGTTATAGAGCACCTTTTTTAGTAAATAATCTCCTTTTTTGGGGATGCTCGGTTTAACCCTTCTATTATGGAACCGAGCAGTTCTTTGTTGATATGCTACCACGCATAGTGCCACGTGTTCTATGACTTCCTCAACCAAATTCAAATTCATCCTTCTCATGCGATCACTCTTTGTGGAAATGAAATTAAGTACCCTGTGACTGGGAAGGCCAATCTCTTTGGGGACCACTACCTCCGTCCCAAATGCTAACATATAGGGGGTCATACTAGTGGTTGTCCTCAGCATGGTCCTATAAACCAAGAGTATGCTTTGTATCTCATTGATCCAACTTCCCTTAGCATAATCCAATCTCTTCTTCATTCCATCGAGTAGAGTTTTGTTCATTGTCTTTGTTTGCCCACTACATTACAGGTGTCCAGGAGCGAAATGTAACTTTTGGATTTTTTATTGGATACAATAATCTTCAAAATCCTGGTTGTCAAATTGTGTTCCATGATTAGTGATAAAGGCATACGGCATGCCATACCGATAAATGATGTTCTTCCATATAAATTGGAAGACCTTCTCTTAAGGCATGTCCACTAGAGGCTCAGATTCCACCCACTTGGTGAAGTAATCAATTGTAACGACCAAATACTTGAACCTTCATTTTGTCTTTGGTAGGGTGTCGACCAGGTAAATTCCACACAAGGTAAAGGGACATGGAGATGTGATCGACGTGAGCGTGTCTCCAAGTGTCCTATTAATTGTAGCACATCTTTTGCATTTATTGCAACATCTTTCATAGTCATCTTTCATGGTTAGCCAATAATAACCTTGCGTGCTACACGGATGACTAGCGATCTTCAAACTGAATAAGATTCGCATGAACCTTTGTGTATATCCTTTATCTAATTTACTACCTCAAACGGATGGACACATCTGAGTAGAAAAATAATTCATATTCTCTTGTATAGGATCCCTCTTTCCATAACATAGCTATCTACTTTGTACATTAGTCTTTTAGCCTCCTTAGGATCGGTCAACAAGGTGCCCTTCTTAATGTACTCCTTTATCATATCCATCACTAATGGGACTAAATTGAGTGCAATCATATTGAGGCTCTATTAATCAATACTCTGATGCATAAGGATATCTATAGGAATGATTCTTCTCAGCTTAGTTTTGGTCATAGAAGAGAGCCGAGAAAGTGCGTCTGCTCAAGCATTATTAATCCTAGGAATTCTAATTATTTTGACTGTCCAAAACTTGGATATCCTGTCTTGGGCTTTATCCAAGTACTTTTTCATGATTTCTCCTTCGACCCTATAGACACCCAACACTTGGTTTATAATCAGTTGGGAGTATCTGTGGCACATGTATCTGTTCCACACTCAGAGAGAGTGCTAATTCAAACCCAGCTATTAGTGCTTCATACTTTGGTTCATTGTTGGAGGCTTTGAACTTGAACCTGAGGGAATATTTAATGTCTATGTCATCCGGGGTGTAGATTATCAACCCAGCCCCGTTTCCAGAGGCACATGATGATCCATCTACATACATCTTCCAAACGGGAGGTTTTTTCTCTAAATATCCTTCGACTAGAATTCGCCAATAGAACAAATTTTTACTTTATTTTAGGTAGAGGGCCATTATTTTTTGCTTAGCTAATGTTTCTAGCATATCTTCCGCCCGGTTGGTTGAGCCAATTATTGATATATCTTCCAGATAAGTCTGCTCGATAGGTTGAACTTTTGAATGCTCTTCTAAAGAATTCTTCTTAACTTATTTTACCACCGAACTCTATTCCACGGAAACCTGCTCTACATATTTTTCTTTGTAAGTGGATTATGCTAAGCAATCAGTTACTGCTTGGCCCTTAAACGTCCTTCTAGGTTGATATTGTATATCATACTCTCCTAGCTCCACAACCTAAACCATTAACCTTCCTTCCTTCTTAGATTTATGAATGGATTCATTATTTAAGAGCAGGTCTGTGTAAACCATGACGGTGTGTGCTTGGAAGTATGGATTCATTCTTTGAGAAGCTTTTATTAGGGCGAAAGTTAATTTTTCCAGACGCGGGTAACGAATTTAGGCTACTTAGTATGCTTGGCTTGTGTATCAAACCAGTTCTTGCACACCATTTTTTTGTTGGGTAAGTGCCAAGCTAACTGCTTATTCAGACACGGTCAGGTACAAGTAAAATTTGTAAAAATGGTGATCACTTAAATAAGCTCTAATATTAATTTTTAAATGCGTGGTGTGATACTGATTTAAATAAGTTAGTAAATTCCAAGTAAACGCTTATTTAATAAATTGTCAATTTTAAATCGAATTAATTAAACCCAATTTTAATTAACCCTAAACTAACATCTAGGTGCAGTGGATCATGCCAAAACAAATCAATATGAATTGTTGACTCACGGATTTCAGTAAAAAACCCAAAAGGTAAAACCTTTTATTTCATTATGTAAAATAAAATGCAACTTACATACACAATGAAATCTGCAATGATTACTCCTGAGAACAATCACATTGACACGCAGCCTAGAGTCAGCAATGGATCAACCGCAGTAGTTCACACGAACATACAGTCCAATTCTGCCAGGAACACCCACGAGCACTCTCAAATGACACGCAGTCGTAGTCAGACGTAGAGATGACACTCCACAAAGAAATAACTTCAGCAAAGTTGTATCTTGGGTTCCAAAATAATTCACATAAAGATTGGGATGTTTTGTGAATTGAAAACAAAAAGGATTAAACCCTTAAACGAAGAAGACAAAGAATTTTGTTGGTTTGCAGTTTGTGCAGAATGAAAAAAGTCAGGTCTTCTTAACGAAAATGGAGTGGTTTAACATGCGTTATATAGAAAACGTAAGGCGGCGCATCGCATGAATGAAATCAGGTTGTGCTAGAAACGATACCACGTGTTGCTCGAACGAGCTTCCCATGACATCAGCCTGTCGCTCGAATGAGAAGCTTAAGTCGCTTGAACGACTGAAAAAAAATATGAACTTTTTTATTTCGACAAAAACTCCGCCTCACCACTTAGTAAAAATTCTTTGACAAAAAACTCCGCTTCAACACATAGAAAATATTTTAGAAAAATTATCTAAACACTCTAAGTGAACCGTTAAGGTACTTAAACACATCCTTATCAAAATTAATCTCACAGAGGCTTGAATGTTGAAGAACATTGATATTCGGATCCGTCTTGATGCATGATTGAACTTGAATAAGTCTTCGACGGTTGTAGAGGTATACGACATACTCAAATGTAAACAGGACTTATAAAATATATCCTTACAAATCTCCCCCTATGTCAATACCGGTACAAACTAAAAATATACGAATTATCAAATCAAAATGCCTATACAAATCTAATACCCTCCCATAAACCCAAAACTGAAAAGGTACTAAACATGCTAGTCTCTAACTTTATTCAAAAATCTTCAACATCAAATCTTCAAATCTTTAAGCTTTTCTCATCAGGGTGTACAAAATAATGATCTTAAATTTTAACCCTATACACATGAGACAAAGCAAATACCTTCGTGACATATCGAGTTTGATATGAGATAAACATAAATCAAAACAAATATCAAATCTCAAATCTCAAATATTCCCCATAATGTAAAACTCTCCCATAATTCGTTCTCTCCTTTTTTATTTGTCCGAAATAGACAAGGAAAAGAATAAACAACATAAACATGGAGTGTCACGACAAATATGCATAGCAAACAGAAATCAAACTACGCTCATGCAAACGAACCCTGAAAGTCATCCACAAACTATTTTTGACTTTTCATTTTTTTATAAAAAAATGCAAAAATAATTTTACAAAATTACACATCGTGAATTTACATTAAGATAACCAAATCATGAAAATAGAATGAATGGGTGTGAATATTTTCGATAGGCAAATCAATGCAATCAAACATAAAATATGTGCACTATGAATATGTCTACTCCTAACGAATGAATCTCAAAAACGTCCTTAGGTGTCAAAAATTTGAATTCAGATGACATTGTCTTAATCAAATCGATAAATCAAAGTCAAGCATGATTTTCACACCAATAACGTATAAACTATGTAACGCTGTTTCATGACTTTGTCAGGATGTGAAAACCCATTTTATATTCCATCCAAACTCCCTCAAAAATAATAATGATCTTTATTTTTCTTTTGAGGTGATGAAACTAAACTAAATTGGCCCATTTCTGGTATATTTTTCCTTTTATTGCCTTTTAATTTTATCGGTCTATTTTCAACCTCTTTGGATCTTGGCAAATATTTATTATGTGACATATTTTCTAGGTCCGATTTAAACGGTGGCTTAATCGCGAAGGATAAATGAGTATCTTTCGTAGACCTTCCACATTTTAAAAATATCACACAAACTCATATCAACGGTTCTTACGTGTACTACTTTCATTGTCAAGTTTTATCGCATTTGGTTCATTTTAAAGACAGAATTAAAATGAAAACACATAGACCAATATGTGATAGATAAGAATAATAGTCAAACAAATCCGTGCAAGTGTGCAATAAAGGAACTCATGAGTCAAACATGTAGGTAGTAACAACAAATCACATCTCAATGACTCCAAACATTGTAAAGCACAAAAATAAAATGATGACGCATATCAAAACACTATCAAACAGTCATGTGGATATGGAATTAAATTTTGAATCAGTCATCCTAAATGTCCATTCAAAAATGGTGCAAAACAAAATACAAAAATCTTTTTGTATTTTTCCAAAAAATTTATCAAAATAAAATCTTTTTGTATTTTTCAAAAGTTTTATCAAAAACAAAAGTCTATTACAAAAAGTACACTTGTCATAACACTAGCAAACATATAACATGAAGCATAACTACGTATGACAAACAAACCATGCAAGCAACTATCCATAAGAAATAACAAGTGACCCATCATGTGCAAGCATGTGGGAATCAACTAGTTTACCATCTAGCTCCTCTAAAAGTGATTTTCAAACCCAAATAGATGTGAAACGTCGAATAGGGGTTTCGGGAACCAACGAAAGTCTAGACTTCAACTTCCTAGGACCTCTTCCAAGATTAAAATAAAAATGCCTAAGGTGACCTTTCCTACCACAATGTTAACATGTGTAAACGGGTGGACCGACACCTATGGGTTGACCTTTTCTAAAGTCCTTGGGATCCCTCTAAAACAAATAATGGTCTTGTCTTTAATATTCGAAACATTAAAAGACGACGAGCCACTACCATTCTACCAACACTACTTGAGTCTGTCAAATTATTTTTCAACTCCAAATTTTTTTACTCGAGCAAAGAATTAGACTCTTCCAATTTTAGGGACTCCCTTCTCTAAATTTTCAATTATTCCTATAAGGTTATCACGTTCTCCCTTAAAATACACACACTTATCCCTAAGAGTATCCTCATGTGCCACAAACTCATCGATTAAAATATTTTTATTCTCTTTGGCACAAATACAAATCCAAGAATTCTTAAAGTCCGCCAATTATTTTTCTAAAAATAGGACTCTATCTTCACTCTCCTTTTTAGACAATTCTAAAGTTTTAAAGTCATGGTCCAAAGAAACAAATTTCTCATGATAAAAATCTCTTTGATTTTGAACCGTTTGCACAAGATCCATAGCAGATTTAAAACGACAATTTTCTTTTTCTAAAAAGTCAATTCTTTTTGCAAACGTCAAATTTAAACTATTTATATCATCAAAACTCTGACTCGTGTCATTAAGGGAAGGCATCCGATTGCATAAGTGTTCCATCGAAAAAATTACAAAATTTTAAAAATCTGATTTTTCAAAAAAAAATCAATATCATAAAATTTTGCAGAAAACAAGAATCACTCGATAACTTAGAGAAACCTGCTCTAATATTAATTTGTAAATGCGTGGTGTGATACTGATTTAAATAAGTTCGCAAATTCCAAGTAAATCCTTATTTAATTAATTGTCAATTTTAAACCGAATTAATTAAACCCAATTTTAATTAACCCTAAGCAAACATCTAAGTAAAGTGGATCATGCCAACACAAATTAATATGAATTGTTGACTCACAGATTTCAGGAAAAAACCCAAAAGGGAAAACCTTGTATTTCACTACGTAAAATATATCGCAACTTATACACAATGAAATCTGCAATGATTACTCCACTGAACAATCACATAGACACGCAGTCTAGAGTCAGCAATGGATCAACGGCATCATTCCACATGAACACGCAGTCCAGTTCTTCCAAGAACACCCATAAGCACTCCCAATCTACACGCAGTCGTAGTCAGCCGTAGACATGACACTCTATAAAGAAATAACTTCATCAAAATTGTATCTTGGGTTCCAAAACAATTCATATAAATATTGAGATGCTTTGTGAATTGAAAACAAAAAGGATTAAACCCTTAAACGAAGAAGACAAGGAATTACGTTGGTTTGCAGTTTGTGAAGAATGAAAAACAGCAGGTCTTATTAACGAAAACGGAGTGGTTTAGCACACTTTATATAGAAAACTTAAGGCGGCGCGTTGCTCGAACGAAATCAGGTTGTCGCTCGAACGATGCCACGTGTCGCTCGAACGACTGAGAATAAATAAAAACTTTTTTTATTTCAAAAAAACTCCACCTCAACACTTAGTAAAAAAAAATTGACGAAAAACTTCCCTTCAATACATAGAACCTAGTTTAGAAAAATTATACCAACACTCTAAGTGAACCGTTAAGGAACTTAAACACATCCTTACCAAAATTAATCTTGCGGAGGCTAGAATGTTTAAGAACGTTGATATTCGGATCCATCTTGATGTATGATTGAACTGGAATAAGTCTTCAACAGTTATAGCGGTATACGATATACTCAAATGTAAACAAAACTTGTAAATTATGTCCTTATAAACTTTTCCCCTAAGATCGATCTCGAGAGCAAGGGTGGACACCCCAGGTATTTTCTCAACTCCACGATGGAATTTTTTCATTCTTCACTCCATTCAAAAGTTTTTCGTGTAATTTTAAATAAAGGCAAACATCTATCTATAGACCATGAGACAAATCTATTGAGATTTACTACCCTACTA
Organism: Sambucus nigra; assembly: GCA_949130495.1. Classification (NCBI taxonomy): domain Eukaryota; kingdom Viridiplantae; phylum Streptophyta; class Magnoliopsida; order Dipsacales; family Adoxaceae; genus Sambucus; species Sambucus nigra. The sequence continues at coordinate 354,419,729 of OX422215.1, forward strand.
TTCAGCTTTTGCACCTCCTTAATATTCATAGGAGAATGCATGTTGATCAGTGCTAAATTTTACCTAAGCTAAACTCAATGCCTCTCTAATTTACTATAAATCCAAGGACCATTCCTTCCTGTATGCCCAACACACATATATTTGGATTAAGCTTCATCCGGTGTTTCTCTAACTGCTCGAACATTTGTCCCAGGTCCTTGATGTGATCAGTTGTTTTCTTGATCTTAGTGAGCATGTCATCCACATATACCTCAATATTTTTTCAATTTTTTGTTGAAAAACTTTTTCACTAACCGATGGTATGTTGCTCCAACATTTTTTATCCCAAAAGTCATAATGTTGTAATAGTATCTACCCCATTTAGTGATGAATGAGGTTTTCTCCTCATCTTTTGGCTTCATCTTGATTTGGTTATAGCCAAAATATGCATCCATGAAACTGAGTTTCTCATGCCCAGCAGTTATATTAACCAGTTGATCAATTCTCAACAATGGATAATGATCTTTTGGGCAAGCCTTATTCAATTCTGAGAAATCCAAACACATTCTCCATTTGTTTTTGTTTTTTTATATAATTACATTAGCTAGCCACTCAGGGTACCGAATATCTTCGCTGAAACTTGCTTTCTGAAATTTCTCCAATTCTTCTTGTATATTTATGTTCTCCTCGGGGCTGAAGTCATGTCGCTTTTGTTTAATCATCTTTGCATCTTGAAAGATGTTGAGTTCATGGCATTCAGGGTCAATCCCTTGCATAGCCTCGTGGATCAAAGAGAACAAGTTCTTTCTTTGTTTAAGGAAATCCATAAGTTCCTTTTTTATGGTTGGGTATAGGTTTGAGAAGATATGTGTTGTCTAATCTGGGTGTTCTTCATCCATGACTATGGTCTCTACTACTTCCACAACTTGCCTCTTAACCAATTCAGCTTCTTCACGATGGTCTATGGTCTATTTTTGATAAGTGGTGGTGAGTTTTTCAGTTCCTTTTAGTCGGCTAACATGTAATAGCATTCCCAAACTATAACTTGGTTTCCTTTGACGGAGCCAACCTCATAGTGTGTCGAGAACTTTAAGTAATGATGTACGGTGGAGGATATGGGTTCAAACTTCTTAAGACCAATTCTGCTAAGAATAATGTTATATGTTGAGCTGAAGTTCTTATTAACGATGAAGAAATGGATTTTTTCAGTTCGATAGGTTGTACAATTGACAATTATGACTTCTAAATTTATAGTTCCTAAGGGATACATCACGTACATAAGGACTACGCATTCCGAATTGCTCAGTAATTATTTTATTGAATAAAATCACACATATTGGAGGCGAACATAGTTCACATACCCATGGGTCATGCACATACCTATGCTCCCATGGTCAGCTAACTTATCAACTCACAAATAAGTCATTCACAGTCCTATGTCCTTAAGATACCAATCTAAATCCCCCGTAGGCACACAAAGATCAAATGGTCCTTTTTTGAAAGCCAACCTCCCGTGATAGCAAGTATGGTAGGTATGTCATACACATAATAGTCCATAAACTAAGCATTCACACAAATTAGGTAATTATTACATTATTAAAGGTATATTTTCAGCCTTACACCATCAGTCTTATTCATACTCTATTATCATCCCAACTTATGTATAATATGTTTTTCCGATAAATCTCACGTCATATAGTTTCGAGTACTTAAACCTATCCCAAAAAGTTTACTAAGTCTCCTACGTATCCCACATGTCAATTCAGTACTTCAAGGTACATATTTCTGTCTCTAATCCTAATTTATCACTCATACGAATTTAGCTCATGCTCTCGCATCATATAATGGTAAATTACTCATCGGACACTCGTAAGTTCAACACTACGTTCCAAACCAGGGCTCCAGTTTGATATCTCGCATCCCCAATCCCTTAAAGAAGTCATAAAATAGGACGTTAAATGAGTTTCCATTGTTCACTAGTACTCTAGCTACCCTTACTTCTTGTACCAATATTTCCAAAGGATCATTATGGGGGTATAGTACTCCTGATAGATCATCTTCGGATAGCCTTATCACCAATCTGTCCCTATTCACTTTTCTTGAGCGATTATTAACATCACCGGATAAATTGATCTGCCAAAGGTAAGAGCATGATTTTTCTTCATTGAGATGAGATTTTTCTTAGCTAACCACCTGTGATAAAATAACGGCAAAAAGAGATCATTTTCACCTTTTGTACGAGCTCCTTAAATCTCCTCGGCAAACTTAGGTCATCTTGAGCATCATAATCTCTACCTCTTTTCTTATTATCTCCTATTATGTAGAGGGATTCTGATCACCTCCAACCATCTCTTTCTTCTGAAGGATCTTCTCTGCCCTCCTGTCAACAAACTCTGGATTGGGCTTTATATCTTATTCTGTAAGATTATGCAATTATTTATATTATATTTGTGGTTTTTGTGAAATTCAAATTTGTTGGATTTATCCCTCCGGTTGGGGGAGACTTCAGCTTCTCAGGACATTTCAGATCCCTACTTCCCCGAATTTCTTCCAGGATGTGATGTACGCCAATAGTGACAGGGGTGTATTCATACTTCTTGGGTTTCTCTGCCTTCTTTTACTTTTGCTCTTTCTTTCTGAATCACTTATTGTTGTCGGCCTATGGATTGCAAGATTATTCAGTATCTATACTGTCCTCGGCGCTCATAATCTTTCCTGATTTAACGAATATTTCATTCATGGTCTTTGGGGTATCCTTAACTAGAGCAATGTATAATTTCCCGAGAAGCAATCCACTCATTAGTGCATTATTCGTCGTCTTCTCTTAATAATCAACGACAGTTTTCATTATTAATTCGAGTGATATACCCACCCATGTTTTCTCCAACTATCTGGAGAACACCATTACCCTCTTGACTGGTTTGGCACTAAAGTAAAATTTATTAATGAACAAATCAGCCAATTATTGAAAGTTAGAGATCTATCCTTGTGGTAAATTATTGTACCAAATTTTAGTTGATCTGGTAATGGTGTTAAAGAATTCTCCACAATGTATCTTATCGGGGGATGAATAGATTTTGGAGATAGGTTCATATTGTTCCACGCGAAGCACAGGATCTTGTCTTTCCATTATACTTTGGGGTTACCACGGGTGGATTGAGTTTGGCAGGTGTATGGTAGTCCATAATTCTAGGGATGAAGGGTGATCCCTTCATGAAACTCTTGTGCAAGGGATTCTTTGACTTATCTATTCCCCCCAAGTGGTCTTCCAACTGTTAAATTGATCACTTTTAGGGATACTCATTTGGGTCGACTTTAATTGAGACAGTTTTAGATGCTCGGCCATGGGTTTGTGTTGAACTTTCTTCCTAAGAAGTCTACTAGACACGTATCGATCCTCGTACATTATTTCTTGACTGGGAGATGTTTCTCAGCATATCAACAGTCTTTAAATCTTAAAATCTTGGTGTTATTATGGCCCCATACAGCTCAGGGACCTAGATGATCAAGTGTTGAACCCTTACTCAACCAATCTAGAGTGCTCGACTTTTTTTAGAGAATGAATGCACATCATAATAGTCAGTGGATTTGATAGATGCGATAGCACCGGGATGATCGGTTCGATTGTTAGTTGATCTAGAATGCATACATCTACTTTTTTCATGCCTCCTCACTGGGTTTATGGGCTACTTGTCTCCATAGGGTGCAGATGACAACATTTTTCCTCTTGCGATGGGACCAACTATTTTCTTGGTTTGGATCATTTGAGCCAACTATTTTATAATCACTTTCATAACCTTTATACCTTTGGTTATGCTCATCAGAATCCCTTGGAGGCCTCCTATACTAGGAGAGCGGAGGGAAGAAGGTATCACCAGCGGTATGGCTACCTTCAGGATTGCCTGCCATTTTTTAGTATTCACAAGTAACTTAATAAAAAAATTAGTTTTGGATTTTAAATAGGTAGGAAACAATGATGATTCGTCCCTTCCCATAGACATCACCAATCTATCGTAGCTTAAAATTTCTATGATAATTAAAATGAGTCTTATCTTAGTTACACCAACTATAATCAACCACAAATAATGTAGAAAATATGTGAATTATGAGAGACAGAGAAAGAGGAAAATATTTTAAAGTGGTTTAGCCCAATAAGGTGCCTACATCCACGGGTGCAAGGCCACTAAGGATTAAGGTTTGAGTACGAGACTCTCAAGAAATCTCTAGGGTTATGGGATAAATTTATTTTTAGTTGTTCTCGTGTGAGGGGTGCAATGATCTATTTATAGCCATGGGAATAAGAAGAGTTGGAATACCTTTATATCTCAGGTATTTACACCATTACACTATAATTAATAGTTGTGTACTCCATCATGTGCATGTGCATGATGAATGTTGAGATTCCAAGTCAACAGGTATATGATGTTTGTTCACCTTGTTGAGCATTTATATACCTGAGGGTGGTCAACCGATGTGCCGATCAAAGGTAATAATTGAGCCGACAACATATACTTGTTTACTTGGACCCATTGAGTATAATGATAGGTGTCAGATTGTTATTGGTCCATCTAGCTTAATTATTTAGGGTTAAAACACATGGTATCCCCTGGACGTGGATCCCTCCAAATTATGATCTCATACATACTCGAAAAACTGTCTTCCAATATGTGGAAATCATTTGATTCAATCTAAAAGTGAATCGCACCTAAAGAAATCAAAGCGATAACAACATAAGCATTCCAATCCTCATAATCCTCACGATTAAAAATTTAAGCATCATTTGCAAATGGTGTGCGATTGCATGAGTCTAATCAAGACAACTCTTAGACTCAAATCTGACGGGTGGCCTTGTTCAATACATTCTTAGGATGTACCAATCACAGTCCTCTATTGAACTATCATACAAGTTCTTAGACCATCAAATAATTTTTATTAGCTTGATATAAACTATTAAGATTGAATTTCAACCGTTCTGACTGGTTGTTAACCTCTTATTTAGGTTGTGAATAATTCAATAGTGATAGAACCGAAATTTCGATGTCCTAATGATCAACCCAAAGCCGACCCACCGTAATTCCTACTAAGCTCTATTGATCGACGAGTCTTTAATATATTTAAAACAAATATAAGGCATTCTCGTAACCATGATTCTTATTTCAAAATGAAATGAGACACCTTTACTTAAAATTGACCGTCATACATGGTTTTAATAATAAAATGCCAATAATTTTGATGTAGGTATGTGTTATTTTTCTGTGAATTTTGATGATGGAATCCTTCTTGTTAGAGGGGAAGAATGTAATACCCTAATATTTTAAGCTATGATTTAATTAATTAGTGGACAACTTGGATAATTTTATAAGTAAAATGGAGAAATTAGAATTCATTTATGAGAAAAGAAGTTAAACTGATTTAACTTGCATTTTATAATTTAATTGACAAATTGATAAAATGTTTTTGGGAAAAAGCTTAAGCTCATAAAATTTTGGATCAATTTGGTAATTCGTTTAAGTTATATGTTGAGTTGGTTTGTTGGGAATTTTGAGTAGAGCCTAAGGGTAATTAGGTCCTTTTGTTGTGACTTGGGAATCAATTAGAGATTAATGGTTTGTGTAAGAGTATAGTATACTAAATGTGCTCCATAGAATAGATCCTCTAAATTCCTTGCTAAAACATGTTTGATCTTTTGTCCAAGAGATCATCCAAAATCTTCATTAAATTTTACTCGGATTCACTCATGTTGAATCTCAAGTACACCACTTAGGAAAGATATAAGACTTAGCGGACTTAGATTCACACCTTCCTTACTTGTTTTCATAATTGAAAAATATTCTGAATTAACCTTGTTTGGATAAATTTTCAAATAAACTATATAAATATACTTTTCATATAGATTAAAGTATTTTCTTAGAAATTGCATCTGTTTCTTGTATTTTAAGTATGTGTTTTATTTGTTAGAATAAACGTACTTAGAGTTTTGCCAAAAAATATCTATAAAACTTTTTAAAAAATCCCTAAACAAAATTATCAATGACGGTCTTTAGCTTATAAATTATTATATCATGATGAAAAGTAAATCATGTCATAACACTGAATGTACAGGGAAAAACCAACTAATGGCAAAATATTTTTACCCAAAATAGTAATCTCACTAAAACTTGGTAAAGACTTACAGAAGGGATAAACAACGAGCTAACTCACATCTCAACCTTTTTTTCACCAATATTAATGAGTCGGAGACCTCAATAACATCGAAGATAATATCAACACACCAATGTCATGATCAAATTATCAACAAGGCTAGCTTGAACCAACTTCAAATGCACGACCACTATAATATCCTAAGAATTATAAGTCATAAGTTTAAAAAATGGGATGACCAAAAGTGCTTTAGGGTTCACAAAATTTACTTATCCTTTGATATTGATCACTCCTGAGACAAGTATGATTAAGTGAAAAAAAGAGAACGAAGAAGGAAAAAATAAGTCTTCTTTCTTAAAAAATCAATGTTCTTAAAATGAAGAATAAAAACTCAAAAGCTATTTCTCTTAATAATTTTTGTCTTAAAAAATGTTTCAAGCCCTATAAAAGAGAAAGAGAAATTATATATATATATATATATATATATATATATATATATATATTAGGAAAATGCTCCCACTAACTTAGTAGAAAATAAAAGTCAACAAAATATCCCATCAACCCAAAAAAGTGTTTTTTGAAAATGTCTTGGAAAGATCTTTTATTTCGTAAAAAAATTAAAAATCTAATGTCGACCTAAATTGCGACGATAGCTTTTTTCATTGGCACGAAGCATCTGCTAAGAGAGGTCACGAGATCAACTAGGGAATTTATACGAGATAAAAAAAATTCAGGTGCAATCGATTAAAACTCATTGTTGCTACAGCGAAGCTTGTCAATGTAGTGAACCACACGAAAGGGAGGTCGCATATATGACCATTAAAATTTTGCCTAAAACCAGTAGAACTCATATCTAATGAAAGTAAACCTTTGCTGCAGCAAAAAATCCTAGGAATCAAAAATGTCTTTTAAAATATATTTTCATATACAAAAATACTATGACATTTTAGAGATGATAAAATTCATATAAGCATGCATCGAGGTTTTAAAAAGGATATGAAAAATTGAATTTCCAAAACCATAAATACTACGTCCATTAGTTCACGTTTACCTTCATACTAAATTGATCAATGTGATATTGGGATGAAATAAGTTGTCTTCAGAGTCTTGAACCTTTATGAAGATTTCAAAGACATCTTGCTCACAAAGTGTTTTAGAAATCAAAATAAGACAATATTCTAAATGAGGGCACAAGTAAACTACACTCTTATGGGGAACTTGGGGTTAGAACTAGGGGCTTTCTAGAGGTTTTATATTTTATATAAGGGCTCTGATCCTATGTATTTTTTAGAGGCTATTGATATTGGAATGAGAAGTAGTTTGGGGAACTTTCAGTATGGGATGTTCGGTTATTATGGTATATCGTATTACTTTACACGTGTTGGTAAATTATGTGTTTTTTCCTATTTGCGGACATATGAGGGTGTGTGTATGTATAGGGAATCTATTGGTGGGGATTTGATGGGATTGTTCATAAGACTGGGTACTACGAAACTAGATGATTGTGCAGGATGCATATAGGTCTATATGATGATCTTATGTGTAGTTGGTCAACCATCTTATGAGAGGGAGACCTAGGAGGTGTGATTTGTCATGTAATAGTGGTACGTGATTAAATGGTAATGTGACAGCATAGTGATTTCCCTTTTCTCTTATATATTTTTATTCTGCATTCCTATGTGAGTGGTACTTCCCGAAGATTGACCCTGTATATGAATGAGAGGTGCCAAAATCTTTGAGCCTTCCTGTTATACATATTTATGTAGTTGGTCCGATAATGGAAACTTCATATAAGGATTTGGATTGTGCTACTATAATTACTATGATATGGTTACTTTATGGATTTCAATGTAGTATTTTGGTACTATGTATGGTTATGACTCTCAGTTAATAGTTTTAGTTATGTTATTATGTTTTAGAACTAGATTGAGAACAAATATCTTACTTATTAAACATGGGAATTGGTTTCACATGTCGTAGATATGTCTAGTGTAGTTAGACATCTAGCTAGTATATACCTTAGTTATAGATAATGGTGATGAGGATGATACCAAATACGATATTTACTATCAAACCCTAATAAAAAGACTTTAAACTAAAGATCGAGGTCAGAATACAGGCAAAAGAAGCTTAGACCTTTAGTCTTATGGTACAACAAAAGGCCTAGGACTATAATTGATAATACCAAATATATACTCAACCTCAAACCCTAATAAGGAGACTCGACCCTCAATACCAAGGTCAGAATATAGAGAGAAAGACCGCATCTCTTTAGTTTCATGGTCCAGCAAAAGGCATGGGCTTGTAACTCAAGCATATGGTCCTCAAAATATTCCTCTAAGACAACGTTAAGTGTTCAGAACCCTCATTAGACCTCATTCATCAAAGAAAAACCATGTATCTCAAGTAAATGGACTCAAAATCTGTCAATAATGACCAATCAAAGAGTTAAAGGTTTTTCAATCATCCCTAAACCAAAATCCAACTCATCTTTTAAATTTTTAAGGACCATAAAGGATATATCAGGGAAATGTTGGGATTCATAATAAAAAAAATGTGTTTCCCAAAGGACTTTGATTCATCATATTTTGAAAAACTAAACAACATAAACTAGATCTAGGGTTTAAATCTCCATATCTTTGCGGATCATATAGGTGATCCAATATATAAGATAAAATTATAGAAGAAGATGTTCTTAAATATTCCCCGCCTTTAACCCTTGCTAATACATGTAAAACAACTTAGATCTTCTAGTTTATGATCCAACTAAATCAAACCATGTGTGTGGGCAATTCCAGATATGGAAATTTGGTGAAAAAGAGAAAAAAATATTTTAACTCATAAAAATGTTAATAGTCTCTCTCTCTCTCTCTCTCTCTCTCTCTCTCTCTCTATATATATATATATATATATATATATATATATATATATATATATATATATATATATATATATATATATATGAGTGTCTAATGTTGCTTAAACCCTCTCTCTTGATTTGTACATAGGTACATGTTCCAATTAGGGTTTCGATAGAGTTATGGGTTTGCTAATTAGAATTTGGACTATACTACCCAAGAAAAATGATTAAATTGGGTTTTAAAAAAATATCTAAATCCCAAATTATTTCCCTTAATTTATATTCTTTTCAGTTTAATTATAATTAATTCTACTAAATAATTACAATTGCACTCCAATTTAATTATTTCAAATTTACTCAAGTAGTGAGACCTTGTTTACAAACTTAAATTGAAGAAAGTATCACCTGTGATCATGTTCAATACATTCTTAATATGACGGTACAATCTTCTTTAAACTGTCAGACAAGTTCGGGAGTCATTGAATGGATTTTCAAAGCCAAGATAAACTACTAAGATTATACATGAAGATTTACCGATAGGATGTCAACCCCATATCTAGTCTGTGAACTGTTGAATTATACTAAAACGAGAACTTCAATCTTCAATGATCGAGATGAACTCAACTGACTTGATTTCCTACTAAGTATAATTGACTGAGATATATAGTATAATAATAAACTAATATAAGAAATTCCCAAAAACATTATTCATATCTCAAATGGACTTTGACAATCCTTTATTAATAACTAATAAATGTCATAAATCATGGTTTCAAAACCTCAATAATCTCCCACTTTGTCTTGAAGTCATGTTCCTATGCATCTAACATCCAATCCGTATATATAATAGTCAATATCCCTTGATATAGAAGGATTAATCGGTTGTTATCTGATACAATCTTAATAACAAACATATCACCTCCCTTATTCATCCCCTCAAATAGGTGACACCTACACTCAATGTACTTATCTCTTTTATGGGTTAGGGGTTATCTTTGAACTTAAAATCATTACATTATTAAAACAATACAGGGTAATGGCCGATTTTAATAAAGGAACTTCACCCAAGCCAACTAAAATGTTCCTCGGCCATATAACCTCTTTAGTTCAGTCTAAAGTCGCAACAACTTTGGCATACATGGTGAAGTCAGCATTAAATGATTATGTCACACTCCATTAACTAACACCTCTACGACCTAAAGTAACACGTATCTTGAGGTAGAAGTCCTAAAATCCTTATCTAACTGAAATTCGAGTATTTGTATCTTTATAGTATAATATTATCAGTTAAGTAAACTACACATAATCTCTAGTACTTTTAGGTACTTTAATATGTGATTTATTACAAACTTGCACTCCTCATTTGTATTAGACTGAAATATTCTAACCATGCCAATGGAAAAGCAAATATTCGGTCAAGTACACAGAATAACGTACATGCGGTTGCCCACCACTTAAGCATAAGGTATATTTCTCAGCCTCTCCATCTCCTTAGATAGAGTGATTCCATGCCTTAAAGGAAAAAACCCTTTCTTGGATCCCTTACACTAAAATTTATGATCGAACCATCGATATAAGTGATTTGGTATTAAGACTAATATCCTTTTTATTTCGTCAATCATAAGTTTTATTTGAAGCATATGACTAATTTGCCCTTAGTTTTCATACCAAGCTACCTAGAAAACCACAATCTTATACAAAATAATATACCCACCTCGTTCCCTATTAGAAGAATATCATCCATAAGATGTAACATAATTACCAACATGTTTCCATCATGTTTATTATTAAAATAAGTATTATTCGACCTTTGATTAAAATCAAAACGTTTAATTTCCTAATCAAACTAAATGTTCCAAAACCTTGATGTTATCTTAAGTCCATAAATGGACATCTTAAGCTAGCCATCATTAAAGAATTTAGTCATAACGTTTAAAAGAACCCCGAGAAACTTTATCATGGTTCATAGTAGCAAGGTTTACTCATAGGAACAAGAATTTACTTAACGGTTTACTCTAACAACCCGAATATAATTGGGGACATGGATAATGTTTATTAATATATAATACTAGGTTATTGTGTTTAGTCTAATCTTACCTTCATAAATCATGAAATATTGAATTAGTTACAAACAAAAAAATTTAAGTTTTCGGTAGGAATGCTCATGTTCGAGACTAGTTTCGAACCTTATAATATAATAATTTACTTGAGGTGAAAACTATATAGTTGTATATATGAGTTAATTTTGTAACAAAATAAACAGTGTGTAAAACAGAGGTTCGAGTAAAGAGTTATGCTGAAATTACGAAATAGGGGAAAATATATCAATCAGTTTAAATGATATTTTGTCTTATATGGCGCCACACGTTATATTTTGTTTGGACCAAGGGGAGATGAATTATGCCGACAAACCTCTACATATCACCTATTACTTCAGCCAAATGCATCCATAATATAATTGGCCTAGAGAGAGAGAACCATAAGACTTAGGAGGAGAAGGAAACTAAGACGGTTGGAGAAAAATTATTAAGAAATTACAAAAAGTCCCTAAGGTAATTCTACTCGTAAATCTTGTTATATTTTTGGTATTATTGATTTAAATGATAGAAATTATCATTTGTTTACTAAACCTCCATGTCTTGAGGTATGCGTATGGATAGATGCGAGTTTGAGCAAAGTTGAAAATGTAAATCATGTATATTGCTTCGATTGGAAACCTTGTGTATTCAAACTTCTATATCTTTTTGTATATTTATTGGAATTGAATAATTATAGTTGGTGACGAAAATATACTTATATATGTGTAACATATCCGAAAATTATGTGAAAATACCAAGAAATGAATCTTTGGTGATAGTTTGAAGTTCAGGTATAAAATCTACCCCAAAAGTGTAAGTATGCACATCACGTGTTCGATGTTTTGGATGACATATCAAATGAGCCTTAAAAATTATGAAACTTTGATTTTGTGTTATTAAATATGCTTATTGATGTTTAAAGAAATATTATTGAAAGTTATGATGTGTAAAAAGTTATGAAAATTCCTGGAAGTTGATTGAACGATAGAGGATCCTATAGGACAAATTTGCTATGTAGTAAAGAAATGGGCTTATCTTGCTCTAGCAAACTTGAAATGATATACCATATTTTGTATTGGAATCCTAGTATGATAAGTATTGAATTACCAATAATAAATGAATGTATGTTTGGTCTATGATTTGGATATGTCAAATATATTAACATAAATTTGGATGGAACTTCACCTGTGATAAATGATTTGAATAGAATCATATGATACTTATGAATTGAGTTATGTTTGAGATATTCCTTGGATTGTTGATATTAATATGATTATACTAATATTATAATAATCATAGGAAGGGAATAAGAACTGATTGAACAAGTGTCAGACAAAGGAAAAGGAAAAACCTGATAAGTTTCCAAGGTGAGTGTACTTAGTGGAAAGATGTATTTAAACACTGTTGTGGATATAATCAGAATCTTACACATTTGTGAGATGCATTTATACATGATTATAGATATGATATGTTATGCATAGTGAGTTGAGTATGGAGATGATATGTGTAGCTACTCAGTTTAATATGGATATGATATGTGGGGTTATTGAGTTGAATATGGATATGGTTACTGAGTTGATTATAGATATGATATGTGGTACTTACTGAGTTGAATATGGATATGATATGTGTAGTTACTGAGTTGATTTTAGATATGATATGTTGTACTTAGTGAGTTGAATATGGATATGATATGTGTTGTTACTGAGTTGAATATGATATAGTTACTCAGTTGATTATAGATATGATATGTGGTACTTACTGAGTTGAATACGGATATGATATGTGTAGTTACTGCATTTATACACTGCTATGAATATAATCAGAATACTACTCATTGGTAAGATGTATTTATACATGATTATAGATATGATAGGTGGTACTTACTGAGTTGGATATGGATATGGTATGTGTAGTTACTGAGTTGAACATGGATATTATATGTCTAGTTACTGAGTTGAATACGGATATGGTTACTGAGTTGATTATAGATATGATGTGTGGTACTTACTAAGTTGAATATGGATATGATATGTGTAGTTACTGAGTTGATTATAGATATGATATGCTGTACCTTCTGAGTTGAATATGGATATGATATGTGTAGTTACTTTGTTGATTATAGTTATGATATGTGGTACTTACTAAGTTGAATATGGATATGATATGTGTAGTTACTGAGTTGAATATGGATATGATATGTGTGGTTACTGAGTTGAATACGGATATGGTTACTGCTTTGATTATAGATATGATATGTGGTACTTACTGAGTTGAATATGGATATGATATGTTTAGTTACTGAGTTGATTATAGATATGATATGTTGTAACTACTAAGTTGAATATGGATATGATATGTGTAGTTACTAAGTTGATTTTATATTTTTGGTATTATTGATTTAAATGATAAAAATTATCATTTGTTTACTAAACCTCCATGTCTTGAGGTATGCGTATGGATAGATGTGAGTTTGAGCAAAGTTGAACACGTAAATCATGTATATTGCTTCGATTGGAAACCTTGTGTATTCAAACTTCTATATCTTTTTTGTATATTTATTGGAATTGAATAATTATAGTTGGTGACGAAAATATATTATATATGTGTAACATATCCGAAAATTATGTGAAAATACCAAGAAATGAATCTTTGGTGATAGTTTGAAGTTCAAGTATAAAATCTACCCCAAAAGTGTAAGTATGCACACCACGTGTTCGATGTTTTGCTTGATATAGCAAATGAACCTTAAAAATTATGAAACTTTGATTTTGTGTTATTAAATATGTTTACTGATGTTTGGTGAAATATTATTGAAAGTTTTGGTGTGTAAAAAAATATGAAAATTCCAGGAAGTTAATTGAACGATAAAGGGGCCTATAGGGCAAATTTGTTATGTAGTAAAGAATTGGGCCTATCTTGCTCTAAGAAACTTAAAATGATGTGCCATATTTTGTATTGGAATCCTAATATCATAAGGATTGAATTACCAATAAGAAATGAATGTATGTTTGGTCTATGATTTGAATATGTCAAATATATTAACATGATGTTGGATGGAACTTCACGTGTGATAAATGGGTTGAATAGAATCATATGATACATATGAATTGAGTTATGTTTGAGATATTCCTTGGATTGTTGATATTATTATGATGATACTAATATTGTAATAATGATAGGAAGGTAAAAAGAACCGGTTTAACAAGTGCTGGACAAAGGAAAAGGAAAAGCCTGATAAGTTGCCAAAGTGAGTGTACTTAGTAGAAAGATGCATTTATACACTGTTGTGGATATAATCAAAATATTACTCATTGGTGAGATGTATTTATACATGATTATAGATATGATATGTTTTACGTAGTTAGTTGAGTATGGATATGATATGTGTAGCTACTGAGTTTCATATGGATATGATATGTGTGGTTATTGAGTTGAATATGAAATGGTTAATGAGTTGATTATAGATATGATATGTTGTACTTACTGAGCTGAATATGGATATGATATGTGTAGTTACTGTATTTATACACTGCTATGGATATAATCAGAATATTACTCATTGGTAAGATGTATTTATACATGATTATAGATATGATATGTGGAACTTACTGAGTTGAATATGGATATGATATGTGTAGTTACTGAGTTGAATATGGATATGATATGTCTAGTTACTGAGTTGAATATGGATATGGTTACTGAGTTGATTATAGATATGATATGTGATACATACTAAGTTGAATATGGATATGATATTTGTAGTTACTGAGTTGATTATAGATATAATATGCTGAACCTGCTGAGTTGAGTATGGATATGATATGTGTAGTTAGTGAGTTTATTATAGTTATGATATGTGGTACTTACTGAGTTGAATATGGATATGATATGTGTAGTTTCTGAGTTGAATATGGATATGATATGTGTGGTTACTGAGTTGAATATGGATATGGTTACTGCGTTGATTATAGATATGATATGTGGTACTTACTGAGTTGAATATGGATATGATATGTGTAGTTACTGAGTTGATTATAGATATGATATGTTGTACCAACTGAGTTGAATATGGATATGATATGTGTAGTTACTGAGTTGATTTTAGATATGATATGTTGTACTTATTGAGCTGAATATGGATATAATATGTGTAGTTATTGAGTTGATTATAGATATGATATGGTGTACCTACTAAGTTGAATATGGATATGATATGTGTAGTTACTGAGTTGATTATGGATATGATATGTGTAATTATAGAGTTGATTATGGATATGATATGTATGTATTATGAAGAGATGTTATGGCTTATCAATAGCCAAGAGATGTTATAGATTATCAACGACCAAGAGATGTTATGGCTTATTTATTACCAAGAGATGTTATGGCTTATTTATAGCCAATAGATGTTATGGCTTATCAACAACCAAGAGATGTTGTGACTTATTTATAGCCAAGAGATGTTATGGATTATCAACAGCCAAGAGATGGTATGGCTTATTTATAGCCAAAAGATGTTATGGCTTATCAATAGCCAAGAGATGTTATGGCTTATCAACAGCCAAGAGATTTTATGCCTTACCAACGATAAAGAGATATTATGGCTTATCAACTACTAAGAGATTTTAATATATTTAAGATGTTAATATAGTACTTTCACTATATAGAGATGTAGTACATTAAGTGAGTTCTTTTATACTCATGGTTTTATATGTTTACATTTTCATGTTGGTATACCGCCATCTTGGACACCCTATGATCGATAATTTGGAGAGTTGCACCGTTAGAGAGAGGTGGGGTTAAATATGGGAATTTTTTTATTGTCACACTGATGATTTTACTACACTCATACATTGGATATACTGAGATGGAGTAGTTTAATTTGATAAGGCTACTAGTTAATCATATTATGGTAGGTTTGCTTTATTATGACCCTGATATTAATTACGTTATGATACGGAGAAAAAAATTACGTTCATTATATACATCATACAAGAAAATTTTGAAATGAATTATATTTTGATTGGTTCAAGATTATGATTTAATTATCATGAAATAAATGATTAGTACTGAATTAGGTTTGGGGTGTGACATTTACACCTTCAAATCTATCCATCTTTTAACTTTTGTAAATCCACTTGAATAGGATGGGTTTTATACCATCTATAAGTCTACAATCTCCTAAAACTAATTTGAACACATCAAGTTGATCATCGCATCCATTGTCTTAAGCCAAAGTTAAAAGTCCTTGCATTGGAATGCCTCTTATCGGTTCTTAGGACCTATTTCTTATTACCTTGGAACCTCACCAAAATGTTCACCCAAAAATAAAAACATATTAGGATGTCTTATAACCCTACCACTATGATGTGGCTCCACTTGTGATTGTGTTAAGTGACACGTGTTACAAAATCATTCCTAATAGTCCCACTATATTTAGGTAGTGTACTATTGATATAAAGTTGTATTTCTTCATGTATGGGTGGTTTAACTATGGATGATTAACATACGTGAAAAAACATTTTAGCTTTAAAGATTTAATTGATCATGCATTAGAAAAATAAAATAAGAACTAGGTTTAAAGTATAAACCTATGGTTTTGAATCACGACACCTTTAAGGATCTTATAGGTGATCCGAATGAGGAGAAAATGTGATGAATATGATGATCTTGCTGCCCTCTAAACGTCTCCAAAAATCTTTCTAAATTCCACCAGAGGCCTCGGATCTTTCAATATATGTTCCCCCAAAGTAATCTTTGTGTGTGGGAACTCCCGTAGATGTAAACTTAGTGAAAAATAAGATGAATCAGTTTATCTCTCCCAACCCCTTCACAAAAATGTTAATAGTGTTTTTGTTCCCCTCTTTAACCCTCAGTAATGGATATAATGCTTAAAGCCCAAGCTCGCACCAATATGTATAGGTACAAGTCATGGGTTTAGGCTAAATTGGGTTTTCAAGGAGTTTGAGCCTACTAGTTGGGTAATGGACTATACCAGGGACCCAAGACTAAATAATTAAGTTGGATTATAAATAGGTACTCAAAAATCCCAAACTATATCCCCATAATTTATTTCCTTTCTCAATTTAATCAGAATTAATTTCATTAAATAATAACAACTGCACTCCAATTTAATTATCTGAAAATCCCTTGTAATAATGAGGTCTTGTTTGTAAAGTTAGATAGTACATAATATGATTCCCCGCATAAAGCATACAATACCCGCTTGGTGAAATTCAATTCGTTGCTAATCAATTTCACCAACATCTTATGTATTCCTTAATTTCAAACTTAACTTATTTAATGCTCTGTGATATTATGAAATCCATCGATTCGGTTTAATGGTAGAATAAAAACTTATGATTTTATCAAGGGGTGGCACGATCCAGGATATCTTTCAGATGTGAATTCCTCCGGAATATGATTTCAGATTTATCCACACAATGATTACCCAACTTAAGGATATTTAGACCCAATGAATTGGATCACACCCATAATAATCAAAGCAATAACTGAGTGAATATTTCGATCCTAGAGATTGAGGCTCAATTCACCCTTTGCAAATGTTGTGAGATTGCGCAAGTCTAATCTATTTAGCACCTATACTCGAATCTCACTATTGTCCCATTGGTGTGTTGGCATAATTCTCTTTGAACTATCAGATAAGTTCTCAAACCATCAGACAGGTTCTCATAGTCAAGATGAATTTCTAAAATCATACTTCCAACCTTACCAATGTAATGTCAACTCCATATCTAGGTTTTGAACTGTTCAATTGAACTAGAATTTGAATTTTGATCTTTTGTGAGCATGTCGAACCCCAACTCAACAAAATTTCTATTAAGTTCAATTTATAGACGTGTGTATAATATATTATAAATATAAGGCGTTCTTACAAACATGATTCTTATTTGAAAATGAACCTTACACACGTTTATTGAAAAATAAACATCATGTGTGATTTTAAGAATAAAACCCCAATAATCTCCCACTTTGTCTTAAAGTCTGTGCAAATGCATCTAACTCACAACTAATCTACTCGGCAATCTATAGCCCTAGATGTAGAAGTATTAATCAGTTATTATCCAATGAAATTCAAGTCATGAACTTATAACCTACCTTATTAAAATGATAAGACTTTCCCATCATATTTTATGAGGATAGCTCCAACATCTGGAGAACACTACAGAACCGTGGCTAGTTTTGGACTCGTCCAATGTCTTATAAAGCTACACCCCAAATTAAAATCCTTTGGAAGTAAAAGACAAATGTTGTCAAACATCCACTCGTACTTGATTACCAGTTTCTAGGATGTGAGTTTTTCTAAAGGTTTTGAAAGTGTTTAAAATGATTGTGGCCTGCTCAAACCTCATAATGTATTTTTAAAGTATTGACACAAAGACTTCAAGAATAAGAATACAAGTATTCAAGCTCAAGAACAAATCTAGAAGGTTGTAAGCTTAAGTATGACTTTTGATCAAAGTTTAAAAATCAAACACTTTAAGAACACAAGGATAATTGTGAAGAAGATAAAGAATAGTTTAACTCTCTAAAGTAATCATACTGAAATACCAATCTCGTAAAAAATTCCTCATTACCAAGTGTCTTTTCAGTCAAAAATATTTTCTCAATGATTTTTCTCTAGATTTTTTGACAAAAAAATGTAAATTATGAAGTCAACCACCCGTTTAACTTAAGCTCTTCCAAGAGTGGAAGACAATCTTAAGGCTAGTGGGGGTCACATCATAAGTGGATAAAAAACCTTGAGTCTAGAAAATATTTAATTGTAAAAATTCCTACACGTTTTCCAAAAATATGTTTTGCAAATATTTAGCTCACATGTCATAGGCTTAACCAACAAAGGTCTTATTTCTGACACGACACAATTGTTTGTTACAGTATAGGACTAGCGAGGGGAGTCACAAATAAACTTTAGCAATATCTAGGAAGTACCACGAATAACTAAGTGTGGCTTCGCATCAGCAAGTGCATACTATATTGTAGAGAGGTACTAGTGAAGAGACCCAGTTTACATAGATTCGGGCAAAAAGTGTCCATGAATGTTTCAACCATTACACAAACATTCATATGATATACTTAACTAGAAAGTAACTTTAAAAAGCATATTTTATAAGAATGGTATACTTGCATAAGTAAAGCACCTAAACTGTAAAACTAAACCAAACACATACACATACATAAAGATTTAATTTGTACGTGATAATGTGTGAAAAGGTGTTTAGAAAGTACGAATACCTCAACCAAGTGGATACACCAATATGAGATCATGTGGGTGTCAGGTTTAGAAGTCGAAGCAAGTTTGGAGCAAATATACCGAAGTTGCGCTATGCTGAAACGACCTCAAGGACTAATAAAAGATACACAAAATACAACAATCTAGTTATGTGTGTGGTACATGATTATACAAATACTCTTACAAAATGAATATGTTTAACTTTAATTATTAATTTTGTTATATGCTTGTAAAAATTATAAAGGTTAAAGTTTGGTGGCTAATTTTATTGTTCTATTGAGTTTTGGACCTTCATTTGTAAAATAATTTGATTTCGTGATTTATAATTCTTATAAATGGCCTTAAGTTCAATGTATTCTGCCAATTTTTATATCATTACAAAGTTTTTAGTTGACATGTATGGTTGCTTTGCGTCCAAATAATGTTGTCAATGTCTTTTTAATTGAGACTATTCCATTTTTCATGTCTTGGATTAATTTAGTTACTGTTTTAAGGATAATACAAATTTTCATTTGAATGCTTATTTAAAATAATTAATCCCTCTTTTTTAACATGGTTTAAGTAATGCCTATGAGTTCAAATCCTTAGGCAATACTTTTATTGAGAAAGGTGGGTATGCCCGATTTTAAAATTGTAATATTATTTCCTTTCAAATGAAACAGATGCGGAAGCGTAAAAGGTGATGGTTCAACTAAAACAAATTTTAATTTCTTCTTTCAAATTAAAATTAAATACAAATGAAATAGGATGAAACACGCACAATTCAAATTTCACTTAAACCAAGTTAATTAATCCAAGTCCTAGAATTTTGCCTAAGTCATATTTATTAATATATCCAAATTAGGTCAAACCAGTATTAACAATAGACTTGAATTAATTAAAAAAGTTCCCAAATTTAATTAGTACCCAATTAAATTAAGTGTGACAATTAAAACCATTTTTATCTTGAATTATCCTAAGCATGAGTTCTAAGTCATTATGCAAGATAAAATAAATCAATCATACTACGCCACGATGTACGAGGAAAAACCCACGACGGGAAAAAACCTCGGACGGACCTAGCCTCAAATCCACAAGATACGGAATTTACAAATACAAGTTAAAAAGGCTTACATCACACGACTCGATCCCTCTCAAGCCTCGACGCTTCTTCTTGTAGACACCTCTTCCTAGAGGATAACCACGGAGCTCCATCGCGATCTCGGAGTCCACCGATCGGACTTTATATGGTCACCATCACCCGAACAAGGAGCCTTTCTCCAAGTGGGTAATGCCACAGCAAAAAGCTTCTTCTTTCTTTGAGGGATGTAGAAGCAAACCCAAAACTTCTCTTTGAACGGAAGATATGAACCCGGTGCCTAAACTCCAAGCAAGATGTATATATATTGAAACTTGGATTAACAAATAATTGGGTGTAAACTAGAGTGGTGTATATTTTTCTCTAAAAATTTCACTCAAAACAAGAACATTTTCCTTAAGCAATTTAGCTCTCAAACTCTCTCTAAAAGATCGAATAGAATGAAAAAGTTAAGTTAGAAAATGTTATTCCCGCACATAATAAAGTCTAAGAAAAGATGGTTAAGAAACAAGTGGGGAAGTGGGAGAAAAACTGCTTAAAACTGCCAAAAACTGTTCCCGCCTGACATCTTGTTCGAACGACATTTCGTTCGAATGAAATCTCGTTCGAACGAGTCTTCTAATGAAGTTCCAGTATGACCTCATTAGAAATTCGTTGGAAATCTCGTTAGAACGACAATCTCGTTCGAACGACATTTCGAACGAAGTTTCAATATGCTATAATGGGAAGTCATTCGCAATCTCGTTCGAACGACTTGTGGTTCGAACGACAATCTCGTTCGAACGAAACTTCGAACGAACTCACAGAATGCTTCAAAAATTCTTTTTAAGCCCTGAAACTTTTATATACTTTATATATAAGTTTTATTAGAAAACATTATGAAAAGAAAACACAGTTTTAAAACCTAACACCCAATATAAACTTGTTCCAAGCTCCTATATATACATAAATGCATTCATACCTTGGGAGCAAGGAATCACTTTTGATGACGTTGAAATGAGGCACATAAACCATAAACCACGGCATTTTGATGAAGCTTTAGACACTTGACCGCTACGTCTTCAACAAACACGTCATAGGCTTGAAAGATGATCAATATACTCTATCCTATGACTCAAACGTTTTTGTTCGGAATTGAGCCAAAACTATAAAGGACTCAATTGGAAATTTGTGTCCTTACAAATCTCCCCCTTTGGCTATTCCCGGACAAAAACTAAACAAAAATCCTAAAGGGCCGTCAAGCTCACTAGACTTAAAAATACTGTCCCACCCAAAATAAAAATACAATGCTTGACTCAAACAACCCAAGGATCAATATCGTTGCCGATGTTGAATGTTGCCATTTTGAAGTATTCCTGCACACTTAAGAAAACTATCAAACGCATAGGGAATATCAAAATATTAAATGCAATTAAATAATTACTCCCCCTAAATTAATTCTCCCCTTTATCAAACAAATGACCTACTTAGAAAGACGTCTCCCCCTAAGATAAATCTCGCCCAAACTAAGATACGATAATAATAGGATTAGATACCATTTCTCCCCCTATCATTCTCCCCCTTTTTGTTCAAGAATAGACAAAGGCTAAAGAATCAAAACAGTAACTTATCTCCCCCAAATAATCCATATACACCCTCTAAACTAAGCAAGGGATAAAAGAATGGGATAACAAGCTAAAAAAATGTAATTGTGCATATAGTGATGAGAACGTTAAAGCATATGGGCAACAAAAGTTCAACTAATCCAAATAATAACATCGGATACCAACTAGGATGCAATAAAATGATACCAATATGATATATAAATTGTTAAGCATGTGATATCAACAAAGATTGCAATAAGATGGATACCAAGTATGAATTAAAGCATATATGGATTAGAAATCAAAGCAAAGACTAAACAAAAATATCAAAAATATGTATACATAATATATATCAAAGAGACTCAAGCACACATATATAGATATAAACACACAAATGACACACATAAAATATAATAGGAGTCTTTCACACTCGTATGGCAAAAATATGTCATATGGAAACGGAAGTGTTGGGGTGTGAACTTTGTAACGGTTAAATTTAGACCCAATCACTTAAAAACATGTTCACGGAGTTCTCATTTGATTGCAAACTTCATCACATTTGAATATAACCTCATGTGACAATATAGATTGAAATCAATGAACAAACATACACAATGCATACAATCCTAGCATATTGATGATTCTACAAACCAATAGAGTCATGACATGAAATACCCAACTAGGATAAATGGACATTGTGCAAACCGTTGATATACCATCCAATCTCCCTCAATAAGCATATATTAATTTTGAATGAATATATCAATCAAACATAGGCCTTGGTAATTATTTTTTATTTTAGTGCCAATTTTTCTATTTTTAGGCCTTTGGACCACGTATTTATTTTAGGTCCATTCCAAACGGTGGCTTACAATCGCAAAGGATTACTATTCCTTTCGGAGCCATTCCCCGTGAACATTTATATTTATCATGTTTTCATTGTTTCACACAAATCTCACGTGCAACGAATTTTGACATGCACTATTTCTTCTAAGTCACAAATATGTAGATGACAAGATTGGAAGGAGAACATCTCACTTAGCTTAAATATACATATGAAGTTAAGTTTCAAAAGAGATCGTGCATGTGTGAATAGAGGCATATAAAAATAGAATCCATTTTAACAACACAAAATCCAACTACTCCATGTAAGTATGGTAAAGAACATAATAAGGATTGATAATCTAAACCAAAATTTCTAGCCACATGAGAGCGTTAAAGGAGGAATTCAAACACAAGTATATGCCACTTAAAGTGTGTCAAACCAAAATACACAAATAATAAAATCTTTTTGAGTTTTTGACATTTTTAACCAAAAATAAAAATATATACTCAAAAGGATAAACAAAAATCATTTGAATTTTTCATTAAGCTTAAATTACCAAGAGATAAAATCCAAATGATAAACAGAAATCTTTTTGTATTTTTCATTTAATGCAAACAAAATAATGGAAATATAATACAAAAGATAAACAAAAATCATAATTCTAGCATGTGATAAGCATGGAGCATACACTAGAAAATGATTAAACAGGCATATATTTAGCATGTGAATATAGCATGAAGTACAAAAGCTAAAGTATGCAAACACTAACACATTCATCCTTTAGATTTAGCAAGGGAGGAAGCATGTGAAAGTAAATGAGAATCAAAAACCCTATTTTGCAAGGCAACCAAGTCGGATTTCCTAATCCAAATTAATGAAGAATGACTATCTTGGGGTGTAGGAACTTTAACTACCGTGGTTACTTTACGATGGAATTTTCTAGGAATTCGTTTAAGATCAAAACAAAATTTCCTAAGATGACCTTTTCGACCACAATGTGTACAAGTAAAATTACGTCGAAATTTGGTACCTAAGAAATGATCCCGAAAGACTTTCCTAGTAGATTCTCCTAAAAAATTGATTTTGTCGTTATGAGTAAATTCATTACAAGTATTGAAGCCTAAACCACACATGTCATTTTTAATTTGGACCGTTCCTAAGATTTTATCTAGTTTTTCCGAATGACACTCCAAATCAAATTTGACATTACTAGAGTATTTTAATTTATTTTGCAATTCTATAATGTTAGACTCTAATAACACATTTCGCTCTTCAAAAGCAAGAAGATCCTTTTTCAAGGATTCCATTAAACCTCTAAGGCTATCTCTCTTGCCTTCTATATATTCAAGCTTCTCTAGAAGAGCTTTCTCTCGTGTCCTAAGGTCTTCAACCAACATACTATCATCAACGACCTTGACACTCTCTCTTAAACTAGCTTTTAACTTCAAATTTGCCCTTTTTAATTTAATAGATTCTTTATAAAGTTCTTGAAAAGCATTTTGAAGTTCACTCACATTAACCTCTTCTTCATTTTCACTTTCTCTTTCTTCTCCACTCTCACTATCATAAAAAATAAGAGAATCATAAACTATGACCTTGGAAGTGTCATGTGTTAACGTTTCATCTATCGATGAGTTCTCACTATCACTCACATGACTAGCCATAAAAGCCACAAAATTAGGCTTAGTGGGGGAATCGGGTCCCTCTTCCTTATCACTATCACTAAGGGTCGCATTATATGAAATGGTTCGTTTACCCTCTTTCCTTAGTTTAGTGGGGCACTCAGAAGCCCTGTGGCCATAACCCTCACAACCAAAACACCTATTTGACTCGTCCCTATTTAATTGTTCATTTATAGGTTTAGGGATCTTCTCGGCTTTGTCATGCTTAGAAGTTTCAAATTTCTTAAAATTATTTTTAAATTTATCTTTGTTAAATTTAAGAAATTTTCTAAATTTACGAGCAAATAAAGCCATGTTTTCTGAGTCACTATCACTTTCGCTCTCTACTAATTGTTTGACCTCTTTTTGGGATTTTAAAGCAACGCACTTTTCAATTTTCTTTTCATTTTTAGAGGGAAACATGTCTAGTTCATAGGTTTGTAAATCACCTACAAGCTCTTCTAATTTCGTAGAGGCTAAAGTTGGTAAAGAATTTAAAACGGTCACTTTTGGAATAAATCTATCGGGTAGGGATATTAAAATTTTCTTTACAACTCGGTTGTCGGGTATTTTCTCTCCCAAATTAAAAGATGAATTGACAATATCGGAAAGTCTAGCATAAAATTCATCAAAAGTTTCATTATCGTTCATTTTGATAGTTTCAAATTGAGTGGTGAGGTTTTGGAGTTTCGAAGCTTTAACGACACTAGTTCCTTCATGAGTTAGTTGTAAAATATCCCAAGCTTCTTTAACGGTTTTTCATGTCATAATACATCGGAATTCATTCGGTGTGACAGCGCTAAACAAGGCATTCAAACCATGGGAATTAAAATTAGAAAGTTTACACTCATTCTCAGTCCATCTATCGGCCGGTTTGGGAACACGTTCATTTTCAACTAAGTGAGTTGGTGGAGACCACCCGTTAACTACAGACATCCAAACCCTCTCATCGATAGATTTTAGTGCCGATTTCATTCGCGCTTTCCAATACGCGTAGTTAGAACCATCGAAAATAGGAAATTTTGAAAAAGGGGAAAATTCCATTTTAGCCAAAAATTATTTAAAGGATCTTTAACGAAATAATTTATCGCTTTGGCTCTGATACCAATTTCAGAAAGATGGGTATCCCCGATTTTAAAATCTCTAAAATTGTAATATTATTTCCTTTATATGAAACAGATGCGGAAGCGTAAAAGGTGATGGTTCAACTAAAACAAATTTTAATTTCTTCTTTCAAATTAAAATGAAATACAAGTGAAATAGGATGAAACACACACAATTCAAATTTAACTTAAACCAAGTTAATTAATCCAAGTCCTTAAATTTGCCTAAGTCATATTTATTAATATATCCAAATTAGGTCAAACCAGTATTAACAATAAACTTGAATTAAATAAACAAGATCCCAAATTTAATTAGTACCCAATTAAATTAAGTGTGACAATTAAAACCATTTTTATCTTGAATTATCCTAAGCATGAGTTCTAAGTCATTATGCAAGATAAAATAAATCAATCACACTACGCCACGATGTACGAGGAAAAACCCACAACGGCAAAAAATCTCGGACGGCCCTAGCCTCAAATCCACTAGATACGAAATTTACAAATACAAGACAGAAAGGCTTACATCACACGACTCGATCCCTCTCAAGCCTCGACGTTTCTTCTTGTAGACACCTCTTCCTAGCGGATAACCACGGAGCTCCACCGCGATCTCGGAGTCCACCGATCGAACTTTATATGGTCACCGTCACCCGAACAAGGAGCCTTTCTCCAAGTGGGTAATGCCACAGCAAAAAGGTTCTTCTTTCTTTGAGGGATGTAGAAGCAAACCCAAAACTTCTCTTTGAATGGAAGAGATGAACCCGGTGCCAAAACTCCAAGAAAGATGTATATATATTGAAACTTGGATTAACAAACAATTGGGTGTAAACTAGAGTGGTGTATATTTTTCTCTAAAAATTTCACTCAAAACAAGAACATTTTCCTTAAGCAATTTAGCTCTCAAACTCTCTCTAAAAGATCGAATAGAATGGAAAAGTTAAGTTGGAAAATGTTATTCCCACACATAATAAAGTCTGAGAAAAGTTGGTTAAGAAACAAGTGGGGAAGTGGGAGAAAAACTATTTAAAACTGCCAAAAACTGTTCCCGCGTGACATCTCGTTTGAATGACATTTCGTTCGAACGAAATCTCATTCGAACGAATCTTCTAATGAAGTTCCAGTATGACCTCGTTTGAAACTCATTGGAAATCTCGTTAGAACGATAATATCATTCGAACGAAATTTCGAATGAAGTTCCAGTATGTCATAATGGGAAGTCGTTGGCAATCTCGTTCGAACGACTTGTGGTTCAAACGACAATCTCGTTCGAACGACACTTCGAACGAACTCACAGAATGCTTCAAAAATTCTTTTTAAGCCCAGAAACTTTTATATACTTTATATATAAGTTTTATTAGAAAACATTCTGAAAAGAAAACACAGTTTTAAAACCTAACACCCAATATAAACTTGTTCCAAGCTCCTATATATACATAAATGCATTCATACCTTGGGAGCAAGGAATCACTTTTGATGACGTTGAAACGAGGCACATAAACCATAAACCACGGCATTTTGATGAAGCTTTAGACACTTGGCCGCTACGTCTTCAACAAACACGTCATAGGCTTGAAAGATGATCAATATACTCTATCTTACGACTCAAACGTTTTTGTCCGGAATTGAGCCAAAACTATAAAGGACTCAATTGGAAATTTGTGTCCTTACATTTATGTTAAAAATGAAGTTGTCTTTTCAAGAAGTAATATGATGATATAACAAAATGAAGAAGTAAAATTTGAGTTTTATTGATCATATCCTTGAATTGGTTTCATCGTATGTATCTCTTTTTTACGTAAGCTTATATTCCCTCCGATGATAAAATATTTTCAATTGTTTGTCATTCCAAGTATTGGAAAATGGTTCTCTTTCCAGGTTTTCCAACTAATAGGTATCTAAGATGACCTCCTCGTTTATTCTGTAAGGACCATGCCAATTTTGATGAAGCTTATTCTTCTTTTGTATTACTTTATTGAGAAAGTGGTCTCCCACTTTAGATACTCAGCTCTTGATCTTCTAGTTATGGTAGCAAGCAACTCTCTATTAATAGGTTGCCTATCATATATGCGCTTCTTCTTGTCTCTCCTCAATCAAATATAAATTTATCCAACATTCCATCTTGTTGTTCTTTTCACTAAAGTGATGCAATCTATGACTCGGTAGCCCTATTTCAGTCGGAACTATTTCCTTAGACCCATAGGTAATTGTGGTGACAATTATTATTCAACACGAAGAGATAAGAGAAGCACAATCACCAAGAAGAATAAGGAACACAAATGGCCAATCACATAACAAGAAATGTACGTGATTCAGTAAGAATGCCTACGTCCACGGTGGTGCAGTCAGTATTATTTCTAAATACTCCGAAAAGCGATTACACAGAATACAGTGCGTGTCCTATGCCCCAGACCTAGGGTTTGTTATATACATGTCCATTTTCAGGGAGTGGGGGTGTTGGACTCCCCATGTTTTCCATCTTCTCCTAGAACCCCTCTTAACGAGATCATGGGACAAGACCAAATCATAACCGATTAAGATATGGAGGGTCTAGACTTTGGGCCACTACAATTGGGCTACTCGTCTAGGCATATCATTCTAATTTTGGGTACCCACAATTGCCCCTAAATTTGTCGGGCCACGCTTTGGGCTCAATAAATTTAAATGATTTGTCATAATGGCTCCTTTGTACATCGTGCAACTCTTCCCAAAGTTTGAGAACTGATTTAGGCGGCACTTGCTTCGTGGTCTATGCGCTATGATTGGTAACACTCAAAAATTATTCAGAGCATTCGTTTCTCAATCGCCATTTCAAGCTTCTCAGTATTCTTCCATTTTCTGCGAGTTTTAGCGATTCACGTTCTCTTCTCCCGGTCTTCGTTCTTATCGCTTTCGATCTTCCTCATCATTTGGGCTTGTGATTCTTCGTCGTTCAGGTCGAACTCTCATCTTGTAAGTCCCATGTGCCTTCTCTTTGTAGTTTCTCTTTGAATTTGTAGTTTTTTTAGGGTTTTCCAATGGCAAAGATTGGTAATAGATTAGTGTCTAAGTTTAGGAAGTTTTACAATATCCCAGATTGGGTAGAGATTGAGTGCGCCTCTCCCCCTAGAAATGTTTGAGAGATAGAGGGTACCCATTGGATCCATGTCTTGTTGCTTTCCCAAGGGAGACTTACTTTTCCTCTCAACAATCTATTCTTGCACTTCTTTGGTTACTTCAACATTGTTCCTACACAGTGTTTGCCCAATGTGTGGAAGATAATCAATGGCGTCCATAGAATAAATTAGCTCTATGGCACCAAATTAGGGCTCACCGAAGTCTGCTTTTGTTATTATTTTTCTCGAACTAGTTCTGGTGTCCTCTATCTCAAAGCTAGGAGTTCTGATAGGGTATTGGTAGTAAACCTACCTGATTCCCATAAGGACTATTGGCAAGATGGCTTCCTTACTAGAAATTGACAGTTTTCCCCCCAGACTGAGGGGTCGAGGTCTGATAGGTTCTCTGTTCCCTTTTATGGGGAAGAATATATAGGTAGTCTTTGCTCTATTCTTTTAATTTCTTTACTGATTTGTGATGTTTCTAACTCTTCCCTATTTTTTCTTCACCGAGGTCGAAGAACTTGGAACCTTCTCTCAGCGAGGTTTATCTCTCTGAGTTGGTAAAAGCTTGGAATATTAGGGAGCCCCTAGCTGACGGTGAGAATCCCCGGTCTGTTGCTTTCTTGCTCAAGTATAAAAACGTTGGTTCTAGTTTTATAGCGAGGCCGTTAGATAGCATTCCGGAGTTTAATACCTCTGAAGAGACTGCTACTGATCCTATTCAGTTAGACAAGGAGAAGAGAACGTAGGAGGTGCTGGAAGAAGTTTTCATGAGGGGAGTTCCAGTAGTGATAGCTCTTCTGATTCAGAAGAGGCTTCTGAAGCCCGAGAACATTCGAGCACGTCTAGCCGCTCAAGCGAGGATATGGTTCCTCCAAGGAAAAATTTAATTCGGGACGATGATGATGATGATGATCATGTACTCCCCGCTCAGAGGTCGAAGAAGTAGAAGTCCAGCACTGGGGCTGTTGCTACTGGCTCTCGATCTACTGCTCAGGAGCAGGAGAGGAAGAGGAAAAAAGAAGAACAAGTGAGTGAGTGAGTGAGAGAGAGAGAGAGAGAGAGAGAGAGAGAGAGAGAGAGAGGAAAAAGGAATAGGAAAGAAAGAAGATAGAAGATAAGAAGAGGATGGAGGAGAAGGGAGAAAGAGAAAGAGGAAGAGAGGAGAAAGATGGAATCGAGGACGAAGGCTGGGCAGGCCTTAGTCCCGGTGTCTGCATTGCCCGAAGGGGCCTCAGTTGCCATTTCTCCTCAATTGGCCCCCGCGCTGCTCGAGAGGGCAATTCTTTCTGCAGATCGCCAAAGGGCACTGGGGTCTGATCAATTGGCCCTGTTAGCTAGTCAGAGGCTAGCCTTGCTAAGACCTTTTCCTTTCTCTAATGCTTTAATAAATTTTGGGTATTTCCTTTTTCTGATTTCCTCTTTTATTTGCAATTTGTGACTGATTTTGACGTGCTCTATCATTCTCGCGATGAGCTGATGAAGAAAAATGTCGAGATAGAGCAGCAGAATGCTGCCTTGAAGTTGAACGGTACGAAGCTAGAGGTTGGTTTGAAGGTTATTGATGCTGCTCGGGCTTCTTTCGACCTGGACCTTGCCGAGGCCAATCGAGAGAGGGAGGCAGAGGTGAACGAGCTAAGGCAAGCCTATGACCTGGTATACTCGAGCAAGTTGGCTATCGTGGAGGAGAACAGGGTGCTGACCGAGCAGCTAAAAGAAAAGGATTCTCAGGCAGCTACCATCAAGGAGGACTCTTATAACTCCGGGTGGGCTACTGCATATGAAGATGCCGAGGTTCATATAGGCTACATCAGCCATCTGAACTTCAAGAAAGGTTGGAATATGGCCCTCATAGTTGTTGGTGTCGATGTTGCCTCTCCTCTATTCGACGAGCACGACCCGGGTCCGAAGCCAATTGTGGAGGAAGTCCTGCCCCAGCCACCGAAGGTGATGATTCTGTCTCCCAAATGGTTCTTGCTGATGCTCCACCTGCTCAGGCGACAAAGGTTATCCCTGCTGAGGGAGGCGTTTCTGCTGCCGCTGACAAGGGGAAGCAGCCAGCCTCTTTTGATTATCCTGAGGTTGCTGGCTAATTTATCTTTAGGGTTGTATTTTGTTTTTCCTTTTTGTAATTTTCCCTTTGACTCTTTAATATATTCCGACTCTCTTCGTATTAATGAAATGAGAAGGTTTTTCATTCCCTTAGTGTACTGAATGATTTTGTTCTTCATTGCTCTTTTATTGCCTGAAGTAGATTGATGTTGATGATTATATACCAGCCACTTCTCAATTGGGAAGAATGCTTGGACCTGATGTAAGCTTTGAAGTTCGTCATACTTTTGTGAGGATTTTCAAATCTCTGCGATTGAGGAACAAGCGCTTCATAGAGCAGACCTAGCTTGTCGTTAAACTGAAAGACAGGCTCCAGGAGATGGAGGAAGTTGGTGCTTCAGTGCAAGAAGAGGTGAAACACTGAGAGCAAAACTTTTAGATGCTTCTAAGATCAACCAGGTTGGGGAAGTTCTTCAGCAACAGAATGAGGCTTTGAGGAGAGAGATCTCGCGACTTAGGGAGCATGTGCCGAGCATCGCTCCTATAGTATTATGAGGTTCCTCCTTATCACGAGCTGGAACTAGCCCGGGCGATGTTCTTCCGGTGCTGTGAGGCTCGATCCCTCCAACTGTCCCGCGAGCCAGTAGGAGCGCAAGGAGTTCAGTTAGGGAAATGGAAGATCTCTGAGGTGATGTCCAACGAGCATACGTGATTGCTACTGGGCTTCAAAGGGACGTCACTCGGTTGAGGCATTTATTTAAGAAAGGACCTCGACGAGTATGGGCCGATGGTTACAATCAGGGTTGGCTAGATGCTCCAACGAGGCTGATAAAGTTTGAAGAGCTCGCCTTCATCAGGGGGTGGTTGTGTGCCTTGAGGGATCTACAAGTCCCGAGGAACTGGATGCTCTGGTACCGTCATGAGATTTCTCCCTTCACCCAATGCCTAACCCCTTCCTGAGAGATGATCAATGGATCCCCATCGATGCCACCCCTCAACAGTTATTGGAGTCGGATGCAAATGAAGTCGAGGAGGAGCTAGCTCCTCATCCTGATGACGGTCGAAGAGCCCAAGTGGATGATTATCTCGTTCGGAGGCCTCACCCTCAGTAGTAACTCTGTGTATTTTGTATTGAAGTGATGTAATGTCGATGTTTTGGGCGAGCTCGCCGACTAAACATGTATTGTATTTGTTGTAAATGTGATGAATTAATATAAAATTTATGTTTTGGGCAAATTTTCCGACTAAACAAGTGTCTTATATTTTCCACATCTTTGCTTAAAAATCTTGAGCCTATCTTGGCTGACTAGATTTGTATGTTCGCATTATCAAGTAAGTGTCCTTCTAGTCCAGTATGCCAACGAGATACCATTCTGCCTCACTTTACCTTTTAGGTTGTGTCGTCACACTTCCTTAGGCCTAAGTGTGGCAATTGGCGAGGACACACCTGGTGTTGGATGCTCTATCCGGTCAGGATTTTATTCAACCAAGCATTGTTTGGTGACCAATTTTGACTTGACCATATTGCCTAAGGATCTCCTGTAGGGCTTCATATATTGTCAGGGGAAATGCTAAGACGTCTTTCATATTTTATAATAAAAACCTGAGGATGGTCATTTCCCTGCTATAGTGTAATGATCAGTGTGCCTGTTACTTGGAAAAGGTGTGTGGGTTATAAAGTTTATACATTGACACCTCGTAAAATGCAAATTAGTTAACTGATACTTTGTAGAATGCAACTTCTAAACAACTTTTTATTGATGATAAGGAAATGAACTTCCAGTTTCATAATTAAAGATCAAAAGAAGAATCTAGAAATATAATTTCTTAAGGTTGGCTTCATTCCATGCTCAGGGTATCTCTCTGTCGTCCATCGTTTCCATGTGATAGGTTCCCTGCAGATCATCCCTAGTTATCTTGAATGGTCCTTCCTAGTTTAGCCCTAGCTTTCCGTTTGATGGCTTTACTGCGCTGCCCAGGACTTTCCTCAGGACATAGTCCCCAACTCGGAATGCCCTTGAATTGACCTTCTTATTGTAGTGCCTTGCGAGCTGTTGCTGATAACTCACTAGTTTTACTAGGGTCAGCTCGCAGCGTTCATCGGCTAGGTCAAGCTCAGCGAGCAATGCTGCATCGTTACTGCCCTGGTGGACAATGCTGGATCTCATTGTTGGCAAGCCTGCTTCCAAGGGGATGACTGATTCCATTCCATATGTCAATGAGAATAGGGTTTCCCCTGTTGCTCATCGTGGAGTAGTACGGTAGGCCCATAGAATATGTGGTAGCTCATTTACCCGTGCGCCTTTGGCTCGCTCCAATCATTTTTTCAATTCGTTGATCACCATTTTATTAGAAGCCTCGGCTTGGCCATTGCTCTGAGGATAGGCCACCGAACTAAAATGGTGTCTGATTCCATGCTCATCAGAGAAACTCTGAAAAGAGCCGCTCTCAAACTACGTTCCATTGTCAGTGATGATGGTTCTGGGGATGCCAAAACGGGTGATTATATTTTTCCATATGAATCTTATCATATCTGCATCTCGAATGTTTGCTAAGGGTTCCGCCTCGATCCATTTGGTGAAGTAGTCAGTTACGACCAACAGATACTTGCGATTGTCAG
The DNA here is from genome assembly GCA_949130495.1 of Sambucus nigra. Lineage (NCBI taxonomy): Eukaryota > Viridiplantae > Streptophyta > Magnoliopsida > Dipsacales > Adoxaceae > Sambucus > Sambucus nigra. The sequence goes on from OX422215.1 coordinate 354,453,065, forward strand.
TGGCGGTAGGAAGTGGTCCTACGATGTCCATTCCCCATTGGGCGAATGGCCATGGGCTGGAAAGTGATATTAGGTCGCTAGCAGGTTGGTGGACCATAGGAGTGTAAAGTTAGCATTTCATATACTTGCGAACATACACCGCTGAGTCCCTTTGCATATATGGCCACCAATAGCCTTCCTTTATTTCTCGAAAATCCAGAGACCTTCCTTCAATATGGCTTCCACAAATTCCCTCATGAATCTCATGTAGAACTTGCTCGACATCCCTTGGGTGAACGCATTGAAGGTGGGGACCGGAAAAGGATCTCTTAAATAGCTTGCCCTCTGGAGATAAGTGAAGGCGAGAAACTTTGACTCTTATCTGGTGAGCGGTCTTCTTATCATCTGGGAGTGTTCCATCCTTTAAATAGTCTCTTAGAGGGTCCATCCAGCTAGGTGATGACTCAATTTGAGCACCTGCTCCATACCTGGTGGCTCGCTGTTACGGCTAATGCTCGGATGAGAGAGAAAATCGATGGGGATTGTTCTTTTTAAGTCGGAATCGATTATTGAACTTAGGGCTGCTAGGGCGTCATCATGGTTATTCTGTCCTCTGGGAAACTGCTGGACACTGACTTCCTCAAAGATAGCCAATAGCCTTTTTGCCAAGGCGAGGTAGGTTGCCATCCTTTCGTCTTTGTCATTGTAGTCCCCACTTATCTGATTGGAGACTAATTGTGAGTCGTTGAATACCTGAAATTGCTTTGCCCCCAAAGTGTGTGCCTTCTGGAGGTCGGCTATCAGGGCCTCATACTCTGCTTCATTGTTGGAGGCTCCAAATCCAAGCCTAATTCCTTGTTCGAGGATTGTATCCTCTAGGGTGATAAGTACAATGCCCACTCCTGCCCCCTTTAAATTGGAGGCTCCATCAAAAAACAATTTCCAGACTTCCTTAATTGCATGATTCTCCTTTTGCTCCGCGGGTTGAGGTTGGTCTACTGGTTGCTCGCCTGTGAATTCGGCTATGAAGTCGGAAAGGATCTGCCATTTGATTGCGTTCCTTGGTTGAAATTGGATATCAAACCGCCCAAGCTCGATTGACCATTTGGACAATCTTCCCGATAAATCTGCCTTCCTCAGGATTGCTTTAAGGGGGTGCGATGTAAGGACGCTGATCGTGTGAGCTTCAAAGTAGTGCTTCAACTTTCTTAAAGCCATTACTAGTGCAAAGGCGAGCTTCTCTAGTGGTAAGTACCTTTACTCGGCTTCCAATAAGGTCTTGCTCGCGTAGTAAATGGGGTGCTGGATTCCTATAATTTCGCACATCAATGCAGAGCTGATAGTGTGGTTGGAAACGGAGAGGTATAAGTACAAAGGATCTGTTTCCTTTGGTATGACGAGCAGTGGTGGGGAGCTGAGGTAAGCCTTGAGCTCATCCAATGCCCGCGAGCAATCTTGGTTCCATTCTACCGCTTTGTTTCCTTTTAGAAGCTGGAAGAAAGGCTCGCACTTCTTGAAGGACTTAGAGATAAAGCGGTTTAAGGCAGCGAGCATACCGGTGAGCTTTTGTATGTCCCGGATTGTTCGAGGAGGTTGTACCTTATTTATTGCATCGATCTAATCTGGGTTAAGCCTTGATGCCCTTCTTACTGACCAAGTACCCAATAAATTTTCCTGATTGGACACCGAAAGAACCATTGCTTGTGTTAAGTTTCATTCGGTACCTCCTGAGGATTTTGAAGGTTCTTGATAGGTCCGAGAGGTGGTTTTCTTTCTTCCTGCTTTTGACAAGCATATCGTCGATGTAGACTTCCATGGTGTCTCTCATTTGGTCCTTGAACATCTTGGTGACCAGCCGCTGGTGGGTTGTCCCTGCATTTTTTAGCCCGAAGGGAATGACCATATAACAGTACAATCCAACAGTGGTGATGAATGCTGTCTTGTCCTGGTCTGAAGTGTGCAAGGGGATCTGATGATACCCTGAGTATGCATCCAGAAAACTCATTCTCTCGTGAGCTGCTGTGGCGTCCACTAGTTGATCAATTTTTGGAAGAGGGAAGTTGTCTTTAGGGCACGCCCTGTTAAGGTCAGTGAACTCGATGCAAACTCTCCACTTCCTGTTGGTTTTTGGAACTACTACTGGGTTGGATAACCATTTTGGGAATTATACCTCCCGTATGGATCTTGTATCCAGTAGTTTTTCAACTTCTTTTTCCACGGCTTTTGCCTTCTCGGTTGCAGTTCGTCGTGCCTTCTGCGCGATTGGTTTGAAAGTGGGATCGACGTGCAGCTGATGACAAACCATACTATGATCAATTCTTGGCAACTCGTATGGTTCCCATGCGAAGACGTTTACATTTGTCCTTAGCAGAATCGTCAATTCGTTCTTTTCCTGATCCGTGAGAGAAGCTCCGATCAAGAAGATTCTGCTATCATCGCTATCTCCAGCTGTGACTTCCTCCAGGTCCTCGACGACCCGTTCGGAGGGGAGGAGCCTGGTCTCCTCTACTCCGGGCCTTCCGTATTTTAATTGCTATTTTGAAGGTATCAGACCTTCTTGTTCTTTAACTTTCTCGCTGGGTTTGTCGTCCTTCTTCTCTAGTCTTGGGCGGATGGCTGCTATGAAGCACCTTATTACCATCGCTTGATCACTATGGATATCCATTACTCCTCGCTCGGTCACATACTTGAGCTTCTGATGGTAGGTCGAGGAGACTCCCTTCATTGCGTGCAGCCACCCTCTGCCGAGGATAGCCTGGTATGGCGAGTCAATGTCGACCACCAAAAACTCGATCATTTTGGAAACATTTCCTGCCCTTACTGGCAGCACAATCTTTCCCAAGGGCATAGTCACCTTTCCAGCGAAGCCAACCAAAGGGACAGTAGCTTATTTCAGGTCGGCGATGCTTAATTTCAATTTTCTGAACAAGTCTAGATACATTACCTTGGACGAGCTTTCTTGGTCGACAAGCAACTTGTCGACGTCGTAGTTCACTATCCTCAGAGTAATGATTAAAGCATCATGATGTGGGGTTCTTACTCCCACCAGATCTTCATCTGTAAATACTATATACTTACTATAGTCGACGTCATCTGCTCGTCGATGCTTTTCTGCCTGTGTCTTCGCTGGATCGATCTGAAAAGCTTGCATCACCGCTGTGAGCTTTTTTACCTCCATTCGAGCTGAGTTTCCTTAAATCTGTTTCACGTCAGATGCCCCGTGAATTACTGTGAATTCGTGACCGGCATCGTCTTCGAGTACGTTGTCAGGCCTTGCTTCTCTACGGGTAGTAACTTTTACTGCCTTTTTCTCCACTAATTCATTCAGATGCCCGGACTGGGCCAGATTTGCAATGCTCAGTCTTAAGTCCTCCCTCTTTATGAAAAGCACATCTCAGCGCATTATTCCTCTTTGAGGGATCTCCTCCCATCTTCCTGGGCCACTTAATAAATGTATCGTCTTTGATTTTTGCAAGAATTTTGTAAATTGGTTCTTTGAAGACGGTGTTGACCGCCTGAAATGCTTTTGACACATCATTGTTGCCTCCGTTCTTGGAGCCATTTTTGCCCCCATTCTTTCTTCCCTTCTTCTGGTTCTAAGTTTTATCACTTCCCTTGGCAGCGAGCTTAGTTCGACCATTTTCCCCTGTGCTGAGGCGGGTCACATCTTCCATCTTGGCATATTTTTTGATCCGGTCCATCAGGTCGTCGATGGTCATGGCTTCTTTCTTTTTCAGGGACTGGTACATAAAGGAAGAGCTGGGTAGCCCAATTTTGAAAGAGGCCACTGCCACTTGCTCCGAGAAGTCGTCGACCTCGTTGAATAACTCCCAGTACCTCTTCGCGTAGTCTCGAAGGGTCACTTAAGGCGTCTTTTTCATTGTTAGCAAAGCATCCATCCTTTTAGGATGGGAGCTACTAGTAATGAATCGGGCAGTAAAGAGCTCGGCCAGGGACTTCAAACTCCTGATGGACCGGTGGGGGAGCCTTTCGAACCATTTCTGTGCCACATCATGCAGGCTCGATGGGAAAATTCGGCACATTAGTGCGTCTCGATGGTTTCAGAGGGTCATGGCATGCCGGTACTGTCTGACGTGATCAATGGGATCAGTCTTACCATCATAAATTTTGAACCTTGGAATAGCAAATTTCTTGGGGACTTCCTCTTCTTATATTTCCCTCGAGAAAGGTGATTTCATCTGAGTTTGGAGAGCTTGCCTAGCGAGTTCTCGGGTCGATCTGGTACCGTGATGTGCAGGGTGTTGGTCCATCTCCCTTTAGACCATACTTCATATGTTCTCATTACTGCGATCTAGGATCCTGTGATTGTGAGCTAGTTGCAGTTGCTTGAGCAGGTCATCCTCTGATTCGTTTCTCTCAGCTTTCCGGGATCTGCGCCTGGGGCTCCTTCCTCGGCTGCGAGACTTGCTCGCCTGAGGTCTAGGAGTGCGTAATGGACGTCTCTTGGTACCACGATGGAGTTCTTTCTCCATTCTTTCTAATCTTCTTTTGAGGCGATCATTCTCGGCTTCGTGCTTGCAAGAAGACTCCCTCTGCTAGTGGAGCTTCGCCTCATATGCATCAATCAGCCTAGATATCTGGGTGGACCTCGCTGGTCCTTGGCTTTCTTCTGAGGCTGGCCTTTCTAAGCGAGCCCTCTAGTCTAAATGCCGAACTTTAGATCTAATCCTGCAAGATGGAGGTGGTTCTTGGATATCTCCTGCCTGGGGAGCATTACTACTGTGACCAGATATTTCGAACTCCTTTCTTAGTGTGGGATTTCTCAGGGAAGATAAACCTTCCCACAAATGGCACCAATTGTGGTGACAATTATTATTCAACACAAAGAGATAAGAGAAGCACAATCACCAAGCAGAATAAGGAACACAAATGGCCAATCACACAACAAGAAATGTACATGGTTCAGCAAGAATGCCTACATCCACGGTGGTGCAGTCAGTATTATTTCTATATACTCTGGAGAGCGATTACAAAGAATACAGTGCGTGTCCTATGCCCCGGACCTATGGTTTGTTATATACATGTCCATTTTTAGGGAGTGGGGGTGTTGGACTCCCCACGTTTTCCATCTTCTCCTAGAACCCCTCTTAACGAGATCATGGGAGAAGACCAAATCATAACCGATTAAGATATGGAGGGTCTGGACATTGGGCCGCTACAATTGGGCTACTCGTCTAGGCCCATCATTCTAATTTCGGGTACCCACAGTAATCATAAAAGGTATTTCCTCTATTGGGGTTCTTAAAATTGTCCTATAGGCCATAAGACACTACACAAATCCTCTATCCATGTTTATTTATCTTTTTCCAATCTCATTTTTATTCTTAATAGTAGAGTTCAGTTCGTCACCTTTAATTCTCCATTAGTCTGCGGACGAGTTCGTATGAGAAGTAGTGCTTAATTCTTTTCTTTTAACATTAGGCTTCAAGTGCGTTATTGTCAAACTATGATCTGTTGTCCGTGATAAACTCTTGATGAATTACATATATGCACATTATATTTCTCCACTAAAATTGAAAACATTTCTTCTCAGTAATCTTGATCAAATGTTCTGCCTCTACCCATTTAATGAAGTAATCTATTATTTCTATGAGGAATCGAAATTTTCTTTAATCCATAGATAAAATGTCGAAAATGTCTATATTTCATGAGCAAATGGACAAGAACCTGAGATGGGTGTAAACCTATGATAGGGCTGGTGATTAATATTGACATGGGTTTGGAACGTATCACACTTCTTGGCATATTCTTGAGAATTTTTTGCTAAAGTCTACGAGTAATACCCTTGTGTCACTATTCTTTTGCCAATGATTATCTAGCTATATGACTACAGCATGATCCTTTATGTACTTATTGCAAAATATATTCAATCTCTATCGAATGAAGACATCTAATAATAGGTAATAAGAATCTTCTTTTGCATAGTACGTCAACGTAAATGGAAAGCTTGGAAACTTTGAATCTAATCTTTTTGCCTCTTTTTTGGACTCTAGTAACCTTTTTTATTTATAGTCAATTATCACATCAATCCATGAGCAACCATTATTGATGTTAATAACTTATATCTCTTGTTTATGGATCTCAATTCTTGGTTGGACCAATAATTTAATGGGAACCACTCTTCATATTTTACCTTGAAGTTCGAAACTAACCTCGCGATCCTATTTAATCAAAAATTCTCATTTGTTGGTATTCTCACTATTTTTACTTTCTTGAGTTGATTCAACATCGATTTTACATTGGCCATCTTTTCATCTTTGGCCTCATACTCCTGTATTACTTCCCTTTTGATTAATTATGAATCACTATGGGCTTGAAGTTACAGTATGCCCAAGGGAATGCTAGGCTAAGGCCTGATAGTAGAGGTTCATACTCAGCCTTGTTATTATAAGTCACAAAATCAAATCATAAAGTGTATTCCTAATCTATATCATTTGAGGTTGATAAGTTAAGGCATGAACCACAGCCAACAGAATACGAGGATCCATCTAGGTCAAAGGGTTCTAGTAATTAATATAAAGGAAAAATGTTTTTTAAAGGGAATTTAATTCAAATTAAATTAAGTTTATTTAATTTGGATAAATGATTTTTATTAATTCAAATACATTGGTTATGTAAAATGGGCTTTTTATTTTGATTGGTTTGGGTTTGTGTCATTTTAATATTGGTCTTGGATTGTGTATATTGATAAAGTTACAAATTGGTTAGGTTGGTAATACATAATTAGACTCAAAAGTTATAAAAGTAATTTTGTAGTTACTTTATAAGCAAGTAGGGCAAGCTCATAGTTGAGTAAGGAGGTTATGAGTTTTGATACATTCATTTATCTAATTAACCTTTGTGGTTTTTAACATAAAGATAAAAGAAAAAGAAAAAGAAAAAGGGGGAGGTGAACAAGAGTCGTCCCTACGGCTAGGCCACAAAGCACCACGCAAGATGGGTTGCCATCTTTGTATTTAAGGAGATTTTAACCTCATTTTCCAACCCTGAAATTCTCCTCTCTCAAACCCAAATTGTCCCCACTTTATACACACATAAACCCTAATCATTTCACAAGTCTATAACACCATTACAACTCAATTCTCAAGCTTAATAATATTAAAAGGAAGAATTAAAACTATAAGAAATAAGACTTAAAAGAAGTAAAGAAGGGGAAGAATCATGAGGTAATTCCACATAATTGATGGCTCTAATTATCAGCCAATTCTACACACTTTCATCTTCATTAAGTGCAAGATAAAACCACTCTCACCTCTCATACTTATAAGTAGTAATTTCTACCTACATATTAATTGAAATTGTAAAATTGATTAAAAACAAGTGGGTCTAAATATCCAAATAATTCTTTTAAGTAACACATATTATATGAAATGTTTATATTCAAATTCATGTAATTATATATGTTAATTCAATTTATGAAATTTCCATTATATATGTTCTTAATTAAACTATATTTTAAGTTGAAATTGAAACAGTAAATTTGATTTCACCTATATTAGTTAATATGTGACTTGAGATTTATCATGATTTCCCTTTAGACATTGAATTAGAATTTACATCATTGTTAGTTTGAAAATGTAAACATTTGTATAAGTATATATTGGCTATCCCATGTGTCAAACCATTTGAGTCATAAAGTCACATAGACTTGATTCGTTGGAGTGAGACACGTTCTTGTGTTTAGATGGACCTTTGCAGATCTTGCATGTCGCTCATTGAAGCCTTCTCTTGCTAAAAATGAAATGTATCCTTTTATGGAATGTGATTTGATTTTGGCTATTACACACACTCACAAGTTTCCAAATTGAGTTAATTTTTCATAAAATGTTTTTGAATTTTTTTTTCTGAGTTCTGTATTTTTTTTTTTAGAATTGGGATCAAGGTTGGTCTGTAGAAAACATTTTTAAAGCATTTTTTTAAAGTTGTTCAAATAAGGCGTTCGCACGGCCTTATTTGAAAGGCTTTCGCACGGTTTAGGCAAAAGCATGTGCATGGAATCATTTTTCAATCGTGCCCAAGGCCCTAGTACCATTTTGAGTTGGGGGCATATTATCTAATATCGTTTGCACGAAAAAAGTGCACCGTGCGCATGTTGGTATCAGATTTTGAAATTTTATTATAAATAGTCTTGTTTCCCTCCATTTGAAATCAAGACTTTTCCCTCAATTCAAAATATCTTATCTAAGGATATTTTTGAGTCTGTGAGGTTTTATTTCTCTCTCTAAACCAAATTTCAAAATTCATTTGAGAGTTTGAAAGTTTTTTTAATCTAAAATGAGATCTACATTTGAGAGTTATTTTTAGTGATTTGAATCCACATTTTAGCCAAAGTTACATCTACTTCTGATTACATACATGATCTGTACTCTTTGATCTAAAATTGGAGGCATTTATCTTGATTGGGGAAATTGGAGCGTGGTGCTGACTTTAAGAAAGAGAGTGGACTTCTTCATTTACGATATGGAGCTCATTATGGATTTTCATCTTCTATCGGGGAAAGCTGCAAGGTTCATAGGTAACAACATGAGAGTGCTTGTGTGAGAGGTTTTTTCTTATTTTGTATAAAATATCTTTTCAAATAGAAATGAAAGTTGGAGCTCAACGAGGTTTTTTACTCCTAGGTGGGGGTTTTCCTCATGAACCTTATCTTGTATACGCTTGTGTATGTTTTCTATTCATATGCACACTTTTGATAACATACATCACTTAGATCTATTTTGTATCTAGTGAATTTGCTTAAAATTGAACTAAGTGTTTTAGATATGGGTTTCACCTCTAGATTAATTTAATTTCATTGTTGTGTGAGTTAATCAAGACAATTGGAAATCTATTTGTTAAATCATGTGTTAAGAGATTCAAAATTCCACGAAAATTTGTTGAAATCAAGAAATTGATCATAGGATGCTTTCAAACGTATTCACCCCCTCTAGGGTTGGTGTAGGTGTTTGACTCACGCTCATAACACACATTCTCATAATGAATTATGGAGGTTAGAACACTGGTATGATTATTCATCTTGTAATTGAATTTGGATGTCAATTTTGATTATTGTCAGTAGATTTTGAAAATTGTAAAAATGCCGTGTGAATTCCTTTTTAGTTGAAAATACGATTAAAAACTCCAATTCACATATTCTCCATAATTTTCAATTATTAAGGATTTTAACTCTCTTACGTAGTTAGTATAATTCTAATGGATATCCTTTAACAAAGTAAATGGGTTGTAATTTGGTTATAAACATATATTGGATGGGTGTTAGGCGCTTACTTTATAATTGAGTACGATTATGATTTTTCACATTTTGAGTATTCTCCCCATGATGTGTAGCACATATAGTGCTAAATTATAATGTTAAACCTTTGGACTTAGTTTCAAATGAAATTTTTATTGGATGTTGCCCTTATGAATATATTGAAAAGGGCGTAATCAAACACCTAGGCAAAGAAAGTAATCGATTTAAAAATATTTATATTATCCTTTCGGCTAATACGAAAAAATGGGTTGGTATAAAGATTTATGTTATTTGCATCGATTGCGCTAAAGTCATGGTTATGCTATATTTGATTATTATTATTATTATTATTATTATTATTATTATTATTATTATTATTATTATTATTATTATTATTATTATTATTATTATTATTATTATTATTATTATTATTATTATTATGGATGTGGGTGAAGGTGGTGATGCCAGCATATTTTATTTCACGTCCACTAAAAATGGTGGACTTTACGCTAGTGACCTCGGTAGTTAGTGAGGGATAGATGCGATTGTTTTTGTTCGCACAACCTAAAAATGGCGAAATTATGTACTAGAGATCCTGTATTAGTGACCCTATAGTTAGTGGGGGCTAATCTCGATTTTATGTTTTGATATATTAGTATCACATAGTTGATGGGGTTAATCCCAATTTTATTTATGGTATTAATACCATGGGTATTGGGTATACTAGTGATCTCTTCATTAATGGGAACTAGTAGGAATTTATAACATTTCATAAAATTCATATTATGAAAAGATAACATCGGTAATGGTTGGACAAGATATTAAACAGTTAAATTAACAACTATGGCGCATAATTATCAGTTTTATCACTTGAGTTGCATAGCTTTTATCTTACGATGGGCCCGACCCATCGCGTTGATAGAGGTGCTCATGTTCTTCAAACTCAGCTTTCTCTCACTCGAGCAACGAGTCATCCATCACAGTCATCACTAGCTTCAGATACGTATGTGTTGGACCCTAGTTTTATTATTATTTTTTTGAGTGATGTGAGGTTTACATTTTATCTCTTTAGACATTGTACTCAATTGGTGGTTATGTTTATGGTGGAGACTGTGGAGATATTAGTTTTGGCTTATATTATCATATTGAATTTATTATTGTCAAACCTTGTTAGTTCTTATTTTAGTTAGTGGTGGTGATTGACTCCTAATCCATGTCTATTTTATATTGATGATATTCATATCACACTCTATTTTGTCTATTATTATTCATTGTTTCCATTTCATGCTAAGAATGGTATTGAATTGTTTTAAAAACATGTACAATTTAATAGCTAGGCTTGATCAACCTAAATATTAAAATATATGGGGTGTCACAGTCGGTATCAAAGCATAGTCTTAGGCAATGTAGGTTCCATAGGTCCATTCTAGTCGTCCGTGTAGTGTTCTTTGATACGTTCGTTTCTTTGTATTCTTGTTGTATGTTTTCTAGTACTAATAAGCGTTACGTGTCATATTTCATATGGCACCCAAGAGGAAGATTCGCACAACCGCATGCATTGCCCTTACATTTCCAACAGCACCTCTACCACAAGTTGCACTGATACCACCAATTCCAACACTCCAACACCAATATGCTTAGGGTTCATTTTGGGGGCACAACAGCTCTTAGAGTTGATCTCCCATGTAGTGTAGGCAGGGTTAGCCACAGGCAGACATGAAAGACCACTTGAGGCACCACGGCTAGTGGCACGAGCTCCCATACCAGATTGGGAGAAAATTAGAGGAGAATTTGTGATGAAAATTCTAGTACATTATCAGGTCCTACAGATCCGCTAATGCCATTATGGTGACATGAGGATATTAGTCATCACCTCAGGCTTTTTTCATGCACATATGTGTAAAAGCATGTTCTCACCACTTTTTGTTTGACTTGTGATGCTCTCCAATGGTGGCAGAGTGTGACTATAGTAGAGCATGGAATTAGTTAACTTATGCAAAGTTCTTTACGAGGTTCAATGGCGAGTACTTCCCCGAGTCTATTCGGGCACAAAAGAATATGGAGTTTATTTTACTCTAGATGGGAACCCATACTGTTGTACAGTATGAGAAAGATTTTACAAATCTATCGTTTGTTGCTCTGAAGGAAGTGAATAGAGAGAAGAATGGGATTGGGTATTTTGTAAAGCATCTCATTTACTCTTTACGACAAATCTGATGAAGAATCTGACATACCCTACATAAACCCAGATAGTGGATGTTATACTTACACTTTGTAGGTACCCTGTAGAGCATAAGAAGAAGTTTGAGAAAGGGGTTCAAGCAAGTGGTACAAGGACTGAGGAAGGATCCGACGGAGATCAAAAGAGTGTCCAAGGCCAGCAAGGCCAAGGTACATGGAAGTGATTCTGCCTTAATCAGTAGCGGACCCAGTAGATTGGTTATGGAAACCACATTCTAAGACTCCCTAAGTCACTCCTAAGGTCCATATCACCTCCCTAATTCACTATAAACCCTAGGTGATACTCCAAGTACCGATCTAGAGGCCATTGAGCACACCTGGGCGCAATTTAACTACGGTCAACTTCATCATCAGAGGAAAAGATAAATAAATCTTCGAATGGATCTAAATCCACTTTACAATGGTCCACCCAATGCGCGAATCAGCATAATGGCTCAGATGAACGGACCATTTTACTACGAAAAATCGATCATGAGGTCACCGGGTGCTCCTGGGCCCCGATTTGACCCTCATCAACATTATCGTTAGAGAGAAACCTCAATGAATCTTTGAAGGGCACTGAAACCCCTTTCTAATGGTCTGCTTTGTGCGCGAAATGTCATAACCGTTCGGACGAATGATCCATATTCCATAAAAAATTGATCTAGAGGCCACCGGACACTCCTGTGCTTTGTTTGACCAAAGTAAATCCTTAGCTCAAGAATCTTCGAAGTTCATTGAATACCCTTTCTAATGATCCCTCTCGTGCACAAATTAGCCTTACGATATGGACGAACGACTCGTTTTACTCTGAAAGGTCATCGGGTGCTTTCGAGTCCCGTTTGATCAAATTCAAATCTCCGAGTGAAGCTCCTTGTAATATCGAAATGACTTGCATAACCTTTCCAACGATATTCCCCATGCGTGATTCGAACATACGATTTGGACAAATGATCAATTACCATCCGACGATTTCCTGTCCAAAGGACCAACGAGAGCTTTCGAGCCCTATTTGACCCAAATTCAACTCCCAAACCCATGAGCAGCCCTAAGGACTCTTGAAGTTATCTGAATTACCTTTCTAAAGGTATTACCTATGTGCGATTTGGATTTACGTATTGCGTTCTACGATCATTTTTTAAAAAAATCAACACAAAATTACCGATTAGTAGGTCCATTTCCCTGCCTGTCGACAGTGTGTCTAGGGTTACGTGCCGATTGGTAGGGTTAGGAATATGTTGATCGGCAGTTTCCCTGCCCTATATAAGTAGGGAATGAGATCATTCCCAATACACCTCTTATCCATCATTATCAGTGATCTCAGCAAAATTCTTCTGCAATCAGCGAAGTTTCCTTGGGGGAAATTTCCTTTCCACCTTTCATTCCCATCATTATCATACCTAATTTGGAAAATATCTCTTTCTCTCACATCCAACATTCATCCCAACTTGGAAGGAAGTTCATCAAGTATCAAGATCAAGCTTCAAGTCTCCAAACAAGGACCAAACATCCTTCTCTCTTTAAATTTCTTCATTTTCGCATTAGTTATAAAAACTATCAATTTAGTTATTACTTTAGATCATACACATTAATACCTTATCCTTTAGTAGTTATATTTCACACAATTAATTTTCGATAAAGAACCCAAAACAAAGAAAAAGAGGTTTACACCTATAAATTTCGACGGGATTCTTCATCACATTTTTTTAAATTTTAAAAATATCTTTTCTACACACACATATATAATAAACTCTCGTTTGAATCTATGGGATAAACACCACCCTTGTGCCGCATGCAAACTATGTGAACTTTGATGCGTTTATAGGCTACATAGGTGTCTCGGGCTAAAAACCCAAAATTCGAGTCCTATTTTCTAATTTTCCATTTCATACATTATTTCATATATATCATACTTGTGATTCATATCTGCATTTTATCTAACAAATATTATCATTTCATTATAACGATTACTATCGCGATAAGCGTGCACATCATATTTTCTAATTATTATCTTGGGAACATTCCTTTGGATGACCTCACTATATCTTTTCCAGGATATGAGTCGAGAAATTCCGATCTCCAATTATATATACACATGCACACACTTCATGGAGATAGTAAGGAAAATAGTAACATAAGCCCACGAGAGACCAAAAGGACAGGATGGGTGCTTAACACCTTCCCATTCCATAACTTAGCCCCCGAACCTCTGAACTATTGATTTCGCAAGCATCAGTTTATCTTTAAAGCCCCTCTCTTGAGGCAACGACATGTTTTTTTGCCTGTTTTGTGCAAAATAGGCAGGAAACTCTATCTTTTTACATCACCCCACATCGACGATGGCCGAAGTGTTCAGAGAAAATGGCGAGAGACCTTCTACCATTCTCCATCCGCATGAGCAAGTGCTGACCCCGAGACAGAGGAAAATCGGAGGGATAACCATAGTGGTCAAGGACAACAGCTGTGAGGGATGCAAGGTGATACTCCATAAGGATAACTTCCACTAGCATGTTTTAGGTGTGGTGACACTGGGAACATGAAGAAGGAGTGCTCGAGTGTGGGCAAGGCAGGTCAGCAAGGCCAGTTTGGTTAGGGGAAATAGGGCAAGGGTGAAAATGTATCCATTTTATATATAGTTTAGCTAATTATCTTATCTTCTATGTCAATGCATTGCAGTCACGAACTAATTCAAGCCCAAAAGATTGATGCACATAGATGTTTATATGTGAGAGAGTCTTTGCATATTTCCTATGGACTTTAGAGATTTGAAGAGGTTATGACTTATCCACTTTGAAGACTTTCATTGTTTATCTACTCAAGAATATCCTTTTGCGTATTGTTTAAACATATAGTTATACACACACTCACGTATTTCAGATGAGTGTCTTTATAAAATAGTTTTTTAAATAATACTTGGAGTATGTGTATATGTTTTAAATGAGGATTAAGGCCAAAATTTTAGTTTTAAAAAGCATTTTTCAAAAGTTTTCTATGTGATTTCTTGTTGCTCGTTCACAACTTTGGGCTTTAGCCGAGCGCATGATAACTAGATTTGTTGGACAAGCCATGCGCACGATTTCAAATTGCCCTATAAAGACGACCCTGTGACTTTTTGAATTGGGGTACATACTGTCCAAAACCGTGCACACACCTCAACATGACCCGTCTTCACGGCCGCGTGACTTTTCAAGTTGGGGTGCACACTATCTAAAAGTGTACACTTCACACTGCTTACACGTAGGATCACTTATATCCACATGTTGCACACACCATTTAGAATATCAATGCTTAGCTGTCACTAGCAGACACCTCAACTTATCACACTTGTATATATACATGCTCACTCACATTTGCCACATACTACTTGTAGTTGATCCATGCTTAGGTTCACTATAACACACACACTCACTTATAGATATTCACACATCACTCACTCTCACGTATCCATGCTTAGTGTATTCTTCATGCTAGATTTACTTTTGATGATACTTGTACATTCTTCCTTATTAGTATAGTGCCCATCATGCCAAATATAACACTCTCCGTAATACACTAATAAAAAATCATGCATTTTGCACACTACATCACCAATGGCATGGCTTTTGACCAAATTTTGTCACGTACCGGGGGGTCACTTTGTGATGGGCACTGGTCCGACAGGTCACAGTTAGCCTGAGAAATATAACTCTCACCTTCCATTGGCCAAGTATATTTGATGCATATCAAACGCTTCCCCCTGCATCATACCGCTTGACTAAAGTCATGACGGGAGGTATATAGTAGGAAACTCATTCATGTACGTCGAGTATATCGAATTCGCTTTCACACATATTGTCCCCACGAGGTATATAGTGAGGCAATTCATGTACACTGAGGTATATCAAATGGCTTGGCTTGGCCACACGTACCGATTGCCCTCAAAATTAAGACGTATATTGTGGAAATTATGTCCAAGGGGGGAACCTTTCCACTAACCCAACAACTGCATACCCTCATATAGGCGTCAAACCATGCCACTCATATTTAGTTTGCCGGTTACTACCCTAAACTCTATCAAAATGACGAGTCGACATGCAGCCCAAATTTTTATGGACTTTGATACCTTTACTTCCTTTTATAATAAATGTCAAAAGAAATTTTTCCCTCCCTTCGTCAAAAAAATGCCAAAAATATTTTGTACCTCCCTTTACAAAAAAAAAATTGTCAAAAATATTTTCCTCCTTTTTTAATAATAAAAGTTTTTCCCTCCTCTCTTTCAAAAATAAATTTGAATCATTTTCTTTCTTAGGTCAATTGTATACCCGACCCTTGGCCTGGCTCCCTATTGGCTTCGGTCTTCCGTCAAATCGCCTCGAAGCTCCACTAGTTCTCCCACTACTTCCTTCGAGTCCGGAATCCACCTTCACCAACTCTGCACCCTGATTTGATGACGGTCTTAATCCAACTTACCCCTAAGATTGATAACCTTCAAATTGAGATTCATGAGATGTAGTGAAATTGGGTCCCTATTCCCGAGGAGGACAAGGTCCTCTTCTCTCGCGCTATGGGTTTGCTCGTACCTGAGCCTATTTGGGTCCCTGAAGAATATTTGCACGATCTACGTGCCCCTCCTGCTAATGGGACACTGCCAGCTCAGCTCCATACGTAAAGTCTTGCACAACCAGGGGCTAACCTACTAGAGGCCATCAATCCAAAGGAATAAGAGTTGAATAAGGTCGAGGAGGACCTTAAGTTGTGGACCAAGAAGTTTGACCAAGTCCAAATCTCTGAAAACTACATGGATTACACCCATATGTCTCCCCACACTAAAGGAAGGCTACCAGAAACTTTAAGATTCCCAGCGGGTCCCTAATTGTTCATCTTCAAAGTTACCACCGAGCCATGACTCTCCTAAGTGCCTCCAAGGAAATAATATTCGAGTTGTTCCAACAGGCATTGAAGGACAGCATTATTCGTTGGTTCCTATCCCTCAAAGAATCCAGAATGCGCAGTTGGAAGGATGTTCCCCATGAATTAATATCACCGTATGAGGAATTGGAGGTCACGCACCGTGATTTAAAACTTCTCAAGAAGAATCTCGTGGAAACTGTTAGTAATTTCACAGTAATGTGGAGGGGGAAAGCGGCCACCATGACCAACCGACCTTTCGAAAAGGAGCAAGTTAGTATTGTGAAGAAAAACTTCTTACCCCATGTTTGAGTGATGATGGGAGGATAGTATTACCCCTGTCTTCGAGCCCTTGGAGATGCAGGAGTGGAGATTGAAGAAATTCTTTACAAGCCAGAAACTAAGACAGAGAAAGTATATGGACAGTTCACTCCAACAAAATATGGAAAGCCTGCTACAATATCGACCATCAATAATATTTTACAGCTTGCCACCTCTTGGGCACCAAAAAGTGGCCCTAATCCAGTCAGAAAAGAATACACCGAGCTTAATTCTCCCCTCTCTAAAGTCTACCAAGCCCTATTTTGTAGAAATATCATCAAGCCATTGGACCCTCATCCATTACCAAACCCTCTTCCCAAAAATTTCAAACCCGATGCCCATCGCAACTTTCACCAAAATATTAGCCATACCACTAATCAGTGCTTTCATCTCCGGATTGTATTCCAAGGTCTGATTGATCGGGGTAATAGCACCCCACCAGCCAATCCTAAACCCAACACTACGTACAATCCACTTCCAAATCATATGAATGCTATCTTTCTAGAAAATGACCCATATTTTGACCCGTCTACCCAGATTGTACCCAGTAAATTGCCCATTATACCCGTATATTCACCTAAACCCCTCAAAGTTTGCCCATATTTTCTCCTACACCCTACCTATATTGTCGACCAAGCCCTGTCACTTCTTATAAGAGCATGTATTATCGTTCGTATCCATTCCAGAGGGAAAGATATGGAATTACCAACAGTACTAAACTAGCCCCTAGAGTTTGGGATAAAATTGCCCTCTAAAATGACCATTAACTGTCAGAAGTTCAGCATCCTTTTCATGGAAGCCTCGAAGTGGGATCGAGAGTCAGATAATTGGGTGGTACCCGTCGATGAAGTCAGTATAGATGATTCCATCCAAATTACGGCAGACTTGTTCTGATATACCAGTGAAATTTATAGTATGTCTGAGCTACTCGATGCTTAGAAACTACAAGGTGCTTGGTCCATTCACTTATAAATCTCCCCATTGAGTGGTAGGATCTATATGAAGAAGCCGTTGAGCTTGGAGAATGCATTGACTTATTGTGTAAGGATGAAATCATTGCCACCGGATGAGGGGACGAATTTGATAGTTCAGATGAAGAACCAAGTCAGGAAATGAGAAATATGTAATCACTAGGGTTGACACTCTGCATGATCCACTCAGATGCTACATCATCAAATCCATCCATCCTGATCAAGACTACTGATGCACCTTTCCTCAACTGGAATACTATAACAGTTCCACCTATTAAAATGCAACCCAATCCAGATGTTTATCATATTTCTTCTTCTTCTATTGTTCCATATTCTTATCACAATGTAATCGATACCTCCCTTGAAGAGGTTCTCAATACTTTTTTTTCCCAAGAATGAAATAGATGAAGATTTTGAGTATCTTGATGTGCCTTACATCAATTGTTTTGATTATAATCATACTCTTGATGATGATGATTTTGCAAATGAATAATTCTTAAATGGTCTTAATAAGTTTAACAAAAAATAACATAACTACGTTCAAATTAATGAGGATAAAACTGTTGTTATCAATCTCGGTTCTAGTAGCCAATTGCGCGAGATTAGGATAGGGTCCACCCTTGACGAGCATGAGCACACGTAACTCAAAGAACTACTGAAGGAATTTATGGGCATCTTCGCATGGTCTATGATGACATGTCTGGCATGGATCCCAAGATTGCTCAGCAGGAGATTCCAACTCTCCTAAAATGAAAATCGATCAAACAAAAACTGTAAAAGCTCCGCATCGAATGGTATCTCAAGGTTAAAGAAGAAATGTTCAAACAATTGAATATAGTATTCATTCAGATGATTGAATATGCCATATAGTTAGCCAACATAGTACTCATACCGAAATCAGGAGGAAAGATTCGCATGTGCATTGATTTCCAAGATTTGAACAGGGCCTCTCCAAAATATGATTACCCGCTTCCCAATATCAACATGATTATGGACAATACGTCCAGTCTCGCTCTTAAGACATTCATTGATGGGATTATCGGATACAAACTGATCAAGCTGCACCTTGATCATCAAGAAAAAACTGCATTTAACACCCCTTTGGGAACCTTCTGTTACACAGTTATGCCATTCAGCCTCAAAAATGCAGGCGCTACCTACCAAATGGATATCATAACCATATTGCATGATCTAATACACAAAGAAGTTAAAGTCTATGTTGACGATATGATCATCAAGTCTAAGACTGGGGAAGGTCATGTTCCCACTCTTCGAAAATTCTTCGAACGACTGCAACGATACCAGATGTGACTTAACCCATAGAAATGTGTTTTTGGTGTTACAAAAGGAAAGCTTTTAGGATTCATGGTTAGCAAGAAGAGTATTGAAGCATATCCTGCCAAACTAAAAACCATACTCGAAATGCCACCACCCTGAATGGAGAAGGAAGTTAAGGGATTTTTAGGATTAATTCAATATATCAGCCGATTCACCACCCAGTTAACTTCTATTTATGAACCCATCTTCAAACTCTTTCGAAATTATTGCACCAAAGTCTGGAATGAAGCTTGTTGGGAGGCCTTTAACCAAATTAAGCAGTATTTAACCCGATCTCTAGTACTTACATCGCCGCAGCCTGATCTCCCTCTATTCCTTCCTATACTTGTCATAATAGACACCGCAGTGGGGGCTTTACTATCCTAATACATTGAAGAATCCCACAAAAAGAGGGACATCTAGTATGCTAGTTACAAATTGGTCAGGTATGAAGTCAACTACACTGCCTTAGAGAAGGCATGTGTCTCCCTTGTTTGGGTCAATCAGAAATTAGGGCATTACATGCTCGCTTTTCCCATTAGATTTGTGTCTCGAAAGGATCCTATCAAATACCTGCTCGAAAAACCTGCCCTGTCTAGTCGAATGGCCTGATGGTTGATGCTGTTAGCCAAGTTCGATATCATATATGTCATGCGGAAGGCCATAAAAGGGAGAGACGTCTCTAAATACCTTGATGATTACCCCATAGAAGAAGTTGATGTTTGGATCTCCGAATTCTCAAATGAAGATATCCTTTGCACCTCTCAGGAAGACCTCCGGTGGAAAAATATACTGTGACAGCGCTACCAATAAGAAATGATAGAGCATTGGGATACTCCTGATCGCCCCTGATGACTCTCTCACACTCCCATTGCCATCAAACTAGATTTTCCCTTCACCAACAACATGATCGAATACAAGGCATGCACCGTAGGCCTCAAAGTCTCTCTAATGAAAGGAATTTATTGCCTAGATGTCTACAGGGATTCTGCCCTCTTCATCGGCCAAGTCCTTAGAAGGTGACAAGTCAAAGATGAAAAGCTCTTACCCTTCAATGCTCATCTAGAGGATTTGGTCTCCTTATTTCGAGATATCACCTTCCACTACTTGCCCAAAACATGGAACAGCTTGGTTGACGCCCTTACTACCTTAGCTTCTATGGTCGACATGTTCGAGGGAATAACGTTGTCCCCTTTCTTAATCCAAAAGAAAGCTAAACCAACCCAGTGTTACTATATTGATCTCATTACAGAAGAGGACCCTGATATGGATGCCTTCTCAACCAAGGTAGGTGCCCCCAGGATGCCAATAAGAAATACCGAACAACCTTCGCAAGCTGGCTGCCTAGTACATTGACTGCGATAAAGTATTGTTCAAGAGAAACTTCGATGGCACCCACTTACACTACATCGCAGGGGCTAGCATTGAAGAAATGATGTAAAAAATCCACAGTGGGGAATGCGAACCCCGCATGAATGGCCATATGCCCAAGAAAATTATCCGACAGGGTTACTATTGGACTGCCATGGTTCAAAATTTCATCGCCTATGTTTAGAGATGCCTTAAATGCCAACAGTTTTCTAATCTCCAATGCTTACCTCCCCGGGAATTATTCAACATGACCTATCCCTGATCGTTCTCCACATGGGGCATCGATATCATAGGGAAATTTACACCCAAAGCCTCCAATGGGCACAAGTTCATCCTGGTTGCCATTAATTACTTCATCAAATGGGTCGAAGTCGAGTCATATGCGGTGCTAAATGCCAAAAAGGAATCCATGTTCATCCGAAATAACATTATTTGTCGATAAGGGGTCCCTCACAAGCTAGTGTTAGACAACGGATTTCATTTTAAGGTAGAAATCATAGAATTGGTCGACGGGTACGGGATTCTGAGACACAAATATTCTCCCCACTGACCATAAATCAACGGTGCAGTTAAAGCTTCCAATAAGAACTTCAAAGTAATCATCAGCAAGATGATCGAGAGTTGTTAAGATTGGGCCAATCAGATACCTTACGCCCTTTGGGTCTACCGCACTTCAGTTCTAGCATCTACTGGGGCTACCCCTTATTCTCTACTATACGGCATGGAAGCAGTACTACCTGTTAAACTAAAAATACCTTCACCACTCGTCATGCTTGAAAGCAAAGTCAACGAAGAAGACTGGAATTAGAGCCGACTCGACGAGTTGTCACTCTTAGACGAAAGGAGATTAAAGACTCTATATCATATATAGGGATACCGTCTCCAGATAGTGCGATCATTAAATAGGAGAGTTAAGGACTGCGGTGTTTGAAAAGGGGATTTAGCCCTCGAAGAAATCATAGAACCCGTCTGGCACTTTGGAGGGAAATTCAAGCCGAACTAGAGTGGACCCTACATCGTGAAGAAGATCATGTCCGGGGGTGCCTCTATGCTCACTGACCTTGATGGATAAAATATGGCCCAACCAGTTAACATGGGCCGTCTCAACTCAAAATCTCGGCGCGCAAGGAATCCTCCCATCTCCCTTTTATTCTAAAAAATAAAATAAAATAAAAACTTTTCATTTCCCTCAACTCAGAATTACATGGGGACTAATCCTCTAAAAAATACTTTGCTTTCATAAATGAAACTCAGAAAAATTTTAAACCCCCAAAAGTACGTAGATAGATCATGCGCTTTACATGGGCATGGTCCCCTTCTTTTTCATAAAATGCTATTCTTTTCTTATCTTCTAGAACAACGGTTCATTTTATCATTGTGATACCCCGCCTAATTAAATACCGGGCGATCACTCCTTTATTAAATTAAATCAAGGTGAACAGTTGGTTCATTTTTATCATCACTGTCGAAAAAAAAAATAACTTTTCCAATTTAAACACCCTAATTAATTAAGCTAAGTGTCAAAACTATTTTCAGACATTACTTTCCAAATTTTATTTTATAAACCAAGATTTAAATGTTTACAACAATTCAATATTAAAGAATCACACCACAATTATCTTGGAACATATAATCCAAATAATTTAAACATTCAACAACTAAATCTCAACATTTAAAACTTAAAGTAAAACATCCAGACAGTAATAAATCCCAAAGTGACAAAACTAGAAATAAATGAATCACAATGTCCAATAAAACAACTGAATAATGGAAAGGGCGACACATGCCCCACTAAATGAATATGCTAGGAGTGGGATCAAATAAAAGAAGTCATCTAAGCAAGAGGCCTGCAACTCCCACCTAAGCTGCAGCGCGTTCCTTCCAAAGGATCCTATGCAAGACGCCCCTGTGGCTGGGCACCTGTAATATATACATATATATACAAGAGAGAAAGAGAAAGAGAAACGGCTCAGAGCTAAATAGTGTAAATGATTTAAAATTTGTTTAGCAAGTATTTAAAATGTTTACATGCCAATGCAACAACATATTAGTGCGACACTCTCTTGAGAAATTCTCACCTCTCTTCTAATGTGCACGCCTATCGCACTAACCTTCCCAGTGGATTTTCTTATCTTATATCGCACTAAACTTCCCAATGGTTTAACTTATCTTATGTTACTCGTAAGATTTAAAACTGAACAATATAGTTGTTTAAAAGGAAGATTTCATTTAATAACAAAGCTCCCATTCTAACTTTATTTATAACAAAGTTTCCCATTGATATATTATACTTTTTCAAAACAAGTATTTCCAATTTGAGTCATCATACATGTCTTACTTACCACATCACAGTAGGCAGTTCCAAATTTCAGAATTTCATATATATATTAAATACTCGTATAATATATATATATTCTAACAGCACCCCACATAAAAATTATGGTGCGTGCATACTCTACTATCCAATCCCTGTATCACTCGTACTAAGGGAAATACAAGTTCGGAATCACTCTCGAACTGTATTAACACATACACAAACAATATTGAGGCGAAGCATAGATTCCAAGTCTCTAAGAGGATAGCACATGCCTCCACGTCTCTTAGGATCGTCTGAACTATCGGCACGATAGCCTGTACCAAGGATTTCTATCTTCTAAGGTACGAGTCAATATCCCCCATAAAGGTCCCATCGAGATAAGACTGTCCCAGCGCAGTAACCTCAGGGATAGCAAGTAGCGCGGGCACGATTTTCACACATAGATAGTATAGGCATAAACACAGTCATATAACTATACTACTATTACCATATCAAGTTAGGTACATCTCTAATCCCATAATTATGACATTTGTCCTTATTTCTCATTATTTAGTTCTCACGTATAACCGTTCATGTCTTACTTTTAATTTGAGGGGTCATTCCATCTTATTACGTAACACTCATGGACTCTATCCTCCCAAGTGTAGAATTCAGTAGGTACTTATCTAATTTCCAACGTAACTATCCTACGCGTCTCTCCCCTTAATACATAATTTCATCGTCCCGTATATGTAAATATCCCAAAAACACAACTCTTGTTTTACATTAAAGGTCCCATAATTATTTATAAGTCCTACTGGTCTTCTTTATCTCCCAAGTCATTTTAATAAGGGTGTCCAAGGATTATTTCTCATTAAATTGAATTCAACTAATTTATAAAGGGGAAATATGAGTCTGCCAGAAGGGGTCGATCGATCGAGGTCTGGGGCTCGATCGATCGAACATTCGATCGATCGAAGCTCTTGGCTCGATCGATCGATCAAGCAGGTATGGCAATTTCTGCAGGAAACCGGTTACGGGTTCTATCACACAACCTCATCCAAATCCATATTTTTCACACCCAAACTTCCTAAAATTCGTACTAAAATCAGTATACACCCATATTATTCA
The DNA here is from genome assembly GCA_949130495.1 of Sambucus nigra. Taxonomy (NCBI): domain Eukaryota; kingdom Viridiplantae; phylum Streptophyta; class Magnoliopsida; order Dipsacales; family Adoxaceae; genus Sambucus; species Sambucus nigra. The sequence goes on from OX422215.1 coordinate 354,476,811, forward strand.
TCTTCTACGTAAAGCATGTAATTTTATATCAATAACCATGGATTTATAGGCAAAAACTTCATAAAAATCTCAAGAACCCTAGAATTTCTTTAACATGGTTCTAATCAATCTTTTCCATAATTTTCTTCTTCTAAAACATCATAAATTCGTGGTTTAAACCTCTACATGTGAAGGGGTGTCCAAATTATCATTCAAATCATAACTACATGCGATTTTCTATCTCCAACTTGGGTTTTCTTCCATGAAACTCATCCTAATCATCCCTAGACTAACATGAGTGATGCATTAACGAAAATAAGCAAGATAAACACTTGCCTGGGATTTTCAGAATTCTGATTTGCGGACAATTTTGGTGTGGTTGTGTTCCCCGCCGCGCGATCTACGCGTTGGTGGTGGTGGCGGTGCAATCGGGTGACTTTTTGGTCTTGGATATCTTGGAAAGCTTCCTCCTTCCCTCTCCTATGGCCGTTCTAAAGTTTTGAGTTGTTTTAACCCTAGAAGGCAACCTTAGACATCTGATATAACCCTTGAAATTTCGTGGGTTTAATTACCCAAAAATGTAAAATGTCCAAAATGCCCTCCCGGGGTGTTAAATAGGCCTAAAAACGCCCCGAGACCCAAACTAAACCCCCGGGTACACTTTTCTAACTATCTCGACCCTTCCGGACACTTTGACGGACTCGAAATGACCATACGGGTGACTTATAATATATTCACTTTTATTAATCAATATATAGTCCCGACGCGACACGGGCGCGTCCCGACTCAAATTTCCAAAATTGTCATTCTATTCACTCGTGACATTTAATATAACCAATATTATATATTACTTTGATCATTAGTAATATTCAACAAATTTCCCATAATTACTAACTCTCATCACGTTAATAATTATAACATAATTAATTTTCGGATTTATATTAAATAATTAATTCACATTAAATTTAATAAATCCCCAAATTAATATAGCATAAAAATACGGGGTATTACAATCATTTACATGAACAAATGGATTATGTATGACTTAGCGATGAGTATAGATAATTCAAATGTAAAACTCATCAAGAGGCACAACAATATAATTAAAATCCTTTTTATTTTAGAAAATTTTGGTATGATTACAGGAAATATCAGCATAGGGAGTCAGATAACTTCCCCCACCAACCCGGCTGTCCTAAAAACATACCAAACCAAGATATTCCTAGACAAACTAACCAAACCTTCCCAGATTATTTTCAAAAGATGAAAAATAACCAAAAACATAACCATAATAAAATCTTCACAAATGTCACCAGCCTCATAAAAAAACCCTACCCACATCTACCGAAAGATCCATCCCCATCATTATCTGCATCTTGAGGCCCTCAAACTTCCCCTTCATGGATAGTATACTAAAGGCACTCCATGGAACGGTAATCCCGGACCAGCCTAGTGAAAACCACTACACCCACTCCATAGTGTCAAACATGGCAAACCATCTCTGCCCGGTCTCCTCGGCCAAGATCTCAGCCACTACCCTCCTTCACAGTCATTTCATATAGTCCCAAGAAACGTGTCAAACTCTGCCAATAGATTAAAAGGGACAGGTCAACGATTCTTCCACAGAGATCCCAACCGCATGCACATGACTTCCGTCAAATCCTCTATATGGAAAAATCCAAGGTAAGGGAAGGCACAATTTGCTCCCATCCGACTTGACGTTGGAGACGCCAGGAAAAATAAAAGGAGGTCTATCAGAGGCCAACTAACTGAACATGTAGGTATGCCCCCAGTTCCAAAATGAGCTGCAACCCCCCTATCAGGGTACCAACCAACGTAGATAATGAGCTTCGTGATCTACAAACCAACCCACCTAATTCTCGATGTTCGGGCCAAAGCTGATGAAATAGCGAGTGAAAAAAATTTTGCAGACTACCAATTGATATTTACGGGGGACCACCAAGTGAAATCTCTTGGACAGCCACATGAATAGCTTAATCGGGATACCTATTAAAATATTATAATGGCCTTCCCACCAAGGGCTCTGCTATTATCATCGCCACAGGATTACGAAGATACGACATCCATGCAGTAATGGTAGCCAGTTAAAGGTCCACAATCAGATCCCCGATCACCAGTAGTAGCTTTGAAGTTAAGCCAAGGGCGACGGCTCCGACATAGCCCGCATCATTGACATACCACAAACGCACGCACAGCAGGAAGGGAGCTCATTCCTCCAGTGACCAACGATCGAGACACCGAAGGAGAGATGTGGAGAAATTCCACCAATAGTGCCCAAGAAGACCGAGAGAATTCAGGCATGGTTGCCGCCACACTAGGATTTCCCCCTACATAGCAGAAAGCTCCACATAGGTTAGGAAGACCGCATCCAAGCCAAAACAAAAAGCATGATCCTTGGGGTACCAGAATTGTGTTGCTGCCATCAGAATGTTCTGATCAATGGGTCGGTTGTGCCACAAAGAAAGCCGGCGCAGGTTGAAGGCGTCATAGTCTACATTGTACGAACACATAGCCTCTAAATTTTTAAGATAAGAAGCGAATTCCGCACTTACGAGAAGAGCCATGCTGGAAATAATAAGACAAAAAGCAAGAAATAAGAAAGAGAAAGAGAATGGTGAATAGGTGAAGAAACCTCTCCACTTTCCCCCTTGTTATACTTGAAAAACTTGGCTAAAGATAAGGAGCCAACAAAATCCGGATGGAACACTACCCCATCAAGGACAAAGTGGCTGAAAAAAGTGCAATCAAAGCTTTGGGTTGATTTGATTGGACTGACCTGCCGATAGGCATGATAAGGGGTATGCCGATCGGCATCCCCCAATTTTTAGAAATTTCCTTTTTTTTGTTTTTGTCAAAATCAAAAACTTATTTTTTATTCCAAAAGAATTCAAAAAAATTCTCTCTTTATATTTTTAACTCATCATATTTTAAAATAAATTCTCTTTTAAGTAATTCTAATCCTTTTTACGGTCTCAGCAAATAGTGTAAAAAGTGCATGTAGATTAAGTCATTTAAAGCAAGGATACATAAATAAAATCCCATTCATTACATATATATTCGTCACCATCATTATATTTCTTTGTAAAAAAGCAGAAGCGAAGTAAAACAATGGTACTCGGTCCAAAACCCCACTCTCTCTCTCTCTCTCTCTCTCTCTCTATATATATATATATATATATATATATATGATGCCCCATACTTGTGACGCAAGCGCTTCCCCCGACGGCGAGCTGAGAAGCCTACACTACCTGATCTACATCCTTCCTTAGAAGAATCAAATAGCACAAAACAGGAAGGAACCGGGATCGAATCTCGAATAGGAGCCATTGTAGAAGACACCCAGTCTCAGATGTCCCTCAGCCAGGTAGTCGACACCCGGATATACTGTAAGAAAAATAAAAAGAGCAAATCAGTGAGTCTGAAGCAAAAGAAAATCAGAAAGACAAAAGATAAAGGACAAAGATATACCTTCAGCTGAAGGGCATCCTCCGCCAGCCCCAACCCCTTTGGGTCCATTGTGTTAGGGAGATGTTGCATACTCACTATTCCCCCTCCAGGTAGTCTCATGTTGTATGAAGGAGGATCAAGTCGTAAAAATGGAACCATTGATGTCACTATCGTTGCTGACGTCTATGGACCACCAGTGTTATGGGCAAACCTCACTAACTGACTCGTACCCCTGCTTGAAGTCGTAGGAAGCAGAGGCATACTCACCACATCATAGACGAATGACGACATTATCCATCTCGTCACAAAATCAAGGAAGTCGTAGGTCTCCGTCGTGTCCGTGTACTACGAATATGGCTCGCCAATCATCGTTGCCACCCGAGCCTCCTACTACATCTCTCGAACCTGCCTTATGTACCTCAAGGGCATCGCTGGTGGGACTTCCACCTCATCCTCCATAATCTTTTGGACTACTCTCTCTCCCAAATACCAAGAATAGCCAAACTTGTGTGCTAATAGTTGGCGCATCTGCGTATGCATCTCGATTACCCCTGTGTGCTGATGGCCATCCCCTAGGGATAGAAGGTCACCTGCATTTTGCCAAGATAAAGTCAATACTTACAAAAAGGAAATATAGAGGAAAAGTCTAAAAAGGGAAAAGAATAGATAACCTAGTCGTTCGTCTACAGCCAAGGAAAGAGACCGCTTTGACTGACGGTAGGATTTTTGCCACCGATACATCTAGTTGAAGCCCCCACTGACTCATGACGCAATCTAATCAAACGGGCATTGAGACCAATCACCTCGTAGAACCACGTCTACAAAAAGGACAAGGGTCGTCAATCAGAAGAAATCAAAAAGTAAATAAAAGAAAATTCATAAAGGAAAAATGCAAAAAAAAATACCTCCAAAAGGAACGTGGCATCAGTAAAAGTCTGTCAGTAGCACCGACTGAAATCATCCAAATATGAATAAAGGGTCGCCAAGTCAGGCTCCCCCAGCCAAAGAGAGGGATATTTGAAAAGGCCCTACAGTGTGGTAAAAACTATAAATGGACGACGTCGTCGCTCGACGCCACCAAAAATCCTCCCAACAGTAAAAAAATAAATAAACGATCCATCCGACGAACCTACAGCCCATTGGTCTCTCGATCTCCTGCCTCAGCAAAACCTCTCAAAGAATAGATATACGAATCGAGTATTCTGAGACTATCCGTCCCACATGGCCCAGTGCCGCCTCCACCGTCACCGGTGTCACCCTCAGGGATCGATCCACCTCTATTTGCATCCCCTCGCAGTCTATCCCCAGTAGCTACTGTACATCAATGGGGGTCACTATCATCTCCCCAAAACCCAAATGTATGGTGTGGTTAGTATCCCCCCACCTCTCCCCCAGAGCACATAGAACAGTCGTAGAGCGGGACGTCTTATCCAATGTAGATGCCAAACTACCAAAACCTGTGAAAGAAACCAACCGACGCACTCCCACACATCTCTAAATTCCGTCATCCCCCGAGAGAAAAGACTCGTCGCAGCAATGTCAGATGGTCAAAATAAAAAAGAAGCCTTTTGTCAAAATTTAAAGAAATAAGAAAATGTGAAAAGGAATTCCAAAAGTCACGCATTACTTGCATAACCCTCAGGGTTCCTCACCCTAGATGACGGATGGTACAAAGGTTCGCGAAAAAGAGTACGATTATCACTAACAAGCTCGAACAAGTCAAAAGAGTTCTCGTTACCTAAGGCTAAAGGCACTCTGGCCCGTCACTCCAAATTCTCCCAATCGTCAACCCCTAGCCACGCCATGTGGGTCTCACTGTTAGAGAAATATGACATTTTCAAATCTCAAATAAGGAAAGAATGTAGGAGCATATCGCAGAAGAGAGAAGAAGAAGATAACAAATCTAGAAGGTGTGAAATAAAGAGAATTCACCGCTTTTTACAGGAGGCTAGGGGGTATGCCAGTTGGCAGTCCCCTGACATTCATCAATCGATATTATCCCTTCCCCTTACCTAGGCAGTCCAAAATACCGTGCAACTACCATTTCGCAACCACTACAACATGCCGATCGGTAATCTAAAATTTCGTACAAAAAAGCCAAAAATTTCCAAAAATTTCTCAAAAAATTCCTAAAATTGTCAAATAAATATCGAAACATTTCTTCACCAAGATAATCATTTTTCAAGATTCCAAATCCCTAGTTGTATTAATATCACATTTTATCCCCAGCTCAAACCAGCGCGCCTATAGAGCCCGCCATAACTCCCCAATAGAACCTCTAAAAACCTCATCCTCAACAAAAATCAAACGTTTCCCCAGTAGGGCTACGTAATATCTTATCCATTTTCCCAACAGGAATTCTCGAATCCCTAAAAAATTCCAAATTTTGCCCGAGAGAGCTAGAATCCCTAACTGTACATCTCTCCCCAGCAACACATTCCCTAGCGAAATCCCAAAACCTCAAGTCATTAAACTATTTCCTAAAAGTGGAATTTCCAGACTAAGATTTTTAGCTCTTTTAAAAAAGACATTATCCCCAGATAGATGTCTCTTCCCCAGTAAATTCTACAAAAATGGAAAATATAAAGATACCTAAAAGAGTTATTCCCCACGTTCCCACTTAAGGTCCTCACAATTGACCTCGTCCCTCAGAATTTGTCGCTCTTACTTAAAGTCCTCAAAATTGACCTCGACCTTCATAATTGATCACTCCCACTTAAGGTCCTCAGAATTGACCTTGACCCTCAGAATTGGTCGTTCCCCACTTAAGGTCCTCAGAAATGATCTCGACCCTCAGAATTGGTCGCCCCTACTTAAGGTTCTCAGAATTGACCTCGACCCTCAAAATTGGTTGCTTCTAAATTAAGGTCCTCAGAGTTGACCTCGACCCTCAAAATTGGTCACTCCCTACTTAAGGTCCTAAGAACTGACCTCGACCCTTAAAATTAGTCGCTCCAACTTTACGTCCTCAGAATTAACCTCGGCCCTCAAAATTAGTCGCACTCTACTTTAGGTCCTCGAAATTAAAACCTTCAGAATTGATAACCGCAACTTATGATCTTCAGAATTGACCTCGACCCTCAGAATTGGTCGCTCCCTACTTAAGGTCCTCTGAATTGACCTCGACCCTAAGAATTGGTTGCCCCCATCTTAGATCCTCATAATTGACCTCGGCCTGCAGAATTGGCCATCCCCAGCATCACCTTAAGTCCTCAGAAATGGCCTTGACCCTATGAATTGATCATCCTCATCCTTTTTGGTCCTCATAATCGACCACTTTTCCAAAACATCATGTGGTGTCTATTCCATAGCTTTCGCTTGTTCCAAGATCACCCATCGAGGGGCTCTGTATACACAACATTATACTATCCCCTGATTCTCTCCTTAGGTCCCTAGGACCTCCCCAATTCACTACAAACCCTAGGCCAAACTCCGATTAGTGAACTAGAGGCCATCGGGCCCTCTCGGGCCCCGTTTGACCCTGGTCAACTTCATCATCAGAGAGAAAGATCAATGAATCATTTAAGGGCTCTGATATTCCCTTTCTTATAGTAATAAGCATAACGATTTAGACAAACGAAACATTATACTATCGAAAATCGATCTGGAGGCCACCGGGCGCTCCAGGGCCCTAATTTGATCAACTTTATCATCAGAGAGAAAGTAATGAATCTTTTAAGGGCACTGAAACTCCTTTCTAACGGTCCACCTCATGCATGAAGTGGCATAATCATTCGGACGAATGATCCGTTTTCCCCTCAAAAACTGATCCGGAGGCTACCGAACAATCCTGGGCTCCGTTTGACCAAAGTTAACTCTTCAGCTCAAATGAGATAGAATGAATCTTTAAAGGTCACTGAAGACCCTTTCCAACGATCCGCCCATGCATGAATCATCTTTACGGTATGGATGAATTACTCATTTTACTCCGAGAGGTCACTAAGATACTTTCGAGCCCTTTTTTACCAAAGTCAACTCTTCGTGGAACATCAAAATGCCTCGCATAACCTTTACAAAGATACACCCCGTGCACGATCTGGGCTTAGGATTTGTATGAATAATCCATTATCGTCGAACAATCTCCTATCCAAAGGAACAACGGGTGCTTTCAAGCCCCGTTTAACCCAAAGTTAACTCCCGAACCTGGTAGCAGCCCAAAGGAATCTTGAAGGTATCTTAATTAACTTTCTAACAGTATACCCCCTGCATGATTTGGATTTATGGATTGCATTCTACGATCATTTTTTAGAAAAATCTGCACGAGACAACCGATTGGCAGGTCCATTTTCCTGCCTATCGGTAGTGTGTCTAGGGCCACCTGCTGATTGGCTAGGCTAGGGATATGCCAATCGAAAGTCCCCCTACCCTCTATAAGGAGGGAATGAGCACACTCCCAAGACACCTCAAATCCATCAATATTAGTGATCTCAACAACATTCTTCTGCAATCAGTGAAGTTTCCTTGGAGGAAATTCCTTTTCCACCTTTCATTCCCACAATTCTCATTCCCAATTTAGCAAAAATCTCTTAATCTCTCACCCAACATTCATCCCAACTTGCAAGGAAGTTCATCAAGGATCAAGATCAAGCTTCAAGTCTCCGAAGAAGGTCCAAACATCCTTTTCTCTTTAAATTTATTTATTTTCGCATTAGTTATATAAATTCTCAATTTACCTCTTACTTTAGATCATACACGTTAATACCTTATCCTTTATTATTTATATTGCATATATTTTATTTTATATAAAAAAAACCAAAACAAAGAAAAAGAGGGTTACACCTATAAATTTCGACGGGATTTTTCATCACATTTTCTCAAAATTAAAAATATATTTTCTACACATACATATATATAATAAACCCCCGTTTGAATCTATGGGATAAACCCCACCCTTGTGCCGCATGTGAACTATGTGGACTTTCATGCCTTTATAGGCTACGTAGGCGTCTCGGGCTAAAAATTCGAGATTCGAGTCCTATTTTCTCATTTTCCCATTTCATACATTATTTCATATATATCATATGTATGATTCATATTTTTGTTTTATCTAACAAATATCATCGTTTCATTATAACGATTAATATCTCGATAAGCACGCACATCATATTTTCTAATTATTATTTTGGGAACATTCTTTTGGATGACCTCACTCTATCTTTTTCATGATAGGAGTCGAGTAATTATGATCTCCATTTATATATACACGCACACACATTTCACGAAGAAATTAAGTAAAAAACTAACATAAGTCCGCGTGAGACCGAAAGGGACGACTGGGTGCCTAACACCTTCCCATTCCATAACTTAGCACCCGAACCTCTAAACTATTGGTTTTGTAAGCATCATTTTTTCTTTGATGCCCCTCTCTCAAGGTGGCGATATGTTCTTTTGCCTATTTTGTGCAAAATAGGTTGGCGAGTCTATCTTTTTACATCACCCCACATTGATGATAGCCGATGCATTCCTAGAAAAGGGAGTAAGACCTTCTCCCCCTATCCAATTTCGCGCACGAGTGTTGACCCCGAGATTGAGGAAAACCAGAGGGATAGACACAGTGGTCAAGGATAATAGCTATGGGGGAGACAGGGTGATACTCCATAGGGACAACTTCCAATAGCCTGTTTCGGGTGTGGTGACACTGGTCACATGAAAAATGAGTGCTCGAGTGGCGGCAAGGTAGGTTAGAAAGGCCAGTTTGGTTAGGGGAAACAGGGCAAGGGTGAAAATCTATCCATTTTATATACAGTTTAGTCAAATATCTTATATGTCAAAGTATTTGAGTCATAAACTATTTCAAGCCCAAAAGATTGATGCACGTAGATGTTTATGTGTGAGAGAGTCGTTGCATATTACCTATGGACTTTAGAGATTCGACAACTTTGTGACTTATCCACTTTGAAGACTTTTGTTCTTTATCTACTGAAGAATATCCTTTTGCGTATTGTTTAAACATTTAGCTATTCACACACTCACGTATTTCAGATGAGCATCTTTATGACATAATTTTTGAAATAATACTCGGAGTATGTGTATATGTTTTGAATGAGGATTAAGGTCGGAATTTTGGTTTTAAAAGGAATTTTTGAAAAAATCTCTATGTGATTTCTTGTTGCTCGTTCGCATGATTGATCATTAGCCGAGCGCATGATAACTCGGTTTGTTGGACAAGCCATGCGCACTTTTCAAATTGCCTTGTGAGGACGACCCTGTGACTTTTTAAGTTAGGGTGCACACTGTACAAAATCGTGCACACACCTCAACATGACCCGTGTGCAGGGCCCCGTGACTTTTCAAGTTGGCGTGCACACTGTCCAAAACTGTGTGCATGCCTTAACATACCCACATGACGGAGATGTTTTTTCAAAAAATGGTATAAATATACCTTATTCCCTTCAATTCTTTCAACACTTTTTTCTCACTTTCAAATATACTTACTTTTAGGATATTTTCATTTTGAGGGAATTATTTTCTCTCCCTATTTTGAAATTGAGTGTTCAAATCAATTTTGGTGAGATTTTTAGATCGACTCTTAGATCTATTTATGAGAGATGTTTTGAGAGGAATAATTGACAATTAATCTTTGTTTACATATAACTCTACTTTAATCCACATAATGTACACTTCGAGATCTAAAAGAAGGAGCTCGATATAGTTTAGAATTCAAGCATGGTGTGGACTGAGGATAAAGAATGGACTTTCATGTTCAATCGATGGAGATTCGATTAGATCTCTTGTTAGAATGAGGTAAAGTCCCGACATTCATAAACAATTTCTTGTGAGAGCATGAGAGATAATTATATTCTTACGTTGTGTAAAAGTTCTTTTCAAATCTAATGAAAAACTAGGTCACACCAAGGTTTTTTACCCATAGGTTGGGTTTTTTCCTTGTATAATCGGTGTTGTGCGATTGTTTTTTTTTATTTGATTGCTTGATTATGCTTGTATACTTGCAAGTTCATCCAGATCTAATGGTTAAAATCAAAATTACTTAGATCTAGGTATTAATTGGAACATAACTTTTAAAATTGGGCAAATTTGAATTAGAAACCTATTCACCCACCTCACTCTAGGTTTATTACTAGTATTCACACACATATATTTTCATAGGATCAGTATCGCTTTAGGTCCAACAATCAATAGCAGCAGAGGTAGGAGCAATTTCCATCACTTGTAGCCTCGAGGTAGTAAGCACCAATGGCACTTCCAGAACCACCAGTCGTAGCACCTCGATCAGGGTTTACTAGGTGGGACTTAGGGATGAGTCACACTTATTCAGGTAGTTCATGCTTTGCTTTCTATTCATGTCTCTTTAGCCATGGTTTTTCTTTATATGGAGGCTCCACATTCATTTATTGCATGACATTTCATGGGTATCTCGGGGATGATTTTAACTCCATGCGCTAGATTTTTATTTATAACTACTCTACTAGGTGTATCCACTCGTATTACAAAGTTTTGTAATGGTATAGGCACTGATATTGGTATTCTACAGTTTGTAGATAATTTATTAGTTTTAGAAATCCTTACTTACGATGTTATATTGTGGATGGATCGGTTGTTACCTATTATACTCGGATTGATTGTGTAGGTAGAGCCACTAAAAGAAAAATACCTTTTTATGACAGTTTTAATAATGGCTTTATGACATTTTTAAGAAAATTATCATTAAAGGTATAATACTATTACTAACATGACATATTATTTATAAATTGTCATTATATATTTATTAGTGTTAATATTCATGACAATTTAAATATAAGAGTCATATTTAATTGTACATATTATGCATGTTGTTAATACAAAACCTATATACATACATGACTAATGTGTGATATATGATGGTTTTTATTTTCCTAAATAAAAATTGGATGCGCATAAAAGAAAAAAAGAGGCGGTCTTCCACCCTCCCTCTAATATTAGAATGTATTTTTTTCTTGAGGCTTTCTCCACTCACCCCCAAATTCACACCGACAACCATAAGCGACCCAACATTCTTCACAAAAAATTGGCATTGAATTTTTTATACTAGTCACGAGATGTACTTGGATGCTAAGTCTATACCAAATGGTGGGGCCAACCATGTATATTTTATTGATGAGGAGACTATTATGTATATAGATATGTTCCCAGTAGTTCAGGAGTTCTTTAATGTTTTTAATGGGATTATGCGTTTAGCACCTAATAAATAGATTGATTTTGTTATAGATTTATCGCCAGGCATGAAGCTGATAGCTAGAGAACCATGTCGTATGGAATTTATGGAGATGAAAGAGCTTAGAGATGATATTAACTAGCTTCTAAAGGAAGGTTTTATTTTTCATAGAACTTCACCGTGGGGTATGCCGATTTTGTTTGTGAAGAAAGAGGATGGATTTTTTAGAATCTATATCGACTATCACTTGATGTATAAGGTGGTGCTAAAGAACAAGTACCCGCTACCGAGGATTGATGATTTTTAGATCAGTTGGAGGGAGCATTTTTTTCAAAGATGGATTTACGATCTGGTAATCATCAACTGGGGGTACAAGGGGAGGATGGGCCTAAGACAAATTTCTTGACTTGTTATGGGTGTTATGAGTTCTGAATTATGTCTTTTTGGTTGACTAATGCCCCATCAATATTGATGGACTTGATGAATAGGGTGTTTTGACCGTATTTGGATAAGTTCATTATTGACTTCATTGATGATATTATTATCTACTCACGGACATATGAGGAGCACACCAGATATTTAAACATTCGATTGCAGATGTTGAAGGAGCATAATCTATGTGCGAAGTTATCTAAGTGAGAGTTTTGGAAGAGGAGAGTCAAGTTTTTGGGACATGTTATGTCAGATAAGGGACTATCAGTGGATCCTAGCAAGGTGACTACCGTGTTAGATTGCGGATAGCCCATGACACCTATTGCGATCCACAACCTTTTAGGTTGGCCAATATTATAGGAGATTCACCCATGGTTTCTCAAAGATAGCAAGGTCGATAACTGAGTTAACAATGAAGGGTGTGATATTCTTTTGAACCGAGAAATGTCAGCATGCATTCAAGACTCTCAATGAGGAGTTGAACTCTACACCAGTTCTTGCCTTACCTAGGAGTGGAGTGGAGTTATTGGTTTACATCGATGATTATCTCTATATATTATATGACTCTCGAAAGTTGGTTTACCTAGTGTTGAAAATTTTATCAAATACCGCAAGTGCACGGCTATTATAGAATAGTGAGTGTAAGTATGGGTCGAACCCATGAGGATTTGTCAATTTTAATTTTTAAAAGAATTGCAACTGTCCAACTAGATAAAATGGGATAAGGAATATGTACTAAACCAAATAAAAGCAACTATGATAAATGAGAGTAACGCGAGAGATTTGTAAACAATTAGGAAATAATTAGGATTCGGGATCCATTTATCACGTAACTAATATTGCACACTAATTTAATGTTGTCATTCCCTTTTTATAACTCAAATTAAACCGACTCTCATCGCGTTTAATTCGGAAAATATGACGATTTTGTTCAAAATATTTTAAACGTCTCTACTAGACGGCTAAAATCCATATTCCCATAAAAAATACAAGTTTTAAAATTTGCAAATGTATTTAAGCATGGACTATCAAAAAATTCAAAGTGCAAGCATAATCCATCAAAAATTACTATTTTTAAATCTTAAAACTTGATTTGACAAAAAATTTTGAAGGTTCTAAAACAAACTCTCGTGTCATTTTAAAATAAATACCCAATCTTTAATAACAATTAAAACAAGTAGGGAATAGACAACAATCAAATTAACATGACAATATTAGCTAACTATGATAAACTTCACCCTAATCCTAATAAATAATCAAGCTATCATAATGAATGAGAAAATGGAAGAAGAAGAAGAAGAAGAGATTTCCATTAATAAATCAAACTTAAAATAATTCTCTTACAATAATCTTCAATCCTCTAAAAACTTGTCCCTCAAATTGACTACAAGCTCTCAAAATTACTCTACAAATCTCTCATTGTTCTACACACGAAATAATGAGCCCCTAAGGGTTCTATTTATAGGCTTAGGGTGAGGCATTAGGGTTTTGCGGAACTCTTCAATTCCCACCTCTTCAATTTCCCCCCTTCAATTTCCCCCCACTCGAAAAATCTTCTTTTTGCTTGCTGAACATGCATGCCAAATTTCGTCCTCACAAGTGTAAAAATAGCATTTTTTCGAACGATCGTAAAATTCAGCTTTTTCACGCCTTTTTCAAGTTGATCATCAATTTGCACCAAATTCCATAATTACCTGCAAGAATTTCACTAGGCAACTTTTTTCACAAATTAGCATAAGAATATAATTGCCATTTTAACTGTGAATTCAAGCATTCTTGCATTTTTTCACAAATTGACTTAAAATTGCCATTTTAACTGTGAATTCAAGCATTCTTGCATTTTTTTTCCCTTTTTAATAAAATGATCCTAAAAAATTATTAAATAAAACAAAATGGGACTAACAAGGTATAAATTTGGGTATAAAATATACAAAATAATGCACTCATCACCTAGTAGTGGAGTGGATTCATATGCCTCTCAAAAGTTGACACCGCATGAGGTTGATTATCTGACTCATGACTTGGAGTTGGAGGCTATTGTATTTGTATTACATGCATGGAGGCATTGTCTTTGGGGTAAGAAATTTAGACTCTTCAGCGATCATAAGAGTATATAGTATTTGTTCACACATAAATATTTGAATATGAGGCAACATAGATGGTTAGATTTTATAAAAGATTACCAGTTCACGATCCACTAACATCCAGGGAAGGATAATGTAGTAGTAGACACATGAAGCCAATGACTCAATTTTAGTCTATCAACTCTTCATTTAGGATAATGGGGTTCAGTGGAAATAATTGGTGAGTTCACCAAATCCTTTATGACAATGTTCAAAATGACTCTAAAGATTCTGATACGGGTGATCTGGATACACTCTCGAGACATGATATATAAAGAGAAGGTGGTGGAACTCCTTGTTACCTACATGACTTTCTTTTTTATGGGATCCGATGGTGGATTGCATTATAAGGGTAGATTGGTGGTACCCTTAAATGAGGAGTTGGGAAATGTTATTATGAAGGAGACTCGTAGTTTAAGGTACATCTGAGAGGTGATAAAATTCACCAAGATATGAAATGATAGTATTGGTGGGATAGCATAAAAAGAGATGTGGAAAAGTTTATGTTCGGATGCACCACTTGTCAGATGGTGAAACTGGATCATCAGAAGTCGTCCCACATGTTGTAGCCTCTACTATCTTTAGTGAAAGTTGGATATTATATTGATGGATTTCACTAGGGGTTTACCTCTGACGCCCCATCAGCACCATTCTATTTGGGTCGAGTCGGCTTGATTTGATACTTTGGAGGCTTGGCTTGTGTTCTCCCAAAAATTATATGCTTTGGGGAAGAATCGAACCCAAAGCCATTTGGTCTTCTTCCTAAGCTCTAACCAAAATATTTTTAAATCTTCATTTGACCTCCAAACTTAAATATTTTTCCAAAGTACGTGTAAAAATGTAAAATAAAAATTATTAATTCAAATTAAGGGTCATAAAGAATTAGAAAATTAATATTTTATTCCTATTTGCATTTTAGCCACCGAACTTCATATTTCACTCGTTTGAACTCGGAATTAAACCAAATTTCAAAGAGAACTTTATTTAAACCGGATAAACACTTTAAAATTAATTTTAGTCCCATAAAGTTTCTGAAATCATATTTTACCCACCCACCCACCCAAATTAACTCGAATTTTCATTAAATTTGCGTTTCCATTCTAAAATACTAAAATGACACTAAATTCTTATTAAATATGATACAATGGGACTAAAAAGGCCTAAATTTGTATATAAATAATACGAAATTATGCACTCATCAGTGATAACTAACCCGCTATATGAAGGTGGCTCACTTTTTGGCCCTTCGTACCAATTATTAGACTGGGCAGTAGCATAGTTATTGTTGAGATTGTTTGATTACACGAGGTTCTATTATTGATAATTTCAAATCATGGCCTTACTTTTGTGGCCTTTTTTGGAAGAGTTTGTAGTAGTCCACGGGGACTCAGTTGTACCTTACTATGACTTACCATCCACAAATGTATGGCTAGACATAGAGGGAAAACCAAGTTTTGGAAGACTGCTAAGAGCATGTATGATATATTTCAAAGGGAGTTGGGGGTACATTTACCATTGTTAGAGTTTGCGCACAATAATTGTTATCAGAAGTCCATGTTTGTGGCACCTTAAATGGCACTTTATGGGCAACCGTGCCTATCACTAGTATATTCTTTGTACCTAGGCGAGAGTAGACTTTTGGGGCCGAAATTCATCCAAGAGACGACATCAAATATTAAGTTAATCATAGAGCAGATTAATACCGCCCATTATAGATAGAATAATCACGCGTATTTGAAGAGAAAACCTATAAAGTTTGAAGTGGGGAGCAAGTACTACTTCGGATTTCCCTTATGAAAGGGGTAATGCACTTTGGGAAGAAAGGGAAATCAATGTCATGTTATATTGGGTAATTTATGATTATAGAAAAAGGTGGGGAATGTTGATTACCATTTAGAACTTCCAAATCATCTTGATCGGGTTCATAACGTGTTTTACGTTTGTCTACTTTGTACATTTTTTACATCCTAAGGTTGCCTATCAATGCATTGATTTGGGTGAGATTGAGTTAGATTCAGATACTTATTATAGCGAGGAGCCCGTGAGCATGTTGGATAGGAGGATTCAAAGGTTATGTTTTAAGGATATACCTGTAGAGGGGGCTCGAAGGTAACCCCGAGATTAGGGTCAAATTCCCAATTAGCAACATTGTTCGAGATTAAGCAACCGAGGCACCTCAAGCGTGGCAACTCAGCGAGGCAGCTTGACGCGGCAGCTCATATTTTAGCTTGTTGTATTAGTCACATTGTATTTTTATTATTGATTTCTGTAAGCTTTAACGGTTGTAATAACGTAACGATAATAACAAAAGAGTTCGTATGAGGTCAAACGGTACTTGCGAGAGACCAGGCTTGGCAGGGCCTGGGAGAGCTTTCATGCTCTATCGAATGACCTCACTGTTGGAACTTTAGAGGGACCTGGTTTGGAGGATTGAGAAGTAAGGCACCGTTGGGACTTGTCCTGACCATCTTAGATACACCTGGTAAAACACCAAAGGACCCTGACCGTGGAACCTCAAGCGGAGCAGCTTGGAGTTCCATCGGGCGTTGAGTCATAAACCAAGTAGCCCTCTACTTAATGTCACACCTACTATAGGTGATGTCACTAGCCAGCTAAACAATGTCAGACTTGCACTTGAGTAAACCACCGTGGTATTTGGGGCTGTCAGGCAGTTGGTAAGCCACCTCTGCGACAACAGCCCCCTGACACACAGTGGTTAGGCAAAAGGCATGTCTTGGCATTTAATGTTTATGACGTGGAGACAACTAGTGCATCAGGCATTTAATGTTGTGACATAAAGTATGAGGGATGTCTTTCATAGTCTTAAATGACTGAGTTGCCTCGGGGGTGGTGTGGGGGGCTATTTGAGGACCCCAACCACCTCTGAGAAAAGGGGATCCCTTTTGATAATTGAAAAGAGTTATTGCAAACTAGAGAGTTCACTGACTCACCATTGTCATTTATTACGAAGCTTTTAATACTTGACAGAGATTCTTGAGGGTGTTTTGTGTGTTTCTACCTGCCCGCCAGGGTGTATCTAGGGTGCTTACTTCCCTCTCCCTCTAGCTAAGCCACTTCTAAAGTCCATTATTATTACCTGAGTTATACACGAGAGATTTTGGGAGTTTAATCTGAGTTTACCTTCATTGGGTTCATGTTTATATGTTCTGTCATTAATCCTAAGCTTTAACCAACTGACTTATCATTACCATACTCAATAGGGGGTCACGCCTCCATTTATAATCTAAAGTACCCTCTTACATTTGGCGACTCTGCTGGGGAGGCATCCTTCTAGGGAAGGAGTATGGCGCAGGATAATGCTACTAGAAGACTCAATTTCGATGACATACAGCATAATGAAGAACAGGCTGCGAGGGAGCAGGAGGCCCTAAGAGATGGGGCTCCTCGAGTAGAGGTACCGCTGGCTCCAACAACGATAGGCGTCCCAGGGACTGCACAACCTTCCACGAGCGCGGGGTTGGGACCTGCCCAGATGGCGCTCCTCATGAGCAAGTTTTACGAGTTTTTGCAAACCCCAGTAGCTTCAACTACGCTAGGAGGATTGGAGACTAATGCCTTCGTAACACCAGGAGTGGACCCAGGGGCCCCACCAGGGGCCGGCATTACAGGAGCGGTCCCAGCAAGTGTACCCTCTGTTGTGAACCCAACTGTGAGCGGCTCAGGAGTTTCAACGGCACAACCGATAACGTTCGCTCCGGTTGCAACAACCGCTCAACCGTCGGCCCCGTTGCAGGTGGCCCCAGTAACCTCGCCCTTGGAAGAGATGAGAAAAGAGATGCAGAAGGAGATGCTGAAGTTCATGCAGTCTTCCTCGCAGGCTGTGGGCGAGGTGGCAGCGGTCTACGACGACTTTCGGACACCTTACCCCCAGGAGTACAACGATGAACCCTACTCGAAGGACTATATTCCCCCTACCTTTGAAAAATACTCAGGGAAGGGTGGGAACCCGAAGGAACACATTAAGCGTTTCGTTGAACACTTAGGAGCGCACTGCAATGACAAAAAGCTTAGGCTGAGGGAGTTTTCCAAATACCTGACTGATAAAGCATACACTTGGTACTCTCATCTGCCTCCCAATAGTGTCTCCACGTGGGAGGAGATGCATGTATTGTTTGTCCTAAAGTTCTTCTTGGCAGAAGATGAGTTCACCCTAACCCAACTTGGCAGGGAGAGGCAAAGGCCAGGAGAAGAGGTAGTGGCCTATATTCGAAGGTTTAAGGAAAGATCTCTCGACGTGAGGGAAGAAGCTAAGGAGGCCAGGTTACTACATATTTGTGCTGAGGGATTACTTCCTGAGTATATCTGTCACCTGATCAATGAGACACGCGAGGGAACATTTTCAGCATTCTTAAAATCCGCAAGAAATATATCTTTGGTGGTGCGGCCTAGCCCGATAGTAGCTCCCATGGTGTTCAGACAGCCGATATAACCCATCGGGGGAAGGTCTCAGGCCCCACGGGTGGGATATATCGAGAGGGAAGATGGGGGCAAGGCCCAGAGGAAGGACAACAAAAGAAAGTTCGAAAGAGATAGAGAAGACCCGCCACCGTTACCCTGTACGGTGGAGGAGGCTGTGAGTTGCTATAACGCAATGGTCCAAGGTGGAACGGTTTACGAACCAAAGGGTGTCCCGGTGGAAGAGCCCGACGCGGCAACTAGGGCCAATCCCAAATATTGTCAGGTTTATCGAAAGGTCCAGCATCCAACAGAAAGCTGCTTCACGCTGCGAAGAATCATCGACAAGTACATGAAGGCGGGAACATTACAAATCCCCCCGCAGAACGTTAACAATAACCCACTCCCGGCACATGGGGCCAATGTAGTAACGTCCTACGATAAGGAGGCAGAGCGGGAGAGGGGAGGGGAAACAATGGAGTTCGATAAAGCACTGGAGCATTGCACTAGGGGAATGGCTAACGTAGTTCTGGCTTATGATGAAGCAAGTGCTAGGGACGTAGAAGACGCCTACAGCGTTGAGGGCGAGGAAACGGACCCAGTCATAGAATATAGCGCAGTTTCAAAATCTCCAAAGTTCACTTGGTTCTTCGACCAAGTGGGAATCCCAAAAGAGAGCAGAATGGAGATAACGCAGGCGATCTTGGATATTGCAAGAAGAAATGCAGTCCCCTCGCTAAGGTGGAGGGGACCCATGGCTAGGCTGGTAAAGAAGTTCCTATCAGAGGTAACGTTCAGCGATGCGGATAGAGCTGTAAGGTTCCCCCATAATAGGCCCCTGTATGTAACGGCCAGTATTAACGGGATTAGCTTTGCCAGGACTCTTATGGACGGGGGTGATTCCATCAACATTATGCCAATCAACTCCTTCCACGCGGCTAATATTCCGGAAGAAAGGTTGGTTGCCATGCCCTTGGTAATCTCGGGCTACGATAATCAATCTTCCAAATCCATCGGGTATGTAAACGTGGGAATAGTAATGGGAAATCTGAGTTCCCATATCAAGTTCCATGTAATAGAAAGCGCAACTTCCTATCATTTATTAATAGGGAGAGTATGGATGCATAACCAAGGGTTAGTTCCCTCAACGTACCATCAATGTGCTAAGGCGAATATCAAGGGGACAGAGGTAACTATTAGGGCAACTAAAAGGCCTTTCGCTATCGAAGAAGCACACTTAGTGGATGCAGCCTTCTATACAGAGCTCGAAGAGGACGTGCGGGTCCTAATAAGGAGAATGGAGGGAGCATGGGTCCCCTCGATTAGAGAAAGAATGGGACCTTTAAATGAGAGTGGCGAAGGGAAGGGGATCGAGGAAGCATATCGGGCGGTCCCTCGACCCCAGAACACCTCGAAGCAGCTCAAAGAAAAGATGAGACCCAGGACAGACCCAGGCGAGCACGAGGACCAACGACAAAGCGTGTTAAGTCATTTTTCAGGGGAAAGGATCGCTGAGGCTTCCAGAGAAAGGAAGAGAAAAGCCGTAGCAATAGCTACCAGCAGGCAATGCAAGAAGATTATTACTGAAGAGGGAAAAGTGGTGTACCGCTTGTAATGGTGTGAACGGGCGGCCGAAAAGACTGACAATGAGGTTGACCCGATATATGAGTGTTTTTTAGTGGATCAACGGGGGCAGTGTATGGTGATAGACAACTACAGCATACAAGAGTTCATAAAAGATGTCGCCGAAGAGCCAGACTACATGAGAGACCAACCAAGGTCCCAGGCACAAGAGTTGGAGCAACTAAACCTAGCAGGAGAAGGGGAAGACCCAAGGCCTATCTTCATCTCGAAAGATCTTGTTAAGGAGAAACGAGAAGCCTTGGTTGACCTAATTCGGGAGTTCATAGATGTCTTCGCATGGAAGTACACTGAAACGGAAGGACTGGATGAGGAAGTGAGCTGCCACAAGTTGAACGTGATCCCTTCGGCTATTCCAGTAAAGCAGGCAACAAGAACGTACAAGCCTGAAATAGATTTAAAGATTAAAGAAAAGGTCCAACGCTTGTTAGCAGCAGGGTTTATCAAGCCTATACAACACCCCCTCTGGCTATCTAGCATTGTGCCAGTAGGGAAGAAAGACAAAAACCAAATAAGGATCTACGTGGATTTCAGAGACTTGAATAGGGCCTGCCCTAAGGATGAGTTTCCCCTACCCTCCATCGACAGTTTGATAGACGCCACGGCTGGTCATGAGATGTACAGCTTCATGGATGGATATGTGGGATACAATCAGATCAAGATGGACCCTTCTGACGCAGAGAAAATAGCATTCAGAACGCCGTTGGGCAACTTCATGTACAAGGTAATGCCGTTTGGACTCAAGAACGCCGGAGCTACGTACCAAAGAACGATGATGGCCATTTTTCATGACTTCTTCCACAAATTTATGGAATTCTACGTGGACGACTTGGTCATCAAATCGAAGAAGGAAGAGTCCCATCTAAACGATTTAAGGAAGGTGTTTCCTCGGTGCAGGAGGTACAAGTTAAGGATGAACCCGTTGAAGTGTGTCTTCGGGGTAACAAGTGGTAAGTTTTTAGGCTTCGTGGTTAATCGGCAAGGGGTACAGATGGACCAGGACAAACAGCGGGCAATCCTGGAAATGTCGTGTCCAAGAACGGCGAAGGAGCTGAAAAGTTTTCTTGGTAAAGTCTCCTACCTTAGGAGATTTGTGCCTGGATTGGCCGAAATAACACACCCACTGATGCAGCTGCTACGAAGGAACACGAAATTCAGATGGGAAGAGGTTCACCAGAGGTCCCTCGTTGGGCTGAAAAAGCTGCTCGTATCACCACAAATCATGGTTCCTCCTCAGGCGGGAGCCCCGTTGCAGCTATACCTCACATCCACCATGAGGTCCGTTGGAGCTCTGCTAGCACAAGAAGTAGACGGGCAAGAACGACCGGTTTACTACCTCAACAGAAATATACATGGGCCAGAAATTAGATATACTAGCTTAGAAAGGCATTGTTTAGCCCTGGTCTTTGTAGCACAAAAACTTAGGCACTATATGCTGTCTTTTACCATTCATATTGTAACTAGATGTGACTCAATTAGATATTTACTCGCAAAGACTATATTGATTGGTAGGGCAGCTAGATGGTTCCTCATTCTCTCTGAATATGACTTAAAATGCGTGGTCCCTCGCACAATCAAAAGCCAGGCGTATGCTGACTTATTGGCTATCTTCCCTTCAGGAACCTTTGAGCCACCTAGGGAAGACATTCCAGGAAATGATCTGCAGGCCAATTACCTGGATGCAACTGAGGAGGAATGGACGATGCAGTTCGACGGATCTTCGGCAGAAAAGAAGGGAGGAGCAGGGGTTGTTCTTTCAAAAGGGATGGAAGAGATTTGCCTTTCCTACAAACTAGATTTCCCTTGCTCTAATAACGAAGCAGAGTACGAGGCATTGGTACTAGGGCTTCTAGAGGCTCTTCGGAGGGGAATCCGTTCACTCTGCATTAAGGGTGACTCAAACTTGGTAATTCAGCAGGTAAACGGAGAATATACGTTGAAACACATGAGCCTGGCGCCCTATCGAGCAATCATTCAAAGGCTCCTCAACCAGTTCCATCGGACCAAGATCAGGAGACATCCCAGAACGATGAACCGCCATCCCGACGCCTACGCCACTATTGCCCAGAAGATGATAATGAAAACCAATGAGACTACAGTTGTGATCCAACGAAGAACAGCCCCTTCGGTAGTACAGTCAATACTACCAATGGAGGAAGAAGTGGGTTGAAAAAGGGATATTAAGATACAATTGGAGTCTGGTGAGGGGGCGATGGGGCTAAGAGAGTTAGCCCAATATTTTACATGCTAGGGGAATCTCTATTTTAGAAATACAGGAGGATGGCTATTGAGATGCGTTAGCCCAGAGGAGGCCGAGCAAATATTGAAGAAGACGCATAACGAACACTGCGAAACGATCGAGATACCTCTATACAGGAGAATTCAAAGGGAGGGGTATTTCTGGCCTAGAATGAAGCAAGATGCGGCAGAGCTACAACGGAAATGTAATAAGTGTCAGTTATTCTTCGAAGCAGCTGAGTGCCATTTTATTGAAGCTCAAACGGACTGGAGGCAGCCCTACATCGACTTCATTCAGGAGGGGGTTGTCCCAACGGAGAAAATAGATGCAATGGGTCTGAGGCGAAGGGCTCCAAGGTTCTACGTCCAGGAGGGGCATCTTTATCGAAAGGGGTACTTTAACAGGCCCTTGCGATGTGTCACAAGGGAAGAAGCAGTAGAGGTCCTCAAATAAGCGCACGATCCAGCACATATAGGAGGTGCCAAGCTGTATGATCAGTTGATGACATTGGGGTACTATTGGCCAACAATGGATAAAGACTCTGCTGAGTTTGTTCGAAAATGCAAGGCTTGCCAACTTCATGGGAATATGATCCATGCCCCATCAGCAGACTTCCACTCTCTATCAACGCCCTATCCATTTCATACTTGGGCGTTCGACCTAGTGGGGGCAATCCACCCCTCTTCGAGAGGCAAGATATGGATACTAGTAGCAACAGAATGTTTCACAAAATGGGCCGAGGCAATACCACTCAAACGGGCAACGGCTGGGGTGGTGAGAAACTTCATCAGAGAATACATCATTTGCCGTTTTGGGATCCCAAAAGTAATTCTCTCGGATAATGGGACCCCCTTCGTCAATTCTGAAGTAACAATGCTCACGGACAAATACTCCATTGTTCATCACACTTCAACGGTGGCATACCCAAAGGGAAATGGTCAGGCCGAAGCAACTAACAAAACCCTGATTAATATTTTGGACAAAATAATGGAAGACTTTCCACGGGCGTGGGATGACAAGATACCAGCTGTCTTGTGGGCCTATCGAACAACCAAGCGAAAACCCACAGGATACATGCCGTTCTCTCTTGTCTATGGGGCTGAGGCAATCCTCCTAGTAGAATTGGAAGTTCCCTCTGCCCGTTATGCCTTGAGAAGTAGCATGCTCCCTAACAGTAGACATGTACAGCTGGAAGCGTTGGATGAGCACAGAGATAACTCGATGCAAAACTTTCAAATATATACGAAACAACTCTCCAGGGCATATGACAACTTGGTGAGACCATGGAAGTTCATGGAAGGAGACCTCGTATTGAAAGCGGCAGTAAAGCACATCAGGGGACTTCCTCTACCAAAGTTCGCAGCCAACTGGGAGGGACCTTACGTTGTGAAGGAAGCGCATGACTCAGGTTATTGCTTAATTTCGAAGTTAGAAGAAGACAAGCCATTTAAGATTAACAATAAGTGGCTGAAGGTTTATCATGTGTAAAACAACCAAGTTTGAACTGATGTTATGACTAGATATTGTTATAAATGTACAAGTTTCGGGTGACATTTTTTTTAGAATAATGGAAGAATTGCAGAAATACAAAACTCTATAGCACACAACAGGAGTCACAACACGTGAATGGATTGAAAAGTATATGTTCTTCATTCATAAACAATAGAGCATTACAAAATTTCTTTTGGGAGCTATTGCCCAAGAATTACATAGACAAAAGCAGTAAAGGATCTGTATACAAGAAGTAACTACTCTAAAAGAAAAGATAAATCTGTGGAAGAAAAAAAATCTCCAGGCAGGCCCGAAGAAGCTGCTGTGAAAGACCGTTGGGCATGAATGGAAACCTCCAGCCTCGTTTGCACTTGCGTACGTTCGATCAGGAGTCTCTCACGCTTCAGTTTGGCCAGACACAAATCTTCTTTGGCATCCTTCACCTCTTGATCCACTGCTTCCAAAAGAGGTGCCAATGCGACCAATCTAGCTTCCTCAGCTTGCTGGTCCTCCTGGTGCTTTCGTAACACCTCCCTCTGACCGATCAGTTGCTGGTTCTTCAAGGTCTTCAGATACGTTATAAGCCAGTCAAAACGGAAACCATCACGTCCCAACTCCTTCAGAAAACCCAGAAATTGGTTAAGAAGGGATCTGGTAACACTTGCAGTAGGGGTACCGACAATTTCAGCAACAACGATCGCCATGCCTTGCAGTCTGTGACTCATCACATGAATATTGGAGCGCAGGAAATCTGGTGTAAAGGTCTCAGGATGACGATTCACCAGTTTCTCGATCACCAAGCGATGGTTGACAGGCATTTGAGGAGACTGTCGAAGCACCATGAGGCAGAACGCATGAGGAGCCAGGTCGGGAAGAGGCATCTCGCAACCAGACTCGCTCTCGGCTGCAGCACCAGTCGTAGAACCTTGATCATCATGAATAGAATTTTCCGAAACATCAGGTTCTCGGAAGGGCGAGCCTACAGGTGAGAGAACTGGGGGCGAATTTTCCCGAGCAACCTGAAAAGAAAAAGCCCAAATAATGGAATTATGAATAAAAACTTAACAAGTGTTTTCGTTGTTAAGTCACCGTTATAAGGTGGAGTTTGTGAAAAAAATCTTAACAAGCGCTTTCGTTGTTAAGTCACCGTTATAAGGTGGAGTTCATGAAAAATCTTAACAAGCGCTTTCGTTGTTAAGTCACCGTTACAAGGTGAAGTTTGTGAAAAAATCTTAAGAAGCGCTTTCGTTGTTAAGTCACCGTTATAAGGTGGAGTTTGCGGAAAAAAAAATATTAACAAGTGTTTTCGTTGTTAAGTCACCGTTATAAGGTGGAGTTTATAAAAAAAAAAAAAAACTTAACAAGTGTTTTCGTTGTTAAGTCACCGTTATAAGGTGGGGTTTATGAAAAAACTTAACAAGTGTTTCGTTGTTAAGTCACCGTTATAAGGGGGAGTTTAAGAACAATCTTATGAAAAATCATAAGATGGAGATTATGGAAAATCTTAACAAAAGATAGCAAGGAAAATATACCTCAGTCACAACGGGAGCATTTGAGGCAGCCACAGGGACAGGAACCGTTGGGGGAGAGATTATTACCCCAGAAGCCATAATGGGGTCCCTGGACGCAGAAGCCTCCACGCTTGTCAAAACCTGATCACCCGTATAGGGCACAAGGGCCAGCATATTGGGTTCATCATGGGAAGACACTGAGCCCTCAAACAAAGCCACATCAGGAGGAGCTGTAAACACACCAACCTGGGCCCTCACTGCAGGAGTTGGTGCAAGATCGGGAGAAAACTGTGCACAAAGCCAAATGTTAGTAAAGAAGAATGAGCACAGAAAATATGAAGAATACCCCTACGTGCTACTTACCTCAGTTATGATACTAAAAAGAGGAATGGCAGTTAGAGGTCTCATCAGCGTCGTTGGAAGAAGAACGCTTGCCAACAGCGAGGACATTTCAACCTGGGGTGCACAGAAACACCTCAGTGTTCAGTAGGCCAAATAAGAAAAGAATGGGACCAAGGAAAATAACAAACAAATTAAAGAGGAAACCATACCTCGGGTCCACTCTCCTCAATAGGAACAATGGGCAGAGGACCTCAGGTGAGGCCTGTAAATCAGAAGGGACCAAGGGTGTTATCTCGGGATGTGCCACTTCGGGCAGGGTTACCACTTCAGGCGAGGAATCACTCGCAGGGTCAACGGCATCACCTCCCATAATTACCTCCCTCGCACGTTGGCTGACTCCACGGCGAGAATACGTAAGCCCTGTCATGGGGGAACGGGGAGGAGTCACATCGGTATGAGATGCACCGAAGCGTCCCCCCACAAAAGGGCTCACGGGAGGATTGGAAGGGTCTGGTCTTTCTATTTCAGCTCCCTGCACCACAATTGTCAAAAAAAAAAGAGAAGGGAAAATATATGTATAAGTAAAGATAGTCCTCCTTAAGCAAAAGGGTAATAATAACTAAATCAGGTATACATACCTCCGATTCAGAAGGAGAATGAGAAGACACGACCACGGGCGAAGAGGGAGGAGTAGCAGCAACTGAGGGGGCAGGGGTGGATTGCACCTCAGGGGTCGAGTGTACCTCAGGAGTCCATTTCTTCTGGGACTTGGTGCCCAGAGTCTTCTTCCTCGAGCCAGTTGCACTAATACTGACCCCTTGAGGAACCTTGGAACTCTTCCTCTTCCTAGCCGTTGGCTCTGAAGGATCCACCACCACCGTGGGAAAATAAACGGAGGAGGGGACAACAACGGCATGCCGTTGATACTCGGCATTTATTCGTTCTAGCTCTACTTGGGCCTCCCTCCTTACACGCTCAGCCATCTCGACAGGCATGGGAGGTGAAACGGAGGCTATGGGAAGAGCCGCTACAGGAGTTTTGGGATTTTGGGACTTCCACTTGGATGACCCACTCTGGGCCATTTTTTCCCTCTTGGCAGGTGGTGGAGAAGCCCCCTCGTGGGTAGTAGCTGCAGTAGAGGGGGCAGCCTTCTTCGAAACAGCAAGAGTCCTCGGTCTTGGCGTTGCAACTGGAACCATGGGGCAAAGTGGGGGAAGCTCGGTAGGAGGTGCTTTATGGGTTGAACTTGGGGGGAATTCTATCCCAAGCACAGAGTTGCCTTTTAGCCCCAACTCTAGGGCAGAGAATGAAGAAACGGGAGGGTACACCGGCTCTCCCTCAATGAACTTAGCAATTTTAGCTAGTTGTTTTGGCCAATACTTGGTGTCAAACAAAGGGGTCACATCCCCATGCCTAGTAATACTGGGAATGGTGACACGCCCAGCCATTGTTGAAGATATCCCCCACGCAGCAGTCGAAGAAAACAAGGAGCATGCCTCGCCAAAGGAGACCTTGGGGTTTGATGATTGGAAAACTGGACGTGGCACCCCCTGGTCAAACCCAAACTGACGGCTGCATCGGTTGGGGTTATAATGCTCGCTCGAGTATCCCCACTCGGTGTAGGAGGGCAGATATCCAGGAGAAAGGAGAAGAACCACGGCAAGCGAGGGATCCTCAATATCGGGAGAAGGGTCCCGTATCACTCTGGCATCATGATGAAAAAATTTACAAGTATGAAAAAAGGCCTCTTCTTGATATGGCCTCATAACGAAACTCTCAAAACGATCAATTACGGAAATCAACTCCTTTCGGCTTTGTCTCTTATGATAAATGAAGGACCGAGGAGGCAAAATTGTTTCAGCCGAAGGAGGACTGTTGGGCTTGGCCGCAACGGTAGGAAAGCGGAAGTAGAGAAAGCTAGTCAGAAGCACACTGTTGATAAAATTGGCCAAGTTATAACGACCAATGGAGCGTTCCATGTCAAATAAAGCCCTATCCAACCAAGTGTACAGGGATCCCAAGGCAATTGCAGCCAGGGGAAGCTTTATGCCTCGAGCTAAGCGAAGGGACAGGTTGATAAGGTCCCTTCGGGGCTGGTCGTTGGGCTTGCCCGTCAAAAAGAAACGGGAAAGAATCACAAGAATGTAGGCGGGAAGCTCCAAAGGCGTACCTTGACCAGGGGCAGTTGATGAGGAACTGCCTTCACCAGCACCCTTGAAGAAATAATTGATCAAGGGAGAGAAAGTAGCTTTGTTGGAAGAACCGATGCAGCTTCGGCATATGCGATCCAACTCCAAACGATCTACAGTCTCTCGAGCATCAAGAGCCTCATCGGTGTAAGGCTCATGGCCTGTTGCATCGAGGCCCAGGAGCTCGCACACGTCCTCCAGAGTTATAGTAAACTCACCCCAGGCAGCAATGAACGTATGAGTATCCACGTTCCAGCGAGAGACCAGTATAGGCAGGGTAGCGTTGTTCTTTGATAGAGTAAACTCACCAAACCATCTAGCCCGTTGAAGGCCGATCTTAGCAAGGACATCAACATAAGAACTCTTCATGTGAGAGTTCCAGGCAGCAAAGTGCGCGGGGGACTCCCCGGGTGCTTCAAAATCAATATGGGACCATGGGAAGTCCCCTCGCTCCAAGCGAAATCTGAGAGTTCCTCCTGGGGGCAGAAATCCCCACTTAGACACCTCTTCGTCCTCATCACCCAACAAGAGGGCGTCAAATATGGAGGAAAAACAGACAACCTTACAGGAAACAGCAAAGCCATCACCCTCCCCAAAAATGGGAGAGCGATGGTAAAATCTCAGCTGTTCTTGGCGAGCAGCACCCAGGGCGGAGGCAGCAGTGGTGGTGGCAGACGGAACACTGGTGGCAGAAATGGTGGGGTTGCCTGAAGACGCCATGACAAACAGTGAAGCTGTAACAGAGAAAGCTTCGAGAGAAAAGGGATTGAGAGCAAGAATGGAGACGGACGATCACAAATGGTGGTATAGCAGATGAAGAATAAAGCTCTTGCAACAATGGAGTCTCTCTCTCTCTTTCTAGAAAAGAAGCGACAGTCTGAGGAAGAAGATAATAACGAAGTAAGGAAAAAACAAAGGAGAAGGTTCAAAGTATTTTGAATATGGCTGTTGATAATTTCGAGTTTGGCGTTTAGATTTCCCCACCCTCGCACGTGCACGGCCGCCTGTAATCATTTCACATGAACACGTGGCACTTCGGGAAGCGCTTTGACAGTTGAAAAGACAGCGCCACGTCATTAATGAAATGACGCATAGAGAACAGGAAGCGTTGCCTTCTTCAGCAAGCTTGAGTTTTTGGCGCTAACCTTTTTGTCAGACTTATCTAACAAGGCCCCAACGAAGAAGATGTCCCAACGGTTACACAAAGAAAAATCCATCAAGTTGAGTCATTTCGGGCAGACATTTCTTGTCCCAACAAATCTCTCCCCGGGGGGGAAAATGTAGAGGGGGCTCGAAGGTAACCCCGAGATTAGGGACAAATTCCCAATTAGCAACAGTGTTCGAGATTAAGCAACCGAGGCACCTCAAGCGTGTCAACTCAGCGAGGCAGCTTGACGCGGCAGCTCATATTTTAGCTTGTTGTATTAGTCACATTGTATTTTCATTATTGATTTCTGTAAGCTTTAACGGTTGTAATAACGTAACGATAATAACAAAAGAGTTCGTATGAGGTCAAACGGTACTTGCGAGAGACCAGGCTTGGCAGGGCCTGGGAGAGCTTTCATGCTCTATCGAATGACCTCACTGTGGGAACTTTAGAGGGACCTGGTTTGGAGGATTGAGAAGTAAGGCACCGTTGGGACTTGTCCTGACCATCTTAGATACACCTGGTAAAACACCAAAGGACCCTGACCGTGGAACCTCAAGCGGAGCAGCTTGGAGTTCCATCGGGCGTTGAGTCATAAACCAAGTAGCCCTCTACTTAATGTCACACCTACTATAGGTGATGTCACTAGCCAACTAAACAATGTCAGACTTGCACTTGAGTAAACCACCGTGGTATTTGGGGCTGTCAGGCAGTTGGTAAGCCACCTCTGCGACAACAGCCCCCTGACACACAGTGGTTAGGCAAAAGGCATGTCTTGGCATTTAATGTTTATGACGTGGAGACAACTAGTGCATCAGGCATTTAATGCTGTGACATAAAGTATGAGGGATGTCTTTCATAGTCTTAAATGACTGAGTTGCCTCGGGGGTGGTGTGGGGGGCTATTTAAGGACCCCAACCACCTCTGAGAAAAGGGGATCCCTTTTGAGAATTGAAAAGAGTTATTGCAAACTAGAGAGTTCACTGACTCACCATTGTCATTTATTACGAAGCTTTTAATTCTTGACAGAGATTCTTGAGGGTGTTTTGTGTTTTTCTACCTGCCCGCCAGGGTGTATCTAGGGTGCTTACTTCCCTCTCCCTCTAGCTAAGCCACTTCTAAAGTCCATTATTATTACCTGAGTTATACACGAGAGATTTTGGGAGTTTAAGCTGAGTTTACCTTCATTGGGTTCATGTTTATATGTTCTGTCATTAATCCTAAGCTTTAACCAACTGACTTATCATTACCATACTTAATAGGGGGTCACGCCTCCATTTTGTAATACCCCGTATTTTTGGCGATATTTATTTTTGGGATTAATTAATTAAATGCGTATTAATTGGAAATTAATCCGGGTTAAAATACTAGCAAGATGCGAGTTGGTATTTGATTATATGTGCATATATGATTATATATGAATATTGAATTATGAAATTTGTCGTGAGATTGAAATACGGCAATTTGGAAATTTTTGTTGAGACGCGTATGACAGTCGCGTCATGGTATATAATTATGATAATTAAAAAGTAAATTTAAATTCTATTAACCGTATGGTCGTTTTGAGTGCGCCAACGCGTCCGGAAGGGTCGAAATAGTCAGAAAACACTAGCCGGGGGTTTAGTTTGGGTCCCGGGGTATTTTTAGGCCATACCGGCAACATAAAGGGGTAGTTTGGTAATTTTGTATTTTTGGGAATTAAAAGTGACGAAAATTAAGAGTCTTTATCTGATTGGGAATAGACCCACTAAACCCACTAACCAACCCTTAATGACCCAATAAGCTACGGGGGGGTTATTAGATTAGGTTTCCAAAACTTTCCAAAAGAAAACCCTAGCCACCATTGGAGAAAAGCTTGGAGAGAGAGAGAAGAAGGGAATTCTGCAGAAAGAGAGAGAGAGCTTCATCAAATCAACACCAAATTCAGAGACACTCGAGGCAAGTGATTTAATTCTATTTAATTTAGAGAATGTTTCTCCCATGTTAGATAAATTGAAAGATTTACATTTGTTCTTGGAAGTTAAATAAAACCCCATTGTAATTGGACTTAGAACTTGAATTTTGAGAACAAATTGCATGTAGAATAGTATGGAGATGATTATTCTGATGTTATTATATGTTGGATGTAACAAAAACGGATCTAGAATGGACTTATTGAGGATTTAAAATTCTAGGGTTTATGTTCTTGAAAATTTGGGGGAAAAGAGTAGAGATTTGATGAATTAATGATGTTTAGAATGCGTTAATTCCTTAAAAGATGTTAGTATATAACCTTAGTATGTTTTAGGATGATTGGAGACCTTAAAACATTGATTGGACGAATTTTGGTTGAGATTTGAGGTGTTAAAATGGGTGAAAAACGAATATAGAAATTCTGGGCACGAAACTGGTCGTTCGTTAGAAGGCCTTCCCAGGTCGTTCGAACGAGCTCGTTCGAACGAGCTTCTAACGAGTTGACCATTGACTTCTAACGAGGGTGAAGTTCGTTCGAACGAGATCTCGTTAGAAAGCCCACTTCGTTCGAACGAGATCTCGTTAGAAGACTCAGTTCGTTCGAACGAAGTCTCGTTCGAACAGCCTCGTTCGAACGAGACTTCCAACGAGTTGACAGTTTAGGCTTTTTAGCCTGTTTTGATCCCGATTACCCCGTAACCTTGTGTATAGGTAGAGATAGCCTTTCCTTGATGAGTATTTGATATATTTGGGATGGTTGGGATATAATGAGGAGTCAAACCTAGAAGTGTAGGTTGAACCTAAGGGAAAATATGAAGTAGGACATGAGTGTCTATTACGATGTGAGCTATTGACGGCCGAATTAATTATATTAACCGGGGACATATAAATGGTGTAGTATTATATGTCAGTACGAGAAGAGATATGTACCAATATATTATGGTGATTACTAAGACGTGTGCATACTTAGTATATGTATTGATTTATGTGTATGACATACCTACCATACTTGCTATCACTGGAGGTTTGCGTTCGCTTAGGGCCCTCTAATCCTTGTGTTGCCCGGATTTAGACTGGTTACCTCAATGAACATAGGTCAGAGAAGGACTTATTGGGATGTTAATAAGTCTGCTGATCGTGGGAGCGCAGGTATGTGCGTGACCCATGTGATGTGACTGTGTTCGCCTCCATTATTTGTGATGTTGTTATCTGTGAACTATTCCTGAGATATTCGGAATATGTGATCCTTATGTACGTGATGTACCGGGATGGATAGCAGAGTATGCGTGCACCGCAGCTAGTTCTCGGGGTGCTTGTATTGTATTATATCGTATATTTATGTTGAGGAAAATATACACTTAGTAAAATGGGAACTTTCATATGGTATTGTGTGTATAACTATGGAATAACATAAAAGGGATAATCTATAACGAGTTGTATTACTTTTATATGAGAACCTGAATTTACGTTAAGCCCCTATTTAATTGAGATCGTTATAATGTTAATGGGAACCGAGTATTAAGGGTAGAACCTATGACAGTCTAGCTAGATATGATGTCACTTAGCTAGTGGGTTGTGTCGTTTTAGATGGGTACTTACGTTAGGAGTGCACAGTTAGACGAGAGGTGAGAATTTCACGTGAGTGCACGTCCTAACATGTACTTTGCATTTAATGTTTTAAATGTTTTAAAGCACTTGCAAGTTTTTAAAATATCTCCACATTCGGGCTCTGACCCGTTTTCTTTCAAATCTATTTTTGTAAAACCATTTTAGGTGCCCAGCCACAAGGACACCATGCATAGGATACTCATTCAGGTGACGAGCTGTAGCTGTTTGTGGAAGTTACAGGGACTTGCTTTTAGACGCTTCTATCATTTGGATTCCATATTCAGTAATCTTCAGTTGTAGGGCATGTTGCCCAAATTCTATTAGAGACATTTCCATTTCAGTTTTCACACTTTGGCATGTATTAATTCAGTATTCAGTATTTCGTTACTTATTTCAGTTGTGGGATTTGTTGTGAGGAGTTTTTCCTCCGGATTTATTTATATCATGTGATGGTTATTCTATTATTTCGTTATGGTGAATGGTGGTATTATTCTTGCTTTAAATCTTTTACTGCATGTTAATCAGGCTTTAATTAAAATTCGACAACTTACTTTTTAAATACTAGGTGGTTAGTAATAATAAAATGTTTTCGACAGTGATGCTATTAACTGAGCCAACTTGGCATTTTGATTTAATTTAATAAAGGATTAGCTACCCGGTATTTAATTAGTCGGGGTGTCACACATTTATAATCTAAAGTACCCTCTTACAATACCTTTAGTGCATGTGAAGTGGAACTGCCATAATGAGGATGGCACATGGGAAAGTGAGAATTTGATGAGACAACAATACCCACAGTTATTTTGAAGCATGTATGTCTTGTGTTTGTGAATTTTAAGGACGGAATTCTTTTTGTTAGAGGGGAAAATTACAATACCCCAAATTTAAGAAATTAATTAATTAATTTAAATGAAAAAAATATTTTATATGGGGATTTAATTTAAATTAAATTAACTTTATTTAATCTAGATAAATGATTTGAATTAATTAAAATCCATTGGTTATGTTAAATTGGACTTTTTAGTTTGATTAGTTCGGGTTTGGGCCATTTTAATATTAGGCTTAATTCTGTATATTGAGAAAGTTACAAATTGGTTAGGCTTGTAATACCTAATTAGACCCAAGGTTATAAAAGTAATCTTGTAGTTACTTGGTAGGCAAGTAGGGCAATTCAGGCTGCAAAGTTTTAGGAGAAATTGTGGGGGAATTATCCAACCTAGTAGGAGAAGACGACATGTATCCCACAGTCTTGATAAGCGATTATAACTTAGAGATAAGAACTGAAGGAGGTCGATAAGTGAAAATATCAAACTTGGATTCATCTGATCAAATCACAATAACAATCTAAGGTAATGGAGTCCCAGACGACTCAATCTCTTTCAATTCTATATAACTGTAACCCACGCCCTTAGGAAAAACGGCATGTATTGTTATTATTATCAAGAATCGATTAATAGAGAGAGAAAAACATCCCGTGCATGTAGGCACGTTGATAAACCACATATATATTGTGTTTTGTTGTGTGATTGTGATTTTTATTTTCTGCTCGGCCTAATTATGTTGAACTAATTATAGTATTATTTTATCACCTATAGTAAAATTCTATGATATGGTCAATATGATCTTCAAATATTTTGTTAACCAACCTCTGGTAAGTGGATCCCACATTCTTTGATCTAAAAGGGCATAACTTTTTAGTAGTAGGTACTCTTATCTATGATGAGGTATGCCTTATTAGCATCATCTATGTTCATCAAAAATCGGTTACAACCACTATATGCATCCATGAAAATTATTATCTCATTTCCGATTATGATATCCACCATCTGATTTATACTTGTAAGAGGGAAGTAATCTATATATAAAACCTTATTCAGATATGTGAAGTTGTGCACATGCGTTATTTACCATTCGGCTTTGGCACTAAAACCACATTCGAAATCCAAGAGGGGTACTTGATTTCCTTAATTAATTTAGTTGACAGTATCATTTTCACCTCTTATTGGATGATTAAATAACGATCTGGAGAAAATTATATTTATTTTTATTTAACTTCATTAGAAAGAAAGTTCAGATCTAGAGGCTGGTAGATAGTTTCGGGGTTTATCCCCACCTTATCTTTATGTGACCAAGAAAAGATGTCCTTTTGCGTTTTCAGAAGGTCAACTATATTATTTTTTGTATTGGGTTTCAAGGATGAGATGATTTGCATGGTTTTTAGGGTCTTCTTCATCGAGGACTACTGATTCTACCTGCTCGATTGCCTCACTCTTTTTTAATCTCTCTTTATCTCTGGGATCAAAAGTATCAATGTTATAAGAGGTGTTCTACCTCTTATATGCTTCTCTTTGTTCATCTGATGTGAAGTGGCACTCTCTAATCACCCGTGACTTCCACTGTCCCAAAATGATTTAGAAATATCATCATTTGATGGATCGTGGATGCAACGGCTTCAAATTTCTTTAATAAGACTCATCCTATAATAATTTTTATGCAAACATCACATTATGGTCCACCCCTACGACTCTCCCGATATCATATTTAGGCTGAATGAAATCATGTGCATATTGGAATACCTTTAGGATCTTTATTTTTCTCAATAAAGTCTAGATAATATTCAAATTATTCCCTATAGTTTCCCTTATCTTTTGGGTTCTTGACTTCCTTCATCCCAAGAAAATTACCCCTACCGCTTCCTCTTTTCTAGGGGTTGGTCAATATAATCCACAAAACTTTTCAATTGACCTCTCTTAATGTTTTTTTCAATCTTATTGTTGAGGGCGTAGCATTCGCTATTATTTTTCACATGGTATTTATGAAAACCATAGTACTTGTTCGTGTTTCCCTTGTTCAATGGGGATTTTATCTTTGCTAGACATTTGATTTCCTCATCATATTTGATTTCATTAAGTATGTGATGCACATTAGTGGTGATGATAATGTAACTTTTGAATTTATTATATAACTTGTCATTGAACTTTTTACCCCTTATACTAATTCTAGGCATATTTTCCATATCCTTCTTCATTGTATACTCCTTTATTTACTACCATCACCTCCTCACCTTCCATGACCTTCCTAACTTAATCGAAGATTTTAATTATAGTGTTGAGAGATTTTTTAAAGGGTCTAATATAGTTTACCTGGTTGTAGGCCATTGATGAGGACGGTCATTGCAATCTTTTCATTATAGTCTACCACTTTCAATTTTTCCTTATTAAACTGGGTGATGAAGTCTCTAAGGGACTTTCCTTTCTTTTTCCAGACAATAAGGAGAAGAGTCACCTTATTAACAAGTTTTATCCTGAAAAAGAAGTTATGGATGGAATTTTTTTGCGAATTCTGTAAAAAAAATTATTTGACCCCTTGACAAGCTAGTGTACCACATATGAATTACCCCAGGGAGAGTAGTGTAAAAGACTCTGCATGTAATTTCATCCACTACCGAGTATACATTAGTCATTGATTGATATCTTTAACGTGGTGGATGAGGTTTGAGATTCTGTCATACTTTGGAGTCTCCACGGGTGGTTTAAATTTAGCAAGAGTTTGAAATTTCAAGATTTTAGGATTGAAAGGAGACCTTTCCATAAACCATCTTTGCAAATGATTTTTTTTCTTCATTAGATCATCTAACTTGTTTTATACCCTCTAAAATTGAACTTTTCCAGTTCTTTTAACTCTTAAGGTGTTTATCCCCTAATCCTTCTTTTTTTTACTCCCCACGGCTCCTATTTATCCAAGTATAAAACATATCTCAAGGTCCAACATAGGTCGATCCTCTTAGGTTCGGTATTTTCCTATTTCCTTTAATATGTTTCCTCATGTCACATTTACTTAGAGAGTCATAAGGGGCATGATGTCAAGTATCGAGCCTCTCTAATGTTAAAGGCTACGTGAGCTCAGTGAAAGCACTCGACCTTTGTTGTAAAGGGTGTTTAGTCCATGTAACTCACATTGTTTTTTAAATAACTAAAGTCATAAGAGGAAAATAAGAATAGTCTCTAGTTATCGGTTGAGATTCAATCTCCACAACTACCTCATCGGTCGTTAGTGTCTCCTCGCTGGGTTCTTCCTCTTAATATCCCATCTCTAGATAACATGATCCAACGGAGTTCAGCCACATCATCTCATATGGACCAACCTTCCTAAGGGAATACAACAACTCTTTTTGGGGATTTCGTCTGCCTCTCACGACTTGGGTGTGAGGATTAACGACCTGTTTTATTGCTCTACCCACTATCACCTATAAGAGTGCCTAAAAATATGGAATTAAGTATGTTAGTGTCCTAGAATGAGTGTATAGGACATACTCATAATTAATGTCCAATGAAAATTTTGCCTATTTAAATACGCAACAATAATTGATTTGTATAATGAAATTCAAACTCATACTCACTTGAACAGTTTATTAAACATTCAAACTTAAAATGATTAGATCCAACTTTAGTTCAAGTAAAGTTTTATGAGATCATTCAAATCCAATTCAAAATCCTTTTAGTCCAATTACTACTTAAAAAGATGAGAAATCTATACCTATATTCAATTAGATTCAAATTTAAGTTACTTTGTAATTAGGTGATATCTAGTCAAATTGGTTCAATTCAGTTGCAATTATATGAGATTAAAACATATAAAAACCAAAATTAATTGTAAATCTGAAATTATGTGAGGTTGTATACTATGAATAAAAGTAAATACAAAAATGAGCACATTCCATAGTCAAATCATTGAATGTGGTCAAAAGCACATTTCATTCATGTTTAAGAAATAAAAGGAATCAAGGTTATGTGAAAGTGAACCAACGTGTGGATTCCTAAGAATGAAACAAAAATATCTAAGGTACTTGGTTTTATGACAATGAGTGCACACATAAGGTTCACGGTGAACCACCTTATGATGACTTTTAGAAACAATTCTAGGCTTTTGTTGATTATTAAATCATTTATAGTAAAATTTCCTCAAATGACGCTTTTATGACAACATGTGTAAGTGTAGGGTTGGGTTGGGTAGGTCTTTTCAAATTTTCTTAACCTTTTCAAAATAATGATCCTTGAAAATATTTTGTTCATTTCCCTTTTTGTTCAAAACATTTGGTGTTACAAACACATTGTTCCTCAAATCTTGACTTTTCTAATTCACATTCAAAGAAGATCAAACCATTATAATTGGTTCATGTTTTGAAACACCTTTCAAAAAATTTATGTTATAGTGAGAAGAACAAGGAATAAATTTGTCAAAGCCTGCACACACTTGTCATTTTAACTTGAGTCGATTCTAAAAGAATTTTGTTAAGTTTCTTTGAATGATATTCAAGATCAAAAATAACTTTCTTTGACCAGACTAATTTATTTTCAAATAAAGTGATTTTCTTCTCAAAATTAAATTTGGACACTTCACACATTTGAAGTTCCTTCTTCACATTTTCAAGTGTAAAAAAAAGTCATTTTTTCTTTTTCAATAAACTCAAACTTTTTAAAAACACCTTCGCTTTGAATTTTTAGATTTTTCAAATATTCACTTTCCTCTTTCAAACTGTTCATCTCTTTCTTCAAAATACAAGTCAAGTCTAATATCTCACACTTTTATATTTCAACATGATTAACCTTTTCTCTTAAGGCATATCTTTGAGGGACAAGTTGGATAGATGTAACACCTCGTATTTATGAGGATTTGGAATTTAATTAAGGATTTAATTAATCTGGAGGATTTAATTAAATTAGTGAATTAAGTTTTGATTAATTCGAGTTATTTTTTAATAACATGTGTCGTAATTTGAGGGCAAAGTTACAAATTTTAGTTAAGTAACTAGGATGGCAATTATGAGTGCACGATTGGTTCCGAATCGGTCGAGATAGTCGAAAAAGAGTACCCGGTGTAGGAATTGGGTCTTGGGGCATTTTTAGGCATAATCGGGCTCACACGGGGGTATTTGGGTCATTTTAATTTGGCTCGTGGGATTCATTTCTGGATTAGTGATATAAAACCTAAGTTGGGAAGTTTATGGCAGACACAACTCAATAAGAGACCCCTAGTTTTGCAGAGGAGAAAAGATAGAGAAATTGGGAGAACTATTGGGAGCCAAACCAAGAAGAAATTGGAGCACTCTTTGTCAAAACCTTCATCTAAAATAATGAAAATCAGACCCTACAAATCTATCTAGGCAAGTAGTTAAACTTGCTTTCATTTAAATTGCGGTATTGTGATTCATATCATGGTGGGTATAAACCGTATTCATTTTGGGATGGTTTTTATATCAAAATTTATTTTGGGTGGGTTCTCATATGAAAAAGGGTCTTTGGATGATTTAATCATGTTGTGTAAATCAAATGGAAAATTGATGATGTTATATGATTATAGGTTGTAGAAATCAAAATCCAATGACAAACCCAGTAGAGGTTGATGTTTAATTTCAGATTATAGAATGAAATCTATAACTGATTGAATAGAACCCAGAAAAAAAAATAATTTAGAAATTGATGGATTGTGATTAAAATCAATAGTGTTTAAAGGTTTGAATGATTTTTAGAACCTGATTTGGAGGTGTATTTATGTTGAGAATGATCTTATTAAGGTTGGGGGTAGAACCAGAAAGCTTAGAAGTTTGTTAATAGAGGAAAATCAAGTTAGAGAAGAAGATGGTTTGTTGATCTGGTACTGCGAACTGATTCGGTTTTGAGGCCGAACCGGTTCAATTTACCTGTTTGTCAAAAATAAAATTTTTAGATCTTTTTACGATCACGTGGGTGCTGACCTCGTATTTTTCTGATTTATTTTTAATTAGTAATGATTTTTCTACGGAAGGCTGTTTGAAACCGAAATCCTTTGTGGGGAATCAAATCTGGATTATTTAGGGATGTACGTAAATGACTGTAGGACTCTGGAAAATATTAAGGAACATTAATTTTACCTTGGATGGGGATGGGGATGAATTCGAGGTATTAAGGAATGTTATTTTTACCTTAGAATTGGATGGGGATGAATTCGGGGTATGTATTTAGAGTGTTTAGGATTAACAGCACTCGAAAATATATGAACGGATTCGAATGGAAATTTTGGATGAAATTAGGATACGACTGGATTAAGATGCGCGTAGTATCTTAAAATAAAATATGAATGTAAGTTAATACTCATGGAATTAAGAGCCAGGTTTGTGACTCGGATATTTTTAGGCGAAGTGCTACAAGATTTAGGCACGGGGTAGCAGATTTAATTTATTACTGAGATATATAATAAACTATCGAATATTAAAATTAATGAGGAGGGTTAAACTTGCTAGTGGGACTTTGTATAACAAATTCTAAGAGATGAATATACGGACCGACTGAGGGTGTCTGGGTATTATAGTTGGGTGACACAACTTGAATGAAAAGTAATTGATGTGTGATTAATTAAATCACAAGTCGGGATACACACTTGGGTAATTTTGGGCTAGTTCCGCAGGTGTTAGGCATGGGTTAGTCGGGCAATTATATATATATATATGTGTGTGTGTGTGTGTGTGTGTGTATGTGTGTGTGTGTGCGCGCACGCATGTGTATGTGTGTGTGCTTGCTCTATAGATATTGGTGTGAATGATATTTATAGGAATACATACCCCTATGGTGCTATCAT
Organism: Sambucus nigra; assembly: GCA_949130495.1. Lineage (NCBI taxonomy): Eukaryota > Viridiplantae > Streptophyta > Magnoliopsida > Dipsacales > Adoxaceae > Sambucus > Sambucus nigra. Next base: position 354,517,116 of record OX422215.1, read on the forward strand.
AGGAGTTTGCATGATGTGGGTGAATCCCCTGGCTTGAGGAGCATGGAGAGTATAGTCCCCATGTCATATCGTCCTGGATTTTTATTGTGTGATTTATTTTTGAGGTGAGATGTCTTGGGTATGATTCGGTCTCACTCTCGGGGAGATATGACCGCCTCCACTACGTTTGCGATATTTTACCTAAGTTCGGTGTGAGTTAATCTGACTTATGGTAATCAGGTTAGAGTGAGCATGCCTGAGATGATAGCAGTTTAAAGAAAGCATTTGGTGAGTTATTACTCGGGAATGGATGGTTATTATACGCGACATGTGTGTGAATGTGTATTATACTAGTACGTATATAATATGAGTAGATAATTATATACGGTATTAATACATAAGTGTGAATGTATTTCTTATATAATGAGTGTGAAAGTTATATGATTTAAAAAGGTGATTTCCTATATAACTAGGGTGAAATTTATATGATTTAAATAGGAATTCTTACATAAATAGTGTGAAAGTTATATGAATTGAAAAGCGAGTTTCCTATATACTAGTGTGAACGTTATATGATTTAATATAGTTGAACCCATTAATAAGTTAATGAGAAGATAACTTAATAATCAAAGTAAGAATACTCGGGTTAGGGAAGTACGGTAGAAAGAGGTGTGATACGGCTAGTCAAGCGGGGTAGCATAACTAGGAAGGTTAGAAGGCAAGTGTTAGGTGTGCATGTCTAGCTTAAATATGAAAAGTGAGCACATTAGATGAGGGGTGAGTTATACCTCAAGAGATTGCGACACTAGCTTAAATATGAAAAGTGTACATGCATATTTATTTATTGTAATTTAACTACTTGCTTTCAAATGTTCTACTTGGGATCTGACTCGTGTCAAAATATTTTCCAAAACATTTCAGGTGTTCAGCCACAGGGATGCCCAGTTTGACGATTCTATCCAGGGATGTGCAGTTGCAGCACATGTGGAAGTTGCAGGACTTTGCTATAGACGCTTCATTCATTCATTCCTAGTGTAGGGACTTTACTTGAGTACTCAATTGGGCATGTCGCCCTCAGATTTAGTATTCTGTTATTTATTGGACTTTGTGTATCTAGGTTATTGTTTCAGGTTGGTGTTGGATTTTATTGTGGACCGATACTTGATTCGGCCATCTTTATTTATAGTACTCATCTGGGTTGGATTCAGTTATCAGTTTGTGTTTATGGTTTACTTATTATTTATTTTCGCAAGTTGTTAATTAATAAAAGATAAAATTTGGCACCGAATAATTAATTTACTAAGTGGTTAGTAACTTTGAAAAGTTTTTTGACGGTGATGCTAAGAATGAGCCATATGAGATCAACGTTTTATTTTGATCACGGGCTGATCACCCGCTATTTTAGTAAGCAAGGTGTCACAATAGAATCATCAAGTTTCTTAAATAATGAAAAAATTTCAATTTCAAATAACTTGATTTTGGTAGCAATTTAATAATTAAACTTTTGCAATTTGAAACACTTTTTCATGAGCTTGTGATGTTCTTGACTTAAAATTTCATCATCTTCATCACCACGGCAATCACCATTAACATGAGAACTTAAACTGCCAACACTAAAGTTCTTATGAAAAGAAGAACTATAATTTTATTTGAAGAAAAGTGTTAGGAGATCATCCAAATCCAATTTAAAAGCGTTTGAGTTTGAAACTGAACAAGATGAAAAATCTATAACTATATTCAATTATATTCAAATTCAAGTTAATTTGTAATTAGATGAGTTATGGTCAAATTTGTTCGATTCAATTGAAATTATGTGAAATATAAACATATATAAACCTAAATTAATTATAAATAAATTATAAATCTACAATGATATGAGGTTATGTGCCGTGAATAAAAGTATATGTAAAAATTAGGACAACACCAAGATTTATGAGGAAATACCCAACTTGGGAGAAAAAACTATAGGACGCTACAATTAATCCACTAAAATGAAGATGCTATAAGAGAACGTCCATTTACCTAGATTAAGTTCCCTTATAAGCTCTCATAATACACCGATCTTCAATACTCCACCCGATTTAACAGCTTTAATCTAAAGCTCATTTGCAGAGAAAAGGAGAATACACTCCAATTAGCTTCCACACATCTAATTTTAAGAACACGTCGTTAATTTTTTTTCAGCTATTCCTTATTGTTGACCTCTCAATTGTAGATCTTCAATGGTAAATGATTAAGTTAATGATTTGGAATGTGAGGGGCATATGGAAGAAAGGAGTTGGTAGAAGAATAAATAAATTTGTGAAGAATCATAAGCTTGTAATGCTAGTTTGTTTAGAACCTAAGGTGGACATTACGCGTTTGGAAGAATTTAGAAGAAAATTTTGATTTCAAAGGGCCATCGCAAATGTAGTAAACAGTATCTGGTGTTTTTTCACAGTTGATATGTCAGTACACATAGTATCCCAAATCAATCAGTGCATAACTTTGAAGATCTCTCATACTATTATTCCTACTGCTATTCAAGTCTCTTTAGTGTATGCAAAATGCACAAGACGAGAAAGTTTTGAGTTATGGGAATATTTAAACTATATCCAAACAATGGATCCTTGGTTTGTATGAGGCGATTTTAACACAGTTTCTTCATCAATGCATAAAGTAGGAGGGCTGCCAGATGATTTAAACTCTGTAGAAGACTTCATCTAATGCATGGAGGGTAATGGGCTCATTGACTTGGGGTATCTGGGGTCAAGATTTACTTGGTGGAATAAAAGAGATTATGTTGCTTCAATATGGGAAAGGATAGACGAGATGCTTATGAATCTGAACTGTAATAACCTTTTTTTCTAAAGTGGTGGTAGATCATTTAAGCAAGGTTGCCTCAGACCATGATCCAATGCTTCTATCCTTATCCACTGGTATTGATCAACATCCCAATAGATTTGTATTTCAGAATTTTTGGGCTGCAAATTCTTCTTTTAAAGTTGTTATTCAATCTAATTGGAAATGCTTTACTCGAGGGAATCCTATGTATAGTTTGGCTTCGAATTTAAAGAGCCTTAGATCGGTTTTAAAAGATTGGAATAAGACCAAATTTGGGAATTTGTTTCAAAATACTGCCATAGCTGAAGATGAATCTCTAAGGAGTGAAATCAATTTTGAAAATGATCCTACAGATAGCAATAGAGAGGAGATGAACAGATGCTCAGCTCAATTAAATCATCATTTGAAGATGGAGGAGGATTTCTGGAGACAAAAAGCTAATTACAAATGGGCTAAAAAAGGGGACATAAACTCTAAATTCTTTCACAAGTCAGTTCAAGCAAGAAGAAAAAAGAGCTACATCCACAAAATAAAAAATACAGCAGGTAGATGGTTAGAGGATTAACAACAAATTAAAAGTGAAGGTCTGCAGTTCTTCAGTACTTTGCTAGGCAATGAATTAATAAGAGCTGAAGATGAAGAATTCATGTCTATTATTCCCAAGCTGGTTCATGATGAAGACAATCTAATTCTCACTGCAATGCCTACAAGGGAGAAGATTAAAAATGTTGTTTGGGACCTTAGTGGAGGCGCTCCAGGCATGGATTGCTTTATTGGAAACTTTTTCACTTCAGCATGGGAGATTATTGGCTTGGATGTCTGTATAGCAGTTGAAGGCTTTTTTAATGGTATGGAGATTCCCAAATTTTTCACCTCTACTATTATTATTCTCATCCCCAAAAAAGATAACCCTCAGTCTTTCACAGATTATAGACATATAAGTCTATGCACTTTCTTTAATAAAATTCTCTCTAAAATCTTAGCCTACAAACTTTCAAATATCTTTCCAAAAATAATTTCTCCAAATCAAAGCGGTTTTGTCAAAGATAGAGGTATTGTGGATAATATCCTCCTGGCCCAAGAAATGATATATGTGATAAATTCCAAAAATAAAGGTAGTAATGTTGCCATCAAGATTGACATGCACAAGGCCTATGACAAAGTATCTTGGTTATTTTTTATTAAAGTTATGAGAAGTCTTGGTTTTAATGAGACCTGGATAGACTTAATCTGGAGATTAATATCAAATAACTACTTCTCAATGATGATAAATGGGGAGTCTTGTGGTTTCTTCAAATCTTGTAAAGGTTTTAGGCAAGGAGATCCTTTATCTCCAGGATTATTCTTACTATGTGCTGAAGTGATGAGTAAAAATATTGACAAAATCTTTCAAAATTATAAGGCCAGCAAATATAAATCCTATATTACTTGTCCTCTTATATCTCACCTTGCTTATGCAGATGATTTGATATTTTTTCATCGGGGAGTCTCAAAGTCATCAAGAAAATCAAATTTGTGTTGAATACATATAAAAGGGGTCTCTAGTCAAGAAGGGAATAAAGATAAAAGCTCCTTGTTTTGCTCTAAGAAGATGGATCATGCCAAGACAAAGCAAATCTCCAAAATTCTGCAGATGCCAATTAAGAAGTTTCCTTTTATTTACTTGGGTTGTCCCATATACAATGGCAAATTGAAATGCTCTCTCTTTGAGAATCTTATAAGCAAGATTAGGGGTAAATTGGAAGGTTGGAAAGATAATCTCTTATCTATGGGTGGTAAAATTATTTTAATTAAGTTCCCATATTCTCTCAATCTGCTATGCAACCTCCAAAAAAAGTTATAACTATAATTGAGCAAATCATGGCAAACTTTCTATGGGGTTCATTGAAGGGGGGAAAAAACACCACTGGATTGCTTGGAAAGAATTGTGTCGACCTCCAGAAGAGGGTGGATTGGGGTTCAAAGATATGAATGATTTGGTGAATGCTTTCAGTATAAAATTATGGTGGAATTTCGAGAAACAAAAGTCTCTTTGGGCCCAGTTTATGAAGAAGAAATATTACAGAATTCATCATCCTAGGGTTGCTAATGACTATAGAGGATCTCATGTTTGGAAGAGAATGATCATGAACAGAGAATTGGTGGAGAATAACGTTAAATGGATCATTGGTAAAGGAGAGATTAATGTAAAATGGGAAAACTGGTCAGGAGATACAAACTTCGATACAGATGCGATTTCTAAAAATCTCAAAATATCAGACCTGCTGAATAGCAATGGAGACTGGGATTACAATAAGATTAATCAAGTTATGCCCCAAAATGCGATGGCCACTTGTTCTAAAGTAGAGTTGATGGGAAGTAATCATAATGACTTGCTGATCTGGATGCCAAATTCAGATGGTAACTTTACTCTCAACTCAGCTTGGAATATTGTGAGAGATCATAAAAGCTCATCTTGGACTAATGGTTTTATATGGAATAAGATGGTTCCAATCAAAATCTCCTTCTTTCTGTTAAGGCTTTTAAAAGATTGTATTCCAGTTAATGAAGTTATTAAGCGTATAGGAGTGAGATGTTCTTCTAAATGTGGTTGTTGTTCAATTCACTATATAGAATCTACTGATCATTTATTTGGAAACAATGAGTTTGCTATATCTGTTTGGAGTCACTTTGAAAACTTATGTGGGATTCACAGATTAAATCCGTCTATAAGAGGAAGATTGATTGCTTGGTGGTCCGAATCATCAAATTCGCAATGGGGGAGAATTATTAAAGTCATTCCAGCTTTTATCTATTGGGGAATATGGAAGGACATGAACAAATGGAGATATGAAGATCAAAAAATGCAGCCAAGCAGAACTATTAATGAAATTCACAAGAGTATCTCTATGCATACAGATATAGACTTGATCAAGGTTCAGCCATTGAGGAATCAACAAGTTATGCCAAAATCTATCAGACTAGTACAATGGAGACCTCCGGAAAGTTATAACTTAAAGCTCAACGTAGATGGTTGTTCAAAAGGAAATCCAGGCCCTATGGGAGGAGGAGGGTTGTTAAGAAATGGAGAGGGAATATGTCTAAAAGCTTATTGATTCGTATCGAATATTGTATATTTCCGCCTGTTATCCTTATGCATTCTAGCGCTTTTACGGTCCTAAATGCCTATAATTATGCTCATTAACCAGACGACCTTGGAGTTGGATAGATACATGTTTTGTAGGGGTTATTTGTGCTTTTGTAGGTATTGGAACGCTAAAAGTGAGGATCCGTTGCATTTCGGAGAAGTTTCGTCGATGGACGCTACTTCAAGGGCTTTTTAGTCAATTCATATTTCTTATTCGGCTCTTGTAAATTCCACGGATGCGTAGTTCATTGAGTTAGCATCGTGTGGCCGCAAACGGTGCGTCGTTTGGAGTTCGGACGAAGAAGCTAGGCTCGTTTCCGTAATGGACCTTTTCCCCCTCATCATGGACCAAATGCAGCCTGAAAACAGAGTACCGGTCGACCGCGTACAAGGGACCGGTCGACCGCGGTTTCAACTTTTGCCGTAGGAAGGAGACAGTATGCTTTGGCTTAAGGGACCGGTCGACCGCGCCCCTGTGACCGGTCGACCGGTAATGCCAGATATTTTGGGCACTTTCCTCTTTCTTTCCTTTTTCCCTTATCTTTTCCCACTTACTATATAAGGGTTTTTTGTTGTAATAATCATTTATTCAGTAGATATACACGATTTTAGGTTAGTTTAGCTTAGGGTTTGAGGGTTTTGGAGAGTTCTCCTTCATTTATACTTGGTTTGACACCCCATTTGTTGTGTAAGTTGACTATTCATCATCCTCTTCCATTAATATAGTTTGTATTTCTTCATTTCTTGCTTTCTAGTTAATTTACAAGCTTTCTAATTTAGGTTTTCTTGCTTTATTTACATGCTTTGATTTACACGCTTTCTAGTATAGATTTACCGCGTTTATTTACCGCTTTCCATTTATCGCGTTTTTAACATGCTTTCTAGGTAATTTAAATTAGGTTGTGTTTGAATTGAACTCATTCGAGTTGACGCGTTGCTTTGCTTTGGTGATGGAGTTTACGGGTCTATTTCGGGTGCGTTGTCCTAGTTATTACGCCTAGGAGATTTGACGGGGCATATCATGTATGTCCCGTGCTTACGACCTTTTCGCGCGTAATTTTCGGGATATTTGTTGACGCCAAAATCTTATTAGGCTTTTATGATGATTTAGGGCGTAACAACCCTTGATTTAATTAACTGTCGAAACGAGACGCATTTGTAATAACTCGTCGACCCATGTGACCATTTTATACTAATTAACTCGGGTGAGGGATATTCGACGCAACCTATAGTTTTACTCGCTTTCATAATCTAGTTTAATTTCCCTCGCCTAGATTAATCTTTTCCTTTATGCATCTTTTCTTTTAGTTTGTAATCATCTTTTACACTTTTATTTCGGAGTATTAGATCACTTAAATTCTAACAACTTGTCCCTGTGGATTCTCGATACCCGACTTACCGCTGTGCTTGCCTCGCAAGTGTAGTAGTAACTTAGGTTTTTGTATTGAGTTGGCGAAACGAAAACAACGATTAGCGTCTTTACACGCGCTACTTTTCGCACTCGATCAAAATGGCGCCGTTGCCGAGGATGAGTTTGTTTTAGACTTTATTTGATTTAGTATTTCATAGTATTTTCTTTCTATTTGTATTATTTGCTAATATTTTGCAGGACTTCCACATTTGAGCACTTAGAAACGCTCGAATTTTTCCCGCGCGCACTTACTTTGTGGAATTCGCCACTTCGAGCCATTTTTGGGGTAAGCATGTCTTATTCTAATTCTTTCGGTAATCATTGTTATAATTCTCAAAATTCCCACAAACCTATGACTTTCGGTGAATACTTAGAATCTCAAAGTATAACAAATTCAAATATGACTTTGGGCGAGTATAACGAAAGTCAAAACTTAGGTTATTGGAATTTTGATGATGATGATAATGATTTTGGGCCTTTACCTCCTTATAATAGGAATTTTGAAACGAATTCGAATAGTTTTCAAAATTTCTATAATAATGAGCTTAAGTTTAAGTCCGATCGCAACTTTCAAAGTTCCCATTTTCATGCATCCGCACCTCGACCCATGACATTCGGTGAGGGCTTGCGTATGTATGAGAATGAGAAACTTGAAACTCGTTATCGGGAAGAAAATCGTTCGTGGGAACATGAGTTGGATTTATTATTTGAGTCCGACGACGATTTTGCTTCCTAGACTTTTGAAGTCGAGGAATGTTTTGAACCAAATGAGGTACTTGTACCTACTTTGGAACAAGCCATTCTAGACTTTGCCCATCTCGTAATAGATATTGAAAGTGAGGATGAAAATGACGTAATATCTATTTGCAATGAAATGATTTCTTCTTTGGCCCCCAAAGAAGAACATTTCATTGAAAATGATATTATTTCCTTTGAAATTCCAACTTCATGCGATGATGATTCATCTCATGAGTTTGAATTTCTTTCATCCCCATTTTCATTCTCTATTACCCCGCCGGAACAAGTACCCGATGATTCGGTTTCAAACTTTAATGTTTTAAACCCTATCGCCGATGAGGAGTACTTTCTCGAGTCGCCCTCCACAATCGCATCTTTGCCTTGGTGTGCGCCGCCTCCCATTCCAACTTCAAAATCCTTGGGAGGATTTTCAGCTTTTCTCGGTCCCCACTTGTTTTTGTCACCCGCCTTATCCAAATCCCCCATCCTCCCTCCCAAACTTTTAATTGGCGATGGTTCATTTCTTCCGCCTTACACATGCCTTCCGTTGTTAAAACGGAATACATATTTTTCGGAGGGCATGCTTGTATGTGAGGGTACACCGGTTATCCTCCAAAGTCAAATCATTTTCACGGTGGACCCTCAGCTATTTAGACTTCTAGTGTACAGTTAGTGTGAAGTTTAAATAGTAGATTGTATATAGTTAGCTTTCTTTCTTTTTATTTTTTTTCTTTCCTTGTTAATTTAGTCTAGTGTAATTAGTTAACTTTTTGTTATTTGTTTTTGCTATGCTCGGTACTAACTTGTTTTGTAGATTCTTTGGACTTGTTCTCATGGGGATCGCTCCACTTTTGGGTAATATCGCTCTTTTCCTCTCTTTGACTTGGTTCTTAATTAACATTGAGGACAATGTCAAGTTTTAAGTTAGGGGGTGTGGGATATTCTATCCATTTCTTTATTTAGTCCATGTTTTTGCTCACATGTTAGTTACTTAGTATGCTTTTCTTAGAAAAATTCAAAAATTTCAAAAAGATTTTCTTTCTTTTTTCTCCTTTTTGGGCATTTTGCCTTTGTTTCCGATGATAAATTTCAATAACTTCCCGATCCAATTGACAACCCAATGATGCATGTTCTCGATTTTTGAAGTTATTAGACTTTAGTCTCGATTATTGATATTATGAATAACTTCATGAATTAAACTTTAATCCCGTGAACACATGCACTTTCCTTGCTTTATTGGTTTGGTTTAAGATTTTTATAACTCGGTAATCTTTTGTTGTATTGTATATACTTACACCGAGTAAGCTTTGTACCTTTCGTCGTTTGTGAGTGTATACACTATTCATTTCTCATTGAAAACATTGAATTCGTTGGTAATCTCACTATTCTTTCATTTGACCGTTCATTAATTGAGTTCATACTTGAAATGTGTTACTTGAGCATGATTTTCATATATTGTTTTGACTCGAGAATTGCGTAAACTTTAGGAAATGATCATAGGCCTTCTTTGTTATATCACCCATATGAGCCGTGACCTCACCCTTATATGTTTACCCTCGTTAACCCTTTTGAGCCTAAATATAGCCTTTCATTTCATACCCCATTCCCATAACCAACTCCAAATTGGAGTTTAAACCCATACATACACTTTCCATACCTTTGTTTGGAATGTTACTTGGGATTGAATGTTGTTGTTATGATGTCGGTTGCAATTTAGGCATATGAGAGTTTGATAAGTAAAGAAAAGAAAGTAGTGAAAAAAGTGAAGAAAAAGAGAAAGCAAAAAGCAAAAGAAAACAAAAGAGAAAATGAGAAAATGAGAAAAAGAAGAAAAAGAAAGAGAGTTTGTATATGTTGTATATAGTTCAATAAGCTTTGATTACTCTTCCCGATGATATATCTAATGCCTTTTTGGAACTTGTTTTCCAATTTTGATATTGCTCGCATCTTCCCATTATCCCGAGTTTTCATTCCGAACACTTTGAATCCGTACATACATTCCTTTCATTTCATACCCTAGCCCAACCTACAATATAACCCTATTAAAGTCCTATGTGATCTTAGGGTGCATTTAATTTAAAAGTCATAATAGTTTTGATAATCTGTGAAAATGCATTTCGCCTCTTTTAGTGTGCGGTATCCTTTCATTGAGATTACAGTTTTTCAGTTTATATATAGCGTTCTTCTTCTGTGACATGTGTGCGGCCTAGTTTCCATTTACATTTACTCTTTATGCCCGCATGTTCGGTGTGTTACCTCCCTGTTTCGAGTGAATTCGCCTGATGAGCGTAATGCCCGTGAGGATTGAATGTATGCTTGCTTTAATGATTATCCGGTTTATATAAGTTTTTGCCAAATCACACTTTGCATGTGCTCGCTCCCCTCCCACATTTTAAGGTTTCAATTCTATGAGGTGCATTCTATAATGTTAATGATTCGAACTTTTGTGTGAATTCATTCACTTTGCTAATAATGCATATGAAATCCTTTTCTCCATTGTTGGGCTTGTCGCATGTTGGGTTGGGCATATTTTGAGGAAACCATGTGATGTTTGTGGGTATCATCCCTGAAAACCCTCACGAGACGACACTCGTCCACTAGGGTAACCTAGGGGTTTAACGGCTTATTGCATATGCTAAATGCAATCGTGTTCCCTACGAAAGTGGCAATTATATTTCGATGCATATATACATTTTTTACCGCCCTCTGTGGCCTGGTTTTCTTTGTTTCATTACTAGGGACTAGCAATGTGTAAGTTAGGGGGTGTGATTCGTATCGAATATTGTATATTTCCGCCTGTTATCCTTATGCATTCTAGCGCTTTTACGGTCCTAAATGCCTATAATTATGCTCATTAACCAGACGACCTTGGAGTTGGATAGATACATGTTTTGCAGGGGTTATTTGTGCTTTTGTAGGTATTGGAACGCTAAAAGTGAGGATCCGTTGCATTTCGGAGAAGTTTCGTCGATGGACGCTACTTCAAGGGCTTTTTAGTCAATTCATATTTCTTATTCGGCTCTTGTAAACTCCACGGATGCGTAGTTCATTGAGTTAGCATCGTGTGACCGCAAACGGTGCGTCGTTTGGAGTTCGGACGAAGAAGCTAGGCTCGTTTCCGTAATGGACCTTTTCCCCCTCATCATGGACCAAATGCAGCCTGAAAACAGAGTACCGGTCGACCGCGTACAAGGGACCGGTCGACCGCGGTTTCAACTTTTGCCGTAGGAAGGAGACAGTATGCTTTGGCTTAAAGGACCGGTCGACCGCGCCCCTGTGACCGGTCGACCGGTAATGCCAGATATTTTGGGCACTTTCCTCTTTCTTTCCTTTTTCCCTTATCTTTTCCCACTTACTATATAAGGGTTTTTTGTTGTAATAATCATTTATTCAGTAGATATACACGATTTTAGGTTAGTTTAGCTTAGGGTTTGAGGGTTTTGGAGAGTTCTCCTTCATTTATACTTGGTTTGACACCCCATTTGTTGTGTAAGTTGACTATTCATCATCCTCTTCCATTAATATAGTTTGTATTTCTTCATTTCTTGCTTTCTAGTTAATTTACAAGCTTTCTAATTTAGGTTTTCTTGCTTTATTTACATGCTTTGATTTACACGCTTTCTAGTATAGATTTACCGCGTTTATTTACCGCTTTCCATTTATCGCGTTTTTAACATGCTTTCTAGGTAATTTAAATTAGGTTGTGTTTGAATTGAACTCATTCGAGTTGATGCGTTGCTTTGCTTTGGTGATGGAGTTTACGGGTCTATTTCGGGTGCGTTGTCCTAGTTATTACGCCTAGGAGATTTGACGGGGCATATCATGTATGTCCCGTGCTTACGACCTTTTCGCGCGTAATTTCCGGGATATTTGTTGACGCCAAAATCTTATTAGGCTTTTATGATGATTTAGGGCGTAACAACCCTTGATTTAATTAACTGTCGAAACGAGACGCATTTGTAATAACTCGTCGACCCATGTGACCATTTTATACTAATTAACTCGGGTGAGGGATATTCGACGCAACCTATAGTTTTACTCGCTTTCATAATCTAGTTTAATTTCCCTCGCCTAGATTAATCTTTTCCTTTATGCATCTTTTCTTTTAGTTTGTAATCATCTTTTACACTTTTATTTCGGAGTATTAGATCACTTAAATTCTAACAACTTGTCCCTGTGGATTCTCGATACCCGACTTACCGCTGTGCTTGCCTCGCAAGTGTAGTAGTAACTTAGGTTTTTGTATTGAGTTGGCGAAACGAAAACAACGATTAGCGTCTTTACACGCGCTACTTTTCGCACTCGATCACTTATGCTAATAGCATTGGGTATGGATCTAATATTCAGGCAGAAGCGATGGCTATTCTTAGAGGTATTAAGATGTGTGACTTTAGAATGCTAGAAGATATTACAGTAGAGTCAGATTCTTTAACTGTGATTCAAGTACTGAATGATAAGAAAAAATGTCCGTGGAGTATTATGCCTACAATTGCCAAGATCAAAGCCAAATCTCAAGGTTTAAATATTAAGTTTTGTCATATTCTTAGAGAGGGCAATAAATGTGCGGATATGCTTGCTTCCTTTGGATGTTCTTCGCAATCTCAAATAACATCGGCTGCTCTAGATGCATTTCCAAAAGCTCTGATAGGTCTTCTCAAGATGGATGCTTGGGCCTTCCCCAACTTTAGATATGATTCGAAATTTCCCTTTTTCAGTAAAGGTGACTAGTTTATAAAGTCATCAGACATTCTTGTAAGATCTCTTGTCATCTTTCAATAAAATTAGGGGAATTTTCAAAAAAAAAAAGATGAAGGAATGGTTTTCCAAGGTTTATTCGACGAATCACTCAAAAATCTCTCGCAAGATGTTTCAATCAAAGTAAGGAAAATAATATCCCATCTAGAATTTCTAAAGAGATAAGGAGAAGCCCTTGGATCTAAAAAAAATTCAAAGAGAAGCACGAGTTCAAAAATTAGAAGTGGAACCAAAAAGCTTCTACACTGAAAATTTTAGATTTTTTGCTTTTACAAAGTCCGTGCACATAGAGGCTTTGTTAACCATGCGAACGACCATACACAATTGAGAAAAATGGCCCTTAGTGGTCAAATTTAGAGCTGGCAATTTTTGACCCGATAACCCGTTTATGGTAATAGCCTGAAATGCCCCGAACATGACCCGATTAGCTTGTATAGATTTAAGAGTATCCAAAACTTATACTAAAATAAAAATCAACGCGGCCCAAAAATGACACGACTAACCCGAATTGCCACCCTTAGTCAAATTCAAGCGCATGATTTTGGGCAGAATATAAAATCTTTTAAAAAACTCCAATCGAAAGGAACTGTTTCACACGTTCTCAAAATATGACTTTTTAATGATAAGAACATGTGTAAGAAACGTGGGAAAAAATATGTAGGAAAAGAAAGGACATCGTAAAAGGCATCAAATGTCATGTATTATATCCAAAAAGGTCGGAAAGTCTAATGTAGTCTCCGAGTCGATGAAGATATGGAATACAATCTGGCTTAGATACAAATAAAGGCATGTAAGGAAATAAAGCATCTATACACACAAGGACTATTAAGAATATGTTCTCAGACAAAATAAAACTCATATACGTTTGACAAATAAAATATTTTGACACATAATAAGTCATGAAACACTTATATACATTTTCAAGGCTAGCATATGATAGTGTATTATTTCCTGATTTGTTATCATCTACTTTAGATATAGAGAGAGTATAGCCATGTCAGATATATGGTTTGTGCACGAGGCGTTCGTATTGACTTGAGGAGGTGGTGGTGGGAGATCTGATGCCATATCAAATAATATATTTGTAGATATAGTATAAAGATTTACCCAAAAATTCATAATTGAATGTGATTAACATGAGCAATGAATTTAGATTAGAAAACTCAACAAAAAGTTTGAAGATCATAAGTGCAAACATATTTGATGACGATTTAGATGATGGTCAATGATAATATGAATAGACATAGAAGCATGGACAATTATTTTTTACCTCGAATTGTACCCAGAAGATGATAAAATTGAAGATAACATGTCAAGATGAACATGAATAAACATTTTATTCAGATCCTTCATGTTATAAATCTAAATCTAGATTTATTTAGATCTGTGCCTATAACCGGAATAATAATGAGTTTACTCAGTGAGAATGGATGAGTTTAGTTGATTCTACAAACTACAACAATTCGATGACGTTAAAAATTGGGATGAACTTATATAAAAAAATATGTGCAGGAAATCAGAAATTGAACATGAAGATGATCATATGGGTATGAATATAAACAAAAAAAACACAATTGAAGAGAGATAAAGGGATAAAAGAGACTAGACACAAAATATAACTCTATAAAGAAAAGTTGCTTATCACTATCAATAATGGTGAATCACCATAGTTACATATTGTACAAACTTATTTAGGGTTTTATCTTTATAAATTATAATTTGATAGTTTTCTTAGGGTTTACAATAACTAGATTAAGTTTGGGGTATAATGTGCTCCGTAAGTCACGTGACATTTTCTTTTTCTATTCAGAGCCTATAAGGATTTTCCATATGATCTTATAGAAGATGTTTAAGGATTAATGATTATACCCTCGTGTACTATTATGTTCATTTCTCATGTTGATGGAGGTAGAAAATGATTGAAATACCATTTTTTTTTAGAAATCTGCACATTTTATGTTGTCTAGTGGAGAATGACCGACCCTACTGTAGCCGAGGTTCGATGGACAAGGGTAAATAACTAAATTTTACTTTACTCATATATAGAAGGCCATTATTGGGATCATTATACATACATAAAAAATAAGTATATTATTAATATATACTTAATATATTATTATAACATTACACGTGTAATATATAATGCAAATTATATATACATGCATAAAGTATAACATATAAATATCATGTGTAGGTGGTAAAATACTGTTGATTAAGGTTCAGCACAAACCAATCGAACAAAATAAAAAAAAATATGCACACGCATATAAGAGCAAGATGTATGTGGTTTGACAATGTGCCTATGTCCACGGGTGGTCCCTCTTTTCTATTAATAAAGTTTCAATAATTGAGATTACATTCCCCTTTCCTGTGGGCTAGGGTTACATTTATAAGATGGGGTGATAGAGTCCTTGGGGTCTTAATCACCTTGGCAGTATTCCCCATATGATTGGTGGTATGTTTCCCTTGATTTGGTAGGTCAATTATCTTCAATGATCTTTATCCTCACGGTGGAAATATTTGAATTGGTCAGTGGGCCACATGCCTCTTTCCAACATGTAATAAATTATTTCCTCTCATAAATTCTCCCAAAGCTCTGTAGATGTTTGAGGTCGCGGATATTTTTTTTAGATTTTTTAAAGAATCCGTGTTGTGGTTGCGGATAGTCATGTTCTGGACAGAGGTCACACAGGTAATTTATCCTGGTAATAAAAAGTAATTTTGCCCATTAAATTTTAAAGGTGTGCTAGTCTTTTTCCCCACTTATCTGAGAGAAATGTTAGTCATTATACCGTTTGAGCTAAAGGGACACTTTCTTTCCAACCGTCATTGTGGGGAGTACGAGACTCGATCCAAACCACTAAACCACTACCTATTGTCATTTGTAATTCATTGTTCAGAACTTCTCATTTCCTTTAAGAATTCAGAGTTGTATGTGCATTCTCATTGTCTGTAAGTCATATTCTCAACTTTGATGAAAAAAAATTATAAATTTTCTTCTTCTTTTAGTATAAAAACACTAAAATATATGTTGTAAATTATAAATAAAAACACTATATAGGCTTTCAAACAACGTTATATCCTGAATTGGATGACTGTTGAGATGAAGTCGCTACAAACTATAGTCTAAAGCTACAAACTATGATCCCGTGAACAATTATAACATTGATGGAGGCCATTGGATTTTTGATAATTTGTGGTTGAGGATGGGGTTACCTTCCCCCCAAATCGCCTTTTTTGGAGCTTTGCGAGCACTTCAAGGTTGTCCCTTCTTAGTGATCACCTAATACATGGAGGGTCATTAATCGTCTTAATAAGATTTATGGGACCCGTTTGGGGATCCTAGAGATTCATAACTGTTATATGTGGGTATTAACTTCTAAAAATGTATATTACTAAAAAGCAAGGAAGGTAGAGAGAGCCTTGGTCTTTAATATACTAGATTCTAATAAGGAATACTAGTCTCATGGTTTCATGGTTAAGAACTAGAAGCATTTGCCTATTCCCGAGGGTGGTGAATCCTACAATTGCCCCAGATGCCCCAGTAGAGGATTTGGAATAGGTTTATGCCCATTCCGAGGGTTTGGATTGCCTTACATTGAAATGTCTCTTGATATATTTTATTTTGGCAATTGGATATTTTTTTAATGATTTTCTCTTTTTGACTTTGCAATTTCTCGAATGAAAAGGAGAGACCACTCAAGACGAGGTGAAATTTGCTGCCTTGAAGAAGATTTGGGTAATAAAATAGAGACTTGGGGATTTTGATCATCCTAAGTTAGCTTATTTCTTGCTCTCGTACACTTCTTCAATTATGTTGTGTAAGCACAAAAATTCCGAGCTAAAAGTTCTGATACCAATTTATAAATGCGTGATATTAATTATTTATGGGATTCGTAAATTTCCAATATTAAAACTTATTTAATTGGAGTCAATCTCCAATCCAATTTAATTAACCCCTAATCATGCATATATGTGGATAAAACAAACACGCAATCACAAATCAAGGGACAATACCAATTTCAAAAGAAAAAAAACTTTTGGGTAAAAACCTTTATTTCATAATTAACCGTAAATCGCAACTTACAATTACATAGAGAATCTGCAATGAATTTCCCATAAAAAATTCACATAGATCGCAGCCTAGAAACAACAAAGATTCCCTCAAGAACCGCAACTCCTCCTTCAACAGTGAATACCCAATGACCGTAGTCGTCAGCAATAGCTCCCGCAAGAACAGTAGAGAATCCTTCTATATAAGAGAAACTTCAACAAAGAAGTGTTTAGGGTTCCAAAATGATTCATAAAAGTATATGGGATGTTTTGTGTGAATCAAAAACATAAATTTTCCCTAAAAAGTGAAGACTAAAAGTCTGCAGATATGCAGTTTTTGTGTAGAAAAAGTCTTAATGAAAAAGTCTCACAAAACAGGTATTTATAGCAAAATAAAATAATTGAGGCGATGGAGCTCGTTTGAACAACTTCTTGATGTCGTTTGAACGACATTAGATGTCGTTTGAATGACCTAAGAAACGATCTGATAAAATGCAAAATGGTGTAGGGTCGTTTGATGCAAACAAGGAATGACCTATCTCGCGACCTAAGAAACGACATGTGATGTCGTTTGAACGACATTGGCATGTTGTTTGAACGACATTTCTTTGTCGTTTGAACGACTGAAGTGAAAATAAAAAAAAAATTAATGCTCGCCTACAGGTCTTCCAAAAAAATATTTTAACTTAGGAAAACGGCTCATTTTGATTAAAAAAAATAGTTTAGAAAAATATCCCAATACTATCGTAAAACATTTTTGAAACTTGATCGCATTCCTTACTAAAATCAATCTCCTAGAAGACTGTTGTTGAGGATACTTGATATTCAGATCCTCCTTCTTGAACGTGAACTTCCTTTGATGGTTGTAACGGTATACAACATACACAATGTATCCTCAGGACTATGGAAATTATGTCCTTACAAATTTCCCCTATGTCTATGCCAACACAATAAAAACAATCTGAATTATCAATCAAATGTTCTATACAAATCTAATACCCTTCTATGAACCCAAAAGTGAAAATATACTAAAAATGCAAGTCAATCTGAATTATCAATCAAATGTCCTATAAAAATATGATACCCTCCCATGAACCCAAAAGTGGAAAGATACTAAAAAAGCATGCCTTCAACTTTTAAAATCTCTTCAAGTCTCTTTGCTTTTTCTGCTCTTCTTTTTGTGTGCTTTTCAAATGATCATCAAAGTCCTACACACAATAAACAAAGCAAATACCTTCGTGACGTATCGAGTTTGAAGAGAAATAAACATAAAATCAAATCAAGTACATCTCAAATCTCCCACAAAATCCAAACTTTCACTCCCCCATAATTCATAATTCGTTCTCCCCCTTTTTATTTGTCCGAAATAGACAAGGAAAAGAATAAACATTAATAAATACGGAGTGTCACGACAAGCATGTCAATATATATCAATTACGCTCATGTAAGGATATATTCAAAAGGCTTCCACAAACTATTTTTGATTTTTCATATATTTTAAAAAATAATTTACAAAAACAACATGCAATACCATATATAATATATGCAAAATATATATAAAAAAAATGGCACATATTTATATAGGTATAAACGACCACAAAACATGACACAAAACACATAAGCTTTACACACTAACATTTTATCGATGTGTCCAAATGTGTGGAATGCAATGAATGGGTGTGAACTAGAAATAAAAGAATTATAACCCAAACACTCAAATATGTTCAAGAAGTTCTAATTAACCACAAAACTTTATCAAACTAAGCTTTAACCTCAAGTGACATATAAATTTGAACTTAATGAATGAAACAAGCGCAATGCACACAAGGCTAGAATATTAATGATTCTTCAAATCAATAGCGTCATGACAAAATAAGCATAACTAGGATTCATTGTCATTGTTCAAACCCGTTGATATTTACATTCAAACTCCCTCAAAATAATTATTTTCTTTTCTATTGAATGAACATATCAAACTAAACTATTTGGCCCCTTTTTGGCATATTATTATTTTTATTGCCTTAATTTTTTTCTTGGGATCTTTTCAAACGGTGGGTTTCACGGCGAGTTTATTATACTCTCGCAGCCCTTTTCCGTGTACACTTATAATTTTTTTCAATACTAAACAAATTCCTCACGAGCAATGATTATTAGATACACAAATCCTCCATTGTCAAATAAACACGTAGATTACAAAATTGATAGGAGAACATCTCACCAAGCTCAAATATACATGTGAAGTCAAAATCCAACAAGCTCATGCATGTTTGTGTGGAGGCATGAACAAAGTCGAATTCATAAAGCATGTCAATTTTGAAACAACTCTATAAACATGATTAAGATCAATCTAAGCATCTAAAGTCACAACTAAATATCCTAGCCACATGAAAATTGCGGAGTGAATTGGATTCAAACACACCAATATGCCACACCAAATGTGTAAAACTTTAATACACAAAGAGTCGAAAATCTTTTTGATTTTTTCAAAAATAAAATCTTTTTGTATTTCCAAAAAATATATAAAAAATCTTCTTATATTTTTTCAATATGACTCAATAAAAGAAAAATATAATACAAAAGGTTCACATGCCATAACACTAGCAGAAATATTTCATGAAGAACAACTAGCATATGACAAATATCCAACATGATCAATCGAAATATTTAACATGGGGAGACTTACGTGCAAGCACACGAGAGTCATGAAGGATCATTCTTAAAGCCTCTAAGTCCGATTTCCTAACCCAAATAGATGTATAACGATTCATGGGTTTTTGGAAACTGGAGTGACTATATTCTTAAACTTCCTAGGAGCATTCATAAGTTTATAATAAAGACGCCTAAGGTGAGCTTGCCTACAGTAATGAGTGCAAGTGTAGACATGGCGATGAACGTTACCTAAAGGTGGTGCTCTTTTAATATTCCTTGGTGGCTCTCTCCTAATGTTCCTAGGTGGCTCTTTCGCATGCATGATTTTGGCTTTGAGAATGGGTGCAACATGATCATCAAAGCCAATACCACACCTATCATCCTTGATTTGGACGGTGCTTAAAATCCTATTCAACCTTTTTGACCTAGCCTCCAAATCAAACTTAATCTTACTCGAATCTCTCAATCTCTCCTCAAGCTCACTAATACTAGCCTCGAGAAAATGCCTAGACTATTCAAACTCTAAAAGCTCCTTTTTCATAACTTCCATTAAACCTCGAAGATTATCCCTCTTACCCTCAACGTATTCTAGGTTCTTCCGAAGAGTCTTCTCACATTGCCCTAAGATCCTCAATCAAAGCATCGGTATTGTTATTATTTATGACACGTTCTTTCAACTTAGCTTCCAACTTCAAGTTTGCCTTCTTTACCTTTAAAGTTTTTGTATACAATTCATTAAAAGCATCTTGCAAGTCTCTCTTATCCACCCCTTTATCCTCACTCACATCGCCCTCGCTTTTTGGGGATTCACTACCTATGTCTACGGATAAATCATGCAAAGAAATATCTTCATGAGAAGATTTGTCATCATCACTCACATGATTAGCCACAAACGTGTCAAGGTCTCGCTTACTTGCATAAAGATTTTCATCTTCTGGCTCACTATCACTAAGTGTGGAAACATGTTTTATCGATTTATTAACATCCTTCATTAGATTAGTGGGACACTCTTCTAACTTATGACCATACCCTTTACAATACAAACACCTCTCAGAGTCATCCCTTTTAACTAAAATTTTAAGTGCAGACTTCATACGTGTTTTTTAATTAGACTCATTAGACAAATGTGTTATAAAATCATCAAACCCTCCGAAAGGCATACCTAAAGACACTGGATCACTCACACAATAAAATAGTGTTTGTAACTCTGATACCAATTTGAGAACGTGAGTAGTCAAAAAGTATTAGACTAGAAAAAAAAATTAAAACTCAGGATCACTCGATAGTTTGGAGTAACCTGCTCTGATACCAATTTATTAGCTCAAAAATTCTGATATAAAAGCTCTGATACTAATTTGTGGATGCGTGATATTAATTATTGATGGGATTCACAAATTTCTAATATTAAAACTTATTTAATTATAGTCAATCTCCAATCCAATTTAATTAAACCCTAATCATGCATCTATGTGGATAAATCAAACATACAATTACAAATCAAGGGATAATACCAATTTCAGAAGAAAAAAAACTTTTGGGTAAAAATCTTTATTTCACAATTAAATGCAAATCGCAACTTACAATTACATAGAGAATTTGCAATGAATTTCCCCAAAAAAAATCACATAGATCGCAGCCTAGAAACAACAAAGATTCCCTCAAGAACCTCAAGAACCGCAACTCCTCCTTCAGCAGTGGATACCCTCAAGAATACCCAATGACCGCAGTCGTCAACAATAGCTCCCACAAGAACAGTAGAGAATCCTTCTATACAAGAGAAACTTCAACAAAGAAGTGTTTTGGGTTCCAAAATGATTCATAAAAGTATATGGGATGCTTTTTGTGAATCAAAAACATAAATTTTCCCTAAAAAGTGAAGACTAAAAGTCTGTAGCTATGCAGTTTTCATGTAGCAAAAATAAGTCTCACAAAAGAGGTATTTATAGCAAAATAAAATACTTGAGGCGGCGAAACTCGTTCGAACGACTTCTTGATGTCGTTTGAACGACATTAGATGTCGTTTGAACAACATTAGATGTCGTTTGAATGACTTAAGAAATGACCTGATAAAATACAAGACAATATATGGTCATTTGATACAAACAAGGAATGATCTATCTCCCGACCTAAGAAACGACATGTGATGTCATTAAAAAGGGTCGTTAGAACGACATTGACATGTCGTTTGAACGACATTGCTTTGTCGTTTGAACGACTGAAGTGAAAAATAATATTTTTTTTAATGCTCGCCTATAGGTCTTCCAAAAAATATTTTAACTTAGAAAAATGCCTCATTTTAATAAAAATATAGTTTAGAAAAATATCCCAATACTATCGTAAAACATTTTCAAAACTTAAATGCATTCCTTAACAAAATCAATCTCATAGAGGACTGTTGTTGAAGATACTTGATATTCCTTCTTGAACGTATGAATGTGAACTTCTTTTAATGGTTATAACAGTATAAGACATACACAATGTAACCTCAGGATTATGGAAATTATGTCCTTACAAGTTGTTCATTGCTCGGCTAGTTGACGAGGAACCTGAGATCTCAAGGGGGTACGCTGACCGCAATACTTTTTATAGTACCTACTGTGGATCTTATTATTTCGATCCATTAGATTTTTCTTCCATCCCTGATGCGATCCCAACTTCCTTTGAAGATGATATGACACTAAGAAGGAAGATCCCCAGTATAATAGGTTATGTTATCTGCCCCACTTCTCCATTGCACGACCAATGAAGAGTAAGGAGGTCGGAGTCCTTAGACACAGCTGATATGGAGGATGCTCCAAATAAAATGTGTGCCCATCTTATGAAGAAAAATAATCCAACCAATGACATTATTATCCATCCCCTAACTTGTAGGTCGAGTGATGTTGTCCTCGGTAAGGGGAAGGCCCCTATAAATATATTGTTGTCAAGCAACTAGATCGACTGTTGAACTTCTAAGGGGAGCATGCCTCCCTAGTGACCAGACTCAGATCACTAGGATGACCTCATAGAGGTTGTCCATGCATAAATTTCAGGCATTATCCCTTGTAAGTTCTAAAACTCCTCTTCTTTTACCTTTTGAATTTTCTTTAACTAACTAACATTATCCTTATTTTATTTCTTTTTGATTTGCAGCTCATTATGGAATTCACTAATTTACTTTATAAGAGTGTCGATCAAAAGAAGGAAGTCTGCGGCCTTGAGATTGCTTTAGATAGAGCCTAGAAGACCCTTGATGCTGCCAAGGGCAATGTAACTGGGGGAGGCCAAGATGAAGGCCCAAAATAGGGAAATCCTTTAGTTGAATATGGAGGTAGTGACCACGGAGAATGCGAACTAGGAGTCTGCCCAGAACCTAAATACATCATTAGAGGCAAACAATACTACTTATAATAAAAGCTAGGATAAAGCTTTTAAGAATGCTCAGAAGCAGTTGAGATTTGTCTAGAAGGCCTTTTTTATGAAAGGATGGGATGAGGCCTTCGTTAAGGTTAGTGTCGCGGAAGGCTCAGAGTTATTCGCCAACTATATGTAATACCCCGTATTTTCATGGCTTTTAAATTTAGGGATTTATTAAATTTAATTGAGATAAATTAATTTAGTTTTGATCCGAAATGTTGTTTTAAATATTTACTAGCGTGACGAGAGTTAGTAATTATTGGAAATCTATTATTTGTTGAATATTACTGGATGAGTATAGTAATATATGAGATTTATTTTTATAATATTGTCACGTGTGAATAAAATGACAATTTTGGAAATTTGAGTCGGGACGCGCCCGTGTCGCGTCGGGACTAAATATTGATAAATAAAAGTGAATATGTTATAAGTTATACGTATGGTCATTTTGAGTGCGCCAACGCGTCCGGAAGGGTCGAGATAGTCAGAAAAGTATACCCGGGGGTTTAGTTTGGGTCTCGGGGCGTTTTTAGGCCTAATTAGTACCCCGGGAGGGCATTTTAGTCATTTTGTATTTTTGGGTAATTAAACCCACGAAAATTAAAGGGGTTATATCAGATTTCTAGGTTATCATCTAGGGTTAGAAAACTCAAAACACTAGAACGGCCATTGGAGAAGAGAGGAGAGATCTCTCAAGGCATTCCAAGGCTCAAAACTCAACCGTTTGCACCGCCGCCACTGCCAACGCGTAGATCGCGAGACGGGGAACGCAACCACACCAATTTCGGCACCAAACCAGACTTCTGAAAATCCCAGGCAAGTGTTTATCTTGCTTATTTCATTGATGCATCTTTCATATTGGTTTAGGAATGATTAGGATGATTTATATGGAAGAAAAACCCGATTTGAGTTAGGAAATTTCATGTAGTTATGGTTTGAATGAAAATTCTGGAAACCCTTTGTCATGTAGAGAATTAAACCACGAATTATGATGTTTATAAGAAGGAATTTCTGGAAAATAATTGTTAGAACCATGTTTAAGAGATTTCTCGGGTTCATGTTATTTATATAAATTTTTGGGGCTGTTAATCCATAATTAGTGATAGAAACCCACATTCTTTACGTAGGGAATTCTTAATATGATGATATGATAATAGTAGTATGAATTCTGGGTCGTTTGGGTATGAAAAATATGGAATTTGTTGAGGTTAGAAGATGAAACCCGTAACTGCAAAACTGCAGATTTCGCATACCTGCTTGATCGATCGATCGATCGAGCCCAGAGCTTCGATCGATCGAGCCCCAGACCTCGATCGATCGACTCCTCCTGGCAGACTTAAGTTCCCCTTTTAAAATTGTTGAATTGATTCGAAATGAAGAAAACTCCTTAGACATCCTTAATAAAATGTTTTGGGAGATGTGGAAGACCAGTAGGACATATGAATAATGTTGGGGCCTTTAATGTGAGACGAGAATTGTATTTTTGGGATAATTACATAAGGAACGATGAAATCTTGTATTAAAGGGAGAGATTACGTAAACATGATTACGACGGAAAATAGATGAAGTCCTACTGAATTTATACTTGGGAGAATAGATTCTATGAGTGTTACGTAGTAAGTTGGAAAAACCCTTCGAATTAAAGTTAGAGACGAACCATTATACTTGATAAATAATAATGGGAAAATAAGGATAAATGTTGTGAATGTGGGTTATGGGATAAACCTAAATTGATATAATAAAAGTGTTATATTTATATGATTGTGTATGCATATATTATATACTTGTGAAAATCATGCCCGCGCTACTTGCTATCCCTGAGGTTACCGTGCTGGGACGATCTTATCTCGTGTGCCTTATGGGTGATATTGACTCGTACCCTAGAAGATAGAAATCCTAGGTACAGGCTATCAAATCGGTAGTCACGGTCCTAAGAGACGTGAGGGTATGTACTGACCTCTTGGACTTGGAAACTATGCTTCGCCTCAATATTGTTTGTGTATGTATTTATACAGTTCGAGAGTTATTCCGAACTTGTATTCCCTTTAGTGTGATTGATACGGGGATTGGATAGCAGAGTATGCCCACACCATAAATTTTTATGTTGGGTGCTGTTAGAATATATATATTATACGAGTATTTAATATATATGAACTTCTGAAATATGGGAAACTGCCTACTGTGTTATGGTAAGTAAGACATGTATAATGACTCAAATTGGAAATACTTGTTTTGGAGAAGTATAATATGATATTGAAAAACTTTATGTATCTATAAAGTTAAAATGAGCGTCTTGTACTAAATGAAATTATCCTTTTAAACCATGATGTTGTTAAATCTTAAATCTTGAGAGTCACTTAAGATAAGATAAATCCTTGTGGAAAGGTAGTGTGATATATGATGAGATAAACCATTAGGAAGGTTAGTGCGATAGGAGTGCACATTAGAAGAGAGGTGAGAATTTCTCAAGAAAGTGTCGCACTAATATGTTGTTGCATTGGCCTGTATCAATTTAAATACTTGCTAAACGAATTTTTAAATCATATACACTATCGGGCTCTGACCCGTTTCTCTTCCTTTTTCTATCTTGTATATATATATATATATATATGTATATATTACAGGTGCCCAGCCACAGGGGCGTCTTGCTTAGGATCCCTTGGAAGAACGTGCTGCAGCTTAGGTGGGAGTTGCAGGCCACTTGATTAGACGATTTCATTTACTTGGTTCCACTTCTATCATTCTCAGTTATTGGGGCATGTGTCGCCCTTTCCTCTATTTATATGTTTTACTGGGACATTTGTATTTCGGTTATTTCTAGTACTGTTACTTTGGGATTTATTCAGCATGTATGTTTTACTTTAAGTTTTAAATACTGGGATTTAGTTGTTGAATGTTTAAATTAATTGGATTATATGTTCCAGGATTATTGTGGTGTGATTCTTTAAATATTGAATTTTTGTAGATAATTAAATCTTTATTTTCAAAATAAAATTTGGAAAGAAATGTTTAAAAATGGTTTTGACACTTAGCTTAATTAAATAGGGTGTTAAACTTGGAAAAGTTATTTCTACGACAGTGATGCTAAGAATGAACCAACTGTTCACCTTGATTTTAATTTAATAAAGGAGTGATCGCCCGGTATTTAATTAGGCGGGGTGTCACAGGTGGTATCAGAGCATCAGGTTCTAGTGTCCTTAGGATCTGTACGGCTTATTATGCTTTCAGCGTTGCTTTGTTTGTTATAGAGCCCTATGTTTAGGATTGTCGATTCCTTTGACGAGATTTCGTTCCCCTGCTATAATGTGTATACATTAGTAAATTCTAATTTCGTTCGGATGTGTACGTGTGTCGAGCGATGACGGATGTCAGAAGAGGACCGTTAAGCGTACATCAGGAGGCAGGGCTCAGTTGAGATTATAAAATATATCCGAGGATGATGACCTTAGTCGAGGTCACCTCCATTATGGCACGAGAAGCCACGACTAGAAAGGCGACTAAGGTGCAGCAATGATTTTCAAATGCTGTTATAGTCAAATGAGGTGCGAGGGTAAACTTAGCCAACGTATTACAAAAACGTGTAGAGACTGTCAGTGGGAAATTTTAGAAACGCGAAAATCGTATGTGTTTACCAAAGGAGGTAAAGTATCCAAAGGCTTAAATATAGGATGGAGTGTGGCAAACTGAAAGTGAAAATTTAGAGAAAATTTTCCTGGCTTTCGGGACGAAGTTATAATGGTTGGAGTCAACCACCAATTTTAGAAATGGAATGTTATGCCTATAGGAGAACCTTAGGTACAGTATTGACCGTATGTTCCTTCCTTAACTTTTCAGGGTTAGAAGTAAATGTGGTTCTGAACTCATCGAGAGAGGGCATGTCAGGGGTCCATTCGTGAATATGAATCTTAACCGTTAGCGAATTTTGTATCGGGAGATGTAGATACAAGTGGGGGAAATAACTCCGAGTGGGAGATCGACACGTAGTAATAGTTGATAACACTCAAAGAGGTAATTCTGATGGACGACCAATTCAGAGGTTGACATCGTCATACTTTGTCAAAATAGATGATAACGCTTCTTTGTGGGGGAAGTTAAAGGAATCGAAGAATTTAGTCGAGAATAAGACTGAATGCAACGGTGGTGGTGTAGCACCACAAAGGGATGAGGATACACATCAGGGGACCCATTTAAATGATTCGGATAATTAAATTCTTACCAAGTGATGGTAAATTCAGTAAGTACTATTATAGATAGTAACAGGATCTTTATGGCCTAAAAAGATAAGGGAACAAACGGGATGGCTAACAGGAATCGAGTTTACTAAAGTCCGAGAGAAGGACAATCCTAACCTGGTTAGTTGGACAGGTGGTAAGTGGATTATGTGTTGAGGTATTTTGTGCGGAGTGAGATCGCTCACGATAATATGTTCCAAAGTGAGAAAAAGGACAAGAATACGGTACCTAGTAAAAGGCAACGATTAAAGAAATTTTGTTTGGTTTGAGTAGACGTGTTACGTCCGGAAACCATTTGCACAGTCAAGACGATTGACAAGGTAGAAGTGTAAGTTGTATCCTCAAAGGATGCGACGTGTTTATGTGACACAAGCGAATCACCATATTTTGTTCCTTGCTAGATTAGCATGTGAGACGAGCTTAATGCATATCATTTTAAACGTTATTATTATTATGTGAATATTTTTCCCTAGTATAGTGGGATTTTTCTTTAGTGCTATCCGCGGAGGATGAATGAGTATATTAACAGCGTTTTATACTTTATTGAGGTTACTCGTTGTAGTGATGCGATACACGAGTATGATATTATCTCTGTTAAAATGTTATAGAAATGGGTAGTAGGATAGTGGGCATTTATTGCAGGGCTATCGGAGTAGTTGCATTAGTGAAACATGTTTTATATTTGTTTTGGCGAGGCTTTACCTGTAAGAAGGTTGGAATTGCACTTATATTATCTATCCAAGATACTTCGGAGGAGATAGTGGGCTCGAGATATTCGATGCCAAAGTATGTATAGACCTTGTCAGTATAATTCCGTATGTATCGAGATTTACCGTTGAGCGAAAAGATTTGACTCAGTATTATGTTTAGCACTCCGGACTTAGTGATAGGAAAAGTACATTGTTATATTTATCCTTTAGAGATGTGGGAGTTAATATTTATACCCCTATTATTAGGGAAAGGAATTTCGAGAATTCCGATCGTATGTATCGAGGTTTATAGAATGTAATTACCCTCAACCAATACGGGACGATAGTGAAATTGGTGAAACGTTCTTTGTTAAGCATAATTACGGGAGAAATTGTAACTTTTCTGTCAAGAGACGGAATAAAGGGGTACATGCCACGGACGGAGGACCTAACGGATTTCGATAACCGACAATGCTAGGTAGTAGTGTATCGGGGGGGTTCCTTGTTTGGATTTCTCTTTGCGAGACATCCCATGCATGAAACTTAGCGTAAGGTTAGAAATAGGGAGACGCTTGGTCACTATTCCATGAGTTCGGTACCCTGATCGAAATGGGATCAAGTAATTATGTATGTAAGTTGGAAGTTGAATTTTGTGTTAAAGCCATTGGAGCCGGAATTTGTGGCAAGAAAGCATAGAAAGTTATCCCCACGATTTGAGGGGTGGAATGATGGTAAGGAGAATTTAAGAATTTTAATTTCTAGGATGATTGAGAGTACCCAAATGTCATAACCGCGTTCAAAACACGAGGTGAATAAAGAGTTGGAATGATTTTTAGCATGGATTATCTGGAAAGAACTTTATTATACAAAAGAGATGACTTGTAATTATTTTGATGAATAAAGCGTTAGTGATTTATTTTGGTGGATATACATATTTGGGAAAATTGTTGAACTTATCTGAAAAAGGTTGAGAATTATTATTCCTCTTTTATTGTCATGGAATTTGAATGTCCTATTCCTCCTATTTCGTTGAATTTAGTTCGTCCTATAGATGAGTAGCACGTTGTTCGCTCTCCTAGGGCGGTCGGGGTGTTGCAAAAATGTGGGCATCTTGGTTAACTGCAGTTAAAATCGTCCGAGTCGAAAGGACGTGGTTATGGATGTGTGTCATATATGTTCGTGAGACTAGTATGACGAAGTGAAAGTAATAGAGTGGATTAAACATCACATGAGGGGCGATAATCCATACGTAAGTGTGCAATTAGAATAGCACGCCCTAACTTAATTGGAAGGCTGTGGGAAGCCATTCAAGAATTGGTATTCCTTGAATAGATTAGAATTTAATTGTTATGAAGCACACCCGGAGCGGAGTTGTTATTAGTCAAGTGTGAGAGCGACTGGCGCATACAAAGAGTAATGATGTTAGTATGGTATAAGAGATCCAGAAGTGCATTTCGTGGAGAGACGAGCACGGGTCGGAATTTTCGGCATACTCCAAGTAAGGAAGGGGAGTATTACGTGTCACTTAATGTGAGACATTTCAAGGGAAGAATCGATGTTTAGCGGGACGTAGTGAGTAGTCTCTACATGCACCGCCCATACGTAAGGTTTGGTTGAAAGAGGAGAATCAACCAAAGAATTTTGTGTTTATCGACAATTCCTGAAATTGGAAGAGGGCGGTAAAGTTCTTGGATGGGTTGCCATCCTTAAAACAAGATCAAGGGTTCATCCCGAACATGTGAATTAAGTCGCCAAGAAGGAAGTGATTGATATTACTTTGGGCTGGTTTACAATATTAACTAGTATGCCCCAGACTTCCTTCGAAAGGAAGGATCGCACCAGTGCATGGTCCGGCGCAGTATAAATTTCTGAATCAGGATGAGATTGGTGAATCCCACCTTTGATATGGGATTTCAGGAACCAGCGAAGATAAGGTTTCGTTTCGAGTAGGATGTATCACCCTTAGCCATGGAATAGGCGCACGGTGATTAAAGATTTGTGGAGCCACGTGAAGGAGAATTTGGAATCTTGGTACGATGATTTCAGGAATGCTCTGTAGAAACACTCGTACCTAAATGTCGCGTACGAGGTGCTTATTAAGGTTTTGTTATGGAAGAACCTCGACTATTCTCCTTCCGTATGCTTAGAGGTGAGTAAATAATCAAAAAATTTGGATCGGCCGAGATAATATCCGATAACTATGGTGGAATTCCACGACTGTTTTAGGCGAGCAAGAGTGATCAAATGTTCATATAATTTTCTCAGAATGGGAGTTTTGTATATGAATAAATCCGAGTAGTTATCATGTAGTGAGGTGCGGCCTCCTAATGATAGTGAGATAATGGAAAATTATAACGTATAGGCGTGACCTATTGAAATGTTGTCAGTTGGGGGCAATGTGAAGTGTCTCCAACGAGAATGTAAAACAAAGTTGTTATGAGGAAAAAGCTATAGTGATTAAGTGCCGTACTATGTAGATAGTTTGCGTACTGACAAGGATATCCAGAATTGTGCTACCTGGTAAGCCTTATTTTCCGAATTTCGGGACGAAATTCCGTTATTAGGGGAGAAGTATGTAATACCCCGTATTTTCATGGCTTTTAAATTTAGGGATTTATTAAATTTAATTGAGATAAATTAAGTTAATTTTGATCCGAAATGTTGTTTTAAATATTTACTAGCGTGACGAGAGTTAGTAATTATTGGAAATCTATTATTTGTTAAATATTACTGGATGAGTATAGTAATATATGAGATTTATTTTTATAATATTGTCACGTGTGAATAAAATGACAATTTTGGAAATTTGAGTCGGGACGCGCCCGTGTCGCGTCGGGACAAAATATTGATAAATAAAAGTGAATATTTTATAAGTTGTACGTATGGTCGTTTTGAGTGCGCCAACGCGTCCGGAAGGGTCGAGATAGTCAGAAAAGTATACCCGGGGGTTTAGTTTGGGTCTCGGGGCGTTTTTAGGCCTAATTAGTACCCCGGGAGGGCATTATAGTCATTTTGTATTTTTGGGTAATTAAACCCACGAAAATTAAAGGGGTTATATCAGATGTCTAGGTTATCATCTAGGGTTAGAAAACTCAAAACACTAGAACGGCCATTGGAGAAGAGAGGAGAGAGCTCTCAAGGCATTCCAAGGCTCAAAACTCAACCGTTTGCACCGCCGCCACCGCCAACGCGTAGATCGCGAGACGGGGAACGCAACCACACCAATTTCAGCACCAAACCAGACTTCTGAAAATCCCAGGCAAGTGTTTATCTTGCTTATTTTGTTGATGCATCTTTCATATTGGTTTAGGAATGATTAGGATGATTTATATGGAAGAAAAACCCGATTTGAGTTAGGAAATTTCATGTAGTTATGGTTTGAATGAAAATTCTGGAAACCCTTTGTCATGTAGAGAATTAAACCACGAATTATGATGTTTATAAGAAGGAGTTTCTGGAAATTAATTGTTAGAACCATGTTTAAGAGATTTCTAGGGTTCTTGTTATTTATATAAATTTTTGGGGCTGTTAATCCATAATTAGTGATAGGAACCCACATGCTTTACGTAGGGAATTCTTAATATGATGATATGATATTAATAGTATGAATTCTGGGTCGTTTGGGTATGAAAAATATGGAATTTGTTGAGGTTAGAATATGAAACCCGTAACTGCAAAACTGCAGATTTCGCATACCTGCTTGATCGATCGATCGATCGAGCCCAGAGCTTCGATCGATCGAAGGTTCGATTGATCGAGCCCCAGACCTCGATCGATCGACTCCTCCTGGCAGAATTAAGTTCCCCTTTTAAAATTGTTGAATTGATTCGAAATGAAGAAAACTCCTTAGACATCCTTAATAAAATGTTTTGGGAGATGTGGAAGACCAGTAGGACATATGAATAATGTTGGGGCCTTTAATGTGAGACGGGAATTGTATTTTTGGGATAATTACATAAGGAACGATGAAATATTGTATTAAAGGGAGAGATTACGTAAACATGATTACGACGGAAAATAGATGAAGTCCTACTGAATTTATACTTGGGAGAATAGATTCCATGAGTGTTACGTAGTAAGTTGGAAAAACCCTTCGAATTAAAGTTAGAGACGAACCATTATACTTGATAAATAATAATGGGAAAATAAGGATAAATGTTGTGAATGTGGGTTATGGGATAAACCTAAATTGATATAATAAAAGTGGTATATTTATATGATTGTGTATGCATATATTATATACTTGTGAAAATCATGCTCGTGCTACTTGCTATCCCTGAGGTTACCGTGCTGGGACGATCTTATCTCGTGTGCCTTATGGGGTATATTGACTCGTACCCTAGAAGATAGAAATCCTAGGTACAGGCTATCGAATCGGTAGTCACGGTCCTAAGAGACGTGAGGGTATGTACTGACCTCTTGGACTTGGAAACTATGCTTCGCCTCAATATTGTTTGTGTATGTATTTATATAGTTCGAGAGTGATTCCGAACTTGTATT
This sequence comes from Sambucus nigra, assembly GCA_949130495.1. Classification (NCBI taxonomy): domain Eukaryota; kingdom Viridiplantae; phylum Streptophyta; class Magnoliopsida; order Dipsacales; family Adoxaceae; genus Sambucus; species Sambucus nigra. Next base: position 354,549,468 of record OX422215.1, read on the forward strand.
CCCTTTAGTGTGATTGATACGGGGATTGGATAGCAGAGTATGCCCACACCATAAATTTTTATGTTGGGTGCTGTTAGAATATATATATTATACGAGTATTTAATTTATATGAACTTCTGAAATATGGGAAACTGCCTACTGTGTTATGGTAAGTAAGACATGTATAATGACTCAAATTGGAAATACTTGTTTTAGAGAAGTATAATATGATATTAAAAAAATTTATGTATCTATAAAGTTAAAATGAGCGTCTTGTACTGAATGAAATTATCCTTTTAAACCATGATGTTGTTAAATCTTAAATCTTGAGAGTCACTTAAGATAAGATAAATCCTTGTAGAAAGATAGTGTGATATATGATGAGATAAACCATTGGGAAGGTTAGTGCGATAGGAGTGCACATTAGAAGAGAGGTGAGAATTTCTCAAGAGAGTGTCGCACTAATATGTTGTTGCATTGGCCTGTATCAATTTAAATACTTGCTAAACGAATTTTTAAATCATATACACTATCGGGCTCTGACCCGGTTCTCTTCCTTTTTCTATCTTGTATATATATATGTATATATTACAGGTGCCCAACCACAGGGGCGTCTTGCTTAGGATCCCTTGGAAGGAACGTGCTGCAGCTTAGGTGGGAGTTGCAGGCCACTTGATTAGACGATTTCATTTACTTGATTCCACTTCTATCATTCTCAGTTATTGGGGCATGTGTCGCCCTTTCCTCTATTTATATGTTTTACTGGGACATTTGTATTTCGGTTATTTCTAGTACTGTTACTTTGGGATTTATTCAGCATGTATGTTTTACTTTAAGTTTTAAATGCTGGGATTTAGTTGTTGAATGTTTAAATTAATTGGATTATATGTTCCAGGATTATTATGGTGTGATTCTTTAAATATTGAATTTTTGTAGATAATTAAATCTTTATTTTCAAAATAAAATTTGGAAAGAAATGTTTAAAAATGGTTTTGACACTTAGCTTAATTAAATAGGGTGTTAAACTTGGAAAAGTTATTTCTACGACAGTGATGCTAAGAATGAACCAACTGTTCACCTTGATTTTAATTTAATAAAGGAGTGATCGCCCGGTATTTAATTAGGCGGGGTGTCACACTATAATCCCAATATCCCTCTCAACTTGGAAGAATAAGAGTAAGATAGAGAATAAATGATCAACCAGACCAAAGCCGCGGAAGGTCCCCAAGACAAAACTCCTCAAGTTTATTATCTTGAGAGACTTTTTGTATTTTCCTTTGAATGTTTTTCTTTCCTTTTCTCCCTTCATTTTGGGGCATTGTCCCAATACAATTTTGGATTGAAAAAGAGTTTTTTTTGCTCATGTGTCCTTTTACGTGGATTAGTTACTTTGTATATTGCATGTTCATGACTTGTATCTTATTATTCTCTTAAATAATGAACCACCTTTAACGATTTTTGCAATTTGGTGATTGTTTAGCTCTTATGATAATGGTTTAAGATAATAATGACTTGGATTTTGTGCTTAGGGTTGACACTTCTAGTCGGGATAAGATAGTTGTGTCGATTGTTCGCCAAGCACTACATATGATGATGTCACTCTATGGTGACTAGTATGGAAGTTAGTTACTCTTTAAGTCGAAATCAAATAGATAGTGAGCATCGCTATTTTGTTACAAAATGAGAAGGATGGACTAAGGTAGGAGCTCGATAAAACAGAACAAGCTTTTCGTGAAAACAAGGCGATCAGAAGGGAATTAAATTAGAGGATCATGAGACTGAGTTCAGGAAACATCCTCACTAAGTTTGGGTATATGGCTACGATGATGGTTTATTAAATGCCCTAATACATCTAAGTGAATCCAAGAATCTCTCCTACAACATGTTTTGTTGAATTCCTTGAGTGTCCTCAAAGTCTTATATGATTCCTATATGTGATCCTAGTATGACGTGGTCTTCCCCTATTACAAGTTTCCTCCCTTTGAGAGCAAGGACTCATGGGTACCGGTTGATAAATTCATCCACCTTTGATCGAGGAGTATTTAGTCGAACATAATAATGATGATGACATGCCTCATCATAGTCCAAAGACTACCCACTTGACATATGGGGTTAGACTATTTAGTGGTCCTCATAGATGATGTAATTGTTGTACCTATAAATAATAAATATTTAAATGAAAGGAAAATGGTATTTTTTCCATTTGTTATTGCATTTCCCATTTCCCATTGCTTTGTATGTTTAACATGTCTTATCTTTTAGGAGGTGTCGTCACATTCCACCCTATATATAGTACTAACTTTTGGTAAGAATGCACTTTTCACGAGCTATCCACCCGTTCAGAATTTTATTCGACTGATATGATCGAATTGTTAAGGGCCCATGGGTCTCCCATAGGCCTGTTGCTTGTTGTGGGTAATACCTTATGCTTTCGTGTTATATTGAAGAAACATGTAGCCTTGTAGTAGCGACTAAGAGTATAATTTATCCAATAAGGCATAATTTAGAATAAGAAAATAAGTGAAATTTGATATGTTTCATATATAAAAAACACCTTGCTTTGTTACTTGCCTGTCATTAGGAATAATAAAAGGTAACTGAATTAAGAGACAAGTAAAATTCAACTACCAAATGTAAAGAATTGACAATTAAAGAGTAAAAAACTAAAAAATTGTAATGAAAAATTTCTTCTTAAGATTGGTTGCATTATAATACCGAGGTATTTCCCTTGCCTCCATTGTTTTCAGGTTATAGGCTCCTTGAAGGTTGTCCCTAGTAATTCTGAATGGACTTTCTAAGTTTGGTCCTAATTTTCTGTCTAACGGTTTCCTGTCGCTGCCAATGATCTTTATTAGGATGTAATCCCTGCTGTGGAACTTTCTCTCACGCACACCCTCATTGTATTTCCTTTCCAATTGTTGAAGGTAGGTTGCCAACCTAATTAGATCACATTCCTTCATTCCGTCTTCCAAGTCAAGATTGATATTAATCATCTCGTTGTTCATGCATTAATCGTCTATGGTTATTTTTATAGTCGGTAATATTGACTCTAGGGTTATAATGGCCTCCATCCCATAGACTAAGACGAAGTGCGTTTCTCCAATCGACCTTCTAAGAGTTACTTGACATGCTTAGAGAATGTGAGGGAGCTCGTCCACCCAAGCACTTTTTGTCTTTTTTTAACCTTTTCTTTATTTTGTCGAGGACTATTTTGTTGGAAGACTTTGCTTGTCCATTTCTACGATGGTAAGCTACTAAGCTATAATGGTGCCTTATCGCATGGTGGCTATAGATTTCTTAAATGGACTTATTATTGAGCCATGTCCCGTTATTAGTGATGAGGTTGTTGGCACATTAAAATGACTTATATTGTTCCTCCAAATGAACCTAATAATGTTAGCATCTCTGATGTTCACCAATGGCTTTGCTTCAATCCATTTAGTGAAGTAATCAGTGCAGACCAAAAGGTATTTCTTATTGCCTGGTGCCATATACAACAACCCATGATATCTAGCCCCCATTGAGTAAATATCCACAAGATGGTTTGGGACTTGAGGTCTCTGTCTAGATGGTGGAATAACAGCAAGAAAAGTTGGCACATCTTGCATTTTTTCACATAGGATATGACTTCTTTTTGCATATAAGACCACCATTACCCTTATTTTGTCGCTCGAAATGTGAAAGATCTTCCACAAGCGTGACTCTCGCATATTCCTTTGTGTAGGTTGTATAAGAACCAATCGACATCATTTGGATGGATAAATGTAAGTACGATCCAATGAATAATCTTTTATATATCTTTCCTTATGGGGATAAATAAATATAGTAAACCTGTATCTGAATTTGATGGGCCTTTTTTTTGTCGGGGGAAATACATCTTCCTTTATATACTTCACTATTAACTCCATCCACTTGGGAGATTTTTCCATATATAGTACTTGGTTGAAATCTTGTTTCATTTGGACACTTGATTATGCTATATATTCCACTTCTATCACTCTTTTGAGATCAGACTTGACAACTGAAGCCAATTTGTCCAAGGTGTCTGCGTGGTTGTTGTTTCCCCTTGGGAACTATTATATTTGGACATGCTGTAATTGAGCGACCAACTCTTGAGCCTTTTCAAGGTAGGTTGACATACATTTATCTCTAGAGTTGTAGTCTTATGACATCTAATTTGATACCAACATTGAGTCAGAATATACGACAAGGTAAATGTGCCTAGGGATAACGCCGTATTTATCTACCCAATGAGAGCTTCATATTTCACCTCATTATTCGATGCCTCAAAGCCTTGTCATATAGATTACTCGAGGATGATGTGATCTGGAGTGACTAACATTATCCATACTCCGACTCCCTTTTATGTTGGATGCTCTATATACATAAAGAGTCCATTATTTATCATGTTCCAAACTTTCCTTAATTGTTTGATTACAGTCTTAGGGTTACCCTCATGTTGATGTTTTCTGACAAACTTCGTGATGAAGTCTGCTAATTTTTTTCCTTTCATTGTCATTCAAGGTTGATAATGAAAATCAAACCTCCCTAGTTCCACCAACCATTTGGAAATACACCCAGAGAGATCGGACTTTCTAAGGACTACTTTTAATGGAAAAGAGGTTATAACTACGATAAAATGTGCTTCTAAGTAATATTTTAAATTACACGAAGCTATCACCAATAAATAAGCCAACTTTTCCAGCAGAAGATACCACAATTCGACCTTGAGAAGTGTCTTACTGATGAAGTAAATTGGGGCTTGATGTCCTTCATTCTCACATACTAAAGTCGAGGTAACTTTGTGATCAGACACTAATATATACGAGTAAAGTGTATCTCTTAGGTTAGAAACCGTAATTAAGGGTGCTCGATGAGGTAATTCTTGATCTCCTCTAGTGTTATTGAGCATTCATCATTTCATACTCCATTTTTCTATTTTTTTAGTAACTTAAAGAAATCTCGACACAATTCAGAAGAAACTGATTAAGGGTGGCAAGCATTTCAGTTATAATTTGAACATTAACAGTTTTGGGAGGATGAATCATCCTTATTACTTCGATTTATTTAGGATTCATTTTAATTCCTTTATGGATGACCAAGTAGCCAAGGAATTTACTCGATTGTAATCTAAAGAGCATTTAGTTGCATTGAGCCTTATCTTATAGTATTATAGGACTTCAAACATTTTTGCAAAATCTGAGAGGTAATAACCTTTTTGCTTACTTTTCATAAGAATGTACGTTGATGTGCACCTCCATAGTATCTCCAAATTATTTCTTAACATTTTAGTGACTAACCGCTGGTAAGATTCTCCTGTGTTCTTGAGTCCAAAGGGAATTATTGTATAACAGTAGATATCAAGCAAGGTGATGAAGAAAGCCTTTTCCTGGACGAGTTTGAATAGAGGGATCTGATGGTAGCTCGTATAAACATCTTAAAAACTCATTTTCTCTTAGCTAGTTGTACCATCGACCAACTAGTCAATATTTTACACGGGAAGCCATATTTGGGACATAATTTATTTAGGTCAATGAAGTTAATGCAAACTCTCCACTTTCTATTATTTTTCTTTACGGCGATTGGATTCGAAAGCCATTCCAGGAATTGAACTTTTGTAATGGACCTTACCTCTAGAAGTTTCCTAACCTCCTATTCTACTGATCTAGCCTCCTTAGGACATGTTCGACGAGCTTTGTATGTTAGCTAAGAGAATGATAAGTTGATGTGAAGCCTATGACACACTACTCCTAGATTTATGCTTTGCATATCATACGACTACTAAGCGAACACACCTTGATGTCTTAAATGAAGGATACCAATTTTTCTTTTTAACTACTAGTGAGGGAGCTTCCAATGAGGAATATTTTATGCGGGTGAAAATCGTAGAATGAAAACTCTTGGATTAATTCCATGACCTTGTTGACGGGGGTTACTCTCATGTCTTCAATCCCCGACCACCTATACTTTAGCTGTTATTTTGTGGGGACGTCCATATCCGCTTTCTCTACCTTTTTCTTTATTTTTCTTCTATTTTGGTTTGATGGATGCAATAAAACATTATCTAGAAGAAGCTCGATTTCCACGTATCTCCATTACCCTCGGTCGATAATGCATTTTAGCTTTTGGTGGTAGGTGGATGAGACTACCTTTATTATGTACGTCTATCATTTCCCAAGTATTACGTCATACAGGGATTCGATCTCCATGACCAGAAATTCAATCAACTTTAATATATTCTAACATATCGATTAAAGGGTTGGTCATCTCCTTTAGGTATTCCAATCGTAAGTTGAGTTAGTTGAACAACTTGAAGTACATGACCTCTGAGGAGCTATCATGTTATAATATTAGCTTGTCCGCATCCTAATTAGCAATCCCGAGTGTGATTACTAGTGTGTCATAGTGTGGGGTCCTAACTCCAACCAGGTTCTTCTTAATGAAGATGATATACTTAGCATACTCTATTTCTTTTGGTCGATGACTTTTGACGATAGTAGGCTTGGTCAAATTAATCTATAAAGCCTCTACTACTTCTGTGATGTTCTTCATCTCCATTATTATAACATTTATTTTTATTTGATTAGGATTTGAGGTTCTATAAATCACCGTAAATTCGTGTTCTAACCCGTTGTCTTCCAGAACATTGTTTGGCTTTTGCCCGCATTCCGCTTGACTTTTCCCATTTTTCTTCTTGATGAAATCATCCAGATGGCCTGCTTGAGCTAGTTTCTCCAAGTGTGATTGCGATTTTTTACAATTCTCTAGCTTGTGTTTGTACTCCTTATTGTATGAACATCTCAAGACGGTGTTCCTTTTGGAAGGATTTATTGTAATTTTTCTCGTCCACTTAAAGTACTTATGGTCCTTGATCTCAATCAAGATATTGTATATTAGTTCTTTAAAGACTGTGTTGATGGCACTATAAGAATTACTAGGATTTGACTTTTAGTCTCCCTTTGATCCTCTGTTATGCTTCTTGCCCTTTCTTGGGAGTAACCTATTTGTCTTCGTTCTTACTCGCCTTTGGTCGACCGTTGTCCTAGTTTCTATCCCATAACCACATCTTTGACTTTATCATACTTTTTAATCCTTGACATTAGATCATTTATGATGGTCGCTTCTTTCTTGGTGAGGGAGTGGTATATCATGGAGTTATTCAACATGATAATCTTGAGTGAGGCTACTGCGACTTGATCAGTGCAATCTCCACCTCATTATAGATTTCCTAATATCGCGAGTCGTATTCACGTAGGGTCTCCAAGGGCTTTTTCTTTAGCATAAGGAGTGAATCCACCCTCTTTGGGTGGATGCTCCTTGTGATGAATCTCGAGGCAAAGGCCTCCATGAGCTATTCAAAATAGGAGATGGATTTGTGAGGTATCTTCTTAAACCAATTTTACACTACATTCCCCAAGCTTGAGGGAATTACCCGATACATCAAAGGTTTGTTGTTGTTTCAGAGTGTCATGGATTGGCGGTATTGGTGAACATAGCCGATGGGATCCATTTTCCCATCGTATATTTTTAACCTTGGTGCAATGAATTTTTTTACTGTAATCTACCGAGAAAATGACGATTTCATCTGGTTAACAAAGGATCTTCTATCTAACTCACTTGTAGTCCTGACTGATGAGTTAGGTGATCATCTATCCCTCTCTGTATGGTATTGTGAAGGTCTTCTTTACTGTGGTGGCTGTTAGGTCGATCTCTCTCGCGATCTCCTCGGAGGGGAGATGTCTGGCTCACCATGAACTCCATCCCTCACTGCGAGTTTTACTTTCTGAGGGATATAAGTGCAAGCGATCTCCTGGTGTTTGTGCTTATCCCTCTGGATCTCCTGCTCCATCATGTCCATACGGTGTTAGAGGCTAGCGTTCTTTTTATGTTTATGGCGTGTAGCAGCCTCTTGTTCATGAAGGTGTTACTCATAAGTCTTCATAAGTCGTGATATTTGATTGGATCGTGGTGGCTCAATGCTCAACACCGTTTGCTCATCCCGGGGATGGTAATGAAAATTGGGGTACTCCGATCTTAGTGGAGCATGACCAAAAATTTTGACCCTGGGAGGGAAGTGTTCAGTACAATTGACTTGATAATTGTCGCGAGATTACGAGTGCTCGCCATGTGAATAGGGCACGATTTGGTTATTGTTTGTTATTAAGATTGAGGAAATAAATTATTTTCCACAGACGATGCCAATTGCAGGTTGTAAAATCCTATTAAGGTTCAACACAAACCAACCAAATAGAATACAATAAGCATGTACACACACATAAGGACAAGATATACGTGGTTCGATAATGTGCCTATATCCAAGGGTGGTTCCTTTTTTCTATTGATAGAGTTTCAATACTCGTGATTACATTCTCCTCTTCTCTAGGGGCTTGGTTTACATTTATAAGAGGGGTGATAATGTCATTGGGGTCTCATTGGCATTTATCCCCAACTGATGATTCGTATCTTTTCCTTGATTCATTGGTGCATGTTGGTTATCTTCAGTGATCTTTATCCTCATAGTGGAAATATTTAGGCCACGTGTCTCTTTCCCACGTGTGACATATTATTTTCCCTCACATCATGTATGTATTGACGATGTTATTTAATATATACATAGTTACTTGTATATATTACACATATTGTACATATGTACAATATATTACATTTTATACATATTAAAAATTTATATGTATCATATATAAATTATATATTATAGTATAAACAAATAAAAATACAGATAATGGACGTTTATGATTTAAAAAAGCAAGTTTCTGAAAACAACATTTTGATGTATTCAGAAAACAGTAGTTTAAACACAAGATTTTTTAAACTCAATTTGTAATAGGGTCGTTTGGCCTTTGGCATCTGTTATATGTCCGGTTTATAGTTTGACACCCATTTTGGATGGAAACGGTTTGATCAACATAGTTGACTGTCAACTCTTATTAATTTTAGTAAAATCCAAAAATACCCTTTTATTTAATAAAACAAGAACTTAACCTTATCCCCTAACTATTTTTTGATAACAAATATTCTTTTCTTTTGAAATTAAAACTATTTTTTAATATTAATATTAAAACTATTTTCACACATAGTTTTAATATTAAAATTGTCTTTAAAAATATATTTTAATATTATAAGTGTTTTCAAACACAATTTTAATATTAAAAGTATTTTTTTAAATAATATTAAAATTATTTTTAATATTAACATTGTTTTTATTATTAAAACTATTTTCAATACTAATATTAATTTTTAATACTAATATAAAAAAATTCAAACACAGTTTTAAATATTAAGACCATTTTTTAACATAATTTTTAATATCAAAGTTGTTTTTTGTAAAAAAAAAAGTACTTTATTAATTAAAATTAAAAATTATTAAAAAAAGTACGCTACAATTTTTAAAATAACTTTTTAAAACTTTTTACAATTAAAAATTATTTTTAATAATAATATATCTAAAAAATAATTATAATGTTAATAAATTTAAACATAATTTTTTATAATAAAATTTTTTAAGACACTCATTCTAATATTAAAACTATTTTTAAGTGCTTTTAACAATAAACTGTTTTTAAACACTCATTTTAATACTAAAACCTTTTTTTAAGTATTTTTTACGATAAACTATTTTTAAATATTTTTTTATTCATAAAAGAAAGTAAGTTTTTTCATAGAAAATATTTCAAACGTTAAAAACCGTTCCTTATAAATATTAATGTTCAAATACTATTTTAAAAAATGTTAAAAAATTGTTTTTGTTCTAGTATTTCCAGATTTAAAAAATATATAAAATTTTAAATTTTTTTGAATATTTTTTTTGTAATAAAATAGAAATATCAAAGAAAAACTTATATAAAGAATAAGAAAAGGAAGTTATATTAAAATCATGTTTTCTGTGTTATAATCATGTTTTTCAGAAAACATCAAAAGGGTGTTTTATAACTTCTGTTTTTTATTTTTCAACTCATAATTATTCATTCCAAATGTTTTAAAGCATTTATACCTTAATATATAATATACATACATAATACATTAATATGTGTGTAATATATATGTATATACACACACACGTGTACATATATTTATATTATTAAATTATATAATATACTAAAATCCATATGTTAAATAATATTATCGATCGGTACATGATACTTATATACAGTTTTACACATGTATCAATAATGTATGGAATGATATAAAATATATAAATAGTACATATGTATTAAAAAATATTATCAATTCATGTATGTATATAATTATATTGTGAATTACACATGCAATAACATTATATATATATATATATATATATATATATATATATATATATATATATATATATATATATAGTGAGAGAGAGAGAGAGAGAGAGAGGATCTCATGAGGTCCTCCAATTTGAGGTCCCTGAATGAAGTCCGTTTTTTTAAAATAGTAAAAAAAAAAAAATTTGGCCTAAATTTTTTAATGATTTTTAAATATTTCAGTAAAATATCAGCTCAAAGAGATTTTTTTTACTATTTTAAAAAAATCGATCAAACTTTGTGAGTTTTTAACAATTTAAAAACTAACACAGTTTGACCGATTTGTTTAAAATAGCAAAAAAATCATTTTGAGTAGATTATTTTTGTATGGTCCTACTGAAATGTTTAAAAACCATAAAAAAATCAACCCAAAGATATTTTTTTTATTATTTTAGAAAAATGGACCTCATTCAGGGACCTCAAAGTGAGGCCAAACTTGATCCTTTATATATTGAGAGGATCACAAGTGGACCTAAAAAGTGGACTTTTTAATGAACCTTACGAAAAAATACCTAACAAACCATTAATTTTAATTCCTATAGTGTAATTGGTCCGCGCCAATGACAATGGACACGCGTGTGACCCGAGACCCCCTTACCCTCCCATACCCACCCCCACCCCCCATCATAGCAGACCACTAGTTAAAAAAAAAGTTGCTGAAATGTTTACTCAGGGGTAAGCGCTGCCATGGGGGATGGGAGAATTGTAAAAAAAATATTCGATCGACACGCATATCCGTTGCAGCTGGCGCGATCCAATTATATTAAAATTAATGAGTTGTTAGGTATTTTTTTATTAAGATTCATTAAAAATTCTGCTTTTTAGGTCCACTTGTGATCCTCTCCCTATATATATATATATATATATATATGTAATACCCCGTATTTTTATGCTTTCTAAATTTGGGGGTTTATTAAATTTAATGTGAGTTATTAATTTAATATAAATCCGAAAATTAAATATTTTTAATTACTAACGTGACGAGAGTTAGTAATCATTGGAAACTTGTTGAATATTACTAATGAGTAAAATAATATAATATTGGTACTATTAAATGTCATGAGTGAATAAAATGATAATTTTAGAAATTTAAGTCGGGACGCGCCTGTGTCGTGTCGGGACTAAATATTGATTAATAAAAGGGAATAAATTATAAGTCGCTCGTATGATCGTTTTGAGTGAGCCAAAGTGTCCGGAAGGATCGAGATAGTCAGAAAAGTGTACCCGAGGGTTTAGTTTGAGTCTTGGGTTGTTTTTAGGCCTATTTAGCACCCCGAGAGGGCATTTTTGACATTTTGCATTTTTGGGTAATTAAACCCACGAAATTTATTAGGTTATATCAGCCATTTGGAATGGTCCCTTAGGGTTAGCAGACTCAAAACCTTAGAACGATCATTAGAGATGAAGGTAGAAAGCTTTCTAAGCAATCCAAGGCCAAAAACTCATCCGATTGCACTACCACCACCACCAACACATAGATCGCGCGACGGGGAACGCAACCACGCCAAATTCGTCCACAAATCAGAACTCTAAAATTCTCAGGTAAGTATTTATCTTGCTTAATTTCGTTAATGCATCACTTATGTTAGTCTAGGGTTGATTAGGATGAGTTTCATAAAAGAAAACCCATGTTGAAGATAGGAAGATTGCATGTAGTAATGATATGAATGAAAATCTGGAAATTCCCTTCATATGTAGAGGTTTAACCACGGATTTATGATGGATTAGGAGTAGAAATTCTGGAAAAAGACTGATTAGAACAAAGTTAAAGAAATTTCTAGGGTTCATGAGATTTTTATAAGTTTTGGCCTATTAATCCATGGATATTGATGAAAAGTTGCATGCCTTACGTAGAAGATGTTTAATTTGGGTTCATAATTTTTGTAGTACGAATTTCTGGGAGTTTGGGTGTTAAAAATATGGATTTGGTTGATGTTGGATGATAGAACCCGTAACTGTTAATCTGCAGAATTCGCCATACCTGTTTGATCGATCGATCGAACCAGGAGTGTCGATCGATCGACGCATCGATCGATCGAGCTCATGACATCGATCGATCGACCCCTCCTGCCAGACTCTTATTTTCCCCTCTAAATAGTTAAATTCAATTTAAATGAGAAATAATCTTTGGACATCCTTATTAAAATATTTTGGGAGGTGCAGAAGACCAGTAGGACATAATAAAAATATGAAACTTTCAATGTAGAATGAGATTCACATTTTTTTTGGAGATGTTTACGTATAAGGGACGATTGAACTATGTATTAAAGGGGGGAGACGCGTAAGGTAGTTACGTGAAAAAATAAATGAGTACCTACTAAAATTACACTTGGGAGTATAGGAATTCACGAGTGTCACTTGATAAGTTGGAAAAATCCCACAAATTAAAGTAAGGAACGAACCGTTATACGTGATAACTAAATAACGAGAAATAAGGATAAATATCATAATTATGGATTATGAGATGTACCAAAATTTGATGTGGTAATAATAGTATATTTATATGTCTGTATTTATGCATTTACTATATACGTGTGAAAATCATGCCCGCGCTACTTGCTATCCCTGAGGTTACCGCGCTGGGACAGTCTTATCTCGATGGGACCTTTATGGGGGATATTGACTCGTACCCTAGAAGATAGAGATCCTTTGGTACAGGCTAATCGGATCGATAGCCAGACGGCCTAAGAGACGTGGGGGCATGTGCTGACCTCTTAGAGACCGGGACTCTATGCTTCGCCTCAATATTGTTGTGTTTGTGTTAATACAGTTCGAGAGAGATTCCGAACTTGTATTTCCCTTAGTACGAGTGATACGGGGACTGGATAGCAGAGTATGCCCGCACCATAATTTTTATGTGGGGTGCTGTTAGAATATATATATTATATGAGTATTTAATATATATATTAAATTCTAAAATTTGGGAATTTCCTACTGTGTTTATGGTAAGTAAGATATGAATAATGATTTCAATTAAGGAATATGTAATAACCCGCGTAATTTTTGGGGTATTTTCAAAATAAAGAGGAAAAATAAAGTTTTTGATAAAATTATTTTTATTGCTCAAATATGTTGGTTATTATTTTTAAAGGCGAGAATTTCAAACGGTTTCGAAATCGTAGTTAAAACGGATTTTAAAATGATTTTTAAATGTTTTTAACTCTTGGAGTTGTTTTAACTTCCAACTCTTCATTTCTTTGCCTTATTTAAAGGAGTCTTTTGGATTCCAACCCTTCATTTCTTTGCATTATAAAAGGAAGTCATGGGCAACCTTTTAACATACTTTTGGCACAAATTTTGGCAGCAAATATATTTTTTATTCCTCTTCTTTATATATACACATTGGCACTTGAGATTTGTGAGTTCCAACCTTAGATTAGAGGTGTTCTTGGGGCTATTTTGTTGGAGGTTCTTGGAGAAGCTTTTGTAGATCTTTTGTGTTGATCTTGAGGATGTGATCGTTGGTTTCTCATCATGGTTTGAGGTATGGGGTTTTACACAATATGCTCCTTAAATCTCGCGAGTGTCATTCTCTTTGAATTCTTGTTTAATTGAACTCATATTTGAATTGTTAAATTCATTGAAATCTGAAAAATAATTATTGAAATTATTTTGATTCATGTGGTATCATTATATTGTTGTTGAGCACGTTGTCATGAGATTTTAAGATGGCACGGAGGTTGGGCACTCGCCAAAAGTCCTGTTTCCCGTGCTATGGCTTGATAAAGCATATACGGATGTGGTGAGGCCTGGTGACCCGGTTAAAGTGTTGTTGAGAAATTATAATGATGAAATGCTATTGAGATTTGCATTTTGATTTGAATATTCGTACTCGTGTTGTTACGCTTTGTTCGTCGTTAATATATTTGTTGAGCATCTTTCTTGTCGTATTGTGTACTTCCCCATATTTTCTTTTAGTTGGCAGGTTAGCGTGGATTTGAGCGCTATGGACTAATTGGGATGGTTTTAGTGTGGATTTGGGCGCTATGGATTATTGGAGATTGATTTTATCTTGGATATTTTGGGAAGAATTTTTAATACATTTGAGAAGACTTGTATTTATTTATTTTGATTTATAGAGCATTGGGATTTGTTTTATTTCGAGTTAGATGTTATATTTAATTCGAGAGACTTGTTGTAATTGAAGAGATTGAGATTAGTGGATTTATATTATTGTGGGTTTATTTAGATGCTCTATACCTTCTCACTTGTGGATTTGGATTTATTTTATCGCATTAGCGCTCCGTTCGCTCTCCCCGGGCGGGCGGGGTGTTACAGAATACGTGTTTTGAAAGTATAGTATATTACTGGGAAACTTTATTAACAAATAAAGTTAAAATGAGAGCTTTGGTATTAAATGGAATTTACTTCTTAAACAGTTGAATTGTTCAATTTACATCTTACGAGTAACCTAAGATAAGACGAGTTAAACCGTTGGGAAGGTTAGTGCGATAGGTGTGCACATTAGAAAATAGGTGATAATTTCTCAAGGGAGTGTCACACTAATATGTTGTTGCATTGGCCTGTAAATATTTTAAATACTTGCTAAACAAATTTTAAATCATTTTTACAATCGGGCTCTGACCCGTTTCTATTTTCTTATTTCTCTTGCATATATATGTATGTATTACAGGTGCCCAGCCACAGGGGAGTCTTGCATAGGATCCTTTGGAAGGAACGCGCTGCGGCTTAGGTAGGAGTTGCAGGCCTCTTGCTTAGACGACCTCATTTCTTGATTCTACTTCTAACACTATTTATTCAGTTGGGCATGTGTCGCCCTTTCCATTATTCAGTTGTTTAGCGGACATTGTGATTCATTTATTTCCAGTATTTTACTCTTTGGAATTTATTACCGTTAGGATGTTTTTCCTTTAAGTTTTAAGGTTGGAATTACTTTGATGGATGTTTAATTATTGGATTGTTTTTCTAGTATAGTTGTTGTGTGATTTTTTAATTATGAATTTCGTAAAGTTTTAAATGTTGGTTTATATAAAATAAAATTTGGAAAGTAATGTCTAAAATGGTTTTGACACTTAGCTTAATTATTTAGGGTGTTTAAATTGGAAAAGTTATTTTTCGACAGTGATGCTAAGAATGAACCAACTGTTCACCTTGATTTTAATTTAATAAAGGAGTGATCGCCCGGTATTTAATTAGGCGGGGTGTCACAATATATATATATATATTTAATTAGGCGAGTTGTCACAATATATATATATATATATATATATATATATATATATATATAGAGAGAGAGAGAGAGAGAGAGAGCCTTCCTGTAAGGACTTCTTATGGTGCAGACCCCGGTACATACCATTTTTTTAAATAGTAAAAAAATGATTTTTTTCATGAAACTTCATGGATATGACATCCACGATGAGAAGATTATTTTTTAATTTTTTCATCAAAAAATTCAATAAAAAATCCGTTGAGATGAGGTGATATGTAAAAAAATGGTATAAATATGCATTTTTTACGGTTGAAATGTTGGCGATAATCTCACCCACTTTTGATTGAATTTTTTTATGAAACTTCATAGATATGATCTTGACAATGAGAAGATCATATTCATGAAGTTTCATAAAAAAGTTCAATTAATAAAGTGGCTAGCGCTAACCTAACATTTCAACCGCTGAAAATGAATATTTAAATCATTTTCTTACATATCACCTCATCTCAGCATTTTTTTATTGAAATTTTTAATGAAAAAAAATTGGAGATGACCTTCTAACCGTGGAAATCATATCCATGAAGTTTCATAAAAAAATTCATTTTTTAACTATTTTAAAAAATAGTATGTATCGGAGTGTGCACCATAAGAAGTCCTTACAAGAGACTATATATATATATATATATATATATATATATATATATATGTAGAGAGAGAGAGAGAGAGAGAGAGAGAGAGAGAGAGTTAAACTCCCCAACATACTACATTAAATATACATAAAAATACATGATATTAAATGTACATGCCGATAATTTATGATGTATGTATGTATGTATGTATGTATGTATGTATGTATGTATACAATGATGTATCATATATGGATGAAAGTTTTATGTATGTGTTTATACACACACACACACACATATGTAAAATATAAATATACTTGTTTGCCAATTTTGTCAAATTTTTAAAAATTTGTATTTAAAAACAAATTTACTAAACGCGTGCAACAAGCCGTAATTTTTAAATTGATATTTATTTAAATTAATTCGGATTTAAAAAAATAATAATAATAAATAGTTAGAATCTATTTTAATTTTGGTATGTAAAAAAATGTTATTTTTTATATATAAAAATAAGGTTTTAAGTGAAATTTGAATTGGGATTAAAATTTGTAAATTATAACGTTTTGTACACAAATCGGGGGAGGATCCGCCCAAGGAGGATAAAAATAAAAAAAATAAAAATCTGACCGTCCGATCGAGCTGAATTTTTCACAGCAGCTCCGTCTCTCTGTTCGCTATGACATGCTTAAATTTTAGCCAATTTCGATGGTCCAATCATCCGTAATAAATTTTTGAGTGTGTGTATTTGATTATGACTCAAACTCTTTTTGGTATATAAACATAAAGTGATGGGTTTAGCACTTTTAAAGCACATTTTAGCCTTCTCAAAAATAAGTAGCCTCCTTTAAATATCATCTTTTTCCTCCTAAAAATCCTAACGCCATTTTACACAACTCTCAACTCAAAATTTTTCAAGATAAACCAGGTCTTTCTCAAGACGATTTAAGAATGACTCTTTGCTAATTTTTTGAGAGGAATCCAACAGTCAAATCTGAATTTCTTCATCTAAATCCCAGGAATGAATACTCCATTCTCTTCCTTTAGTATTATGCTTCTTAAGTGTCGCCTAAACCTTTAATCATGTGTTTTTGAAAATAAATAAATTAATAACTTAATTAAGGAAAATATACACTAATTTTGGGACTGTTTTTATGAAACTTTTTAATATGAATTCATCTTTCAAACCCTTGGGTGCATAGGTTACATTATTATTTTTTGTGGTTTTAGGGTGTAGGTTCGCATGTAGAAGTTTATGGGGTTATTTAAATGATAAATGGGACGCGTATACACTTATAAAATTATGCGACGTATAAAAGAGAACGATTATGACGCATTGGATATTTTTGCATGTTAACTAATTTACATTATTGAACATAAATAATTATGTTGAAAACGACGATAGTGTTATTCATTGAATTAAATTAAATTGGGACCTTTATGATTAAACTGCTATGTTGTTAATATGAATTGTGAATTTATGTGATTTGTTTTATTCATGTTTGCCATAGCGGGGACAAGGGGCTTTGGGGTAGTATATTCCCCACCTTTATTATAAGATGCTTATTAGGTATGGAACTAATGGGTAGACTTTGGTAATGATTTATGCTTGCTAGGTATGCGATTAGTTAATGTAGATTCGTGCGAATTTTATATTCCAGGGTGACGCTGATTATTATGTTTTATCATCGTTACGCTAGCCTAGGTACGAGACTATGACGAGATTATTGTTAGGAATTCATCCTATATATAGGATATGACGTATGTGTACTTTGGGGACCCTTAAGTTTGGGATTAAGGGGTATTTTTAGGATCTCACATCGATAATAAGGGTTGGGTGATTTTAATTAAAAAAAAGATGAGTTGAGAAAATGAAAATTAATGCGTAAGATAATAACGGGTATTAAAATGGATTGACGTCGCCAATATATGCAGTGCTGACAGTAGGAACGAGTGAACTGACTATAACGACGTGGGTGTGTGTTAGCGTTACCAATATGTGCAGGGCTGACAGTTTAAACGGGCGAACTTGCTATAGTAACGTGTCGTGTGTGGAACCTCACATATATGTGCAGTGCTGACAGTTTAAACGGGCGAACTGGCTATAGTGAAAGGAATGTGTGTGGTATAAAATAGCGGGAGTACCGCAACCAAACGAATAAAATGAGATAATGATTTATATTAATAATGTGGAAATTAATATTAATCGGGTAATTTAATTAAATAGTTGGGCTATTATTTTAAAGTGGTTTAGTTCATGCAGGTAGCTTATGCTGTTTATTTATTAGCATTGTTAATTATTATCTCGTTAAATTAAAATATTCTATTGTGATATTTATCATGTATAATGTTACTATCTGGGTTCATGGATCCTAATTGAGGAGAATAGTGTGTATTTATGCTCGAATCTGACCTCCTGCGTTGACTACCTGAATTGTATGAGATTATTTGGAGACTTTCTTGGAGGTGCCGCTGGAGTTATTTACTTTATGCGTATTAGTTTAGTTTAGTTTCCTTTATTTCGTATTTACATTGAAAGTCAGTTTATGATTTTGTTGGCCATTCAGTTTCAAAGTTGTTACGAGTTTTATTAAGAAATTTCATTATGGAGTCAATTGGAGTTTATTCAGTTTTATATTATTGGAGATTAGTTTATTATTTGCAGTTTAGCATGGTGATGGATCTTTTATCGCATAATTAGTTATTATCATTTGGGATTGATTAAATTAATTATCTTGTGAATTGATTTTAAAATGTCTCATATCTGTCACATGCTAAAAATAGTATTTTATTTATTCACACCCCTCTTAGTTTTAGTGGCGGTTGACACCAGGATTTAGCGCGACGTGACAACGCGCACCAATAATTATAAACAAAAAAAATCGAATTTTAAAATTTTATTTAAAAATAACGTTTAAATCGAGTTTTCTAAATACAAATCAAACGGGATCTTAATGATTTTTATATAAAATAAGTATTAAACTCGTATTAAAAATAAAAGAGTGGGTGTTAATTTGTAAGCTCGACAAATAAACAAATAAAGCTACACCTCTAAAATTCAAAATAATTAGGGAAAAAAAAATGAAAAGGAGAGGGGACTTGGGAAAGATAGTTGGGTAACACCTGGCACATTGGCATGAAACATAGATATCGGTTAGATTTGTTCTTTTTCTTACATTTAGAAATGTTAGTGATTTTTTCACTAAAGAATCTGGAAATGTTTTGATAAAAGCACAATTTGGAGGGTCTTGTGTTTCTCTCTCCTCCTCCTGTCTCTGTCTTTCTCTCTCCAGAACCCCCCAAACCCTAAAACAACTGTTTACCCACGCAAGTAAGTTCTCTCTCTCTCTCTCTCTCTCTCTCTCTCTCTCACCCCTTTAAAAAATATGCACTTTTTTTTTATTTATATTTATTCTCTCTCTCCCCAAACCCAAAAGTCTTGAATATAAGCCCGCTTATACTGTCTTGCCTTATCATTTATTCACATTCGATATACGTCTATAGCTGGTGTTTAAATTGATTTCACATATGAGATCTGATATTTGTTAACAAGTTTTCAACTTTTCAATGGAAATGGCCGTGTTACATTCTGATGTATATGCCTGCATATCTATGTCTATATTGAACCCATGTTTAAATGGTTTCTACGGATTTGATTTTTGTTGTTGCTTTAAACGAGATCTAAAAATTTGAGCTAAATTCTTCGATTTCTACCCATTGATGGGTACAATGGTAAATATTATTGTTTGCCTTTTGTCTGTAGTTTTCATGGACGATGACAGCTTGAATATGCGTAATTGGGGATATTATGAGCCATCCCTCAAAGGCCATCTTGGCCTGCAGCTCATGACATCTATGGCAAACCGGGATACAAAACCATTTTTGGCTGGGCGTGATAATAATAATAATAATAATAATAATCATAACAATAATTCGGTTATGTCGAGTGCAAACGGGACTTTTCACCCGCGGGATTGTGAACCACCACTACACTTTGACTATATGAGGGACAGTTGGGTAAACCAAAGAGAGAGATTTCTTCACATGTTACCGGGAAATCCTAATTTTGTACTACATCCGGAGCCTTCTGGAACTCATTCCATGCAGATTTTACAGTCGTCCAAGGATTCAGGGGTCGGTTTTGAGGAAGTAGATCTGGGTGTTAAGGAGGAAGGTGGTGGACCTGCTACAAAGCGGTTAGGTGGGGCCACCCCAAAATCCCCGAAAGCTAAAAGGCCAAAAAAAAACCCTGCTGTCCCAAAGGATAATGTGAATGGCAATTCCTCCGTTCAGCGTGCAAAGGCAGCGAAGAAGAATATGGATGTGGTAATAAATGGGATTGATATGGACATTTCGGGCATTCCTATACCGGTTTGCTCATGCACTGGTATACCTCAGCAGTGTTATCGATGGGGATGTGGGGGTTGGCAATCGGCTTGTTGCACAACAACTATTTCAATGTATCCTTTGCCGATGAGCACCAAGAGACGTGGGGCCAGGATAGCTGGGCGGAAGATGAGTCAGGGTGCGTTCAAGAAGGTGTTGGAGAAGCTTGCTGCAGAGGATTATAACTTCTCTAACCAGATTGATCTCAGGACTCACTGGGCAAAACACGGTACTAACAAGTTTGTCACAATAAGGTAGATTTAGATTTGCCGTAATATTTGATGAACCTGCCCTGTATATATGTCTGTGGCCTTTTTCTGAGGGTTACTTGGTACCCTGTAGTCCATGAATTTTCACAGTCATGATACATGTTTTTTAACTTTAGACATTTGGGAATCCCAAATCGTTGTTTAATTCACTTTTTATTTCTGTTTAAATGGTTTCTATCAATTTTCCTTTGCCACTCTAGGATAGGATCGTGAGTGAGTTTATTTTTTCTCCCTTAATGTGTATTGGATTATTTTTAGCCTTCATCTTAAATAGTTTAACAACTTGCTGTGTGAAAATTAGCAATGGAATGAAAATCAGCAATGTAAATATTTTAATCTGGATGTGCAATTTGCATTGAGCTTTTATCTTATTTTTTTAACATGCATTGAATTCTCATATGTGGTTTGATAAAATTGATAGTGCTTCCTGAAAATTTTAACAAAAGAGGTGGCTATAGCCTATATATGTCTAATCCTGCCATTTGTTCTTATTAACATGAGTATTTATTTTGTGTTTTGTTGTTTTATATTGTTTATGGAGTGCACTTAAAAAAGTAGTTAAGTCAGCAAACAAAACAGAAGCATTCAAGCAAAGAAAACTAAAAACTTGTTATTTTGCAAAAATGAATTTTTCATTATCAACTATTTCAGGAAAGATTCCACACTTTGACAAGTTTCTTACCCTTTTATTGATCGGAGGTTGTCTCATGAATGCCTGTTATTTTTTTTGTTCTTTTTTCTTTTGTGATTCTTTTTGGCAGTTTCCACTTTATTCTTAGCCCGTTTGTTTTTCTCTAATTAAGATCACAACTTGATTTTATATGTTCGTCTGCTCTCCTAATTGTGACTCGCGAGAGATCTGATTTTGGGTTAGGGTTCAGAAACTTGGGGTCTCTTTGTTTTTATAGGATCTTATTACTAAATTAACCTTAATTCTATGGGTCACTCACATATTACTTGAGTTCGTGTTAATTAGGTCAACGTGTTTAATCCAACATATTAGGGTGTGCTAATTGGCTTACCAGCACAGTAAGGGTAATGTTTACGGGAGGTGTGGCGGGTCCCATGGGATTATAGTTATTTAAAACACAAGCGGCACCAAGGTGCTAATGTCATCCTACAACCTAAGCGCAAGGCACAAAGCAAGCGTGCATCTGATGGAAGCTAGGCTCACATCATATAAGCCTATAAAAGTGTATATTTGTAATAATTATTAATTTTTTCAGCTAAATTCTGAAATAGATAGCATAAATTAGAAAAAGCCTTATATATTTAGATATCAAAATATATCCAACATTTTAATTTTCTCGTAATCTCCAAAAAATGATATTAAAAAAAACAAAAACAAATGTACTCATATGTAGATAACAATCTTCACGACGAAGGAGATGGTTGCCACCATAAGGATGATTGTAATCCGTTTGGTGAAACATAGGGGCTATGTCCTAAAAAAGCGTGCAAGTTCCATTTACTTGTGACATGATCATTCAACATTAGTGTGAGAAAATATCAAGAATCTCCCAGAGTCCCACAATATCAAAGCATTGTAAGTGCATACCTTGGAAACGCACCTCACACATTGGCTATCCTGTTGTACTTGTGAGTTTTTAATTAAAACGGTGCGAGCACAAATCCCACTAGGGATACATGGTGAGAATATACGCATATAACATGATCAATTAACTTTGGAATGCCTTGCATATATTATCTTTCTCAAAATGTAGTTCAAAGAGGGTAAATCGACAAGTCAAGACGTGTGTCTACGATGATTGGACTTTATCTTTGTGTAGGTAGGTCATTAGCTTACTCATACAGACGTGATAAGTGTACATATAATATCCCCAAATTATGAGGGGGCAAGTAGTCCAACTTATTATAACTCACAGCTTAGCTCAAGCTTGTAGGCTGGCAATTTTAGAAACGACACGAAAACCCGATACGTACTGGCTCGAAATTGACACGATATGTCTTGTTCATGTCGATTTTTTTACATGAAGTCGTGTCGTGTTCGTGTCAAATTTATGAACCGTGTTAGTCATGTTATCTTGTCTTGTCGTGTTAACCGTGTTTTTATTCGAGTTATCGTGTGTATTTGTGTTTAATTTAGTGTAAAATTTAAGAAATCGTGTTGTTTGTGTCATGTTGTATTTGGGTCGTGTTCTCATCAACTAAAAAAAACGAATTCGTGTCGTGCCGTGTGTGTGTCCAAAAAACCCTTGTCGTGTCGTGTTGGCCCGAAATACGACCCAAAAATACGAATTGCCACCCATATCAGCTAGCAGTTCTAACACCCAAGTCTAATATGTAATTAAAGTCTAATAAGTAATTAAAGATGTCCCCCCCTTTTCTCCCCATGGATGTAGGCAAGGCCGATCGCTGAACCGTGTAAATATAATGTCCATTTATATTTTGATGTGTGTTTAGGGATATATTTGGTAAAACTTATTTTCTTTGGTTAATCTCGCATACAATAATCTAACCGTTAATACGTATATCCTTTATTTACTATAACCGTTGTCTTTCATCATATTTCTAACTCACCGTGAGTATAATCATATTATTTTTAGATTCAACTTTTGTCTTCCCTTGCTTTGCATCCTTAACTGATCATTATCGTTTAGGCACACACTTTTATCCGACTCTAAATTGAGTTGCCTTACTTTTAAATGTGTCAATTTCTTTTATTTAACTGTTTCATATCCTTACCGTTCATTTTACTGAAGTACGTCGACTCTGGTATATGGTTAATTAAACGTGTGATTCTTTTAGATTCGATCATTACTAAATTGGACTAATGATCCTAACAAATTTTAAGCGTCACAACGAACTCTTGTTATTTTATTTTATTTCCAGGGGCGAAACCTCAACCTTTCAAGTGTTTAACACACATACCGGAGCACTGAGATCCTACTTATTAATCTTTGTTCAACTAGATTTTCCAAAATGTCGAGTTCCACCATTGTACATTTATGATTTATTATTTATTATCAACCTTGGTATAACGCCCCGACCTGGATATTTGCTCACTCGTAGGCCGAGTTGCATATTTGATCGGCCGATTCGATCGCGTTAGTGTGATTTGTGGATAGGTTACTTTATTTTTCTAATTATGATCGCGTTAGTGCGATCTAAACACATTTGATTTTTGTGATTCCGGTTGGTTAAATCTAAACATATTCAATTTTTTTTTATTCATGTCGGTTAGATTTAACATATTCGGTCAATTTTTTGGTAAAATAATCAGTTTGCTATCTTGTAAATTTTTTTTGCAAGTTTAACTGTAAATTAGTTCTGGTAAATTAATTTTCTTGTAAACATTTTTTCTACAAAATAGTAGTTGATTTGGTATTTGTAACTGGGTTTTTAAGAAATATTTATGTTTGTGTTGCTTGTTTTAGATCCGAACGTATATTGTACTGACCTTGTTTTTTTCCTACTAGCTTGGTTGTAGATCTAAGTTTTTGTACTGCATCAGGCTGATATTCTCAATCAGACTTGTGGAAAGAGGTCTAAATCTTTTCACATCGATCAGTAATTTGTGATCTGATAAAAAAAATTGATTTGTGATCTGTTTTTGGATTATATTTTTCAAAAGCGATGACGTAAACTACACGTCAAAAGGCTCCTAAAAATATCTAAATACACACTTTAGAGAGAGAAATTCAAGTCTTCCTCAAATGAAGCTTACAAGTGGATATTTAAGGGGGAGGAGTAGCTTAAGCTCTAAGCTAAGGCCCTAATTAAAAAAATGCCATTACTACCCCTTACTTCTAACTAATAAAGCAAAAGAAAGAACAAATACGATAACAAAATAAATGGAAATAACAAAAGAAAATAAACTGCAATAAAATCATAAAAATGGGACCCATTTCCATCAAGCGATAATCAAATCTATGTTTTTATTGTGCTATCATATCTTTAGTTCTGATTGTATATTTAACTTTTGTGTCTTATATTATGCTGTCATATCTTGAGTATGTTTTGCTCTTGTTTTAGTTGTTAGCACGTTTATTTTGTATTTTTGTATATTTATTTATAAGAATAATTAATTAATTAATTAATTAATCTTTTTGGCTCTACTATTGCCGATGGCCAATTCCGGATGTGAAACCAGGTGGGTTAGTGTCAGGTTGACAGCTGACTGTAAAATTTATGTCAAATCTTGTGGTGAATTCTCTAGTTAAAAGAAGAAATGTAAATAAAAATAACATGCATAAAATTAGATTTGGTACGTTGAATTTAGGAACACTAACAGACAAGTGTAAGGAACTTATGGATACCTTAAAACAGAGAAAAATCAACATAGCATGCCTACAAGAAACTAAATGGAAAGGTGAAAAGGCGAGAGAGATAGGAGAAGGTTATAAATTATTTTACTCAGGAGGGATAGATAATTGTAGAAATGGGGTGGGTATTGTCGTTGATCACTATATGAAAGATAAAGTCGTGGATATTAAAAGATGTGGAGATAGATTAATGAGTATTAAGATCATCTTAGATAACACAATATTGAATATTATAAGTGCTTACGCACGCCAAGGAGCTTTAGATGAAGATGTAAAGAAATCATTTTGGGAATTATTGGATGAAGTATTATAACAAATTCCTACGCATGAAAACATATTTTTAGGTGACTTGAATGGACATGTAGGAGTGGAACGGGATGGTTATCGAAGGATACACGGAGGTTGGTGTTTTGGTAAGAGAAATAAAGGAGGGGAAACCATCTTAGTATTTGCTAAGGCATACGATCTAGCGTTAACAAACACATTTTTAAAAAAAAGGGAAGAAATAACATTTAAAATCGGAGAGAATAAAATTCGAATAAACTTTTGCTTACATAGAAGAAGAGACTTGTACACATGCAAAGACTGTAAAGTTATACCAGGTGAAAGCTTAACTAATCAACATCGCCTGTTAATAGTAAATTTAACAATTAAAGGTTTTTAGTACCGAAAAGAGAAAATAAGTTTATCAAAATATAAAATGGAAGGACTTAAAAAAACGGAAAAAGATTCATTAAAAAAGAGGCTTGGTGGTGGAGTGAGGAAGTGTAAAAGATAATAGAAAGGAAACGAGTAAGTTTTAAAGAGTGGCAAACAAGTAAAAATAAAAAAGATTTAGAGAAGTCTAAGAAGTTAAAAAGTGAAGTAAAAAATATTATTAGAAATGCGCAACAAAACGCACTAGATAATCTTTATAATAAATTAAGTACTAAGGAAGGTGAAAAGGAAATATATAAATTGGCAAAGGATAGAGATAGATTGACAAGGTATATGGGTCCAGTCAAGTGTATTAAAGACATAAATCAAAACATATTAATTAACGATAAAGAAATTCGAGATAGATGAGAAGAGTATTTTCAATTATTGAATGAAGAATGTCCCAAAAAAGATGTTGAGAACATTGAACCGAATATAGGAATGGTATGTCCGATTACTAAAAAAGAAGTAGATATATTAATAAGAGAAATGGGAAAGAATAAAGCGGATGGTTCGGATAAAATACCTGTAGAGGTATGGAGGAGCCTTGGAAGTATAGGGATAAAAAGGTTAACAAGTTTATTTAATAAAATTTTAAGAGAAGGAAACATGCCAGATGAGTAGAGAAAGAGCACCATAATACCTTTGTATAAAAATAAAGGGGATATACAAAACTGTGGTAATTATAGAGGAATCAAACCGATGAATCACATTATGGAATTATGGAAAAATGTTTTAGAACAAAGATTAAGAAATGAGTCAACTATTTCAGATAATCAATTTGAATTTATGCCAGGGCGATCCACCACGAAAGCTATTTTACTTATTAAGACAGCTAATGGTGAAATGTAGAAATAAGAATAAAAAATTATATATGGTCATTATAGACTTAGAAAAGGCTTATGATAGAGTACTCAAGGATATAATTTGGTGGACGTTAAGGAGGAAAAAAATCCCTACGAGTTATATTAAAGTTATTGAAGATATGTGTAACAACACAAAGACTACAGTAAGAACTATATGTGGAGGAACTAATGACTTAACGATTAAAGTGGGTCTATATCAAGGATTGGCGTTAAGTCCTTACTTATTTGTCGTAGTTTTAGATGAGATTACTAAGTACATACAAGAAGATGTCCATTGGTGTATGTTGTTTGCGGAGGATATAATTTTAGTGGACACTTCAAAGGAGGGCTTAGCGATGAGAGTAGATACTTGGAGAAAAGCCTTAGAGTCTAATAGGCTAAAAATCTGTAGCTATAAAACGGAGTTTATGGAATGTAAATTTAATAATGAGGCGTCTGATAGCATAATGCTATAGATTGAAGAAAATGTGATAAACCAAAACTAATATATTTCGTTATTTATATTCAGTGTTACAAAGTAATAGCGATATTGATGAGGATGTTACGAGTAGAATATCAACTGGTTTGATGAAATGGAGACAAGCCAGTGGGGTGTTATGCGATAAGAGGATAACTAATAAATTAAAAGGAAAATTTTATAAAACAGTTGTTAGGCCATCGACCCTATATGGAGCGGAGTGCTAGGCTTTAAAGAAAAAATATGAACAAAGTCTTCATGTTAGTGAGATGAGGATGCATTGATGGATGATAGGAATTACTAGAAATGACAAAATTAAAAATTAATACATGAGAAAAAAGTTAAGAGTTGCTCCCATTAGCAATAAATTAAGAGAAAGTAGACTTAGGTAGTACAGACATGTGTTGCGTAGATCAGTAGATGCAGAAGAGGAAGATTATTGAAAATAGAGGGTAAAAGATAAAGGGGCCGCCCAAAGCTATCGTGGGAGGAAATTATTAGGAGAGATCTTAAGGAATTAAATTTGAATGATAATATTGCATATAATAGATTAGAATGTAGAAGGAGAATCCATGTGGCCGACCCTATATGATAGGATTAAGGCAAGGATGATGATGATGATTATGAAACCCGATTATATGTGATTCTTTCTGATGCATCCTTAAGTGTGGGGTGGCAATTCGTGATTTTTTGTTGTGATTGGGATTGACACGACAAACATCATTTAAACATGACATGACACGAAATCATCTTCTTATACCTGACACGAACACAACCCATTTTAAAGCACGACATAACATGATTAGTAATTTATACACCTAAATTAGACACGATAAAATACGCAAACACAAGTAAAAATACGAATAACATGACAAGACACAATAATTAGACTAATACGGGTCATAATTTTGAGACGAACACGACACAACCCGGCTTTGTGTTAAAAGATCCAGACACGAACTTGACATATTGTGTCCATTTTGGTTCAATTTTGTGTCATTTCATTTGTTATCGTGTCGTGTCAAAAATTTTCACCCCTACTTGAGCGATCCATGCTAATCATTATTGCTTAGAGACATTCCACTTTTATCCGAATCTTAATTGAGCCATTTCCAGAGTTTAGTCGTTTCATTTCCTTACTATTAATTTTACCGAAGTACGTCGACTCTCGGTTTAAACTTGTCCTTTGTGTTTTATTGTGTGATTGTTTGTGCTTTAATCTCTCACATTTGCACCTCACACATCAAACTAAGTCATTTCAGAACAATTTGCAACTTAATTTCTAGGTTATTTGTGTTAATTGAATGCTTAACTTAATGAATTATGAAAAAATGAGTTGGTCACCTAGATATCTAGGTTTGTGAATTGATTTGGTAATTATGTGAGTTTAATGTTTGCATCAATCACTGTTGAATTTATCCCTTTGAAATTTGAAATTGAGCTTTCAACCTAAATATGAATAATTGCCTTTATGATCATGCACACTCTAGCTTTCACATCGCAATTGTTTCAAAAAGTTTGTAAGAATTATAGACATTTTTTCATTTTGGGTCGATTTTTATATGGAACATGTTGTGCTCTCTCTCTCTCTCTCTCACACACACACACACACTCACGCACACAAACACACTCACAAGGCCCACCTTCCGAAAACATCATTTTATAGGTGCCTTTTTTTCTTTAAATTAAGAAAAGGAGCAAAAACGCGTCAGATTTTAAAGCTTGAGACTTCCAAAAAGTCCTATCCTCAAATTTCAATGTACGACTCTCTAAAGTCTTTATTTAGAGAGGGACATAGGTTCATCGGTTGGTTAGAGTGGGACATGGGGCTCTCGGCTATATCCCCAATAGAAGGGCTCAGTTGTACTCGCCCCCTACATTTTCCCTCTCAGACGTGCGAGCGCTTGTGACAACAGATAAAGAGCCACGTCTTTGCGAGCTGGCTTTTTCTTAATGATGGCGGCCTTGTATAGTTGTAATTGTTGTGAAAAATTGACAAACAGCTCTGCTGTTGACTTTTGTTTCTTATTATGCCTCGCCTCTGAGAATAGCACCCGTTTAGTTTTGTGTGTTCATTTGCATTGTTATTCGGATGATCCATTGGGTGATTTATGTGTATGGGGGTCCTCCACTCTAGGCTATCCGCCATGAGAGGAAAGGAGATTTTTTTTTTTGTTGATATTTTTAGTTATTATCTTATGGGATTAAGTTATTAGATTTATTTTAATTTCTTTATTTAATATCCTTATTTATCCGGGTTTATCTCTTGGTTATTTATTAGCTTTAGGAATCCAGTTTATCCGGGTTTATCTCTTAGTTATATAAAGAAAATTTCGTAATAATTATGTGTTTACATCAAGTGGCATTGGAGATGCTCCGATCCATTGACCCGTAGTCTCAACCAATAATGATGCCGCTAAGGAAGTCCGACCGACAACGTGGAGTAAGCGCTGAACCAACTCACGACTCAGATCCCGGCCTTGGTACCAGCCTTACCCTGTTGCACTGATATCTATGGTCGCCTAGAGTAGTAGACCCACCGCCGGTGTCCATCTTGGCCACGCGGCGGCTTAGCCACAATTTGACCCCTCATCCTCGTGAGGAGCCTATGAAGCATGGGTGCAGCTGGGTGAGGTTGGTGGAGTGCGGGGTATAGTTGCAGTGATTCAACAAGATAAGGCATTGGGTGCGACGATTCAGTGCGGGAAAGGGTTGGGGTGCAATGGGCTTGCGCAATAAGCGCCAATGTATCAAGTCACCTAATACACATCGCACCTATATCTGCTCGCTGCCAGTTCTGCAGTTGTCCACCTTGTGCCTTCACGAGTTTTTTCGGTCCTTTATCTTTTCCTTGGTTGGCCCCTGGCCCCAAGGCCCTTCATCGGACCACTTTCTGGCGTCACCACCACCATCCCCTGGTAGGCCAGTAAACGAGTTGCAGATGGGTTGGGTTTCCCCAAACTGTCTCCGACCTGCATAGAAATTTGGCGGATCGGGTCCTACCTGCACAGTTCTACATTTTTTGGCAAGACCCAGCCTGTTTATCTGACCCGCATAGATTATCATAAAAAATAAAACCGTTAACAGTTTCTACAATGATTTTTTTTTAAAAGCATAATTTTTTATTTTGATTATCAGTTAACAGCTTATTACAAAGAAGTTAACAGTTTACAATCAGTTAGCTATTCTGAACAGCTTCTCTGAAACAAAAACAATTAACAATCAAATCACAATAGCTTATCCAAAAAAAAAAAATAGCGAGTTTTTTGTGAAATATTTAGAAACCCTTAGATAAAAAAATATCAATGGGTAGGAAAAATACTCTGAAATATAATACATGTTTGCATAGCTTAAGTAATTCTAATAGGGTCGGGTCCTTGTCGGACCGGGTGCTTCGTATACCAAACCCGGTTCGTTTAATTTTCAGGTATTCGGATAGGAAAAAAAGTGACAGACCCATTAAATGGATCCGGGTTCGGGTTGGGTCCGGACCCAGTCCATTGACAGGCCTATCGCCCGACGACCTACTTCAAAACTTTGTCGGACCCTCTCAACTTTAGGCGAAGCTTGACGACCCGCCACCCTGATCAACCAGTCCGAAACCCACGCATTAAATCCCTCAAACCATCAACCAAACCCTAAATTTATCCCTTCCCAACCATCGCTGGTGCTGAGCGATCCTCGCTGATGGCCGACGAGGCTCATCGGTGATCCCCAATCTGAGCAGTGTCACTATTTTTATCAATGCCAATAAAAAACCAAGAAAGTCCAGACTCCACTCCAAGCAACTCCCCCATCTAGACCTTCCTCCACCGTCGCCGATGTCTGGCAACTTCCCCTGGCATTGTCAAAGGTTGCTGGGGCCCCGGCAAACCCCACCCATCTTCGCCTTTTCCACAACAAATCCCCAAACACGCCCAATACAACCCTTGTTCTAAAACCCTATAAACTAAGCCATCAATTCCCCGTCTCTTCTGCCCCATGACAGCTCTCTTTAGTCTTCCCTCAGCTTTCTGTGTTCACACATGGACCCTTTGAAGTTATTCAAGTGATGCATAGTTCGGAAAATTGAAGATCAGCTGGGCCCTGAAATTTCCTATTTTGATTTTATGAGTATAAAATTATATTCTGTCAGTGAACAAAATTTGTTGCGGAATATAGAATTCGGGACAACTCACGTGACGCAAATTCAAGCCAAACCAACATTCAATCCAGGAATGGTTCTCGATTGCAGGATTAGTTGTTAGAATGTTATATTAAATTTAGTTTAAAAATTTATTGTATCTTAGAGTCGCATTTCGTCCGCTGATGGTAACATAATGATGACCTGGGAATTCAACAAGTCACCAAAGTTTTGGTCATCTTGCGGTTGTTTAGCGTTGTCCCCCCGTTGTAATTATTGTAGTATCATACTATTGATTTTCCATGTATGTTTTTAGAATAACTTTCCCCTGACGTGGTTCATCAATGGCATTTTTTTTCCTGAAGCAGACTGATATGTTCATGTTATGAACATGCGTTATACATTTTACTCGTTCGATTTCCAAGCATGTTTATTGGTTGAGAGTGTTGTTTTAACAGTGTTAGTTATATTTTTGATTAAGTAGTCTATTTAGTGGCTTCTACAAAGAAGAGAAAAATATATTTAAAAAAGGCAGGGTAAGAGTTTTGCAGAACTTAGTATGAGATGCTCTGAAATCCGAATTATGCCTTTTATTATGGTAAGAATTTCTAAAAATATCTACTTTTTTCTTTATTTTTTCCTTCATGAATTGTTGTCCAATGCAATTTGTTGCCATGTCTTTTTATTTTATATATTACTAATTAACTTAATTCTCTATCTACATCTCATCTCCTTTGCTACATGTTTACATCTGTGAGGTGCGGCATAGTAGTCTGGTATAATAATGTTACCTCTAATATTTTTCCCAAATTACCAAATGTGTTTGATTATTGTTCATTATCTGGTTCAGCCGCTAATCTATAATAGGGGCTTTGTAAATTTAGGACCTATTGTAATATGTATTTTGGAAATAGGACAACAAACATTTTATTTATAGTTTTAGTCCGTATTTTTGAGTAAAGCCGCTGGCGCGGACTCATATTCATAAAACGTCAACCAATCACAGCATGCCATGTGTCCCTTTAATTTGAAAATAGGGACTAAAAATGAAAACGAAATGTTTGTTGTACTATATCCATAATCAATATTATTTTAAGTCCTAAAGGTACATAATCTATAATATTTATAGTATGTCACTTGAGCATTAAAAATTACAGTGAAACTCTGTTAATTTGACCTCGCACTTCATTGCCAAGGATGTATTAGATCCATTCTCATCTTTTTTTCACGTGAAATATATTTTATTAGGCTTTTATCCTCATCTCTTTTACTACTGTGCTATTTATACTTGTGTGTGGGGGGGGGTGTATTGTGACTTTGTCAAAGTTTTGCATAATATGGTCTGACATCCCCAAATTGCACAAAGTATCATTAACATATGCTTCTGTCATTAGCATATGCAAAATTATGAGACAAAAGTCACATTAGACTTGGGCCATCTCTGGACCTTCAGTGCAAAATGCATGTGTCACTAGGAGGAGAAAATGCACCATGTGTATTACTATGATAGGCGATATGCGCGACTGTTGTGACTGGCTCTGTTTGAGGGATGAACATATATTTACTTTGCTACTTGGTATGCGTGTCCAAACTTGTCGCCTGTTTTGGTGAGAGTTTTAGCGTTTAAGCATTGTGGTTTTTTTAAGCTCATGTTTTTTGGAGATGAATCTTTTTGGGTTGTGAATGATCATGCTCACATATATTTGGAAATTTATATTAAAATAAGAAAGATATAATGTACTCCCTTGTTCTCAAAACGGGTGAAACACTTTTAATTCAAGGTTCTAAATATCCCTTTTGGTATGGAAAGTAAACGGTTGGATTTGCGCTTTTTTTTTTAAACACAAGAAATCCTACTCTAGCCTATACTACCACATTACAAAGGGGAGGGGGATGCAGCCGCATTGCTGATGGGACTTGAAACTTGGTCGTTCCCAAGGTCGGGTGAGTGCCCTACTGCTGGGGCAATCCACACTGGGAACCACCAAGGTTCGAGTCTTACCAACAATGTTGCCGCACTCCCCTCCCATTTGTAATAGTATAAAATAGATTAAGTTAAGGATTTATGTGTCCAAAAAAAAACTAGTTATAGGTTGAAGCTGGGATTTCATTCAATTTGTGTAAATTGGACATGAATTAGGGTTCAATTTAAGCTGGGATTTCATTCAATTTTGATAAATTTGTTTTTGTGATTTTGTAGTAGTTGGCATCCCTCGATAACGTGTTTGAATCTATTTGGTTTGCACAATTAGTGAAATTTACATATTTCATTTATTTTATTTTATTTGGGGTTGGTTTGATGAGTTTGATTTATCTTTTGTTATTTGTGAAATAAATTATAGTTGTTAGTTTGGAGAAGAAGTGGAAGATTGGAAGATGAGTTGAAGGGGTATTTTTGTCTTTAAATTATGAGGGGTGTCTAATTATCATCATGCTTTAACCGTGTTAGATGTACTTAATTTTGTGAAAGAGGGCGATTATTTCTAATATTGACATTATCTCAAGGGGTTGAATCCCCACAAATTTATCATGTTTTGTACACTTTTTAATATTCTTAAAAAACTTGAAAATGAGTTAAATTTTTCCTTTTAATTTTCCAAATTTTGAATTTTCAGTTTATGTAAATCTTAAATTTTTTAACTATGCATTTGTACATAATATGACATGTATACTTTTAATTTTAGGGTGGTACATGGCAGTAAACCTCCCTAGCCTATTCGCTTATGGTTTTATCATTTGTTTAGAAGAGTGAGGTAATTTGCACTCTGCATGCTAGTTTTATAAAATAATATTTTTTTAATTAATGAATAAATGAATATTAATTTAATCTAGCACCTAAAGCCATTTAACCTTCACCAACATAGCTGTCACCACCTTCTCTAATGAACTCCACACAACCATCAACCACAAATCAAACCAATATTGAAATAACGAACAGAAAATCTCAAAAGTATATTAGAAACCACTATACAAACAAAGAAATTCAAAAAATAAATAAAAATTAACCCCATTTGGATATACATCTTAGTTTTAAATACTATAAAACAACATTAATTTCATACTACTACAATTTTAGAGTGCATGTTTCTAGCCTAAATTTTCTTAATTATGAATACAAATTATTAATTATAGTTTAAATGTCTTACCTTTAGGGTATGTATATGTATATATTTAATCGTATAACTATAGAGTTGTGGGGATGAGCAAATTTGACCATGTAAAGGATAGACACAATGAGCTATAATTGCTAACATTAAAAAGGAGACGTATCGATTAATCATGATCAACATAGAAGAGTCCAAGAAAACTAGGGACTCCCCACATCATTTATAAATATGAATCAAACCATCTTGTGAGGGGGCATGTATTAATCGGTAGTACAAAAATTATGCCAAAATTCTTTGTAAATCAATAAAGAAACAAAGATCACTCTGTGGACGTCAGAACGTTGTCCAATCACGTACATCCTATCTTATCGTGTGTGCGTGTTTGGCATTTACTTAGG
Source organism: Sambucus nigra (assembly GCA_949130495.1). NCBI lineage: Eukaryota > Viridiplantae > Streptophyta > Magnoliopsida > Dipsacales > Adoxaceae > Sambucus > Sambucus nigra. The sequence continues at coordinate 354,584,132 of OX422215.1, forward strand.
GTGGCTTATGTGATTGTTGAATCTGAAAACGCTAATATTTTTCCTCATTGATTTTCCTCAATCTCACTAGCAACCACCTAGGTGTGTCATGTTCAACACGCAAGAGGAGTATTTGGTATCCCACGACAATTATGAGAGTTGATGGGTGTGGAAATCGTAAGTGACTTCAGATCCATAGGTGCTCTCCTCTGGACCTTAGACGGGCGAGATGAGAGAAGTGTCAATGTAAGACAATGATTTAAAGTGTTTGTTATCATTATTACACATATTTCCGCTATTTAATTTATTTCCCCGTTTATCCTACCAACCAAACCCTTAATTACTCCTGATTATTCGGGACATGAAAGATGGGCTCAATCCTGAAACGTTAAATCCACAACATTAACAAAAAGTCTAAAGAGAATACATGTATAACCGAAATTGGAATACATCATAAATCTAAACATACTTCTTGCATTTTAAAGTCTTTTAGATTTATCGCTACCCAATAATTGTAGATATTACATGAATCTAAATTCCTAATCCCAATTGAATCCCATAATTTAGTTTTATCGTTCACAAATGAATACAACTAGAGGATTCATAAATTTCATTATGCTAAAGAATTCCAAGTATATAAAATAAATATAATAGTTATAAAGTCTATAACCATGATCAGTAACATGTACCAAATACGTAAGTTCTCACTTAAGTTGGTCATATTAATGAAGGCCTATCCCTATTTTCCTCGGGGACCATTCACACATACCAAGTATAGTATTAGGTTAAAACCTTAACATGAGCTAAGGATGAATCATCACACCTACCAATCCTTCATATAGTTTACCATACCCAAGGATATATGATGAAATTTCCATGTCAATCCATCTTGGATACAAGTACCCAGGCATGTGACCTGGGGGTTATATGAGTAAGGACTACTCATCTACTTACCGAGGTGCCATTGCTATCCGTGTCATACGCACCCCATTAAACAATCCCCCTTGGTAAAATATCCAAGATTACACACAAGATAAGAATTTTACCCATTTAACATTATAAAATAGATTATCATAACACATGGAAATCTAATCAAATGTAGAAATTATTAACTTTAGTATTTTTATAAAGTTAGGTAAATATCGAATTACCCACGTATTAGAAACTGATGATCCACCCTAACAAAATGCTTTTATAAAGTTAATTAAATCCAAAGGAAAACCTAAATTAGCCCCCAAACCCATAGATCCAACCCCAATACAAAATTTCTAAATACATGTCATCACCGATCGATCAGTCGCTACAAATCTAACGAAAAACCCACTGCGGACTTTATATTTCCCAACCTAACAACACTATAACAAAGCTCCATTAATGGTCCTAAAACCTCCATATAAGATTTATATGACATCTAAACCATGAATCCACAATTAAAACATGATTCTATCATCAAAATCGCTATTCCATTTCAAGATTTAACAGAAAACCCAAACTCTCTACCAAGAACCCTTAAAATTTAATCTTAACAAATTTGATTCCAATTTTGGCAGATTTATGCATATATTAAATAGGTTTATGAAGGATTCAAACTAAAAGTCCATTCCTATACATAATCTTACAATTGAAACTATAACTAAATCTTAATCATCCAATATAATACAAATTGACACTAATTTCTACCTAATTTGTTTAATTACGAATTTAATCAAATTAATTCATATAAGAGAGGTGTAAATCAAAATTAGGGTTAAGAATTGCAATGATAGTCATAATTTAAATCAAGGTTAATCATAAAAATATTCTAATTAAACTTGCCTTAAAATCTGATGAGGAAAAAGGGCCAAAATCGTTTAGAGTTCCTTCCTCTTCATTGAGTCTTCATATCTCTAAGTTGTAGGATCACTAAATTATGTTTATGACTTAAATAAACCTCCCAAATGACACATTAAGACCTCTTAAAATAAAATTAGGCATAAGTCTAAAATAAGTCCTTAAGTAATTGCCCAAATTAACCCTTAACTAATCTAAACATCCAGTAATTAGTTATACTAACCAAATAGGTCTAAAATACCTTTTTTTATAGTTATAAACCATTATTTTAAATGTTACCAACTCTCATAAATCACAAGTCTCATTAAAATTATTAATAAATGTCACACATACAAAATATGACCCAATTTAGGTTAAAAATCACTTGAATCATAATTAATTGGTTAGGTTTGACACGAAATTATAGTTGACTAATTTATAGTCATTGGGATACGATACTAAGGAGATAATCCAAACAAGGAGTCCCTCAGTATAAAACCCGAGACCAATTCATAGTCTCCTATAATACTAAGTCACATTCAAAACATTTATTAATGCTTTACTGTGTCTTAATTTTGAATTTATTTAGATTATACCTATACGTATATTTACATATATAGTGATATCACACATCATGCGTACACAAGTTATATTTATTTTAGTACATAAAAATATGTGGTATTACACTACAATCCTGCATCGAATGATCAAATAAAGATCATAATCAGTAACCTCCATAAGGATGTTCATAACTAGTTCGGAATAATATAAATACCCGAATTCATGAACTCAACCACATATGATGATAGATAAAAGAGATCCTAGGCTTCAAAGTTTCTAGATCCTTTGAGTAATTTTGCTAACTAGATAATCAGTTCACTTCCAAGAAAGTCTCTATAAAAAAATCTATCGAACCACACTAGTTTTATCTGCAGAGACTAATTTTGGTAGAACTCTCAGGAAACCATTGTTGCTACAACACCCCTTAAAATCGAGAGGCGTCCCCAAAATCTACCAAGTAGTCCTATCTCCAGTCAAACCTTGAACCCATTAAAAACACCTCATGAAATTATAAGATGTAATACCCGTTCCTAATAATGTATTATTTTCCTTGTAGAAATTGTTATGATATCAAACCCTTGGAAAATGGATCAATAATATATGGGCTTTTATCTCTATTCAGTTATTCTTTGTCCTTTATGGTAATTGCTAAAATTTTGTGGGTGAAATAAGAGATTTAAGGAATCGAGGTGGATCGAACGAACCTAAAAGTCGTTCAAACAAGATCCATTTCGTTTAAACGAGAATACCGGTGGTTCTAACAAAAAGCCCACTTCATTAAAAGTGGACATCTGAGGATGATTGAATGAACCACCACTGTATGGGTACATAACCTCATTAGAAGGTCGTTCGAAGGGTTAATAGAATGAGAATCTCGTTCGAATGACGTCTAGTTCTCATTCAAACGACCTATTAAGAATTTTTTTAATTGAGACGCCCTTGTGTGTTGTTGCATTTTGGATCGTTAAATCGATGACATGTCGGCTCTTGGTGAGCCCAGATGATCAAATTCAGGATTTGTATGTTTGGGGTTATTTTTATAAGGGTTTGTTGGGGGTTAGAAGAGAAGAGAGTGTGTGTGTGGGGTGGGGTTGGGGGTGTTCCCCCCACCATATTCAACATTTCCTCTCTCTCTCTCTCTCTCTCTCTCTCTCTCTCTCTCTCTAGTTCTTAGAGCACTTTTCACTTCTCCCACCACCACAAACCATCCTATATCACCATGTCCCCACATTATGTCACCACATTTTTGAAGTATTACACCATATTTAAGCACAATACACTCATTTCATCCATGGTTGAATCGAGCTATGAATTTATGGAGTTGTTGTTGGGGGATTTGGTGAAGAAGAAGTGAACTTTATAGAGTTTTGAAGGGGGGTATTGATTAGAGCATTTTTGTGGAGCTAGGCAACCACTTTGAGGCCACCTTAGGAGGTGGGGGATGCCATCACCTTCTTACTCATGCAACCATTTTTGAACTCCATTTGAGGTGGGAAAAACTCTATTCTTAAGTTTAAGAGTCTATGTTATTAGTATATGATCTTTCATATAGAGTTTATGAGTAGGATGCATATATGGTTTAAGAATAATATTTCTTAAGATTTGTAAAAATGGGTTTCAAATGGGTTTTAATGATTTTGAGTAAAATGATGTATTTTAAGATAACTTGGTGATAAACATTTTTATGGAACAAAAATGTTGCAAGAATGTTTATTTTGTTGGGGACAAATTATGAATAAATGTTTCAAAGTTTTCTTGTGAAAAATTAGGATTGTTATGTAAATGGACATTTATTCGAGTTTTGAAAGAACGAAAAGGTCTTTTGCCTGGAAAAGTATATTTGAACAAATATTCTAAAATATATAGAATAAATCACATGTTAGATGCATTTAATAGGATTTTGGATTTAAAATCCATCTTCTCATGGATATAGACTTATTCTATTTTGATGACGAACATATAAATAAGTTTAATGAGGATTTTTTTGGGTTTAAAGATGAAATAAAGAAATTATAAATTTCATCCCCTAAAGTGTGTGAAAATGATGTTGGAAAGGTGATAAGTGAATGGTTTTAAGACTATACGTGTTAATGAAGGAAAATGGTGTTTTTCTTTAAAGTAGTCTTTAAATGTCTAATGATTTCTTAAAGAACAAAAGTGATAAAATAAAGATGTTTCCAACTTGAGAAGAATGTTTCCAAAGTGTTAAATAGGTGTTAATGAGTTGAAAACACTTAAGAAGTTAGTGTGGGTAACGTAATGATATTTTGGGGAAAAACAGTTGTGAAAATGGAGGAAAAGACAAGTATGAAAACAAATGGATAAAATGGTAATTTTATGTAAAGTAGAACATTTTTATGAAATAAAAATGTTGGAAACGGGTGTTACAAATTATTGTCCTAAACGAACATGATTTTTGGGAGAAAATCAATGTTAGAGTAAAAGTGACAAGAAATAATCATTTTAAAGTGTAACCCAAGCTGAGGTGAAACCTCGAGTTTTGACTTCGACAGGTGAAAGAAAATTGGAATAATGTGGAAATTGGTAAAATGTTAAAACACATTAATAAAGAGTTGAATGACACCGGGATAATTAAGGAGGGCCCAAAGCCTGGGGTGAAAGACCTAAAATCACTGGCCAGAGAATATGGTAGCATAGCCGACGGTGTGGAGCCCATTAAAGTATGCGAATATGGGAAGATTCTGAGAAAAGATAATGAAAATGGTACATATCAAGAAATGAGTTGTGTGGTGAATATGTGAAAAGACAACCTAACTTGAATGAATTAATAAATATTTTGATAAAGGATAAAATGGACAAGAAATGAAAAAAATGATTAATGTCCATAAAGTAAATGAATGGTAAAGTGTATTGGCTAAATGGGTAGTTAAGAAACCTAAGGAGGTTTAATCCATAATTAACACAAGGGTGTGTTTATGAAAGGTTTTCATAGGAAAAATAAGTATTTTGTAACATGGTGTATACGTGCATTGAAGGGGCGATTTTCAATGAAAATACTAACGAAGATTTCTATAAGATTAAGGTGAATTAATCTGGATAAGAATTGTTTTTGAAATGAAAAAAGTTTCATGCATTAATATATATATATATATATATACACATGTAAGGTAGTTGTGATACCCCACCTAATTAAATACCAGGTGATTAGTCCTTTATTAAATTAAATCAAAGTGTCTGGTTGGTTCATTCTTAGCATTACTATCGAAAATAATTTTTCTTTATCAATCACCTAATAATTAATTAAGCTAAGTGTCAAAACATTTAATTTTATAGATGAAGTCCTATTGTTATGATTTAACATACGAAACCACTTTTAGGAACACATATAATAATAATGAATACCAAACCATCCAAGTGAAATAAACAGACTAGTTTAATCAATCCAAACAAAATATCCCAAATCGGATGACAATGAATTAATTAAAACAATCCCAACTAAAACTGAATACTGAAATAATAAAGAGTACAAGTCTCTCTGAACTAAATAAAAACTGGAAATGGGTGACACATGCTCCATCTAAAATGACTAAGTGAAGAGATGAGATGACAAGGATGAAGTCATCTAAATGCAAAGACCTGCAACTCCCACACTAGCTGCAGCACGTCAACAGTCCAAAGATCTAAGTCTGACGCCCTTGTGGCTGGGCACCTGTAATATATATATATATATACACACACACAAGAGAAAGAAGAGATGACAAGAAATGGGTCAGAGCCCGAGTATAAAATAGCTTTTAAAATTGTTTAGCAAGTATATAAAATGCTTACTAGTTGATATTACATATATGTTAGTACCTCGACATTCACTTGAGAATTCTCACCTCTCAACTAGTGTGCATGCCTAACATACAACAGAATTAATCTAGATAAATCTAACCCAGTTAACTATTCTAACCCAATATTCCCTTATCAATCCTAATTCACGTGATCACATGACTATAGTTAATATATGATAAACTTTTCATATGAATTTACCAAGCCATCTATGTACATCTCAATACAGCCTTAAGTTCTCAACCACTTAATTTATTTAATGTAAATTATTCAATTTTATCTACTTACAAGCACAATAGATGAATCACAGGTACATATATTTATCACTCATAATATATATACTAATATGTCACGCCAAATAAGTCTATGGTGCTGGCATACTCTATTATAAAGTCCCCGTATCTCTCGTACAAAGGGAAATACTAGTTCGGAATCACTCTCAAATCGTATTAACCCAAAACACACATATTGGAGGTGAAACATAGTTACAAATCACTAAGAGGTCAGCACATACCCTCATGTCTCTTAGTACTGTTTGAACTATCAATCTCAAATAGCCTGTACCATGGATACTATGTTCTATGGTATAAGTCAATATCCCCCATAAAGTTCCCATCGAGATAAGACTGTCCCGATGTAAAAACCTCCGTGATAGCAAAGTATGATTAAACACAGATATTCATAATATATATATATATATACATGCACTCATATATATATGTTCACATTATTCAGATAGGTACACTCACGACCCATAACATATTCTAACCATACGTGGCACGTAGCGCCCGAGTCCTATGTATAGTTAATTCATTCTTTTATTTTCTCAATTATTGCAAATTCTTATGTACTTCTCGACTCTCGAAGTGTATCATTTTGATAAATATAAATTCAGTAGGTGTACACTCTACCCTACTGGTCTAAGTCATTCTTCATTCTTATAAAACCTAATTTAACGTACGCACGACTTCCACTCCATTTTATACCCCCGAAATCCCACGGTTTAATCTCGTATACAGTCGTATTACCCAAACCTTGTCTATACCCTACTGGTCCTTCCCAAGTCCCATTATGATATTTAAATTATGTCCAAGGGTACTTACACATTGGGATTGGATTAACATTAAAAAAGGAAGGAAGTTTCAATTTCCAAGAGGAGTCGATCGATCAATGAAAATGGTCGATCGATCGACATTCTTGGGTCGATCGATCGATCGAATAGTTATTGCCCAAAATTCTGCATATCAAGCCTACAGGTTTCTTCCAACTTAAATCATCAAACCTCCATTATCATGTCCCAAAATCCCAACCAAACATCATGAACGTTATATAAACTAATATGGATGATTTCTAACGTAAAACATTCATTAATTCCTCAAGAATGTATCATTTAACCCTAGTTTATCTAATTTTCTCAAGAATTCCATTAGTTTCCAGATTTCTATCTCTATTGGGCATCAAATTTCGTGGTTAGTATTCTACATATAACAAGATATTCATCCTAGAATGGTTTCTACTCCAAATTGCAATAAGAATCTCCCAAACAACATTATATTTTCACGAGAACAAGGGATTATATATCGTACACTAACATGAATGTGTTATCAACTAAATAACAACAAGTTAGATACCTGCCTCATGAATGAATGTCTGAATTGTATAAGATGATGGGTATGATCCCGCTGCTCGTTCCCCGATCTACGCGTTGGTGGTGGAATTGGTGAGGATGGTGTAGGGTTGGTGGTTCTCCTCCTTGGAAACCTTCTCTCTTATCTATTCCTTAACCTCTCTGCAACTCCAGTGTTTATAACCCTCGAGGAATCCCACTTCCATCAGATATAATCTCTCAATTTTCGTCATTAATTAAGGCCTAAAATGGAAAATTACCGAAATGCCCTCCCGGGTTGCCGATTAGGCCTAAAATCGTTTCGAGACCCAAATTAAACTCCCGGGTACACTTCTCTGACTATATCCACCCTTCTGTACACATTGGAGCACTCTAAATGACAATGCGGACGACTTAGAATTAATTTACTTTTTATTCCATTAATTTAGTCCTGACACGACACACGCGCGTCCCGACTTAATTTCTATAATTGTCATATTATTCACTCGCGACAATTTTAATAAATTCAATATCGTATATTAATTTACTCATATAGGAATATTCAACATAATTCTCACCAATAATTACTAAGTCTCGTCATGCTAGTAAATATCTATTTTAAAATTCGGATTAATATTAAATTAATTCATCCCAATTGAATTTAATTAATTCCATAATTAAATGACATAAAAATACGGGGTATTACACTAGTTTCATGCATTAACGTGTTAGAGTCTTCTTTCTATCATGCGATTATATGCTGCATTGTTGTATATTTCTCACTGGGCATTCAATTCATTCCCATATCTTTGTTACGACATGTTGGGTGCGATTTCGGGTTTTGATATCGTTATATAGGTAAGTATTCTCTTTTTATTTTACATTAGTAGCTCTGTATACTTTGATTGGGGGACGCTTCCCACGTATCCCTCACATAGATTGATTTAAATTATAATCGCCTGCTAAACAAGTGAAACATTAATTTGAAATATCGAGCACCCATGAAATAATCTCCATACGCGCAAATGAACACAGTCTAATTTCAAGTAAGTTTTTCTAAACATACACACACACACACACACACACACACACACACACACACACACACATATATATATATATATATATATATATATATATATATATAATTAAATCAAGAAGAACTTTATTATTTAACTAAGCAAATTTTAATACATGCGGAAATTAAAATCAATTAAATCTAATTTAATCTAAAGTCAATTTAATAATAATCTGATTTATTACGTTACAATGCAATATATCTCATATGATAGATTCTTCCATTTCAAGTAATTAAATCATGTAACAATTTTAATTCTAAATCATACATAGAAGAAGCTGAGGAAAAGAAGAATAACAAGTATGATTTTTTTAAGTGGTAAAAATCCAAACTAGGGAAAACATCCACGGTGACCTCTACGCCACAAAACAAAAATTTCACTAAAAGAGAATATAGGTTACAAGCTATATAACAAACTAAACACACAAACCTAATCTAAGTCTAGATTTTTTACCAACTCATTTGGATTATTGTGACTCCTTTCAAGGCTTTGATGTTGTAGTTGTTCTCCCAGCTTTGTAACTCTGTGCTTCTTGTTTTAGCGAATTCTAACTCAGTCAAAATTGATCTCTCTCACAACAACATACTTTCTATGTTTTGAGCTGTGTAAAACGTGTAAGTGAATATTTTCTTAATGCAAACCATGCAAGAACTTAACTCATAACACAAGCATATAAGTTTTCTATAAAAACTTAACAAAAATACATTTTCAATTATCAACCACTTAAATTTTCTATAAAAACTTACAAAAATATATTTTCAATCAACAATCTCATAAACATTCTTTCTAAGAAATACATACAAAACTTATCTTAGAGCCACAACAAGATTATTCAATCATTTAAAAAAGTATTCCCAATCTCTCAAAAATATAAAATTCTATTTTATGTTGAAAGTGTTTTACAAATAATTTAACAAATATGGGAAAACAGATCATTAAAATATTTTCAACAAACATGCAAGATCCAGAGAAATTTTGATTCAAACATCATATAACATCCAACAAAAAATCAGAATATTTAGATCATAAAAATATTCAATAAAATTCGGATCTAAAATCTAAGGAATTCTAGTTTTTATAAAAAATTATTTCATCATGAAAGCACATAAATTCTCTCGACAATAACACAATATTTCAATCTCTAAAATATGAGATAATGTGTAAGATCATTGAGAATAAAAAAAAATAAAAAAGAGATGAAGTAGAAATAACACAATGTGTGTAAAATAACATTCAATCTCTCTTAGATATTTCTCTAATTCTCTATATTTTTCTCTCTACAAATTCTTACCCTTTTTGTGTTTCTCACTCTAGAAAATATTTGATGATCTTTAAATCTCTAAAAAGTCCAACTCCAATAAACTCTTTAATGAGGTTTATATAGGTGAGAAAAGATTTTTCTTGAAACACTAAAATCAAGGGTCCAGATTAGAAGTTATTAATCTAAGGTTAAGATTAATTCGAGTTAAAACAAATTAACTGATTATTAACAACTGAAACAGACTAAGTCTGTTGAAAACCTATAACCATTATCTTGAAAACCATTCTGGATTAGGGTTTTGGTATAATAAACTCCAACGTTCATATTGATAGTTGGAAAAGTTATACTCGTAAAAAATCAATGGTCTAAGACTATTATCCTAACAGCTATGGAAACTTAGTTGCTTACTATGTCCGGTCAAATCAAACATCTCCTTGACCCTCAAAAGGACAAACCTCATAAATGAAACCTAACAGGTAATGATAATAAAACTAAGGTTTAAAAAAAAACCCTATATGACTACTAATGGTCAACTCGTAAATAGGTATGAGGTAAATCTCTATGGTCACAAAGGAAGAAACCTATATATATAATGCCACATCTCGGTTAAACTCTTCTAACCAAATCCAAAAGTACTCCTAAAGGGTCTTGGTTGAAATATATCTAATATAACTGGTCTTATCAAAATCTTAAGGATAAGATCAGTAAGATCCTTTAACAGTTCCATTCGGAAAGCAATCAAAGGCCTGGTATAATGTCTTGCTGGTACTAAACTAAGGCTCCTAAGGTTTAAATCAAGTAGCAGGTCCTATTCGGTCATCACTTTAGACAAAGGCTAAATACTTGTATCACTTTAATGACTCAACATGTATAAGATATTCATGGCCAAATCAAATAGCTAATTCTCCTACAGATGATAGAACCCGACCTATATAAAAAAACTGAAGATGAAATCTTAATGAACCTAGGACTTACAGTAACAGGTAGGGGTGGCCATAGGCCCGAGGCCCGCCAAGCCTGCCCAACCCGCCCAATAAAAATATAGGGGTTGGGTAAGGTAAATAGGCCCGCAAAGCGGGCTTGGGCATGAGTTCTTAAGCCCAATGAGGCCCGGCCCGGCCCGAGGCCCGAAATATATATATATATATATATATATATATATGTGTGTGTGTGTGTGTGGGGGGGGGGGGACTTCTATAAATATAAAAACGTATACCAAGTCTTTTCATGTAAAGTGAGAACCTTTATATATGGACTTTGTAATATATGGAATTTAAAACATATTTTTAATTAAAAAAATTGGTCTTTAAATAAAAAAATAGGTATTTTAATTTAAAAAAAAATCTTTTAATTAACATAATAGGGCCCGATCGGGCGGGCCTGGGTAAAGAGCTTTCAAATCTGGGCGGGCTTGGGATTACATAATAAGTCCCGATCTAGGCCCGAGCGGGCTTGGGATAACACTTAATTTTTCAAGCCCGACTGGGCTTGCCCAGGCCCGGCCTACGGCCACCCCTAGTAACAGGTATAAAGAATAAAAACAACGATATTTTAGTAAACAACACTATTGTTTTACAAAAAGTAATTTTCATCCTTAATAATTCCAAAAATTATTTTCAAGCAAAATAAAACCAATTTTATTTAAAAAAAATATTTTTAGCAAAAATAATATAATTTCACTAGAAAATATTTAGACACACAATTAATAATATGGATCAATATATATGCATGAGTGCCTAATGTGTCAAAGTGCAAATGTGCAACCACACGTGAATACCTTTACTCAGATATGTCATTGAGTAGAGTCGAGGCATGTTCTGAAGTCGAGTAACGTCGCTTGATGTATCCTAGAGAAGGCTCGTACTAAAAAATATATTTTGACACAATATCCAAATTAGTTGAAATGCCTAAATAATATAGACTCAAGTAAGTCAATGATTTAGGGTGTTTCAATATCCCCCTTTGGATATTTGTGTCAAAAACCTTTGAGTACATCATGGTACTCTTAGGAAAAAATAAAATAACCTAACTCCTATACAAAAATTACTATTCTACCCAATCCACAAAATAATCCTAGAAAATAAAAACTACAAGACTCAACTATACATCAATTACCCTAACACCTTTTTGCGATTTCGTGCATAAAACTTTAAAACCAAACTCACAAGATAAAGTGTAAGATGTCATAGAAATTGATAAATCATTAAAAACAGGATATCATGAATATTATTCAAGAATTAAGACTAATAAAATGATGTACTCTTCTCCCCCATTTTGTCTCAAATTTACAAAGGATAAAAACGATGATAACATAGAGAAGATTAAAAAATATAGCTACCACAAGAAACATATAAACGGTTCTAATCAAGTGTCACTCCTACATTGACATGATTTTAAGAGGTGCCTTTTGCTTTGACAAATATCCATACCCTAAAATCTCAGAGGACATATAATTACCATGATTATGATAGGAAAATATCTAAACATGGTAGAAAAATGAATAAAGCACATTCATCTAGTCTTCAGGGACTCTAAAATAAAATCAAGGGCAAAAGACATACTAGACATAATTTAAACAAGATCAGCATATTCTAGAGTAATCAACAAATAAGGTCTCTCCCCCTAAACCAATGTTATGGTTACAAAAAAATATTATTCGCATACAAACCATATAGGGGTTCTAAATTCATGAAATAGAGTGAGAAAAATTTGAGAAGATAAAAAATCATGTTGTCTACCATGAGGTTATACATATAAAAATTCATCTTCATATATGGATATAAAAAATAATCAGATTTGTAACATGAGATCATATGATCAAGAAATAAAGGATCAACACTCCAGACGGTTAAATCTTATTCGAAGCAACCCGCTCTGATACCAATTGAAATATCGAGCACCCATGAAACAATATCCATACGCGCAAATGAACATACTCTGATTTCATGTAAGTTTTTCTAAACACACACACACACACACACACACACACATATATATATATATATATATATGTATAATAATAATAATAAGTTACAATGGTGTTTTCACTATTTATAAGATGGGAAGACACTTTGTGGTTAGGATGAGTGCCACATAAGCATGAAATAAAGGGTTGAGATTAATTTGCACTAACACATACCCCCAAACCCTACCTCATCCGCCTCCCTCTCCGACTCCCCCAAACCTACACGACTTCTCATTATCTCTCGCAGCCATGCTTCCCCCCAAACCCTACCCCTATCTTTCCTTCTCACTAAACAACCTCCCATCTTCTCTCCACACCGCCGCCTCCACCTCCTCCTCTCCTCTTCGCCACGTACTCACCATACGCCCTCATAATCACAAACCCTCACAAAACCTCTCAGCTCCTCTCAGCACCTGGTCACCTCTCAACTCTTAACCGCTCACCTTTCACCTGTCAGGGTTCAGTTTCAGAGGCTTTGAATTTTGTGTTTTTTTTTTATTTCTTCGATTTTGGTTTTCTTTGCTCGTGTATTTTTTTTATTGATTACAAACTTAGATCTTAGTTACATTATTAGGTTTTAGATTTCGTAGATTTTTGGTTTCTTGGCTCAGGTATGCTTATTTATTCATTACACAAGTAATCCCCTCATTCTAACATGTTTTTTTCCAGATCTAAGCACTATAACGTGTATCTCTTATGGGTACTTTATTTTCACTCATTTTTATGAATTTTTTGATGAGATTATTCACATTTATTGTGAGATTTATGTGTTTCTTCAGATCTGACATGTTTAATGGGTTGAATCAGATCAGAGAACAACCACCGCAGGATATCTCTCTTTTCCCCTTTCATTTTCTTACTCAATTTATTTATGATTTTTTTATTGTGTTTATATTTTCCTCTCCATGCTACTCTCTTACTCACAGGTATGTAAAATAGTGAAATTTGGGGTGAGTGTAAGTTTTGAATTTTAGGGTTTACAGATTTGGTTTTAATTTCATATTTGGGCATTGGCATGACTCTTATGTTTGGTTAGTGTTTGCATATATTTTTAATTTCATATTTGGGCATTGGCATGTGTTTTCACATTTGGGTTTTTTACTTTCAGTGTATTTTCATGATTTGTTTATTTGTGAGTCTGATTTATTTGAAAAACTCCAAATTATTATAATATCTGATTTGTTTGAATTTCAGAAGAACAATGTCATGTGTTCAACAACTAAAAGACCATGACACTGTCTCCATGTGTTCAACAGCTAAAGTAAACCATTTTTCTTTTTTATACTCTGCTCAGTCTCAGGATAAATACCAATTTAACTGCCCAAGGTATACTCTGCTTTTCTATACTTTGTTTGGTTTAGCACTTTCAAATCTAGGCTCCATATTTGGTTTAATAATAGTTATGTTTTGTTATTCAAATCCATGCTCCATATTTTTGTAACAACAACTATGTTATGTTGTTTTGTCTTCAAATCTTTTGGTACTTTGTTTTACTAAAGTTTGGGCTCCTTTATCCCCAATGTTAGTTTGTATATTTATCTCTTACATTAATTTGTATTCACTGTTAGTTATTTTATTTTGTTTCAAATGATAAGATAATAAGTTCATGGTTTAGTATTTGTTGTTTAGGTGCGGAGAATGAAAAGTGTGGGATGCATATGTGGGAGAAGGTGTGTGCACTGATTTACTAAACTTTATTGTAAATATTTTAGTAGTTATTTATTTTATATATAGTCTTTTTTATAATTGTTAAGGTTCTAACAATCTCCATTACAATTTTTTTAATAGGTATCCTTTTCAAATCATACTCATGTTTCCTTTCCTTTTTGTCCTAGGTAAGTCCAGCCTTGACAATTGAAGTGAAGTGAAGTGGAGGGTGGGTATTCGGTAACAAATGTAGGCAAGGCTGCGCTAACGAGTAGGTAGGTAGGGCTTCCCTCATATAAGTGGCGCTGCCATCAATTCGACGACTAGGTAGCAATAGCAGGTAGCTACAACAACAGTCCTGCAGTAAACTTGGAGATTGATTTGTTACTCTAAAATAGTCCTGCAGTCACTGATTTAGTAAGAAGATTTGACTACAATCAAGTCAAATTTTTAAACACGGGTAATTGCATACACTGTTGAGAGTATTTATATTTATGTTCAAGTAATTAATTTCTAATAAGACTGATTGTTCAAATAGAGTACGATTTATATGAACACATTATGACCCTACTAATTAAGATTGGTTATATGTTCAGGGAGTGACATAGCACATGAAATAGCTGCCAAGGTGGAGTCATATTTGAACGAGATGGGTGGCTACTTCAAGGGCCCCTATTTTAGGAGGTTGAACTATATTATATTGATCCAGTGGATGTCCTTAATGTGGAAGATAATGGTACGATTTGGTATTACTTGCTATTGGAGGATAGTTCTAGTTATATTTTTGGTTTAACTTCATGTGTGTACTTTTTCTCGGATAGATCATGTTCTTGGCTTCTTATCGGTCTTTATTTTAACATAAGTTCGGGTTTAAGAAATTTTTCTTTATTATATAAAGTTCAAGGGGTCTTTTTGCAAAATATGCTTAGTTCTGGCTCTTTTTCCCTTCTCTTTATCCTTTACTCATTGTCATGAATCCAACAATTTTCTATGTTTATAAATCAAACATATATTCCTCTCATTTCCCTTTATTAATAGTATAATAAACCTTGCTGCAGGTACCACAACTTATTGGGTTTTACGAATTTCTTTATGTTAGAGATCTTGGCAGGTACTATTTTGGTTTCTTTGCTATTTTTTTTCAAAACCTAAATTTATCGCTCTGTCTCAATTTTTGGGTATTTTTTGGTTGTTTTACTAATCGACTTCAATAATAGTTTTCATTTTTTTTGTTGTATTTCGGGTTCCAAACTAGAGTTTGGGTTATGAATTTTTGAATTTGTTTTTTTTTTGTGTGTGTTAAGTTTGAAATAACTTGTTTTGATTCAAAAAATGATTTCTGATTTAATCTATTATTGAAGATGTATTGTACGTTCTTTTGCTCTAATAGATCATGTTAAGTTTGACATAAGTTGTTTTGATTCAAAAAATGATTTCAAAGGTCTTCGACACTATTGTAGAACCATACAATGCCACTCTCTCGGTGCACCAGGTGGTTGAGAATGTCGATGAATGCATGATCCACGATAATGAAGCCCTGCATGACATTCGTTTTCGAACCTTGAATCTCAACACTAAGTTTTGGTGACCAGAACCATTTAATCTTCTACCACTATGAGTGGGGTAACATGTTGTCTCAAATTCCCGGGTCAGCTGAACTCTAACCTACGAAAGCTAATTGTAAACCTGATGCCATTCCCATGTCCTCACTTATTCATAGTGGGTTTTGCTCCCCCCACCTCTCGCAATCCCAGCAATACATATTCCTCGTCATCCCAGAGCTGACTCAACAAATGTGGGACTCAAAAGAACATGATTTGCGCAACCAACCCACGCCGCGGCAGTTACTTGACGGCTTCAGCTATGTTTAGGGGCAAAGTGAGAACTAAGGAAGTCGATGAACAGATGATCAATGTGCAGAAAAAGAACTCTTGCTACTTTTTGGAGTGGATCCAAAACAACGTTAAGTCTAGCGTGTGTGATATCTCACCTACCTGTGGGAAAATTTAATCTGTGTAAATTTCATTTGTTCAAATTTCATCTATTCAAATTTCGTTTGTCTAAATTTCATTTGTTCAAAGAAAAAATGGTGTTTAAATTACAGTCTTACAAACTAGAGTTCAGTAAGACTCTTCATTTGTTTATCCACTTAATCCGATCATGAGAGTTTCATTTGTTTATGCACTTAATCAGGGATGCTTAAAACCGAGAAGTACTTCGTAAAACTAATTTGATGTTTAGATTTTTTATGCTTAATCCGATAATTTATGCTTTTGATTTCTTTTGTTAAGTATGTCCTTTCTTTATTCCAATGGACATGAAGATTTGACCAACCAATGATGAATTGAAATATTACTTCACTGCCCCTGTGTTTGGTTCACCGAAATAAATCAGCTCGATATATAGTTTTAAGACCCCTCCCAATCAATTTCCAATCAAATTTGTTGTTGTTTGTAGGTAGAAGTAGCCAATTTTACATTGTTTTTGATTTTTTGTTTTACAAGCACAAACTAAAAGTATTACTACATTTTCTCTTGATAAATAAATGAGTACCAATTTGCTATATATGCATACACATAATCTGTTCCATACAGTTTCTTTTTCATTTTCAATTTTAAACACATGCAGTTTCACAATCATGATTTTTCTGCCATTTCAGAATGTAATTACTAATCAAAGTATGTTATAGTTAAGTTGGCCACTGATGAATTATGCAGGTGGAAACTCATACTCTTATTGTCACCACCCACTTTGTATCAGCACTAATACTTTTATAACATTACTTTGTCCCAGTATGGGTACATATCTATTTTTTTTTGTGTACTAAAGGTTTTGCTTGGATATTTTTCTTGGTGTTTCACTTATTGAATTATAGACACTTTGTTCTCTGATTTATCGTATCGTACTTTCCTCTTTTTGTTTTGTAGACTATCACTTTCACAATGATTATTTTAAAAATGGTGACATGGAGGCTTTGTGAAATTTATTATGGGATGATGACATGATGGACTTATGAAATTTATTATGCTCCAATATTAGTTCTTCTACTTCAGTTGTGGTTCTATTTTGAAATTATACGACACTATAACAAATGGTCCTAGTGTTCTCCATTTGTCTTTGTGTTCATATAATTTGTTTCATATCATATATGACTCACAAGTTTAGTGTTATTGTTAATGATTTAAGTTTTTCCTGGTTGTGTTAATGAATTCCGGCATTAAATAGGTTATGTAGTTTATAGAAGATTTATGATTGACTATTTATATGGTTGGTGAAGTGTTTTTTTTACCTTAAACAGGTAAGTAGTCCTATAAATAAAGTAAGATTTTCCCAACTTTTTAAAAGATTTAACTTATTTGTATTGACATTAAATCGGGTCGATCGTTATTTTGTTGTGATTATGTTAGCTTTTCCGAATATCGTCGTGCCTTCAGGCACGGGCATACCCTGGTATATATATATATATATATATATATATAATCAAATCAAGAAAAACTTTATTATTTAACTAAACAAATTTTAATACACGTGGAAATTAAAATCAATTAAATATGATTTAATCTAAAGTCAAATTAATAACAATCTATTTTATTACGTTACAATACAATATATCTCATATGATTAATTCTTCCAATTCAAGTAATTAAATCATGTAACAATTTTAATTCTAAATCGTACATAGAATAAGATGAGGAAAAGAAGAATAACAAGTTTGATTTTTTTTACGTGGTAAAAACCCAAACTAGGGAAAACATCCACGGTGACCTCTATGCCACAAAATAAAAATTCCACTACAAAAGAATATAGGTTATAAGCTATATAACAAACTAAACACACAAACATACCCAATCTAAATCCATAATTTTTACCAACTCCTTTGGATTATTCTGACTCCTTTGAAGGATGTGATGCTGTAGTTGTTCTCCCAGCTTTGTAACTCCTTGCTTCTTGTTTTAGTGAATTCCAACTCAGTCAAAACTGATCTTTCTCACAATAACATACTTTCTATGTTTTGAGTTGTGCAAAATGTGTAAGTGAAAATGTTCTTAATTCAAACCATGCAAGAACTTAACTTATAACACAAGCATATAAGTTTTTTATAAAAACTTAACAAAAATAAAATTTTAATTATCAACCACTTAAGTTTTCTATAAAAACTTACAAAAATATATTTTCAATCAACAATTTTAAAAACATTATTTCTAAGAAATACATACAACACTTATCTTGGAGACACAACAAGATTATTCAGTCATTTAAAAAAGTGTTCTCAATTTCTCAAAAATATAAAATTCAATTTTATGAGGAAAGTGTTTTACAAATAATTTCACAAATATGAAAAAACATATCTTTAAAATATTTTCAATAAATATGCAAGATCTGTAGAATTCTGATTTAAACATCATATAACATCCAACACAAAATCAGAATATTTGGATCATAAAAATATTCAATAAAATTCGGATCTAAAAATCTAAGGAATTCTAGTTTTTGTAAAAAATTATTTCATCATGAAAGAACATAAATACTTTCGACAATAACACAATATTTCAATCTCTAAAATATGAGATGATGTGTAAGATCATTGAGAATGAAAAATAAAAACAGAAAAGGGATGAAGTAGAAATAACACAATGTGTGTAAAATAACATTCAATCTCTCTCTTAGATAGTTATATAATTCTCTATATTTTTCTCTCTACAAACTCTAACCCTTTTTGTGTTTCTCACTCTTGAAAATATCGGATGGTCTTTAAAATCTCTAAAAAGTCTAACTCTAATAAACTTTTTAATGAGGGTCATATAGGTCAGAAAATATTATTCTAGAAACACTAAAATCAATGGTCCAGATTAAAAGTTATTAATCTAAGGTTAAGATTAATTCGAGTTAAAACAAATTAACTGATTATTAACAGCTGAAATAGACTAAGTCTGTTGAAAACCTAAAAACATTATCTTGAAATCCATTATGGTATAGGGTTTTGGTATAACAAACTCCAACGTTCATATTGACAGCTGGCAAAGTTCTAATCGTAAAAAACCAACGGTCTAAGACTTTTATTCTAACAACTATGGCCACCTAATTGCTTACTATGTACGGTCAAATCAAACATCTCCGTGACTGATACGATGCAAATATTGCGTATTTCACCCGTTAACCTACGCGTTATTAGCCCCCTTGGGTATCTTAATCCCTATACTTATGCTCGTTAACCAGACAACCTCGGATTTCTATGTTAACATGTTTTGCAGGGGTTAATTGAGCTTTTGTAGGTATTTGGATGCTTAGTATGAAGTTCGGACGCTTTTCGGAAATGTTTCGTCGACTTTTGCAGCTTCGGGGGCATTTTAGTAATTTCAGCATTCAGGTTTGAATCCCGAGCTCTTCACGGAAGTTGAATCCCTCTGATTTCTCTTCGCGTGGCCGCCGACGGTGCATGATTCTGAGTTGTATCGAAAGAGTTATGGCATTTTTAGGATGGTTTTTACTTCAAATTCACACTCAAGGTCACATTCAAGGGCATTTTAGTCATTTCATATTTTGGTTTTTTAGCCTAATATCTTCTTGGATGTTGTATTCCTCTGAGTTATCTTCGCGTAGCCTCCGATGTGCCTCATTCCGAGCTATAACGAAGAAATGGCGGCATTTTCCGTAAAACAGGACAAAGCTGCAGAATTCAGACCTGTAGCTTGCGAATCGATTCGGCCCAAAACCGAATCGATTCGGAATTGCTGCAGAATTGCAGTTCGAACTTCCCCTGTTTCCGAATCGATTCAGACCATTTTCGAATCGATTCGGACCTCCAGATTTTTGGTTTTCTTCCCTTTTATTACAAGTTTGCCATGGGATATTTTGTATAAAACCAATTCTCTCTCATTTGAGACAAAAAAAATCAGATTTGTAGCTTAGTTTAGGTTTGGTTTTGAGAGCTTTTCTTCATTTCTCCTTGGGGTTATGCCCTTTTTGGGTTTTGTAAGTTGGTTTTCATTATCCATTCCATTAATATAGTTGTATTTCCTTAATTCTTGCTTTGTTAATTAGATTTACATGCTTTCATAATTAGGTTTACATGCTTTATTTATTGCTTTTATAGTTTACTTAGTTTATTCATGATTAGCCCTTAGATAAATAGGGTCGGGGTTGTGTTCCGCCATTAACGGGCCTTGAGCACCGAAAGTTAGGGTTTCGTGTAAAATTGCATTTAATTGAAACCGCGTGTATTAAAGTTGGATTGTTATGCGTTTAACTTTATTTGTCACGCAACTTTAGTGTTTATAGCGATAATCCAAATTTAATCCGCGTGTGACCATTTTTGATTAAATGTTTAATCTCGCAACTTTGGCTTAAATTCCTTATTGCGTGATGTTTATGCTTAATTGAAAATGATCGATTAAATGTTTTCGAATCGAAATTCTAATTAGTAGTTGTTTAGCCCGTGAATGTGTGTATGCGATCCCGATCCTCGCTTTCCTTTAATTTAGCGTTAACTTCTCTTTTTCTTTTGTCACCATTCCCAACCATCACCTTTTCATTTATTTATTTTACACTTTTATTCCAGAAGTAATTAAATAATTAAAATCTAAAATTCAATCACTCCCTGTGGATTTCTTACGATACCCGACTTACCGCTTTACTTGCCTCGCAAGTGTAGTAGTATATTAGGTTTTTTTGTATCGCGGCGGCGAAACACACAACGATTGTGTCCTCACACGAACACACTTTTTCCGCCCGGTCAGTGACCCTCAAAAGGAAGAACCTCTTAAATGAAACCTAACATGTAATGATAATAAACCTAAGGTTTAAAAAATAATAAAACTATATGACTACTAGTGGTCAACTCGTAAACAGGTATGAGGTAAATCTCTATGGTCACAAAGGATGAAACCTATATATATAAAGGCACATCTCATTTAAATGCTTCTAACCAAATCCAAAAGTGCTCATACCAGGTCTTGGACGAAATCTATCTAATATAATTGGTCTTATCAAATCGTAAGTCTAGGATTTGTAAGAGCCTCTAACAGGTCCATTCGAACAACAATCACAGGCCTAGTATATTGTCTCGATGGTACTAAAATAAGGCTCCTAAGGTTTAAATCAAGTTGCAGGTCCTATTCAGTCATCACTTTAGACAAATTCTAAAGAATCGTATCACTTTAATGACCAAACATGTATAATATATTCATGGTAAAATCAAATAGCTAATGCTCCTACAGATGATAGAACCTGACCTATAGAAAAAAGCTGAGGACGAAATCTTAATGAACCTAGGACTTACAGTAATAGGTATAAAGAATACAAATAATGATATTGTAGTAAACAACAATATTGTTTAACAAAAATCAATTTTCATCCTTAATAATTCTGAAAATTATTTTAAACCAAAATTATACCAATTTTATTTAAAAAATTATTTTGAGCAAAAATAATATAATTTCACTAGAAAATGTTTAGACACACAATTAATAATATGGATCAATATATATATATATACATGAGTGCCTAATGTGTCAAAGTGGAAATGTGCAACCACACGCGAATAACTTTACTCGGATATGTCATTGAGTAGAGTCGAGGCATGTTCCGAAGTCGAGTAACATCGCTTGATGTACCCCGGAGAAGGCTCGTACTAAAAAAATATGTTTTGACATAATATCCAAATTAGTTGAAACGCCTAAATAATATAGACTCAAGTAAGTAAAATATTTACGGTGTTTCAATCTCCCCCTTTGGATATTTGTGACAAACCCCTTCGAGTACACTGTGAGTGGCGTGATGAGGTAGGTAGTGGATCTTTCAACGTCGGTGTTGGTTTGGGGCCGAACATGCGAGATTGGTGAAGATTTCAATTCGTGATCTCGATGGTAGAGTCAAAGATATTATCACGAAAAATGTTAAATTGCTAAGTGGCACGCGACCAAGTTTGTTATCATTAATCGCTTTCGTGCTTCTGATTAGACATGTTAGTGATTGCGAACGTTTGTGCAAGATGATAGTGGTGACACCATAGTTTTTAGTGTGAGTTGCTTGTGTGTCAATCCTTATGATGTGAGAGGACAATTGAGATACTAATAATTGTAGATGGCATCCACTGAATTAGGAATATGAATTTTGTAAGCCCAATTGTGGGGATTAGGTGACTATAGTGTTATTCCTAAGCAATATTGATTTGTAATAAGGATTTATTAAGTTTTTGGGTGCGATACTTTCGGATAGTTCATAATGATGATGTAATTAGGCGAATTCAATACTTGGGGTAGTATCATGTCGTAAGATAATTGATGATTTGGTAGACGTGGGGAACCACATTGGTCAACACTTGAGGATCTGCACTCGGTCTGAGTCAGTAAGATATTATTATTATAAGTAAGTGCCTTGGTAGTTGTTGATTAAAAGTTGTACCTCAAAAGGTATAATGAGAGTTATGGGTAAAATACGGTAAATGTGTTGCATATGAAATAATGATGGTTAAGGGGAGTTAGAAGCGAACTCTAGATATCCTCTAATGTTAGAATTTTAGAGGATATAATGCAAAATTTGAAAGATATGATCGTTAGTGATGTCAGTGACATAGACCTGGAGGTTTATAGGTTGTATGCGACGTCCTATATCCTACCAAAATCCTTATTAGTGTCAATCTGTGATTTTGTATGTGGCTTGTGGTAACAACCATTTGGAAGGGAGATAAGATTATTATCTACGTGTCAGGGACCATTTTGTCAGCCTAAGTAAGGGCTATATTTGAGGTAGTTCAAGTGTGAGTATGGTTAAAGGAAGTATTTGGGTGTCTGTAAGACAAATTGTGTGTTGAGACATTGAGAATAGAATTCGCCTTATTGTGATGTCTTAAGGTGTTCAATGGTTGCACCATATGTAGAGTCTCGTAGACTGGTATCTTTCGAGGACCTAGTAATCACGATGTGGGTATTGAGAAATTTGTAAAGCGCACCTGCGATGAGGGAGTCATATAGGTGATAAGATCTTGTTAGGTTTTAATGACTTTTACGTGGCGTATACTTGGTGTTCTCAGGAAATGACTCAAATTTGGTCTCATGTACTATTAGCTTTTCAACGATAGTGGTGTTGAAAGTCATGTGATGATATCAAGTTATCGACTATGGTTTAAAGGAGACGAGTAGTGTGCGTGTCGGGTGGGGTTATTTGAATTGTCACAATTATGATGTAACCTTCTACGAGAAATTGGAAGCTCGTGTCGTCACTGGTCATGATGCCCAAGTATTATGTGATAACTGGTGTAGGCAGGTAGTACTTGAATTTGAAGAGAATTAGGAAGTGTATTCGGGACTTAGATTATTGATGCCATGATAGAGACTTGAAAATAGCACCTAAGAGGGATATCAAATAATGATTAGAACATTGTCATGTGTCGATATCAAACTGGAAGTTAGCTTAGTGACAACCTTATGTAGTTAAATATTATAATAAGACGATTGTTTCTCTTAACGGTGAACTTTCAAAGGAAAATTTGGGACACGATCATGATATAATAATGTCGGCAACAACTTGGGTGTGTTAGGTTGGTAACGACATGACTACAGAGGTGGACATGGTCAACATCGAAAAAGGCATTAGACATTCATCGACCGGGGTGGTTTGTATGTGTTAATGAGGTAAAAAGGTGGAAGGCCTACCCTAAGGGGGAAAGTATGACAACCGTTCTTTTTTATATCTAATTCGGTTAGCTACGCCCAATTAAATTAAATCAGAGCGTCAATATGTTGGCATTAGAAATAGAATTTAAATAAACGCAGTAAAGTAAACATGTACACTCTCATACGTGTAACCAAATCACATCATAACAACTATAACAAGTGAAACAAACTCCTAACTATTAACTGCAATAATCCATTTGTAATCTCAAACTGAAAATATAAAATGCCAATACATTTGGCTCAACACCAAACGGGAAAGAGTATTACGAAAATTCTCTCAAATCCATAGTATAAATAAAGTGATAGTAATCTTTGATACCACCCTCAAGAAAAGGGAAACAAACGACATAAATTAAAATAGAATAACTCCACGGCTACAGGAATCCTAAGATTGATATGATCTCATCAAGTTCCATAATCTATTGTCCAGCGGGACGAGGACCTGCCATATATTATATATATAGGAGAGGATCAAGAAGCAAGATAGACGAACGTCAAAGAAAGAAAACAAGCTATAAGATTATAAAATGTACTTATATTGAAAGCACACTGGTCATTACTCGTCTTCAGTAATTAAGTTGTTCAATTACCCAACCAATGCACCTATGTCGTGACTACCCAACCCAAACTTGAGTAACGTGTAGTCTCATATCGTTTCATGATTAATCAGTATTAATCTCATTTCAATATTTAACGTATCAAAATATTTTCTTCAAGTATAATATCAAATGCATCGATTCGGGATAATACTTTAACACATAAGCATAATATCTCACACAACAAGTCAAATCGGGCCACTATCATTACCCGGGGGAACAAGCCGTATCACTAGGCCTGCACACGAATATTCCCCAATATTACGTGGCAAGGTCAATCATACTAAGTCATAAATCACATGACGTTCCAAGGTGTTTCTATTTGACCCGCATTACAACCATGTGTTCGATTCCTGTGGTTTATCTCCGACACGGCACTTGAGCGGAACCTAACCGGATCAATCACAAACAAATCGCATTCAACATGTGCCTACGTCGACCGGAGGACTAGTCTAGTGTATACTCGACAATATACATGTAAAACAATTTCATGCTTATGTATATATACATTCGTGTCAAGTCTCTTACTCGAGTTATACAATAGTCATTATTTACAATATAACATAATTTACATCATTAATTTACTAATTCAACATCAAATCATTTCAAGGTTATATATCCCTAATAACCATAAGTATGTGATCAAGTTAGGATATTAGGCACAAAACCACAATTATCTTTCTAAAAACATGAACACCCTTAGCGCTCTTATTTCAACATGCTGCCCAGAATTTAAAATGCATATTCGAGGCTCTTCTGATCCATTTTTGGAAAAACTTAAAACTATAAAGTTGTTCAGAACGTGATTTTCTACAAGGTCACACTAGCACACTACCATAGCCGGCCTAAAAAAGACCCGAAACTAACATATAATATTTGCCCCTGTTTTCGACAGCTTTCTGCCCAAAATTGTAAAACACCGATTTGAGGCTTTTTCGATTGTTTTTGGAAAAACTTAAAGCTACAAAGTTGTTCGGAACATGAATTTCTAGAAGGAGCGAGAACCCTACCATAGCCTGCTTAAAACAAACCCTAAACTAACATATATAGTTCGGATCTGTTCACGACAACTTTCTGCGCAAAACTGTAAAACGGATATTCAAGGATTTTTCGATCCATTTTTGAAAAAACTTAAAACTACAAAGTTGTCCAGAATATGATTTTCCATCGGGTAGTGTGGACGAAACATCCATTTTCGGAACCGAAACAGCTCAAAATAGTTTTTAATATGACGATTTACTCAATTTCATAGATTTCTCAAATTCGAGAGGTTGTTCTACATCTCAATCCCTATAATGATGTTATTGCATTTGAATCTACATGGAGGATGATCCCAATACATTTCATATCATCTTTCACATCAATTTCATATTAATTTAGGGATCCAAATACGTGTTCTTGTGAAATTTCATTATATATACATATTATACACATATAGGTTATTAACTTGCCTTGGATTGTATGGAGAAATTGAATCCTCTTGCAGTCCTCTTGAAATCCTCTTATCTTTCTTCTCTTCTTACTCTCTCTCTCTACCAAACCCTATCCCCCTTTTGTGAAATAATAAAATGAATCCTTCTTCTCTTCTTTTTTATTTATACCTAGGGTTAGTTTATTTACAAAAATGTCATTGCCCCATATTTAACCCTCTCGATCCTTTTATGCGTTTATTCGCTTCTAATATTTAAGTCGCACATTCGTATCTCAATGAATTCATTTTAGCCTTTCATTTCCAAACATTTCGAATATATATACTGGCATAATTTCATTTCCAAACATTTCGAATATATATACTGGCATAGTTTTTTTTTATAATTTCAATTCAATAAAAAATGTGGGGTATTACATTCTCCCCCTCTACGAACGGGATTTCATCCTCGAAATACAAAATAAAACAAATCAACTCAAGTCAAGTAAGTTAGTTTGGCACGTATCTTCCATGAAGAGATCTGGGTGAATAATTCGCAAGTCAGCCTTTATCTCCCAAGTGGCCTCAGACTCATCATGATTACTCCACATAACATGAATAAGAGGAATGACTTTTGACCTCAACTGCTTCTTACGACGATATAGGATCCTGACCGACCTCTCCTCATAGCTCCCATCAGGCTGCAGCTCAACCCCGCCAAAATTTATGTGTAGGTGGGAGTCCTCGGGACGTAAGAACTTCCTCAACATGGCTACATGAAAACCATCGTGTACCCGTTAAAGCTGGATTGGTAGGGTTAAATTGTAGGCAACTGATCCCACCCTTTCCATCACTGTAAACGGACCCACATATCGCGGTGAAAGCTTCCCTTTGGCACCAAAGAGAACAACGCCTCTCATAGGCGAGACCCTCAACAGAACTTGGTCCCCAACGGCTAACTCTAACTTCCTCCGCCTTATGTCAGCATAAGTTTTCTAACGATCTTGAGCGGTCTTCATCCATACACGAATCAAGTCAACCTTCTCTGAGGTCTCCCTAATAATATCCGGACCCATCATTTGGTGCTCTCCGAACTCCAACCAACATGTTGGGGATCGATAAGGCCTGCCATAAAAAGCCTCGTATGGTGCCATGCCAATAGTCTGCTGATAACTATTATTGTATACGAACTCCACAAGTGGCAAATGTGTATCCCAACCACCTTTGAAGTCCAACACACAAACTCGTAACACGTCCTCTAAAATTTGGTTTACCAGCTCCATCTGACCATCAAATTGAGGGTGGAACGCAATACTCAAACTCAACTGAACTCCCATCGCCTCCTGAAGACCTCCCCAAAAGTGCGAGATGAAGACACTGCCATGGTCAAACACGATATCACACGGTACCCCATGTAACTTTCATAATCTCGTTAATAAACACCGTTGTGTACTGTACTACTGTATAATCCGTCCTCACTGGAAAGAAATGAGCCACCTTTATCAGTTGGTCGAAGATGACCCAAATCTAATCTTGACCGTGCTGTGATCTTGGCAACCCAATAATGAAATCCATGGAGATACTTTCCCATTTCTAACTGTACAACCGAACTATCACCATGAAGCCTAACATAACTGAACTACTAAGATGATCTAGAAATCAATACCCACAAGTCCCGACTCGCTAAGTTTCGTGCGTGGAGTTTCTCTCAACTAAAATACAAAAAAGGAACCCCTCTGATACACTACTGCAAGCTTGTCGAGATAAGGAATTTGTTAACTCAAGACCCTTAGTGATTCAAGAATCATCTAACTCCAAAAACCATTTATCTCTGGACTCAACGGTTCATCACACAACAAAAAGAAATCCAACTTCACCTATTAAATACATATGTCACTATTCATCAATCATGCCTCGATACTGAACTCAGAATCGACTACCAGATGGTACTGAAATCTCAAAAGTCAACTCTACTCTGATTTGTCAATAACACTTACCTTGAACTTAAATTTATGGTCATTCAATAAAAATGGCACCCTTTTTATCCACTAAAGTTGCACATGTGCATAAGCATATAACTTCTATGCACTTACGAATATTGTTCCATCTTTCCAAGTCTAGACTTAGGTAAATAATATCAGCAAGGTTTATACTCTCTCGAACAAGACAACACAACAAAGTTGCATTCTGGGCGATCAACGATCCCTCACCTAAAGGTTTTGAACTAACCCGAGATGCAATATGCCCCCTTGCACACCCCCACTTCTCATGGTTTGGTCGCTTTAACCCAAGGCAATAGACCCTCGCTTGATTTGACTTACCGCTCTTTTGTTAAAAACACGTATAAGAATTAACCTCTCCGACAGGATTTTCCTTGGACTGTGAGTATATTAGAATTTTCTCACTGAAAATGAAATGAACTTGGTCCTTCAAACCATGAATAAGGCTTGTACATTTTCCAAGCAATGAGGTAAGATAAAAAATTCCCACTTCTCATACCAAATCAGAATATCAGATTTGGCACACTGACCATCCGAATACTCATCTTCCAGCATACCAACGTTACCTAATCTTTTTGAAGAACGGTGTGCTATCTAACAGGTCAAAGGTCATAAATATAAAGTAGCGGTTACCTTCACGTACCGTGACCCCAATTAACACTCAGTACTCCACACATAACTGAAGTAAAAATTAAATATCGTACAAACCTATTCGTGGGTGTTTGCCTAAGAGTACACACCCTCCTTATAGAAATTCTCAACAAAGATTGACGCACTCTCTTATTGTCCCCCTATAGTGGAGGTTATCATAACCATTTCAATGAATGGGTCCAACAATTGGAAACCCAAAATGTCTCAATCCTTTCCATTAATGACAACACTCACTTGGCACAACTATCATCAATCACTCGAAAACTGATCGAGCTGCACATGACTTTACCATTATTAAAAGACCATCCAGACCATTATATGACTATTCACTACTCTAGACATCACCAAAATCGAACATCTTACACTTGGTTTCGAAACACATCTTTAATCACACACGATCTAAGTAAACATCTTGTCACTAACTAATCACTAGTGCTCTAATTCACATTAATACATAATGAGGTCCACAACATAGCCACATTACCATATCTGATGGATTCAAAATGAAGCACCACAATTATCACGGTGCAACAAATTATTACCCCCAATCACCGAGTGATAACATAAAACCGAACTAGGGGATATATCACCAACTCAAGTGATCACACTCGCATAAAATGAAACGCCTATTGAACACTCCCTCATGATGTTCTCACTCGACAACTCATCCCTCGAGATTCTCTACTCACCGTAGGGTTCACAACTGGTAACTGTATCTTAAGTCCACCCCTTAGCACACCTATATTCACGTCCCGGTCTCGACAACTTTTAACAAATATACCGGTATTACAAAGAAAGATAACCACATCTTATCGAACACCCATTCTAATCTAGGGATTTATGAAGAACACTGAACTCCAATCGTTACCAAATAAGGAAAGAATACTCCCTCAAAAATTCCGGACTTCTTCAATGTTAATCCTCGTATGACCTTGCGGCATGGACTTCCTTATCCATAGTGTCCATGGCCAAGACATCGCAACATTACTGATACATTCTCACGAACTTGTTCTGGATAACTCGCTGAAACATTCCACTCTAAACATGTGAGATCTCAACACAGTAACATATCTTGTACATGACCGAACACACAACTAATCGGCCTTAAGTTCATTCCATTACGTATTTTATCCGATCAGAACACTGTGACACCACTATGCCACCCTAATACGACATCTATCACTTGTATGGACAACTTATATGTTTACATGCCTACCAAACTTCCCTGATACCAACACAATATTTCAAGAATAATCACTTATCCATTCCAGATCCAGACTTATGAATCTCCCATTATACATAATCAAACGGATGAATGTAGTTCTTTCTTTTCACAAGTACGATAACACTCTTGCGTAAACTAAAATTGGACCCCCAGGTCATCCTTTGACGGGGTGGGACATACATCGATTTGGAGTAGTCCTCTATCAAATCACAACCCTTCCTTTACATGTTCATGAGTAATAATATACTCTTATTATCACAAGACTTACTTCGTTAACCATTCACTGATTAATACGTCATCGAATGCCTCAATAGTCTGTCCATCATGGGTGGAGCGCGATAATTTCTTCTCAGGAAAATGTCACAACAACTGGACCACATCATTTTGAGGTATGCCATATCTAAAGCTCTATCCTTCCACATTGGAAACAACTTCACTCAACTACACACGCAAGTGGTACCAACAACTCAGTGGTACTACAGGGTGGGATATAACTTATACCAACTTCTTTACAACCATAAGAGTGACGATATTCAAAGTTGATAATGCACAACAAATATACGGGTGTTTCCTCCCCCTAAAGCACCAAAAGTCAACTCAATCATTGAGTTCAACATCGGTTCTCCCTCCTACTGGTGGGCGATGAAACTAAGATAGTTGCACGCGAATTGCAGTCTCTTAAAATTCTTGGACCCTTTTCCCTCCCAGAGTCCACGTCTTATCAAAGCACCATCTGAAAAGATAGTAAGTGAACACGTAAACTAAAAAACATTATTCAAGTGGAGCACTAGTCATAATTACAACAAGTACTCACACACGGACCTTATGAGTACTATCCCGTGGTCGATAAGAGATTCACCTCATGCGTGGGACGTCTCACGAATGAAATCCAAACAAGGAAACCTCCCTATACATGAGGCTAGCTCCGAATCGCCCGTCGAAATCGTAGCGTGAAGATCTTCCAATTCATCGAATACAAGACCTAATCGAAAGGCTCTACGTATCAAGGAAACGATGCACAAAAAACGTAACGGACGCCCTCAGATCCCTAAAGGCTCTAAAACCGTGCTCTGATACCAACTGTGACAACCCTTTTTTTTAATATCTAATTCGGTTAGCTATGCCCAATTAAATTAAAGCGGAGCATCAATATGATGGCATTAGAATTTTTTTTAAATAAACGCAGTAAAGTAAACATGTACACTCTCATACGTGTAACCAAATCACATCATAACAACTATAACAAGTGAATCAAACTCATAACTATTAACTGCAATAATCCATTGTGACACCCTGACTAATTAAATACCGAGTGGCTACTCCTTTATTCAAATCAATACAAAATGTCAAGTTGGTTCAGTTCATAACATCACTGTCGAAAAACGTTTTAATAATTTCTAGCCACCTAATATTTAAAAAGTGAGTTGTCAATTTTAATTAAATCCGATTAACATACAATCCATTTAAATTATAAAATAATAATACCACAACCACAACACAGTCACAATAGAGTAATAATGGAATGACAATGAATATGGAGGAATACTCCTCTAATAATCCAAATACTGAATATAACCAAATACAAAGTCTGAATCACAAATTAATTACAACCCAAAATCTGAAATAAAACCGAGTATGTAGGATGTCTCTAAAAGAAAAAGGGCTACATGCCCTACAGACGAGTAAATTTGAAGTAGAGTTAAGATAAAAATGGAGGTGTCTACTATCAAGGTCCTGTAACTTCCATAGCAGCTACATCACGTCATCTGAATGGAACTCCTACGCTCGGTGTCCTTGTGGCTGGGCACCTAAAAGGTTTTTACAAGAAAATAGATTTGAAAGCAAACGGGTTAGAGCCTGATTGTGAAAAATAGTTTAAAATACAGCAAGTGTTTAATATCATTAAACAGTGAATATAAAATACAGGATAGTGCGTGCACTCACATGAGTTCCTCACCTCTCAACTAATCGTGCACACCTATCGTACCCGTACCCGTTCCAGATATTCTACTATCAAACTAGTCCAATTCAATATATATGACTTTTACTATACTAATCATCGTTTAATTCTCGATGCCTTACTATAAACTCAGAGTTTTACATAAATTCCTCAAAATTAGTTTCAATAATTACTAAGTGTTTTCCCCTTTTTAACTCTACGAAGATATTGCATTAATTCACACCTGCACTTATATAAACAGTTCATTTCAATAATTCAGTATATCAATCTCATCATAATATACAATAATGGCACCCCTAGACTAAGCTGCGGTGCACACATACTCTGCTATCAAATCCTGGTACATTACGTACATAAGGATCACACATTCCTAATCTCTCAGGAACCGTTTTGACAAATAACAAGCACATATAATGGAGGCGAACATAGTTCACATCACATGGGTCATGCACATACCTACACTCCCATGATCAGCAGACTTATTAACTTCTCAATAGGCCCTTCTCTGACCTATGTCCTCGAGGTACCAATCTAAATCCCCCCCGTAGGCACACAAAGATTAGATGGCCCTGATCAAACGCCGACCTCCCGTGATAGCAAGTTTGGTATGTTATACACAAATAACTACATATACCAAGCATTCACACATCTTAGGTATCCCATAATATTAATAGAGGTATATTTCTCATCCCTATACCATCATTTAATGTTACACGTTTACAAGTCCCCGATTTATATACATTAAAGTTATCAACTCTTCTCACGTCGTAATCTTAGTTACTTATACCCTAACCCATAGATGTCATCTGGTTTACTACTTAATTCTAAGTTTTAATCCTCAACGTACTCAACTCTCACAACTATACCCACTGGTAAACAAGGGAAGGTTATCACTCAGTTAAATAAGTCTAATGGGAGTTTAAAACAAAATCAGGCCTAAAAAGGCCATTCTGTCAACTCGTTAGATATCTCGTTCGAATGAGGTTGTTCGAACGAGGGTCGTTAGAACAAAGTCTTCGAACGAACTCATTAGAAGGGATACTGTCATCTCATTAGAAGCTCGTTCGAACGAGGTCATTCGAATCACATGGGCAGGTCTTCTAACGAGATGGCAGAACACGCCCAGAAATTTTCCCAACTTGTTTTTCTTCAATTCCTCTATTCAAGAATCCATTCTAAGATCATCCCAATTAAGTTCTATTGTTAGTAAACTAATCTAAGTCCTCCTAGGTCACTTCTTAACATATTATTGGGGTCAAATCCTCCTAATCAACATGCAATTAACATAAATTCCCAATTTTCCACCCCAAACCCTATGAATATGAACCCAGAATTTAAATGTATTTAAAGACTCCATATTACTCCGTTTTCAGATCTTCAAAAGTTATGTTTTGTGTATTGAATTCATCCATAAGCATTCTACATACAATTCCCATCTCAAAATCATAAGTTTCACTATAATCCCATTTGTTTTCCTCAAGACTTTATAGGCAATTAAAGTTTTTTACACTAAACATGGAGGAAATATTCAATGAAATTAATAACATTAAATCACTTGCCTTAGATTTGTTCTTCAGATTTGTTTCCGGTGTTTCAAGGTTGATTCTTCCCTCTTTTTGGTCACAGTCTCTTCCAAAATGATGGTGGGGAGATGGTTTTGTTTGGAAACCCTTTTCCCTCTTTCTAACTTCTCTCAAAAACTTCCGTAGCCCACTCTATCACTTTTTGGATGATAATGGCCTTAGTGGCTCTTTTAATAATATCTAATTTAACACTAAAATTCGTGGGTTTTAATCCCTTAATTTTTAAAATTACCAAAATACCCTTCTAGGTTGCCGGTTTGGCCTAAAAATGCCCCGGGACCCAAACTAAACCCCCAGCTAGTGTTTTCTGACTATTTAGACCCTTACGGACACGTTGGCGCACTCAAAATGATCATTCGGTTGATAAAAATAAAATTTACTTTTTAATTTAAATAAATTCATTCCTGACGCGACTGACACGCGCGTCCCAACTAAATTTCCTAAATTGTCGTATTTCTGCCTCGCGATAACTTTAATATTTTCAATACTCATATATTACCATATATACTCTGAAATATTCAATTTTAACATTATAATCAAATACCAACTCACATCTCGCTAGTATTTATATCCGGATTAATTCCCAATTAATTCTCATTTAATTCATTTAATCCTTTAAATAAAAATCAATAAAAATTATGGGGTATTACATACTTCCCCCCTAATAATAGAATTTCGTCCCGAAATTCAGAACTAATGAATACCTGGTAAAAATAGCTTTGGATAACGTTCACGCATTTCATCCTCGCGCTCCCATGTGGACTCCTCGGCATTATGATTCCGCCACTGAACACGTACTAACGGTACTATTTTCGACCTCAGTTTCCTCTCGCTGTGGTCCAGAATAGCAATTGTCCCCTCCTCGTAGGAACTATCGGGATGAAGATCGATGTCCTCTAAGGCAATGTAAGTATGGGCCAAATCGTCCATAAGATATTTCCTTAGCGAGGAAATATGGAACACATCATGAATCCTATGCAAGTGCTCCGGTAACCCAAGTCTATACGCAACTGGACCAATTCTCTCGATGATAGGAAATGGCTCCACATATCTTGGTGCCAGTTTCCCCTTCTTCCCAAAATGCATAATCCCCTTCATAGGAGATACTCTGAGTAACACCTGGTTCCCCACCTTGAATTCTCTGAAGGACCTCTTGGCATCAGCATAGCTCTTCTGCCGGTCCTGAGCTACCCGAATACGGCTCTGTGTCATCTCTATCCTTGCCGAAGTGTCCTGAATCACTTTTGGACCAAGGAGTTTGTTATCCCCCACCTCTAACCAACATGCTAGGGAACGACAAGGTCTACCATACAACGCCTCGAATGGAGCCATGCCAATGGTGAAATGGTAGGAGTTATTATAAGCAAACTCCACCAGTGGAAGGTACTGCTCCCAACCACCTCCAAAGTCTAGGATGCACATACGCAACATGTCCTCTAATATCTGGTTTGTCCGCTCTGTTTGCCCATTAGTCTACAGGTGATATGCCTTACTCAGTCGCAACTCTGTACTCATGGCCTCCTGGAAACTCTCCCAAAATAGTGAAGCAAATATCTTATCTCGGTCAGACACGATATTTAGAGTCACCCCGTGAAGTCTCACTATCTCGGTAATAAAAATCCGGGCATACTGTCCCGTAGTGTACTCTGTCCTCACGGGCAGAAAATGAGCAACTTTGGTCAACCTATCCACAATTACCCATATGGAGTCGTGACCCCTCTGTGACGTAGGTAACCTCGTGATAAAGTCCATAGATATGCTCTCCCATATCCACATCGGAACCTCTAACGGCTATAGACGTCCTGTCGATTTCTAATGGTCCACCTTTACTAGCTGACAAGTGGCGCATTTAGAAACGAACACGGCGATATCTCTCTTCATCCCGCTCCACCAGTACTATCGTCTCATGTCTTGGTACATCTTATCCCCACCAGGGTGTACCGTGAGCTGTGCGACTCTGTCATTACCTCATGTCGCAAGTCTTCCCCTTCCGGAACGACCAGTCTCCCATTGAAGCGTAATCCCCCGTCTGAACTAACGGTATAGGACTCGACTCCCTCTACTAGTAATCGAACTATCTTCTCCTGACAGAACAAGTCATTTTCCTGGGCCTTTATCACTCTCGTAACAATCTGAGGTGTAACAGTCATCACAGACATGAACGATCGGGCCACTGCATCCTGGTGTCCCAACTCCTTCCACTTAGCTTTCCACACCTCGGCCACCTCTTCTACTGGCCTACGGCTCAACGCGTCTTCTACCACGTTAGCCTTCCCTGGGTGATATTGGATATCAAACTGATAATCCTTCACAAACTCAAGCCACTGACGTTGACACACATTCAGTTCCTTCTGCGTGAAAAGGTATTGTAGAGACTTATGGTCTGTGAACAACCGAAATTTCTCCCCCAGGAGATAGTGTCTCCAAATCCGAAGAGCGAATACGACTGTCGCTAACTCCAAGTCATGGGTGGGGTAATTCTTCTCGTGAGGCTTAATATTAGGCATGACTCTCCTGTTGCAGTAACCTCCCAGTCCTTGTAAGGACGCATCAATGTAGACTACATACTCAACTCCCGATCTAGGCAGTGCTAACACAGGCGCTGAGGTCAACTTGTCTTTCAACTCATCGAATGCCAACTGACACGCATCGCTCTAGATGAATGGTACACCTTTGCGAGTCAGATGTGTCAAAGGACCCGCTATCTTTAAGAAACCCCGAATAAACCTCCTGTAGTATCCTGCTAGGCCCAAGAAACTACGAATCTCAGTCGGTGTCGTGGGTTGTCCCCACTCCCTCACCGCGGATACCTTCCCCGGATCAATAGATATCCCCCGGTCTGAAATGATATGCCCCAAGAACTGAACCTCCTTCAAATAAAACCCACATTTCTCGTACTTTGCATAAAGCTCGTTCTGATGTAGCGTCTGCAAAACCTACCTCAAATGTTCAGCGTGTTCCTCCTCTATCTGGGAGTAAACTAGAATGTCATCAATAAAGACAATGACGAACTGGTCTAGTAACTCTCTGAATACCCTATTCATCAAGTCCATAAACACGGTTGGGGCATTAGTCAAGCCAAAAGGCATAACCCGAAACTCGTAGGAACCATATCTCATCAAGAAAGCAGTCTTCGAGACGTCCTGTTCCCTAATACGCAACTGATGGTATCCCGATCGCAAATCAATCTTTGAGAAGAAGCAAGCTCCTCTCAGCTGGTTAAATAAGTCATCGATTCGGGGCAACGGATAATTATTCCGTATCATGACTTTATTCAACTCTCGGTAATCTACACACAACCTTAACGATCCATCCCTTTTCTTTACGAACAACACAGGGGCACCCCACAGTGAAGTACTCCTTCGGATAAACCCCTGACCCAACAACTGCTCTATCTGATTCCTTAGCTCTCTCATCTCCACTAGAGCCATACGGTAAGGTGCGCGGGCAATGGGCCGAGTGCCCGACGTCAAATCAATAACAAAATCTATCTCTCTACTAGGAGATAGTCCAGGTATATCCTGAAATATATCAGCAAACTCCCTAACAACTGGAATCGAATCGAGTGGTAATACCAATTCCTTAGAGGTCTCCTCCTCTATATAGTATAAGTGAGTGGATGATCCTCCCTCAGGGCGAGGCATCAACACTAAAAACATCTCCTGCCCGGGAATGGCAAAAATAATAATCCTACTGAAACAATCAATCATGGCTCGGTACGCAACTAGCCAATCCATACCAACAATCGCATCGTACTCAGTCATCTCTAATACTAACATATCCGCAGGTAAACTAAATCTCCCGATATCTATACCCACACCTCTAAAAAATAAGGGAAATCACGGAACCCCTACTCAATGGTGAATCTATGCAAGTAATCGTGCTCTTTGCAGTGTCTAACAACCCCAAAGTGCGTGCAAATCTCGTGGCAATGAAATAGTGTGTGGCACCCGTATCAAATAAAATACGCCCCATAGTCCCCTGAATAGAGAACATACCCTCAATAGCAGGTGGATCCTGTGGGACTGCGGCATGCTAGAGTTGATAAACTCCCTCGTACTGAAGCTATCCCTGCTGGACTAGGACTACTGGGATGGGTGCCAAAGCTGGTATCTGTGGTGGTGCTGGGAGGGCGGCGGGAAACATAGGTCTCTGGGGCTCATGTCGAGCACCCTGCTGCTGCTGCTGTGGGGACTTGCCCCTATCAGGACACTCCTGGCACTTGTGGCCAATCTTTCCACAAGTGAAACATTTCCCCAGAAAATTCCCCCCTCTCTGCACCTGCTGCCCACGTCCCTGGTGGCCGTTGCCATTCCTCCCATGGTCGTGCTGGCCCTGATGAAGCTGCTGCTGTTGGCCATGTTGGCCGTGCTGTCCCTGATGGCCGTGCTGACCCTACTGGCCCTGGAAAAAACATCCCTGACCATTTCTGAAACCCCCAGATCTGAACCTCTTAAAATCCCCCTGCTGGGAACCCTGATCTCCCTGCCTATGCTGACCTTGAGCAGATTGTGCCCCACTGGCACCATTTCCCCCTGTCCTGCCCTGATGGCTGGACTCACCTGATCGCTTACTCTCTGACATGTGAAAGCGGTGGTCCTGGAAGTGAAGCAGTGCTGCATTAACCACATCAGAATAAGTGGCCAACGAGAGATTACCCAACAAGTACTGACGGATCCTCCAAGTCAACCCATCCATGAATTTATGAATCTTTTTCTCCTCGGTTGGAATCTCATCGGGAACGATGTTCAAGAGATTAGTGAATTTGGCCTCATACTCGGCCACGGTCTTCCCCTCCTGCTTGAGGTTCATTAACTTCCTCCTCATTTCGGTGTGAACGACTGAGGGAAAATATTTGTGGTCCAACCGCACCCAGAACTCCTGAATAGAAAGGATGTCTCTCTCCTCCATGGTGGTAATGGAATCCCACCACTGCAATGGCGATCTTACTAGCTTAAAAGTAGCCAGTATCTGTTTCCGTACATCCGTGCACTCGTACATCCTTAAGTGCCTTTGGATGTCCTTTTTCACTGACTGGACACAACGACGTCGGAGCTACCTGCAAACTCCGGAGGGTGTGCTTTTTGAAAAGCATCACGAACACGTTCCCAAGTAGACGGGAATGCATGATCCTGAACTGGCACTACTACCGGGGCCTGAGGCGGTGCCTGCTGCACAACTGCTAGGGTGGCATTTACCGATTGGGCTACAATATCGGCAACCTCTACGGCATTCAAGGAGCCCTGAACTGGTGCAGGCTGTGGTTCGGGCTGAGCATCCCTGGGAACTCGCTGTGCACGTCGTGGAGGCATCTGAAATGAGAGTAAAGTCTTATAAGTTCGCAGTTATTATCTCAAAATAGCTGAAGAGGGAAACATACACAAAAGAATACAACAATCCTAAAATATAGGGCTCTATATCATAGAAAGCTACGCGGAAACATAACAAGCCGTACAGATCCTAAGGACACTAGAACCTGATGCTCTGATAGCACTTGTGGCACCCTGACTAATTAAATACTGAGTAGCTACTCCTTTATTCAAATTAATACAAAATGTCAAGTTGGTTCAGTTCATAGCATCACTGTCGAAAAACGTTTTAATAATTTCTAGCCACCTAATATTTAAAAAGTGAGTTGTCAATTTTAATAAATTTCGATTAACATACAATCCATTTAAATTATGAAATAGTAATACCACAACCACACAACAATCACAATAGAATAATAATGGAATGACAATGAATCTGTAGGAATATTCCTTTAATAATCCAAATACTGAATATAACCAAATACAAAGTCTGAATCACAAATTAATTACAACCCAAAATCTGAAATAAAAGTGAGTATGTAGGATGTCTCTAAAAGAAAAGGGGCGACATGCCCTACAGATGAGTAAATCTGAAGTAGAGTCAAGATAAAAATGGAGGCGTCTACTATCGAGGTCCTGTAACTTCCACAACAGCTACAACACGTCACCTGAATGGAACTCCTATGCTTGGTGTCCTTATGGCTGGGCACCTATAAGGTTTTTACAAGAAAATAGATTTGAAAGAAAACGGGTCAGAGCCTGATTGTGAAAAATAGTTTAAAATACAGCAAGTGTTTAATATCATTAAACAGTGAATATAAAATACAGGATAGTGCGTGCACTCACATGAGTTCCTCACCTCTCAACTAATCGTGCACACCTATCGTACCCGTACCCGTTCCAGATATTCTACTATCAAACTAGTCCAATTCAATATATATGACTTTTACTATACTAATCATCATTTAATTCTCGATGCCTTACTATAAACTCAGAGTTTTATATAAATTCCTCGAAATTAGTTTCAATAATTACTAAGTGTTTTCCCCTTTTTAACTCTACGAAGATATTGCATTAATTCACACTTGTACTTATATAAACAGTTCATTTCAATGATTCAGTATATCAATCTCATCATAATATACAATAATGTCACCCCAAGACTAAGCTGCGGTGCACACATACTCTGCTATCAAATCCTGGTACATCACGAACATAAGGATCACGCATTTCGAATATCTCAGGAACAGTTTCGACAAATAACAAG
Organism: Sambucus nigra; assembly: GCA_949130495.1. NCBI lineage: Eukaryota > Viridiplantae > Streptophyta > Magnoliopsida > Dipsacales > Adoxaceae > Sambucus > Sambucus nigra. Next base: position 354,624,507 of record OX422215.1, read on the forward strand.
CACATATAATGGAGGAAAACATAGTTCACATAACATGGGTCACACACATACCTACGATCCCATGATCAGCAGACTTATTAACTTCTTAATAAGCCCTTCTCTGACCTATGTCCTCGAGGTACCAATCTAAATCCCCCCCGTAGGCACACAGAGATTAGATGGCCCTGATCGAACACCGACCTCCCGTGATAGCAAGTATGGTAGGTATGTTATACACAAATAACTACATATACCAAGCATTCACACATCCTAGGTATCCCATAATATTAATAGAGGTATATATCTCATCCATATACCGTCATTTAATGTTACACGTTTACAAGTCCCCGATTTATATATATTAAGTTATCAACTCTTCTCACGTCGTAATCTTAGTTACTTATACCCTAACCCATAGATGTAATCCAATTTACTACTTAATTATAAGTTTTAATCCTCAATGTACTCAACTCTCACAACTATACCCACTGGTCAACAAGGGAAGGTTATCACTCAATTAAATAAGTCTAATGGGAGTTTGAAACAAAATCAGACCTAAAAAGGCCATTCTATCAACTCGTTAGAAATCTCGTTCGAACGAGGTTGTTCGAACGAGGGTCGTTCGAACAAAGTCTTCGAACAAACTTGTTAGAAGGGATATTGTCATCTCGTTAGAAGCTCGTTCGAATGAGGTCGTTCGAACAACCCGGGCAGGTCTTCTAACGAGATGGCAGAACACGCCTAAAAATTTTCCCAACTCGTTTTTCTTCAATTCCTCTTTTCAAGAATCCATTCTAAGATCATCCCAATTAAGTTTTATTGTTAGTAAACTAATCTATGTCTTCCTAGGTCGCTTCTTAACATATTATTGGGGTCAAATCCTCCTAATCAACATGCAATTAACATAAATTCCCAATTTTCCACCCCAAACCCTATGAATATGAACCCAGAATTTAAATGTATTTAAAGACTCCTTATTACTCCATTTTCAGATCATCAAAAGTTATGTTTTGTGTATTGAATTCATCCATAAACATTCTACGTACAATTCCCATCTCAAAATCATAAGTTTCACCATACTCCCGTTTGTTTTCCTCACGACTTTCTAGGCAATTAAAGTTTTTTACACTAAACATGGAGGAAATATTCAATGAAATTAATAACATTAAATCACTTGCCTTAGATTTGTTCTTCAGATTTGTTGCCGGTGTTTCAAGATTGATTCTTCCCTCTTTTTGGTCACAATCTCTTCCAAAATGATGGTGGGGAGATGGTTTTGTTTGGAAACCCTTTTCCCTCTTTCTAACTTCTCTCAAAAACTTACGTAGCCCACTCTCTCACTTTTTGGATGATAATGGCCTTAGTGGCTCTTTTAATAATATCTAATTTAACACTAAAATTCGTGGGTTTTAATCCCTTAATTTTTAAAATTACCAAAATACCCTTCTAGGTTGCCGGTTTGGCCTAAAAATGCCCCGGGACCCAAACTAAACCCCCGGCTAGTGTTTTCTGACTATTTCGACCCTTTCGAACGTTTTGGCGCACTCAAAATGATCAATCGGTTGATAAAAATAAAATTTACTTTTTAATTTAAATAAATTCATTCCTGATGCGACTGACACGTGCGTCCCAACTAAATTTCCCAAATTGTCGTATTTCTGCCTCGCGACAACTTTAATATTTTCAATACTCATATATTACCATATATACTCAGAAATATTCAATTTTAACATTATAATCAAATACCAACTCGCATCTCGCTAGTATTTATATCTGGATTAATTTCTAATTAATTCCTTTAATCCTTTAAATAAAAATCAATAAAAATTACGGGGTATTACATCCATGAGTAATCTCAAACTGAAAATATAAAATGCCAATACATGTCACTCAACACCAAACGGGAAAGAGTAATACAACAATTCTCTCAAATCCCAAGTATAAATAAAGTGATATTAATCTCTGATACCACTCTCAAGAAAAGGGAATCAAACGAAATAAATTAAAATAGCATAACTCCACGACTACCGGAATCCTAAGATGATATGATATCATCAAACTCCATAGTCTATTGTCCAGCGGGACGAGGACCTGCCATATATTATATATATAGGAGAGGAGCAAGAAGATAGATAGACGAACGTCAAAGCAAGAAACCAAGCTATAAGATTATAAGATGTACTTATATTGAAAGCACACTAGTCATTACTCGTCTCCAGTAATTAAGTTGTTCAATTACCCAACCAATGATCCTATGTCGTGACTACCCAACCCAAACTCGAGTAATGTGTAGTCTCATATTGTATCATGATTAATCAGTATTAATCTCATTTCAGTATTTAACGTATCAAAATATTTTCTTCAAGTATAATATCAAATGCATCGATTCGGGATAATACTTTAAGACATAAGCATAATACCTCACACAATAAGTCATATCGGGTCATTATCGTTACCCGAAGGAACAAGTCGTAACACTAGGCCTACACACGAATATTCCCAAATATTATGTGGCAAGGTAAATCATATTAAGTCCTAAATCACATGGCGTTCCAAGGTGTTTCTATCCGACCCGCATTACAACTATGTGTTCGGTTCCGGTGGTTTATCTCCAACACGGCACTCGAGCGGAACCTAACTGGATCAATCACAAAGAAATCGCATTCAACATGTGCCTATGTCAACCGGAGGACTAGTCTAGTGTATAGTCGACAATATACATGTAAAACAATTTCACGCTTATGTATATATACATTCGTGTCAAGTCTTTTACTCGAGTTATACAATAGTCATTATTTACAATATAACATAATTTACATCATTCATTTACTAGTTCAACATCAAATCATTTAAAGGTTATATATCCCTAATAACCATAAGTGTGTGATCAAGTTAGAATATTAGGCCCAACACCACAATTTTCTTTCTAAAAACATGAACACCCTTAGCGCTCTTATTTCAAGAACATGCTACCCAGAATTTAAAATGCAGATTCGAGGATCTTCTGATCCGTTTTTGGAAAAACTTAAAACTAAAAAGTTGTCCGGAACATGATTTTATACAAGGTCACATGAGCACTCTACCATAGCCGGCCTAACACCGACACGAAACTAACATATAATATTCGCCCCTGTTTTCGACAACTTTCTACCCAGAATTGTACAACGCCGATTTGAGGCTTTTTCGATCCGTTTTTGGAAAAACTTAAAACTACAAAGTTGTTTGGAACATGATTTTTTACAAGAAAACACGAGTATGCTACCATAGCTTGCTTAAAACATACCCGAAACTAACATATACAGTTCGGACCTGTTCACGAGAACTTTCTGGTCAGAATTGTAAACGCATATTCGAGGATTTTTTGATCCGTTTTTGAAAAAACTTAAAACTACAAAGTTGTCCAGAATATGATTTTCTATCGGGTATCATGGACGAAACATCCATTTTCGGAACCAAAACAGCTCAAAACAGTTTTTAATATGACGATTTACTCAATTTCATAGATTTCTCAAACTCAAGAGGTTGTTCTACAGCTCAATCCCTATAATGATATTTTTGCATTTGAATCTACATGGAGGATGATCCTAATACATTGCATATCATTTTTAACATGAATTTCATATTAATTTAGGGATCCAAATACATGTTCATGTGAAATTTCATTATAGATACATATTATACACATATAGGTTATTAACTTGCCTTGGATTGTATGGAGAAATTGAATCCTCTTGAAATCCTATTATCTTTCTTCTCTTCTTAGTCTCTCTCTCTACCAAACCCTAGCCTCCTTTTGTGAAATGATAAAATGAAGACTTCTTCTCTTCTTTTTTATTTATACCTAGGGTTAGTTTATTTATAAAAATGCCATTGCCCCAGATTTAACCCTCTCGATCCTTTTACGCATTAATTTGCTTCTAATATTTAAGTCGCACATTCGTATCTCAATGAATTCATTTTAGCTTTTCATTTCCAAACATTTCGAATATATATATACTGGCATAGTTTTTTTTTTTCAATTTCAATTCAATAAAAAATGTTGGGTATTACAGAAAGTCTAGTGTTTGACTTCCCAAAGGACAATAAGTTCGCATGTTGATGTCATCCAGAAAGAATGAATGGTTGTTACCAGATTCATCATGGTTGGTGACTTGAAAAAGGGTGTGTGTCAAGGTTAGTACCCAAAGAGGATGTCCGGGAGGAGTCGTAAATGTCTAAGTATGTAGCTTAGGTTTGCCGTTCGTAGGCAATAGTCGGTTGCATGCAGGTGGGTCTTTCTCGAAATGGTTATTTTTTTCTTTTGATTCTTATGTGGCCCTTTCAATTTTTCTAATTGAGGATTTGTATTCTCACGGCTGTGGAAGTTCATATTGGTACTATGTCATGGTACGGTATAATTTTTCCTAGTAGAGTGCGGGTGGACCTGGCATGGTCAATGCAACTAGATAACTGGGTACGCCCTTATCTAAGGTATCCTTTATATTATGGAGAGCCCTTTGTATGGGTGGTTACACTTTCGAGCACACATTATACTCATAATATTACCTTCCTCGGGATTATCTACCTTAGGATTTATCGGCATGCTGATTAGTGGCTCTGGTTGTAAGGCGCAGGTTAATAACTCGAGGACATCGTGCAGTGTTAAAACTGCAGGAAATATAGCACTAAGTGTTATTTTCCACGATGGGTTGATTAGTTTAGCGCATAGGCGAGTGTTCCCTGGTACACTTAGCGTGACCTAAGGTTATGAAAGGGCCCTTTGTGAGGCTATTGGTTGAACTCATAATTTGGAACTTAGTAGAATTTTTGCCAAATGTGAGAAACTAGCAACATAAGGTTAGTATAAAGCTTGAGGGAAGTTTCATGCTCAAGACAAGCCAAGAATTCATGGAGATGCAGGATGTGTAGTCCTAAGATTGGAAATGTCTCATGATGATGAATCTGATGTTGGTTGTATAACGATTTACACTTGGGTCTGATTGATCACTATATAGTGTTACCCTCTAGGGTCTCCATTATGATTGGGTATTATCAAGACAGTCTTACGCCTTGAATGATCGTGATCATCAAGTGAGTGGAAACTCGAGGATTGTTAGGTGACATTGATGGCTAGCTTAGTGGGGAGCATTGGAACATGTTGCATGTTGAACTTTTGATGAACAACCCCTGTAAAAGAGCATATGATGTCATCTGGGATATGAGGACTTCGAGGATATAGTCTTGGAGGTTTTTTGTGACTTAGAACTAGTGTTGATAAACCCTAGGAATTTTAGGAATTGAAAAATCGATATTTCGGGGATGAAATTTCCTATGAATTGAAGAATGTAATACTCGTGGCCAATAATTAATGATTTTTTCTCGTACAAATTATTTTCATATCAAACCCTTAGAATTTGGATCATTAATATATGGGATTTTATCTCTATTCAGTTATTATTTGTCCTTGATTGTAATTGTTGAAAGTTTGTGGGAAAAATAGAAGATTTAAAAAGTCTAGCTGGATCGAACAAACCTAAAAGTCATTCGGACGAGATCTGTTTCATTCGAAGGAGAATATCGGTGGATCGAATGAAAATCACACTTCATTCAAAGTGGACATCTAACACGATTGAACGAACCACAACTCTATGGGTACACAACCTCGTTATAAGGTCATTCGAAGGGTTGATCGAATGAGAATACATTCTCGTTCGAACAGGATCCAGTTATCTTTCGAATGACCTGATAAAAAAAATTAAATCAAGATGCCCTTTTGTGCTATCATATTTTGGACCATTAGATCAATGACATGTCGACTTTTGGTGATCCAATATGGTCAAATTCAAAATTTGTATGTTTGGTTTTTTATAAGGGTTTGTTGGGGTCATTTGTGTGTTAGAAGAGAAGAGAGTGGGTGGTGGGTTTCCCCCACCATATTCAAAATTTCTTTTCTCTAGCTCTAGGAGATCTTTTCACCTTATACCACCACCACAAACCATCCTATACCACCAAGTCTCCACCGTATGCAACCACATTTTAGAATAATTTCACCATATTACTCCCGATACACACATTTCCTCCGTGGCTGAACCAAGCTACAAATTTATGGAGTTATTATTGGGGTTTTTGGAGAAGAAGAAGTAGGACTTTATGGAGTTTTAAAGGGGGATTTTCTTGGAGCAGGTTTGTGGATACATGCAACCTCCTTAAGGCCACCTTAGGATCTGGGATTTTTCATCACCTTCGTCCTCATCCAACCATTTTTAGAGCTCCATTTGAGGTGGGAAAAACTCTAGTCTTTAGTATAAGATTCCATGTTATTAGTATTTGATCTTGCATATAGAATTTAGTAGTAGGATGCATATATGGTTCACGAATGATATTTCTTAAGATTTGTTATAATGAGTTTCAATGAATTTATGTAAAATGATGTATTTTAAAGAAAATTGGTGCTAAACATTTTTATGGAATTAAAATGTTGGAAGAAAATTTATTTTGTTGGGGAAAAATTATGAATAAATGTTTCAAAGTTTTCTTCTGAAAAATTGGGATTTTATATAAATGGACATTTATTCGAGTTTTGAAGAAACAAAAATGTCTTTTACCTTAAAAACAATTGTTGAACAAACATTATGAAATTTCTGTAATAAAACATATGTTAGACCAAATTAATAATATTTTTGGAATTAAAATCCATCTTCTCATGCATGTAGACTTATAGTATTTTGATGATGAACATATAAACAAGTTTAATGGGGGGTTTATTGGATTTAAACATAAAATAAAAAAATTAGAAATTTCACCACTTAGTGTGTGAAAATGATATTGTAAAGGTGATAAGTGTACGGTTTTAAGACTACATGTATTGATGAACGAAAATGGTGTTTTTCTTTTAAGTAGTCTTCGAATGTCCAATGAATACTAGAAGAAAGAATGTGATTAAATAAATATGTTTCCAACTTGAGAATAATGTTACTCAAAGTGTTAAATAAGTCTTAATGAGTTGAAAACACTTAAGAAGTTTGTGTGTGTAACTTAATGATGTTCTGGGAAACGACACTTGTGAAAATGGAGGAAAAGACAAGTTTGGAAACAAATGGGTAAAATGGTAATTTTACGTAAAGTGGAATATTTTTATGAAATAAAAATGTTGGAAAAATTTGTTAAACAAAATGGTCCTAAATGAACATGGTTTTTGGGATAAAATCAATGCTAGAGTAAAAAGGGCAAGAAATAGTGACTTCAAAGTGTAACACAAACTGAGGTGAAACTTGGGGTTTTGACTTCAACTGATAAAGAAAAAGTGAATAATGTGGACATTTGTAAAATGTTAAACACATTAATAAGGACTCGGATGACACCGAAATAATTAAGAAGGGCCCAGAGCCATTGTGTGAAAGACCCAAAATTATTGGCCAGAGCATATGGTAGCATAACAGATGGTGTGGAGCCCGTTAAAGAATGCAGAGATAGGAAGATTTCAAAAAAATAATGAAATGGGACATATCAATAAATGGGTCGTGTTGTGAATATGTGAAAATACAACCTAACTTGAATGAATTAATAAATGTTCTGGTAAATGATAAAGTGAACAAGTATGAAAAATGATTAATGTCCATAATGTAAAGGAACCGTAAGGTGTATTGGCTAAATGGGTAGTTAAGAAACTGAAGGAGTTTTAACCTATAATTAACACAAGGGAAATTTCATGAATGGTTTTCAAAGGAACAATTAGTAAATTCTAACACGGTGTATGCGTGAGTTGAAAGATATATTTTCAATGAAAATAGTAATGGGGGATTAACATGAATAAAGGGGTAATTTCGGTAAAAGAAATGGTGTTTTGTTAAATAAGTGTACTAGTTTAAATTATTTAACCGGTTATGTTAAATCAAGGAACAAATGTCAAGTTAACAAAAAGTGAGTTCGCTTATAAGATTAAGGTGAATTAATCGAGATATGCAATGTTTTTAAAATAAAAATGGTTTCATGCATTAACGTATATATATATATATATATATATATATATATAAGGTAGTTGCATGTGCATATATATATATATACTAGGGTGTACCCGTGCCGATGGCACGGTGATGAATTTATTCACGTGATATTTTATACTCGTGTCGATGACACGATGATAAATTTATTCCCATGATATTTTGTACTCGTACCGATGGCACGGTGATAAATTTGTTTAATATTATTGGAATCTTCTATTTATTACAAATCTAAAATCTTATATTCTTTAAATAAAATAAGAAAATAATTTTCTTTTAATGTTTAATCTTATAGGTTATTTTATATGCGAAAATTGCCAATTGCTTACTTTGGACTGTAAATATAAGTCCTTAATAGAAGTAAATGTAAATCCTTAAACCAACCCAATATATATTCACATAACACCCCAACCTTCACACACCACAAATTCCGTGATGGAAGTACTAGTATATCTATTACTACAACCTTTACTATATGAAAAAAGCTCAAAAGTTATATTTGAAAATAACTAAATAGTAATATTAAAATCCAAAATGATATTGAGAGATAAATGATGTTTAATTTAGGTGAAAGTAATACATAGAACAATACAAATGGGTCTTGCTAACAAATATTTTAAAACATATTGAAATATAATAATCTTTGGCCGATGTTGCCAACCCTTTCTTCTTGTTAATCTTTTCATATAAATGGAACATCCTTCCTGTTAATCTTTTCATATAAATGGGACATCAAAGTTTTGAACAGGGACACATAAATCCAAAGAACATCTAATTACATTTCATCAAACCCAAAGACTAATCATGATCTAACTAAGAGAGCTCACTGAGAATTACGTCTGATATATGTTTCTCATTTTAATTAAAAACTATTTTGGAACAATATCATTATCATATCCCAAACGGATGCCACACTTGCAAAATCAGCTACACTTGCTCCGGTCGGCCTACCAACACCTGACAAAATGATAATAGAATGAAAAAATAACAATACCAGAGTTAAGATTTGTGTGTGCGCGTGAGAGAGATAGAGAAATTGAAAAACTCACAGATTTGACAGAAAAATAGCAAACTCACAGATTTGATGTTCCAAGAAAAGGGAAAGATCAAAGCAATAAAAATCCATTATTTAAACAGTGATAATAAACCCCTAAAGAAATCAACAAACATACACTAAAATCTACTGAGTTTGAAACTCAAGTGATATGAAAACAAAAAAAATCTTTGATTTCAAAAGCCAAAAGTTAAACCCAAATCTCAGAGCTCCAAAATAGTTGATAACAACAAAAAATCAAAAAATCAAACTAAAAATCCTTGATTTCAAAAGCCAAAAGTTAAAATGAAACCAATTGATACCTGATGTTGTGAGATCAGTATGCCAACGGAACAAACTTCTCCATAACAAAGAAACAAAAAAAATAATTGAAACCTACTAAATAAAGAAAAAAAATTGTTAATATTAATAAAACCAATTCATACCTGAATCCCAACAGAAGACAACCACCACTAACTCCAGCTCCCCGTGTTTGTTTTTCTAGGACAGAACAGTAAAGACCCTCAAATCCTAGATCTGCAATAAAAGGTATTCTAAAACTTCAATCTATATAAAAATGAAGAGGGATACAGGAAAATTTTTAGATCTGTATCCTTATATATAAAATAAGGTTTTCAGAACGCTCAAGATCTAAACGCACCAAATAAAATAATAAAATACAAAAATAGGTATTAACCAAAGTTGTTCAAGAACGCACCAGATTTAAACGCATGAATAGTGGATGTGGTATCTGTGTGGAGGGTTATTAGACCTTCGTGCTATCCCCTTCCAAAGATGTGTGAGTTTGAATCATTGCCCCACCTTGAAAAAAAACATAGTCACTTAAGTAATAGAGTCAACCATAAAAATACATAGTTTAACCATAAAAAACACAGTTCATGTCTTCGTGTAAACCCAGTTCTACTCAGTTTTTTGTGTTTGGGTACTTGTCCGTGTAAACCCAATTCATTTCTCCGTGTAAACCCAACATAAACCCTCCTTCACCTACGGTTCGACGGAGATGGTGGATGTTCGGGTGAAGTTCTTCAAACAAAAAATAAAATGGGTGAGGTAGGGGTTTGAAAGACCTGGTTTTAGTTGAGTTGCAGAGGGTGAAGTTCTTCAGACAAAAAAAAAACAGAGATGGCAGCTGTCCATTTATGAAGGAGATGGTTGGATTCGATTATGAAGGAGAGCAAGAGAGAGACAGTTGTATCTGCAAGAGAACAAATACAGAGTATACCTTGATCTGGTGATGTTGAAGGCACCGACAGCCTCCCACAAACCCTTTCGAGACCAAAACCCCTTTTCCAACTCACCCCCCAAGGAACAAAACTTTCCCCCACAAACCCTTAACGATCACGCATCTACAATTGCGACACCCCTTCTACTAAATCATCCTCCGCAACTTCGACTCCGTGCCGGCATCGACGTCGCCCAAATTTTCTTCCAAAATGAAACCAAAACCAGAAGTTACAAACGATCCAAATCCTAAGAGTTCTAAACCTTTCGAAGTTTCCAAAAGTCTTGAGAGATGGTGTTGCTTTTGAAGTGAGATGACGTCTAAATATTGAGCCCAATGAAGAGTAAATGAGAGACCCTTAGAGTTCTTTGTTGAAAAGACAAAAATTATGAGCAGATGAAAAGAGAGAATAGTACAATACCTTTCAAATTAAAGTTATAATTTCGAGTGCTTCTATTGGAACTGAAATTTTGATAGAAATTTTGACAGAAATAACACGTGGCAGCGTGTTAGTGGTGGGATCTTTGATCCCACTGGCATGGACCCCACAAACTAACCAATAGATGCACTCCACCTCATTCGGTATCTCCACTTTCGATCAAAATTTCGTTTATAATATCATTTCTCTATAATTTCTGTTCTTAGAGCCACACGTTGTCCTTTTTGTAGGCGTGTAAGTGTTTGTGTTTTAAAGGTGACATGTGGCTCTCTATCTCACCCTTAGATCTTAATCACCAATTGATAAAGGCATTCAATCTGAGCCGCTAGTTGATAAAGACCATATTCACCACATTTAATCTGAGCCGTTAGTTGGGAAAGACCAAAAATCCCTCCTCCTTTATTATATAGATATAATGTGTTACAGTCTTCTATCTGTCGTTTGATTCTATGATACATTGTTGTATATTTTCCATTAGGCATTTGGATCCTTCCCTCATCTTTGTTATGGAAGGTTAGGTGCAGCTTCATATTTTCAGAGCGTTATACAAGTATGTATTCTCTTTTTATTTTATGTTTGTAGCTCTATGTTCTTGGAATTCTGGGACGTTTCTCATGGGTCCCTCAGGTAGTTTGATTTAAATTGAAATCGCATGCTAAATAAGAGAAATAGTAATTTAATAAAGCTCGACTGACAACATTATTTAGGTTATTTCATTACACTTCACACCAAACGCTCGGGTCAGGCCGTTACATAAGACCCCTTATGTCAGGCCTTGGAAATATTGAAGATGGAAGTAAGTCTCAATATCATTAATCAAAGACTCCAACCGTAAAAGCCAAACTGAAATTGGTCGCTTGATTCATAATATGAGTTCCACCAAGGACAAGGACACACAACAACTAATTGATGGGTACTTTTTTCTCAGGATTGATAGAATGAAAAATAATTATGGCAAAAAATCTTTTATTCATCATGCAATAGAAAGAAAGAACAAAATTTACGTTTAAAGCATAAACATATGGTTTTGAATCATGACACCTTTGCAAATCATGTTGGTTATGTAAATGCGGAGTAATATGATATGTCGAAGATCAAGAGTCTTCTTTTCTTCTCCCTCTAAAATCTTCCCAGGACTCACTAAAATCCTTGTATCTCTAAGTATATGATCACCCAAAGTAAGCCTACTACGTGGGCATTTCTGGTGATGCAAAGTTGATGATTTATGAGAGAAATCTCTTTGTTTCTCCTCACCCCTTCACAAAAATGTGAATAGCATTTTATTTTCTATCTCTATCTTTCACCCTCTCCACATTCCCTATTTTGATGTGTTATTCAACTTAAAAACCTACATTAGAACTTTTTGTATAGGTACAGAATGTGAGACTGGGTCGAGAAGGGTTTCTAGAGAGTTTGGGCATATTTCATAGGTAATGGACTATACTAGAGATCCAGGATCGATAATCAAATTTTCTTCTAAATGTAGATACGAAAATCCTATACTAATTCATGTACTATATTTTATTTTCAATTTAATTAGAATTAATTTCATTAAATAATTACAATTTCACACGAATGTTGCTATCTCATAATTACTTGAATAATGAGGTCTTTATTGAAAAAATAGGATAACGCATAATGCGATTCCCCACATAAATCATACAACACCCGCTTAGTAAATTCAATTTTCCTCTAATTGATTTTCACCAATATTCTATATATTCCTTGATCTCAAACTTAACCTATTTGATAATCTACCTATGAGTATAAGAATTATCACAATAAAGATGTAATGACCCCATTTTCTTATGCCAATATATAATTGTCTTCTTTCAATTTTGTCACACTTACTATCTAATAATGATATATTATTACATATATGATATTCTGAGTTCTTAATATGATAAAGCCGGTTTTTAAATTTGAAGAATCAACGGTAAAATGGGTCAAACTGAGATTTTATGTCACATCCTAAGCTAAGTGATAAGTTTTGGGGTAGAAAATGTAATTTTATGAAACTTTAGGGACTTGGTTTTAATAAAGAAAGTTTTATGGACCAAAATGAAAAATAAAAAGGGGCCTTTTTGTAAATAAAATATTTTCAGGGACCTAAAAGAAATATTGAAAATATATGGTGTGAAATTGCCAAAATGCCCTTCAGGTGTAAAATGACCCTTATACCCTTAATACCTTTCCACCTCATGCTCGACACCTCATGCTTGGTTTTGACACCTCCACCGTACACGTGTCGTCATTAGAGGAGAAGCCAAAACACGTGTTGTCGTTAGAGGAAAAGCTAAAACACGTGTCGTAGTCCAGTGAAATAAGACTGGAAGACGCCTCCGTTATGCGACACGTCAACGCTGACTCCCATTGTAAAAGCTTGGTCATCACGGACACGTGTCAATGCCGTGATATCTTTGGAAAACTATAAATAGGGCCTTTGGGGATCATTTGAAACTCACACCAATTCCTTGAGAATTATAGAAAGAAATAGTGAGAGAAAGTGTGAGAAAGTTTAAGAATAAGTTCTTAGGGATATTCATCTTAAGGTAATCTTAATGTTATAATGCATCTTTATAGTTTTAATTTATTATTTTCTAGCTTTACTTAGTAGTTATGCTGGTAAAATACAATAAAGAATTCACTAATCAAAACTTAAAATTTAGAACAAATCCAAGTCGATTTTATAAACTTGTTTGAAATTATACGCTTTTAAAAATGATTGTTTTTAAAGAAATTGCTCGTTATTACAGAATCCCATTTAAGTAATTCCAAAGTCAGGCCCGGTGAAGTTCTGTCTAGATGAGATGGTATTTAAGTGGTGCCCCTGTGACCCTCAATCTCTACTGGTAATGAATCCGGAAATGTTCTGTCTAGATGAGATGGTATTTAAGTGGTGCCCCTGTGACCCTCCATCTCTACTGGGAACCGACTGATGAGGAAAGACTATGAATTGAATTCTTCAATTACGATCAATGAGTTTTAAAAGTTGACAAATGGGGATACAGTAATCCTTTAAAAGAGGAAGTTATTATTAAAGTATAGTATAAACTGGAACTTAGAACGTGTACTTAAATCTTTATCAGATTAACGTGTGATCGAAGGCTTAATGCCAGTAAATTTGACCTCCATTTCGGGTGAGTACTCTGACATTCCTTGTGTATTTTGATTATATGATATTATGCAAACTATATATATTTTGTGAAGTGCTTTTATTCTCAAAATTCATGTGATACCGATGATTGATTCATTTGTGATATGTTTATATTTTCCCATATAAACATACCGATTAAAATGATTATTGAAAAGGATATTGAATATTGAAAATATGATTTGGCCTAAGGGACCTCTTTATTGACTGACCTTCCCAGCTGGATTATCGCTGGTGTGCCCTAAATAAGGCGTTGTGACGAACTAGTTCGATTGACCCTCAACTATCGGGGTATAACATGATAGAAGAATACGGTACTAGAGTGTACTTGGCCATTAAAATGATATAATTGAAAGAAAAAGATATCACATTTGATTTGTGGCATTCGTTTTATTCTGAGCTATCCAATTGTGATATATATACTTTCATTTCAAAATATGTATCTATTCACTACAAGTTCCTATCCATATATGTATATGCCTTCTCTTTTGACTTGAATAGGTATCTATTTTCTAAAAAGCCTGGAATGTCTGGAGATTGAACCTCATTCGGCTTTTTGCTGATGTTGTATAAATAAACATTTTTCAGGAAACGTTTAGGTGCACGGACGGAACGAAAGTGGACTATTTTGAAGATTTAGCTTTTAGAGCACTTTTTGTAAAATGTTTATTTAGAGCATGTTTGGATCTCTTGTAATAAGGTTTAAATTTTCTCTTAAGTTGTAACTCGTTGTTACTTTTAATATATATGAAGTTTCCTTTAGAAGGCTCTGATGACGTAATTCCTTTACTTTCAGTATTTTACGATTCATAACCATGTGATAATATTTCCGTTGCATTTATCTAAGGAAACAATTAAATCAAAATATTTGTTGCCTTGGTGGCATGTCAAGACACTCGTTCCCTAATACTATTTTGGGTCGGGGTCGTGACAGAGGTGGTATCAGAGCATAGGTTATGAACCCGTAGACTACTGAACATAAGTTTCGAACGTTATAGATTATAAGTTTCCATACATAGGATATAGGATTAAATATCTGACTTATGTGATAACCCTCCACATGTATTAAAATATATAATTATTTATATATCATTGTTCTTCTAAATTGAAATCTTGGGCTAGTATAATACATCTTACGTTTGGCCATGACTGTAGAAAATGACCAAGGCAATATCAACTCCACGAACTAGTGGTTCGAGTATGGAAGGACTGGAAGGTGCATACAAGGCAATTGAAAGTCTAGCAAGAACTACGGAGCATCAGGTGAATAATGGAGCACTAAGGAATCTTGAACTAAGTAGTTGTACTATTCAACAGTTCAAGAAGTTGAATCCGCCATCTTTTAAAGGGACTCCTAACCCCACTGAAGCAGAAAATTGGGTGATGCAAATGGAAAAGATGTTCGATGTTCTTAAGTGTACAGATGAACAACGGGTTTTATTTGGAACATTCATGTTTGAAGGTGAAGCCGAACATTGGTGGAGAATGACTAAGAGAATGCATGGGGAAAGGAATAATCCCATAGGTTGGAATGACCTCTTAGTGATCTTCTACGAGAAATACTTTCTCGAAACGGTGCAAGATAAAAAATAAGCTGACTTCATGAGTCTGGTTCAAGGAAATATGACGGTTAGTCAATACGAGGCAAAGTTTACTGAGTTATCCCGTTTTGCACCTCATGTTGTGATAACCGATGTTTTAAGAGCCAAGAAGTTTGAACGTGTGTTAAGGTTGAATATTCGTAGCCGAATTTCCATCCTAAAGTTGACATCATATAATGACGTGGTGGCTAGGGAAACAATAGCTGAGAAGGATAGTGAAGAATATAATCAGGTTAGAGAGGGGAAGAGGAAGTTTGGAGAACAAAGAGGAAGGAACCCTAATAACAAACCCTTTAGGACTATACCTAATATAGGACAACCTTTAGTAAACAAATCCTCTAATGTTCATAAATGCCAACGTTGTGGTAATATTCATAGAGGGCGACCGTGTTACCTGGAGACGGGGAGTTGCTTTGGGTGTGGCCAAAAGGGACATAAAATGAGAGATTGTCCTAACAAAGGGAAGGCGGCAACAAAGACTTCTAATGACAATAAGGATCAGGGCAGACAAGGTAGAGTCTTTAATCTTTCCGACGCAAAGGCTTCTAATGCAGTAGTGTCAGGTACACTTTCTATATGTGCACAACCTTTTTAAGTTTTAATAGATCCTGGTTCTACCCATTCATTTGTGTCTGTGCGTTTTGTTAATCGCTTTCCTAATATTCCTGAATCCTTGAATCATATCATACACGTTTCTACTCCTTTGGGTGAGTTATTGACAGGAACATTGGTATATAAGTCTTTCCCTATAAATGTCAGTAGTCATAAACTATTCGCTGATTTGATAGTTTTAGACATAAGAGATTTTGAAGTCATTTTGGGGATGGATTGGTTAGCATCATATCATGCTAGGGTGGATTGTTTTGAGAAGAGAGTTATTTTCCAAATTCCTAACCAACCACAATTCAGTTTTGAAAGAACTAGCATCTTATCTCCCATGCGTATTATCTCTGCAATGCAAGCTTGTAGTTTTCTTAAGAAGGGATGTCAAGGATTCCTTGCCAATGTTATTGATTTACAAACAAAAGAGCCTAGTTTAGAAGATATTCCTATAGCTAAGCTTTTTTCAGATGTTTTTCCAGATGATTTTCCCAGTCTACCTCCTAGTAGAGAAGTAGAATTTATCATTGACCTTGTTCCTGGAACTACACCAATCTCAAAACCAGCTTATCGCATGGCACTTTTAGAATTAAGGGAATTAAAAGTTCAATTACAAGATTTGTTAGACAAGGGTTTTATTAGACCTAGTATATCCCCTTGGGGCGCTCCCGTGTTATTTGTTAAAAAAAAGGATGGGACGATGAGGTTATGTATAGATTATCGTGAACTAAATAAGGTTACCATTAAGAATAAATACCCCTTACCTCGTACATATGATTTTTTTGACCAACTGCAAGGTGCACAAGTATTTTTGAAGATTGACCTTAGGTCAAGCTATCACCAATTGAAAATTAAGGAAGAGGATATTTCAAAATCAGCTTTTCGTACTAGATATGGTCACTATGAATTTCTTGTGATGACATTTGGACTAATGCACCAGCCGCTTTTATGGATATGATGAATAGAATGTTTAGGAAATATCTGGATCAGTGTGTGGTTGTTTTCATTGATGACATCCTTATTTATTCCAAAGGTATCGAAAAACACGAGAAGCATTTGGAGATAGTATTATAAATCCTTAGGAAAGAGAAATTATATGCAAAATTAAAGAAGTGTGAATTTTGGTTGCCTAGTGTTTCTTTTCTAGGACATGTCATATCTAAGGAGGGAGTGCCGGTTGATCCTCAAAAGATCGAGGCTATACTAGATTGGCCAAGACCAACTAATGCGACGGAGATTCGTAGTTTCCTAGGGTTAGCAGGTTATTATCGAAGATTTGTTGAAGGATTTTCTAGTATTGCCAAACCTATGTCTAGGTTAACACAAAAGACGGTGAAATATGAATGGTCCGAGGAAGTTGAGAATAGTTTTCGAGAACTTAAGAATCGATTAGTAACTGCCCCAATTTTGACTATTCCTTCCGGTACAGGAGGATTTGTGATTTATAGTGATGCTTCTAAAAATGGTTTGGGATGTGTGCTAATGCAAAATGGAAAAGTAGTAGCTTATGCCTCGAGACAGTTAAGACCTCATGAGCAAAATTATCCAACTCATGACTTAGAATTATGAGCGGTAATTTTTGGTCTTAAGATTTGGAGACATTATTTGTATGGTGAGACTTGTGAGATTTATACCGATCATAAGAGTTTGAAATATATCTTTACTCAGAAGGAATTGAACATGAAACAAAGGATGTGGTTAGAATTGATGAAGGATTAGGATGTAAATATTCACTATCAGCCGGGGAAAGCTAATGTAGTTGCCGACGCTTTGAGTAGAAAGTCTACACCAAATTTAGCATGTCTTATTACCAGCCAGGAAGCTCAATTGAAAGATTTGAGAAGTATGGAAATAAATGTACGTATTTATGGCGAAGGAGGAATAATTGCAAACTTACAAATACAACCCACGTTGATGGAAAGAATTAAAGTTGCACAAGTAAATGACCCACAACTGAAGAAGATTAAAGAAGAGGTTATTGAAGGGAAGAGAATTAAATTTGCAATACGAGATGATATATTATGGTTTGGAAATAGAGTGTGTATACCGAGTGATGCCCAACTAAAGAGGAAAATTTTGGAGGAAGGTCATTACTCAAGATTCATAGTTCATCCCGGAAATACCAAGATGTATAGAGATCTCCGAGAAGTATTTTGGTGGAATAACATGAAAAGGGAGATATCAGAGTTTGTATCTCAGTGTTTGATCTGTCAACAAGTAAAAGCTGAACATCAGAAACCATCAGGATTATTACAACCTTTACCTATCCCTGAGTGGAAATGGGAACATATCACCATGGATTTTGTGACAGGGCTACCAAGGAGTTCAAATGGTAATGATTCCATTTGGGTAATTATTGATAGGTTAACTAAATCTTCTCACTTTCTTGCCATTAAGATTACCCATTCCTTAGAAAAGTTAGCTAAATTGTATATACAGGAAATTATTAAGCTTCATGGAACCCCAGTTTCAATTGTTTCTGATCGTGACCCTAGATTCGTGTCTCGCTTTTGGAAAAGCCTACAAGTAGCCATGGGAACAAAATTGAATTTTAGCACTGCTTTTCATCCTCAAACAGACGGACAATCGAAGAGAACCATCTAAACCTTAGAGGATATGCTTAGGGCATGTGTACTTGATTTTAAGGGGAATTGGGACGACCATTTACCGTTAGTAGAATTTGCATATAATAATAGCTATCAAGCAAGTATTCAAATGGCTCTGTATGAGGCACTCTATGGTAGAAGGTGTCATTCTCCTGCATGTTGGGAAGAAGTTAGGGAAAGAAAATTGTTGGGACTAGAATTGATTCAGGTCACAATAGAGAAAGTGAAATTGATACAAGACCGACTTCAAATCGCTCAAAGTCATCAAAAGAGTTATGTTGACAATCGACACCGACCGTTAGAATTCCAAAGAGGAGACTATGTTTTCTTACGAGTATCACCGACAAAGGGAGTAATCCGATTTGGGAAGAACGGAAAGTTAAGTCCAAGATACATAGGGCCTTTTGAAATCCTTGAAAGGGTAGGTGTTGTTGCGTATAGAATATCCTTACCCCCTGAACTCTCAAGTGTGCATAATGTGTTTCATGTTTCAATGATGAAGAAATACATCACTGATCTATCACATATCTTAAGTCATGAGCCTCTTCAAGTTAGAAAAGATTTTACATACATTGAGCATCGAGTGGAAATCTTGGACCATAAAGATCAAATATTACGAACCAAGGTTATTCCACTAGTCAAAGTATTATGGCAGAATCATTCTGTTGAAGAAGCAACATGGGAGCGGGAAGATGAAATAAAAGAGCGATATCCATACATTTTTGCAAATTATTGTAAGTAAATTTTGGGGACCAAATTTTTTATAAGGAGGGTAGGATGTAATGATCCCATTTTCTTATGCCAATATATAATTGTCTTCTTTCAATTTCGTCACACTTACTATCTAATAATGATATATTATTAAATATATGATATTCCGAGTTCTTAATATGACAAAGCCCGTTCTTAAATTTGAAGAATCAACGGTAAAATGGGTCAAACTGAGATTTTGTGTCACATCCTAAGCTAAGTGATAAGTTTTTGGGTAGAAAATGTAATTTTATGAAACTTTAGGGACTTGGTTTTAATAAAGAAAGTTTTAGGGACTAAAATGAAAAATAAAAAGGGGCCTTTTAGAAATAAAATATTTTCAAGGACCTAAAATAAATATTGAAAATATATGGTGTGAAATTACCAAAATGCCCTTCAGGTGCAAAATGACCCTTATACCCTTAATACCTTTCCACCTCATGTTCGACACCTCATGCTTGGTTTTGACACCTCTATCGTACACGTGTCATCATTAGAGGAGAAGCGAAAACACATGTCGTCGTTAGAGGAGAAGCTAAAACACGTGTCGCAGTCCAATGAAATAAGACTGCAAGATGCCTCCGTTACGCGACACGTCAACGTTGACTCCCATTGTAAAAGCTTGGTCATCATGGACACGTGTCAATGTCGTGATATCTTTGGAAAACTATAAATAGGGCCTTTGGGGATCATTTGAAACTCACACCAATTCCTTGAGAATTATAGAAAGAAATAGTGAGAGAAAGTGTGAGAAAGTTTAAGAAGAAGTTCTTAGGGATATTCATCTTAAGGTAATCTTAATGTTATAATGCATCTTTATAGTTTTAATTTTAATGTTTTATAGCTTTACTTAGTAGTTATGCTGGTAAAATACAATAAAGAATTCACTAATCAAAACTTAAAATTTAGAACAAATCCAAGTTGATTTTATAAACTTGTTTGAAATTATACGCTTTTAAAAATGATTCTCTTTAAAGAAATTGCTCGTTATTATAGAATCCCATTTAAGTAATTCTAAAGTCAGGCCCGGTGAAGTTCTGTCTAGATGAGATGGTATTTAAGTGGTGCCCCTGTGACCCTCCATCTCTACTGGGAATGAATCCGGAAATGTTCTGTCTAGATGAGATGGTATTTAAGTGGTGCCCCTGTGACCCTCCATCTCTACTGGGAACCGACTGATGAGGAAAGACTATGAATTGAATTCTTCAATTACGATCAATGAGTTTTAAAAGTTGACAAATGGGCATACAGTAATCCTTTAAAAGAGGAAGTTATTATTAAAGTATAGTATAAACTGGACCTTAGAACATGTATTTAAATCTTTATCAGATTAACGTGTGATCGAAGGCTCAATACCAGTAAATTTGACCTCCATTTCGAGTGAGTAATCCGACATTCCTTGTGTATTTTAATTATATGATATAATGCAAACTATATATATTTTGTGAAGTGATTTTATTCTCAAGATTCATGTGATACCGATGATTGATTCATTTGTGATATGTTTATATTTGCCCATATAAACATACCGATTAAAATGATTATTGAAAAGGATATTGAATATTGAAAATATGTTTCGGCCTAAGGGACCTCTTTACTGACTGACCTTCCCAGCTGGGTTATCGCTGGTGTGCCCTAAATAAGGCGTTGTGACGAACTAGTTCGATTGACCCTCAACTACCGGGGTATAACACGATAGAAGAATACGGTATTAGAGTGTACCTGGCCATTAAAATGATATAGTTGAAAGAAAAAGATATCACATTTGATTTGTGGCATTCGTTTTATTCTGAGCTATCCAATTGTGATATATATACTTTCATTTCAAAAAATATATCTATTTAATACAAGTTCCTATCTATATATGTATATGCATTCTCTTTTGACTTTAATAGGTATCTATTTTCTAAAAACCCTGGAATGTCTGGAGATTGAACCTCATTCGGCTTTTAGCTGATGTTGTATAAATAAACATTTTTCTGGAAACGTTTAGGCTCACGGACGGAACGAAAATGGACTATTTTGAAGATTTAGTTTTTAGAGCTCTTTTTGTAAAATGTTTATTTAGAGCATGGTTGGCTCTCTTGTAATAAGGTTTAAATTTTCTCTTAATTTGTAACTCGTTGTTACTTTTAATATATATGAAGTTTCCTTTAGAAAACTTTGATGACGTAATTCTTCACTTTCAGTATTTTACGATTCATAACCATGTGATAATATTTACGTTGCATTTATCTAAGGAAACAATTAAATCAAAGTATTTGTTGCCTTGGTGGCATGTCAAGACACTCGTTCCCTAATACTATTTTGGGTCGGGGTCGTGACAAAAGAAGTCCAGGAAAACAATCAAAAAGAGTAGAAAGTAAAGATCACACACAACAATGATATACGTGGTTTGGTAACTTGACTACGAAGAGCTTACTATTTTATTATAGTGTCTCTCTACATTATTCGTTACATCCCTTTGCCACCCCAGGTCGGAATTTACAATTTATAGAAGTATGAAATAAGGGATTGAATTCCATAGGCAACTCAACCGATTTGATGGATAACACGTAAGTGTATTTAAACATCTCCCAGAGATTGTTGGTAACTAATTCATGCTTATCCCCATGCATTTAAGAATATGTTAAATGAATGTTCAAATAATAATCTAAATCTTTGGCCTGGGTAGTCTATATTATCCACTAAGCTGGTCAGCTAACTAATTGTTATTTTAATTACATCCCCACAATTATCCCTATAATCTTTGCCCTGATAGTTTGGTACAATAGATTTTAAATGAGTCCAAGGCCCAAGGCTTGGAACAGTATAAAAACTGACATGGCACGTTTGTAATTCATGAAGGTTGTTGGGGGTATGCTTGTCCTTAGAAGAAAATTAAGTGTTGAGATCTTCCTAGGGAAGTAAAACTCATTATTTAATATATTTGAAATTTGATCCTGTGTAACTTAACCACCAGTTCACTGATATTGGTCATTTTTGCGTTCGAGTTTTGCCTCTAATCTTCCGCTCCTATCCTTTGCTTCAAATCCAGATATCTTTTTCTTCAGTGTTCTCTCAAATCTTCTCCAACACTTGTAAGTTCTAGTTTTCACTTTCACAGTTCTTCTCTTCTTCGAATTAGTTTGTAAATGTAGCTAGGCTTTCTTTCCTCTAGTGTAATAATGGAGAGACTTGATAATAAGTAAATTTCTGAGTTTAGAAAGTGTTATGCTGTTCTTGACTGATTAGTTATTGAGTGTGATCCAATTCCCCTAAATGTTGGTGCCTTGGATGATGGTCATTGGATTCATACTATCTTAATTTTATAGGGCGATTGACGTTTCCCCCAATCCACTTTTTTAAGATTCTTCAAGTATTTTGACATTGTTCCTACTCATTGTACTCTAAATGTCTGGAAAATTATAAATGTGGTACATAAGATAAATGTATTATATGGAACCAACCTAGGGCTTGCTGAAATTTTCTATTGTTATGTCTTTTTGTGCACAAGTGTAGGTATCTTATACTTAAAGGCATGGAGTGCTGACAGTGTCATGGTGGTGAACTTGCCTGATTCCCATAAAGACTCCTATAGCTAAGGCTTCATTATTAGGAATTGGCAATATCCTCCCCAACCTGAGGGCATAAGGTAAAGAGGACCTCGTATCTCTACATTTAGGGAGGAATACATAGGTTGGTGACACTATCTCTTTCTTAGTTCTTCTCTTGCTCGTTCCTCTATTTACTTTTTATGATTTTTTTTCTTATTTTGCAGCTAAGGATAAGAACCGAGAACCTGCCCCCCTAAGCTAAGGGTTGCTGACCTTTTGAAAGCTTGGAAAGTTAGGGATAAGCTCTCTAATGGGGAGCATCCTCGTTCAAAGATATATCTACTAGAATACAAAAACACCAACACCAACTTCATTGCTCATCTAGTGGATGGAATCCCCCACTTGGAGCTTCTAGAGGAGGAGGTTGGTGGTCTATCTGAACCCATCTAGTTAAAAGAAGGAGAAGAAAAAGAAAGCGAGGGAGAGGAATGAGAGGAACAAGAATAAGGTGATGGATTTGAGGAGGATAGTGAGGAAAGAAGTGAACTGGAAACCAATGAAGAAGAAGATAAGGGTCCATTCAAGATGAGGTGTCTGATTATTCAAGATGATGATGATGATCTTCTGTCTAATCAAATCAAGTTTTTGAAGAGGATGGAACCTATGGTTGGTGGTTCCAAACCAGGATCCAAGGGGAAGGAGAGCGAGATGTAGATAAATAAAGTGGAAGAAGAGGAGAAAAGAAAGGATGAAGATAAAGAAGGAGGAGAGGAAAAGGGCTCATGCCTTACATGACCCTTTTGTGCCTTCCATCCTTTAGGTTTTTGAGAGATCAAGTGTTGCTGACACTCCCCTGCTTTCCCCCAGTGGCTAAAGAGGGTTGTGCTTACTGCAGATCATGTACGATCGGTGAGGATGGGGTCTGATCAGTTGTCCCTTAAATCCGCTCAAGGGCTTTCTTTTGTGCGTCCCCGATTCTCTTTATATTTTTCTTTTAATCCCCTTTCTAATTTTTGTAAACTAATTCGTGCTTCTATTTTATTCTGTAATTTGTTAATGACTTAGCCATACTACTGCGTGGTCGGGTCAACCATTCGAGGAGGAATGTCAAGTTAGAAACGACTCTGAAGAACTCTTACAAGGCTTTGGCCGATGCTAAGGCCTGTTGATCAAGGGTGAAAAGTAGCGTCGCGTCAGAATGCTAATCGTTGTTTTCTGTTCACCACCTTAATACAAAAACCTAAATTACGACTACACTTGCGATACAAGTATAGCGGTAAGTCAGGTATCGAAAATCCACAGAGACGAGTTGCTAGAATTTATAGGATTTAATACTCCTAAAATAAAAGTGTAAAAGGTGATAGGTTGGAAATAAAGAAAAGGGAAAAATTAAGAAGTTAAGTCTAAACTAGAATTAATAAAATAAGAGTCGGGATCGTGTCTCCACCATGGGCTAAAGAACTAATAATTAGACTTTCGGTTCGAAAACATTTAATAGAGCATTTTCAATTAAGTATAAACATCACACAATAAGGAATTTAACCCAAAGTTGCGAGATTAAACATTTAACAGAAAATGGTCACACGCATCTTAGATTCGAATTACCGCTATAAACACTAACGTTGCATGACAAAGAAAGTTAAACACATAATAATCCGAATTTAATACGCGAGGTTTCAATTAAATGCAATTTTATACAAAACTTAACTTTTGGAGCTCAACGCCCATCAATGGCGGACACACGATCCAAACTCTATGTAACTGCTCACTACACATGATTAATCT
This sequence comes from Sambucus nigra, assembly GCA_949130495.1. Taxonomy (NCBI): domain Eukaryota; kingdom Viridiplantae; phylum Streptophyta; class Magnoliopsida; order Dipsacales; family Adoxaceae; genus Sambucus; species Sambucus nigra. The sequence goes on from OX422215.1 coordinate 354,649,212, forward strand.
AATTAAATAACTAATTAATAAACAAAATAAGAAATAAATAAACTAAACTAATTTATCTAGGCTTGAAATAAATAACAAAGCATGAAAAATAAAGGAAAACAAAGCTTAAGGAAGAAGATGAATAGTAAAGCTTACATTAATGGGTATTACCCAAAGAGAAATGGAGGAGAGGGGATCTCCACAAATAAAATCCCCAAAGTCTTCAAACCCTAATTAAAATGAAAAATATATCTTCTAAGAAAAGCCCCAAACATTCCATTAATATCCCAAAATAAACCCCCAACAAAACCAACCCAAAAAACCCCAAATAAGCCAATTTTCGTCCATATCTGATGGGACCGGTCGACCTCTGTTTTGGGACCAGTCGACCGCACTTTTGGAATTTGCCTTGGGCTCTTTTCCTTCCAAACCAAATTTGACGCGTTGCACGGAAACGACCAGAACTCCCCTATATGGAATCAAAATGAGGCGTGGTCAGAACCGACGCGAAGCTAATTAAATGCTCTACGTGATTCTGTTTTGAAACCCTCCAAATTATGTAGTATGAAATTACCAAAATTCCCTTGAAATAGAAGAAAATACCGAAACCTTCCGCAAAAGGCCATAACTTACACATACGGAGTCAGAATGACGCATGGTCAGTGGCCACGGAAAGATAATTTGATGATATACATGTTGGTAACTTCATTCCATAAAACATAGTGAGTTTGAAAAGACCAAATTGCCCTTCAAGTAGCATTCGACGACGGAACTTCTCTGAAATGCAATAGAACCTCACTTTTAGCGTTCCAATACCTACAAAAGCAAAAATAACCCCTGCAAAGCATGTATATATCCAAATCCAAGGTTGTATGGTTAATGAGCATAATTATAGGCATTTAGGACCGTAAAAGTGCTAGAATGCATAAAGATAACGGGCGAAAATATGCAATATTCGATACGAATCACACCCCCTAACTTAAACATTGCTAGTCCCTAATTATGAAACAAACAAAACTAGTCCACAAAAGGAAATACAAAATGCATATATGCAACGAAATATAATTGCCACTTTCGTAGGGAACACGATTGCATTTAGCATATGCAATAAGCCGTTAAACCCCTAGGTTACCCTAGTGGACGAGTGTCGTCTCGTGAGGGTTTTCAGGGATGGTACCCACAAACATCATATGGTTTCCTCAAAATATGCCCAAACCAACATGCGACAAGGTCTAGCCTCAAAATATGGTTTCCCCTTGCTTTCGGGTTAGCTTTCTAACTACTTGCTAGCTTGTTTGCTTACTATCCTATTGCTTATTCTTGAACCAGGGACTTGAACTGAAACTTCCAACTTCAAGGTCTAGCCTCAAAAGGGGAATGACTTACTTTTCAAGTCAACTGACTTATGGATTCGCTGGTGGACTGACTACTATTCTTACTTCTAGAACCGGGGATTGATATTTACACGGGTTTCCCCTTCCTGCACTACTCCTAGTGAGCCACTCAGTCCCTTATCTTAAGGGTTCATTTGACTGATTAAAGTGAATGAATTCACACAAAAGTCCGAATCATTAACATTATAGAATGCACCTCATAGAATTGAAACCTTAAAATGTGGGAGGGGAGCGAGCACATGCAAAGTGTGATTTGGCAAAAACTTATATAAACCGGATAAACATTAAAGCAAGAATATATTCAATCCTCACGGGTATTACACTCATCAAATGAAATTCACTTGAAATAAGGAGGTAACACACAGAACATGCGGGCTAAAGAGTAAATGTAAATGGAAACTAGGCCGCGCACATGTCACAAATGAAGAATGCTATATATAAACTGAAAAATGTAATCTCAATGAAAGGATACCACGCATTAAAGGAGGCGAAATGCATTTTCACAGATTATCAAAACTTTTTAAATCTTTGAATTACATCAACCTAAGATCTCATAGGACTTGTATAGGGTTATAATGTAGGCTAGGGTAGAGTACGGAACGAGGGAATGTATGTACGGATTCAAAGTGTTCGGAATGAAAACTAGGGATAATAGGACGACGCGAGCAATATCAAAATTGGAAAACAAGTTACAAAAGGCATCAATATATCATTGGGGAGAGTAATCAAAGCTTATTGAACTATATACCCAAAATTTACAACTTTCTCTTTCTTTTGCTTTCTTTTTTTTTCTCATGTTTCTCTTTTGTTTTCTTTTGCTTTTTCCTTTCTCTTTTACACTCTTTTTCTTCACTTCTCTTTTATTTACTTTTCAAACTCTCATATGCCCAAATTGCAACCGACATCATAACAACAACATTAAATCCCAAGTAACATTCCAAACAAAGGTATGGAAAGTGTATGTATGGGTTAAAACTCCAATTTGGAGTTGGTTATGGGATTTGGGTTATGAAATGACAGGCTAATATTTAGGCTCAAAGGGGTTTGACGAGGGTAAACATATAAGGTGAGGTTAAGGTCAATATGGGTGATATAACAAAGATGGCCTATGATCATTTCCTAAAGTTTACGCAATTCTCGAATCAAAATAATATATGAAAATCATGCTCAAGTAACACATTTCAAGTATGTACTCAATTAATGAATGGTCAAATGAAAGAATAGTGAGATTACCGACGAATTCAACGTTTTCAAAGAGGAAAGAATAGTGTATAACACTCACAAACGATGAAAGGTACAAAGCTTACTCGGTGTAAGTATATACAATGCAACAAAAGATTACCGAGTTATAAAAATCTTAAACCAAATCAATATAGCAATAAAAGTGCATGTGCTCATGGGATTAAAGTTTAATTCATGAAATTATTCATAATATCCATAATCGAGACTAAAGTATAATAACTTCTAAAATTGAGAACATGCATCATTGGGCTGTGTATTGGATCAGGAAATTATTGAAATTTATCATCAGAAACAAAGGCAAAATGCCCAAAAAAGGAGAAAAAAGAAAGAAAATCTTTTTGAAAATTTTAATTTTTCTAAGAAAAGCATACTAAGTAACTAACATGTGAGCAAAAACATGGACTAAATAAAGAAATGGATAGAATATCCCACACCCCCTAACTTAAAAATTGACATTGTCCTCAATCTAAATTAAGAACCAAGTCAAAGAGAGGAAAAGAGCGATATTACCCCAAAATGGAGCGATCCCCATAAGAACAAGTCCAAAGAATCTACAAAACAATTTAGTACCGAGCATAGAAAAAACAAATAATAAAAAGTTAACTAATTACACTAAACTAAATTAAAAAGAAAAGAAAAAATAAAAAGAAAGAAATGATAAAAAATCTAACTATATACAACCTACTATTTAGACTCCACACTAACTATACACTAGAAGTCTAAATAGGTGAGGGTTCACCATAAGAACGATTTGACTTTGGAAGATAACCGGTGTATCCTCACATACAAGCATGCCTTCCGAAAAATATGAATTTCGTTTGAAAAACGAAAGGCATGTGTAAGGCGGAAGAAATAAACCATCGCCAATTAAAAGTTTTGGAGGGACGATGGGGGGTTTGGATTGAACGGGCGATAAAAACATGTGTGAACCGAGGAAAGACGAATATCCTCCCAAGGATTTTGAAGTTGGAATGGGAGGCGGCACACACAAAGGCAAAGATGCGATTGTGGAGGGCAACTCGAGCAAGTACTCCTCATCGGCGATAGGGTTTAAAACGTTAAAGTTTGAAACCGAATCAGCGGGTACTTGTGATGGTATGGTAATAGAGAATGAAAATGGGGATGAAAGAAATTCAAACTCATGAGATGAATCATCATCGCATGAAGATTAAGTTTCGAAGGAAATAATATCATTTTCAATGAAATGTTCTTCTTTGGGGGCCAAAGAAGAAATCATTTCATTGCAAATAGATATTACGTCATTATCATCCTCACCTTCAATATCTATTACGAGATGGGCAAAGTCTAGAATGGTTTGTTCCAAAGTAGGCACAAGTACCTCGTTTGGTTGAAAACATTCCTCGACTTTGAAAGTCTCGGAGACAAAATCATCGTCGAACTCAAATAATAAATCCAATTCATGTTCCCAAAGATGATTTTCTTCCCGATAACGATTTTCAAGTTTCTCATTCTCATACATATGCAAGCCCTCACCGAATGTCATAGGTCGAGGTACGGATGCATGAAAATGGGAACTTTGAAAATTACCATCGGACTTAAATGAAAACTCATTATTATAGGAATTTGGAAAACTATTCAAATTCGTTTCAAAATTCCTATTATAAGGAGGTAAAGGCCCAAAATCATTATCATCATCATCAAAATTCCAATAACCTAAATTTTAACTTTCGTTATACTTGCCCAAAGTCATATTTGAATTTGTTTTACTTTGGGATGCTAAGTATTCACAAAAAATCATAGGCCTAGAATTTTGAGAATTATAAAAAGAATTACCGAAAGAATTGGAATAAGACATGCTTACCCCAAAAATGGCTCAAGTGGTAGATTCCACAAAGTATGTGCGCGCGGAAAGAATTCGAGCTTTCTAAGTGCTCAAATGTGGAAGGTCCTGCAAAATATTAGAAAATAATACAAATAGAAAGAAAATACTATGAAATACTAAATCAAATAAAGCCTAAAACAAACTAGTCCCCGGCAACGGCGCCACTTGTTTTGAGTAGGATAATGATAAGGCTTTGTCTGCCCTTATAAAGAAGTCAACGAAAGAGTTTCCCGACCTTTAGGTTGCTTATAGTCTGTTGGTCGCCGATAAACTGAAGGTTGCTGAAGGAAATAAGGAGATGGTTGCCAAGGTCAAGAAGATAGAGGGAGAAGCTACGACCATTAGGGAAATCGGGTACAATGAAGGATAAAAAGAAGCATATGATGATGTTAAGCATCAAATAAACTATGTCGAGTGCGTGGGCTTCAAGAATGGCTAGGATCAAGCCTTTATAGCTATCGAGGTCCCTCAAGAGTCTTACTTATTCACACAACATATGTCAAGCCCTAATCGAATGGCTACTAAGGAGGCCCTGATTGACCAACCCATCGATCAAGCTGAGGGGGAGCCTGTTGATCCAACTGCAAGGGATATACCTATCGATTAGGCTACAAGGGATATTAGCATAATCGTGATTACTGATGCCTAGGATGCCAGCGATACTGAGCAGGGAAAAGAGCCAACATCATTTCAAAATGTTGAAACCTCGTAGTTTGTAAGATTTTTTTTCCTTTTCTTGCTTTCGTTGTGTTATAATCCTCTAAGACTTGTACCGGACTTTACACGACTTTAATTTAATGGAATAAAAAGCTCTCTCCTTTGCTTGTGTTGGCATTTTTTATGTTCATTGTGACTGGTTTTCTTGCCAAGTCCATTACTTGTTTTGTTAATTGTAGCCCATTGATTTAGATGTGTCATTCCTCCTGACTCCCGATTGAGGCCGATTCTAGGGTCGAATATCGGTGTCTAGGGCCACAAGGCTTTCATGAAGATCTACATATCCTTAAAGAAAAGGATCGAGGAATACAAGAACTAGAGAGAAAATGATGCCCTAAAGAGGGAAGTTACTCGATTAAAGGAGAACATTCCATCAGGGTCCTCTCTAATACTATGAGGGTCCTTTTCATAATCTATTCGGACAGATCGAGCTGAAAACCAAGCTCTACAGAGAAAGGTTCTCGAGCTCAAAGGAGATTTCGAACGAGCTTATGTGATTGCTACTCGACTCCAAAGAGATGTGATAAGGTTCAGGCACTTATTTTGAATGGGACCATTGACAAGCCTAGGCAGATGGTTATAACCAAGGTTTGACTGCCGCCTCGGTAAGATTGAAGGTGGCAGAGGACCTTGCTTTTACCTAGGGATGTCTCAGTGCCCTTAGGGAGGTGAAAACACCTAAGGAGTCTAACATGTGCTACAAGTATGAGATCGACTATCCAACACATCATCATAATACCTTCTTAAGAAATGAAAGGTGGATCGCAATTGACACTACCCCTGTCTATCTTTTGGAGCATTACTTAGAAGATTCTGAAGAGGAGTTTACAAACCCTCTTATTCAAAGTAACTAACCTCGTCCAGTCTCATAGCCGAGGTGACAAGAAGCTTATGATAACCATCAATAAGGTTGTCTCTCGTAAGGTCGACCCCCTCACACACCAACCTCGAATCTTCATCAGCCGAGGTCAGCAGAGTCTCACGGGATCGATTAACTGCCAAAATCATCATCAGCCTTAACCGACATTACAAATACCTCATACATAACCTCGGCCAACCCACTTGGCCGAGGTTATCACAATTAGAGAAGATAAAAAAACTACATCTGGCTCCACCTCATCCAGGACGAGGTTACGCCAGTCAAGGAGACATGGCCGAGCATTTTTAAGAACATGTACGATTTGGAACGAGTGGACAAATCAGTTATAACTGAATCATTCCCCCCCACATGAGGGAATATTAAGGTCATCATTATCTACATAAGATCATCCAGGTGTCATTCTTAAACTGCTTCGATCCTCATGCACATGCTGATTGCATGCATGGGTGGTACATTACACCCCCCAAACACTATAAATAGAGGTCATACTCTACCTTGCAAAGGGATCCATAATTTTAAACCTATATGAAACTCTTATAGTCTACACAATAGAGAGAGAAAGCTTGACAGATTGTATCTATTACCGTTAGTGCCTTCATCTAGTGATATTACTCCTACAAGTGTTCATACAAGTGTTCACACTAGTGATATTACTCCCACACTCATGCACATGCTGATTGCCGTTAGTGCCTTCATCTAGTGATATTACTCCCACACTCACAGTGGACGTAGGCCAGATTGGCTACACCACTTACATACAAGTGTTCATCCTCTTCTCCTCACCTCTTTCTACTATATATATATATATATATATATATATATATATATATATATATATATACACTCTTATGTTTCTAATATTTTCACTAGCTTGAGCTTGTGAACACCTCATCTGGTGCTGCTGTTTCTAGCATCATCACTATGACACCGTTTGTGGGAATGAGAAGATTCATATCTTCCTCTTTTGCAGCTTAACCTTACCGGAGACTCTAGTGGTGAACCATGCCTCACCCTATGTGTGAAGCTGTGTCACCATTGAAAGAGGTCCTTTAAGCTACCAAGCTCTATAGTCTTATCGTATGGCATTAGAGTTACCACCACCTCCTCCACCATCTAGTGTTGGAGGACCCAGTTCCATCCAAGCACCACCCCAGTTCGAGATTGCTGAGGTGCCTTGAAGTCCTTGGCTGCAACCCAGTAAATAATTCTAGAGCAATTAACCCAGCTAAGCCAAAATATAATGAGACCACTTGGGGTCTCACCTGAGATGATTACTCTGGTGGTAGCTGTTCAACCTCATCCTGAAGACATGGGACCACCCCAGGCCCACGAAAAGACCAACCTACTCCTCAACAGAGGAGGGATGTTGCTGACCCTAGGCGTTTACGTCTGGGGAGGGAAAGAAACCTTTGCCTTGAGGATAGGTACGATGAAAGTGAGGTGAAAGATGCTCTGGCAGACTGTTGGGATCCATATGAGGTCTCAAACAACACTGCACGTCCTATACAGTAGAGCCGAGTTAGTGTGAAAGACGAGATAGGGATGTGCGACAAAGAGGGTCTACTTTTGATCACTTAAGTAGAGGGTCATCCTTTGAAAGGCTCAACCCAGTTAATGATCCGAGGCAGAGGTTATCCAGGTCAAGAAGTGTAGCTGGATCACATAGGGAAGGTGGTGAACATTGGCCTCATCATGGCTGACCCCAACATGTCCGAGACTGTGGCCAGGAGGTCAATAGCCAATGTTGTGCAGCTGCTGGGGAACCCTCGGTCCACCCCTTAAAGGGGGCTGGGGACAACCTCAGCTAGGCCGATGTTGCTAAACCATGGAATGATTCCATTCAATAATGGGAAGAGAATATATGGAACCTCATAAAAAGCCGAGATCCACTACAAAGGGGATTCTGAGAGGGTTCCACATTTGTGGCAAGGATTGTTAACTTTCCAACCCCTGCCAAATTTAAACCACCGATGGTGTCTTCAAAGTATGATGGTAGTACCAACCCAGTGCATCACATTAAGATGTATCAGTCTGCAGCTGACATTTGTTCAATCCCTGATGAGATGAGGTGTCGAGCTTTTTCAAGCACTTTAACGGGAGCTACACATTTTTGGTTCACTTCTCTTCCTAAAAACTCCGTTGAGAACTTTAAGGGTTTGGCTGAGCATTTTATACATAATTTCTATTTTGGGTAAGACCTAAGAAGAAGACAACTCATCTGCTCTATGTAAAATAAGTCAAGAATGAAAGCCTAAGAGAGTACATCGCAAGGTTTAATAAGTAAAAGTTGAAGGTTAAAGATTATGAAGAGAACATAGCCATGACAACCCTTATAGGAGGACATTAGAAGGGAAAGATACTCTGAAAGATTGCTGAAGACCCTCCCAAGTCTATGGACGAGCTATTTGCAATAGCTGGAAAGGTCATGAACACAGAAGAAGCAATGGCTGCAAAGTATGAGGATGAAAATGGAAGTAGCAGTGGGAAATTTCAAAGTAAGAAGGATATAAAGAAGAGGGCTGCAGACGACAAGTTTTCACACTATACTCCTTTAACTGTGAACTGCGAACACATCCTTAACGAAATAAAGAATGATAGGTCCCTGAGATGGTCAGAGAAGCTGAAGGCTTCTCCACATAAGAGTAACAAGAACCTATGGTGCAAGTTCCACCAAGATCACGGCCATCTAACTGACAAGTGTTTCACCCTAAAGGACGAGATCAAGAATATATTGAAGTCTGGAAAGCTTAGAAAGTACATGGATGTAAGAGATTCTAAGGGGGAAAGAGACGACCCCAAAAAGAAAGAAATGATAGATGCCAGGAAGATGTCCCTGCCAGAAGAGCTGATGACTCAGATGATGATGACGATGAACCTAACCTCCCACCAAAAGATGATAATTCTCGAGTAAAGAGGGTTGGTATGATCTCTTTCGGTGTGAACACTATCTGTGGGGGACTGGCAGGAGGTGGCTCATAGGTAGCAAATTACAAGGCTCATGCGGGAGAGGCTAAGGCAGTGACTAAAGTCGAGGTTGTAAACTTGGCATCTACGGAGGTTAAGTGCGAGAATAGAAAGATATGGACACCCTCATAGTTGGCTTCTCATGACTTGATCTCAAAGGTATCTTAGCTCCTCACGATGACCCTCTGGTAATCACCATAAGGGTGCATGGGTGTGAAGTTCAGAGGATCCTCATTAATGGGGGAAGTTCAGCAGACGTTATGTTTTGGCCATGTTTTAAGAGCCTAGGCCTCAGTGGAGCTAGGCTTCTCCCTTATCATCATCCCTTGATAGGCTTCAGCGATGAAAAGGTTCATCCTTTGGGCATGTATGAGATGGATGTTAGAATGGGAGACGAGTGGCCTCAGAGATTGACCAGAAAAATCAATTTCTCTATGATGGATGAAAACATCTTCTCAGCTTACAACCTCATCATAGGACGAGTAGCCCTCAAGGAATTTGAGGCCGTGCCTTCAACGGTCCACCAAATGCTAAAATTCCTGACTCCCTATGGAGTAGGGAAAGTGCAAGGTGACCAAACATCGACACGAGAATACTACTTTAACTCTGTGAAAGAGAGAGAGGCTCATAAGATGGAAACAACCACGTACAACATCGATACACTTGATCCTAGAGATGAAACAAAGCTCAAGAAGGGAGAGGCCATGAAAGAGGTAGAATCTGTCGTCCTTAATAAAGATGAGCTGAAAAAAACCCATCCAAATCGGCAAATACCTAAGACCTGAGATCAAGAAAGAACTGGTGAAGCTCTTAAGGAAGAGACAAAGTGTCTTTTCTTGGAGCCATGCAAACATGCCAGGTATTGACCCTGAGATTATGTGCCATAAACTCAATGTTGCAGAGGATTCTAAACCCATCAAGCAGAGAAGAATAATATACTCATGAGAGAAGTATGATGTCATTAGAGAGGAGGTTAGAAAGCTTGAACTGGACAAGTTCATCAGAGAGGTCATATATCCTGAGTGGTTGTCCAACGCTTTTATAGTGCCAAAAGCAAATGGGAAATGGAGGATGTGCATAGACTTCACTGATTTGAACAAGTCATGTCCAAAAGAAAGTTTCCCATACCTCATATTGATCAGATGGTGGATGACACAGCAGGACATGAGCTCATGAGCTTCATGGATGCATATTCAAGGAATAATAAGATCTTCATGAATTCAGAATACTCAGAGAAGACAACATTCATCACAGACAAGGGGACCTATTGCTATAAGTTCATGCCCTTTGGGCTAAAGAATACAGGGGATACTTACCAAAATCTTGTAAATAAGATGTTAGAGGATTAGATAGGCAACTCTGTGGAAGTGTATATGGACGACATGCTGACGAAGAGTTTGAAGGCCGACACTCATGTGGCTGACCTTGAAAGAAATTTTAACACCATGGACAAGTATAAAATGAAGTTTAACCTAGCCAAATGTGTCTTCGGAGTATGAGCAGGAAAGTTTTTGGGATTCATTATCAACCAAAGGGGAATAGAGGCTAACCCTAAGAAGATCAAGGCTCTGTTGGAAATGAAGACACCCAGAACTATCAAAGATGTTCAGAGGTTAACCAGAAGAATTATAACACTTAAAATGTTTGTCTTAAGAGCCAAAGATGAGTGTCTTCCTTTTTTTAAAGTTCTTAGGAAGGCCTTCAAATGGGATGAAGAATGTAATAAATCTTTTAAGTATCTCAAGTCCTACCTCGGATCCCCTCTACTTCTTTCTCAACCCATTCTGTGGGAGAAGTTATATGTATATCTAGCTGTCTCTGAGTCGGACATTAGTGCAGCCATAGTAAGAGGAAATGATGGAGTATAGAGGCCAATATACTTTAAGAGTAAAGATCTTTAAGGGTCTGAACAAAAGTACCCTTGGATTGAAAAATTAGCCTATGCTATGATACATGCTTCTAAGAAAATGAAGCCATACTTCTAAGACCACTCCATAGTTGTTCTCACTGATTCCCCACTCAGACAGGTCCTCCATAAGCCTGAGAAGTCAGGCAGGCCGATGACTTGGCCATCGAGTTGGGGGAATATGACATTGTTTATCAACTCAGGGTTACCATCAAGGGGCAGGCACTCTCAAACTTTATTGCTTAGTTTACCTAGAAAGAGGATGATATTGAAAATAGTCAAAAGGCTGTAGATGAACCAGACAGAAACATCTTCTAAGATCCGGATGAAGTTGAGTCAAGCCAAGTAAGAAAAAGAATAGTTGAAAATGAGGAAGACAGGTACCTCTTCAAGCAAGGGACCCTATCATAGGGGAACTTCTCTTCAAATGAAGATGTTTAGAACCTCTTCGTTGATGGGTCGTCATGTGAAAATGGAAGTGGAGTGGGGCTGATAGTGTCAGCACTATATGCTACTGATCTTGAATATGCGCTGAGGTTCAACTTCAAAGCTTCAAACAACGAGTAATAGTATGAGGCATTAATAGTAGGTCTCTCCTTATTAAAAGCCCGTAGTGTTGGCCAACTCCTAGTCCACAGTGACTCAAGGTTGGTCGTCAACCAAGTCCTGGGAGTGTATGAGGCGAAAGATGAATGGATGTCCAAATACCTGGAGAGGGTGCGAATGATTCTAGAAAGCTTCAAGGAAGTGAAGATGAAGAGGATACCTCGATAAGACAACAGTCGAGCCGATGCACTCGCAAGGTTAGCTTCAGTAATAAGGACAGACATAAGAAGGGTGGTACTCGTTGAAATTCAGCTCAATCCGACCATTGAAGAAGAAGAGGTTTACAAAACATGCCTCAACTTGAATATGGGAGCCTCATGTATAGATCCTCTTATCAAATACATCAAAGAGGGAGACCTACCAGAGTCAAAGTCAGAAAGAAGAAAACTGAGGTTCAGAGCTGCCAAATTCTCAATTATGGGAGATGTCTTGTACAAGAAGGGGTTCCTACTTCCTCTCCTGAGATGTGTCCACCCTTCAGAGGTTCCACACATCTTTCAAGATGTACATGAGGGATCTTCCTCCAATCACATAGGAGGAAGACCTATAGTTAAGAGGATAATCACTCAGGGGTACTGGTGGCCGACCTTAGCCAAAGATGCAACTGCGTACATGAAGAAGTGTGATAAGTGCCAAAGGTTCTCCACTATCGATCATCAGCTTTATCAACCTGCATTGATTTGGTAGGACCCCTGCCAAGAGTTGTGAACAATTACCGATTCTTGATCGTGGTAATTGATTACTTCTTCAAATGGGTAGAGGCTGAGCCAATGATCACAATCACTGAGTAGAAGACCTTCTAGTTCATCTGAAAGAACATTATATGCAGGTATGGTCTTCCAAACACCCTTATCTCAGATAATGGAACCCAGTTCAGGAACATTTCCTTAAAAAAATACTGCGAAAGAGTAGGGATCAAGCAATTCTTCTTTTCTCCTGACCGACCCCAGGTAAATGGCCAGATCGAGGTTACAAACTATTGATGGGATAAAAAAGAGGTTGGAAGAGGCCAAAGGGAGATGGACAGAGGATGTATATGTTGTGTTATGGGACTACAGGATGACAGTAAGGACACCAACAAGAGATACTCCATTTATGTTAGCCCACAGTTCAAAAGCTATCATCCCTATAGAGGTAGGACTTCCCACTCATAGAGTTCAGACCTATGACCCTCAGAGTAATGGGGAACAGAGAAGACTTGATCTTGATTTGATCGAGGAAAGAAGAGATGATGTAGAGATAAGACAGGCAACCTACCAACAAAGAACTGCGAGATTCTACAATCAAAGGGTGAAATCAAGGCCTATAGCTGTAGGAGACCTAGTACTAAAAAAGACGTTGTAAAAGGAAAATAAGCTCCATCCAAACTGTCATGGTCCTTATAGAGTAGCTGATGAGGTTGTGCTTGGTACCTACCGACTCGAAAACCTTAAAGGAGAACCTTTCTCCATCCCTTGGAATGTCGATCACTTAAAGAAGTATTACGTATGATGTTGCAGTTGTTCTTATCTTTTTGTAATACATGTATCAGTTTAAACAGAAGATGTTAATAAAAAGATAGAAATGTTGTGCTAGTACTCTTGTTATATGCTTTAAAAATCATTAAGTTGGTGAAAACATGAGGTGGAACATCATAATTTGGTGACCTCAGACCTTAAACATCATTAGTTCGATGATAATTTATGAGGGTAGACATCATTATATGGTGACCTCAGACCTTAAACATAATTAGTTTAGTGATAAAATATGAGGGTAAACATCATAATTTTGGTGACCTCAGACCTTAAACATCATTAAGTTGGTGAAAAATATGAGGCGGAACATCATAATTTGGTGACCTCAGACCTTAAACATCATTAAGTTGGTGAAAAATATGAGGTGGAACATCATAATTTGGTGACCTCAGACCTTAAACATCATTAGCTTGGTGAAAAATATGAGGGTACACATCATAATTTAGTGACCTCAGACCTTAAACATCATTAGTTTGGTGAAAATTTACGAGGGTAAACATCATTAAATGGTGACCTCAAACATTAAACATCATTAGTTTGGTGATAATGTATGAGGGTAAACATCATTATATGGTGACCTCAGACCTTAAACAACATTAGTTTGGTGATAATTTATGAGGGTAAACATCATAGATTGGTGACCTCAGACCATTAACATCATCAATTTGGTGAGAGTTTAAGAGGTAAGACATTCAAGCATAACATTGTATGAAGCAATAGAGTCTGAAAAAGATTGAACTAATGATTATCATGAAAAAGATGAATTACAAGTAAGAGGCATCAAGAGGCCATCATAAGTTCACAGAATTTAATAGGTTCAAACAAAAAGGAAACCAAAATTATAACTCTTAAAAGCTTCACAAGAAAAGGACTAAGTCTCTAAGCTGCATTCGTGTCGTCACGTCCGACATTTGTCACCTTATCTCCATGATCTTGATGATTAGCCTCTTCAGTCTCAGTGACCTCTAGGGGAGCAGTCTTAGCTGGAGCAACATCAGCTTCCTCAACTTCTTGCAAGGCCTGAGCAAATAGGGGATCACCAAAGCCAAGACCCACAAAGTCTAAGGTAGATAGACTCCCCGAATCTTTATCTTTAGTAGCTGCCCATTTTCCAATTACTTTGCTACCTCTTTCAAGGTATTCAAAGCCAAAGCTGATAAATTAATCAGAGACCTTGTAGTCTTCAATGGTCTTCTCAGCAATGTCTTCAACTGCAGCCCTGAAAGAAGCATCTACCTTGGACTGAAGGGCATCATCCTTGGCCTTCAGGGATAAATCATGGTCCTTCTTGAGTTTGGACATGTCGTTGTCCCTCTGCTTGACCACCCACTTCAGCCTTTCAACCTTTGCATTTAAAGAGGCTTGAACCTTCTCAGCTTCTTGGCCCTTCTCTATAAGGGGCAACCTCTTCAGATTCCAATCAACTAGGCGATGGAAGGATAAGACACCCTGTAGAAGAAGATCAGATGTAAGAAAATATGAGCTATAACTTCTAAAAATCCAAGGTTACACTTAAAAGCAAGTGATAAAATTAGCCAAAACTAGTACATGAATGGACTTGTGGATAGCAAACTCGGCCAATAATAGGACATCCAAAGACCGTAAGAAATGGTTATCCTCTTCAGTCATTATTATGCTGATAGCATCGGCAGCCTTCAGACTGTAAATAATGAGGTTGCCACTGATCTTTAGCTGAGCAAGGCAAGTAGCCAGGGCATCATCTTTAGATATGGGAATGGTACGATCCCCTTTCTGAGTCTTTCCCGGCCTCATATGCTCCCAGTCAGTTATGGTCTTCCTCTTTTTGGTAACATCGGCCTGGGATGTGCCGGCGTTCTTCTTGGTGGTAGGAGGTGGTACATTTTTCCACCCCTCTTTTGCATTAGCTTTACAAGACCGGGATCAGACATTTCCCAAAGGTTGTCTGATATGCCTTCAGGGCGCTCTGCATAATATAAGTCTCCGAGTTAGTCAGTCAGAGGTATAAAAAGTAAGAGGTATAAC
The DNA here is from genome assembly GCA_949130495.1 of Sambucus nigra. Classification (NCBI taxonomy): domain Eukaryota; kingdom Viridiplantae; phylum Streptophyta; class Magnoliopsida; order Dipsacales; family Adoxaceae; genus Sambucus; species Sambucus nigra. The sequence goes on from OX422215.1 coordinate 354,664,261, forward strand.
ATATAAAAAATTAAGACTTATGAAGCTCTCCCAAAGGACCACCCTCAATCCTGTCTGAGAGAGGTAGTAAGGGATCATCAGATGTTCATATTTTACAAGATAACCCTGCTCTCCCTGATTGCGAAGATCCTCAACGTTTTGGCAATTGTCCTGGCTACGTCCAGGGCAGCTTTAGCAGTAAGGGAGACCTTCCCCCATCTCAGAGGGGTCCTTGGAACCGATGTTCCAGAACCCTCATTTGGATCAAATTTCCATGCTCCATAAGCAAAGAAATGACGAGGTTTCTAATTATGGTTCAAAGTTTGGGTAACCAACAACATTTTCTTCTCTGATTTCCTAGCTAAGAAGTGGTAATATCTAGGGTGGTTTTTGGCAGAGGAGGGCACATAACAACTAGTGAAACCCTAACTGGAAGGTCTGAGTAGTGGATAGACCTCCAAAGGACGATGGCCCCAATTATAACCCTCAAGGCATTAGGGGATAGTTGGGAAGGGGCAAGATTTATATGGGATAAAATTGCTCTGATGGAAGGGTGGATATGAAGATGAAAGCCTAATTTGAACATCTGCTCATAAACGCACATATCTCCGTCTCGGCCATCAAAGTCCCTCTCATCCCTCAGAGGTTTCCTCAGGATGATGGAAGAATTTATCGAATAGAGGTGTCTAAAAGTAATAAGGTCGTACTCAATGATGGTACTCTCATACTCATCCACCTTAGACATATCAACATCAATATCCTCTCCATCATCACCATCCCTAGCAACATCAGGCCGAGAAGGTGCTGCAGCACCACCTAGAAACCTCTTAGCAAATTCTGTCCCTGTGGTAGCCGATAGAGGAATGACATCAATAATGGGGGGAATGGCCACACTTAATCCTATGATTTAAACATTAGAATATCTATGTGAGGTACTAGCACCTAGGTGAGATGAGGCACGACTCGAAACCTTGGCTTCCTCAGGAACCTCACCCTATATAGGAGAGTAATCCATAGAGTCTTGAAAAGAGTCTACAGACATTGGGTCTAAGGAAGATGACTCAGACTCAGACATTGGTATGGGATCCCCAGGAACCTCTGCTGGCTCATTAGGATCAGCTGGCTCAAGGTAGATAACCTTCAAGGGTGGAGGGAAGATGGGTCTGAGAGGAAAGGCCTCAGGCCTATGAGCTTCCTCTTGTGGTAACTCTATTTGCCTAATTTTCTTGAAGGTCTTCTCAAGAAGAGATGAGAACTCTTCTATCATTTGGTACAAGGGTCCGAGCATAAGTGGGATGACACTACACTTAAGAAGGACTCAAACCACAAACAGGTACACAACTTAAAAGAAAAACTCAAGAGAAAAAAGTTAAGTAAGAAAGTTTAAAATAAAGAACCTCAAGAACATTCAAGAACAGGGTCGCCGAATAAGGTGATCGGAGGTTCATCAGAAATCTAAAGAAGGGCTACTTCTGGATGAAATTATCTCAGAGCTACCTACAACTATCCCTAAACCATTGATATCCTATCCCTACAACCACCAATACTTGTGGAAACCCTCGTCGAAAAATGCAAAGGCTCGTCAGAAACTCAGAAATAATGATGTTGTAAATAAAAATGGAAAAAAAAAGTGGAAATTAATACTTGGCTAATCGCGAAATAGAGAAGAAGAGGTTTGGAGGCAAAGAAAACCCTGAATCGCCGCAACAATGGAACTCTTGGAGAGAGAGAAGAAGTTGTAAAACATAGGTAGGAGAAATTTGGAAGAAGAAAGAGAATGAGGAGAGAGAAGAGGGTTTTTAAACCTATTCAATTATGAGGTGTGAGTCCCAATGCCCATCATGGCCCTAGGGAACCTAAAGGGAAAATCATAATCGTCACACCTTGATAAGCACGCTACTCACTTCAGTAAGTGACATGTGTTAAAAAAATATTGGCACCCAAAGAGACTCAACCTCGGTATTAACTACATACCCCTCAGTCATCTAATTACTTAGAAGACTAAAGGCTAGGGGGTGATTGATATGACCAAAGTGTGTCCTCTTACTCAGAGTAACTATCCTCATTCGGTGTCACAGCCGAGGTGACAAGAAGCTTATGATAACCATCAGCAAGGTCAAATCTTGTAAGGTCGGCCTCCTCACACACCAACCTCGTCTCTTTATCAATCGAGGTCAGTAGAGTATCACGGGCTCAATCAACTCCCAACATCATCATCATCCTCAGTCGACATTACGATTACCTCATACATAACCTCGGCCAACCCTCCAGGCCGAGGTCATCATGATTAGAGAAGACAAAGCAACTACATTCGAATCCAACTCATCCAGTCCGAGGTTACATCAGTCAAGGACACAGGGCCGAGCATTTGTAAGCACATGTAAGGGTTGGAATGCATGGAAAAATATATTATAACCGAGTTGATTAGGCATAAATTCTTCCTAATTTATCCCTTGATTTAGTTACTTTTAGCACCTCGAACAATGTAATTGAGTTGACTTTATCTCATAATCTTGCTACTAACTGATCCTAATGAGTACACCGAGTTTTTGGTATTTTGTAGTGGTTTCACAGGTATTTGATGTCAAGAAACGAAAGAAGGAAACCGGAAGAATAAAGAAAGAAAGAAGGAAAAGTCTCAAGGGAAAAATCATAATTTCCACTCGGAATTCGAATGAGGTACCTTAAGAGAAGTTGAAGACATCTCATTTACGAGTACATAGGAAGAAATGACACCTCAATCGGAGTCCCGAAACAAAAGTTATGAGTAGTCAAAGAGGAACTAAAAAGTCAAATAGCCCGACCGGTCCGCTTTGCCAAACTCCCGAAGCCCTCGGATCGCATGCAAACCAAAGAAGGCCAAAATAAAAAGAACCGGTCCGACCCCGGACCTGTCCGCCCCAAAAATAAAAGAACCGATCCGCCTTGGGGGCAGACCAGTCCGCCTCAATCCCGGACCGGTCTGGGCTTCGAGATTTGCAAATCCTATCTCTTCCTAAAAAGTCTCCTAGTGCAGATGAACTCCGAAATTGTTGTAGGGTATAAAAGACCCGATTTATTATTGTTATTAGTACGGAGAATTAGTAGGATTTTCCTCTCTTTTTCCAGAAACCCTAGTTTAGCTAACAACTGCAGTTTTAATTCAAAGATTGAAGATTGTTCAGTGATTTTTGTGAGTGTCAGTTTCATTTATTGTTTGATTAATTTTAGTGAGTAATTCTTAATTCTAATTCTTTTCTACATCGAATTACTATTTTAATTAGAGTAATCATGAACACCTGCACAATAATTATTATTTCCATCACTTTGATCATGATAGGCTAGATTTTCTAAGGCCGGGGTACATGAACCCAGCCTGATGTGTTAGTGCGTGTGTATAAAATAAATTCGCTGAATTTAGTGATTGATTAGGACCGTATTGCGTAGTTACACAACAGTTGTAGATCTTTATATCTCGTTTGCCTTTGGGTACTCGTGATGATTTAGAGTGCAATTCGAGTGCTACTATCGCAATACTGATTTACTCATCCTCAGATTAGGTATGACGCGGGCTTGAACCTCGTATACATAATGCTTGGGAGTACTAAATTCTGGGTCAAATCAATCAGATAAATTTAAGATTAATATTATGACTGCACTACACAAGGGTTGGGGGATTGTATTCCCGTCCTATTTTTCTCATCATTTAAACAAAAAGTTTCAGATTATTTTTCATTCATAATTTAGGTAGATTAGTGTAGTTGCATTTCTTCATAATTTCGTAATTTCATTTAGCTGTAACCAATCTCAAAAACCAAATCATTTTTCCTTTTCTTTTTAGAGTCAAGGTTAGGATTCCTCCGTCTTTCCCCGTCGTCACAACTCTGTTTTCCTTCTTCCCTGAGGATCGATACCCGACTTTCTGGGATTATTACTTGAGCGACAGGTTTACCCTTGAGCCTAGAGTGAACGCACACTTCTGAGACACATTTTCAGTCGCGTCAAGTTTTTGGCGCCGTTGCCAGGGAATTAGGTAGACTTTGTATTAGATAGAGTCAATCCAAAGCTTTAACAAAAAATTCCAAAACCCCAAAAAAAAAAAATATTTAAAAAGCACAAAAAGATTCACAATCATCATCTCTCCTTAGATTTAATGCAAAATTCTGAACCCACTCCCACACCCCATAATACTCCAAGCAACATTCACGAAAATCCAATTGTTGAGTATAATCCCGATAGTCCCCACACTCCAAATGCCCCACAGTTCTGGATCCCACCTCCCACACCGTCGCACTCAGTCTCCGATAACACTCCTTTTTCCTTCTTAGGACACACTCCGAGCACGCCTAGTGAGAGCATCGAGTCAATAAGTGAGGAAGAGATGTCACAACACGACAGTGCTCCCATCGGTGAGGAAGAACCCCCAAACTGTCCGATTAGAGAATTCGTATATCCCGAGCATACTGTCACTTCGGGAGTATAATGCATCCAAGAGGTAATCCGCCTCAAACTCTTCCCTTTCTCGCTCAAAGATAAAGCTAAAACCTGGCTATGGTCTTTACCTCCGAGCTCGATTCCATCATGGAATGAGTTACAATCAAGATTTCTCAAGAAATTCTTCCCACCGCATCGAACAATCTCCATAAAGGCTCAAATTCAAGCATTCGGATAAGCTGAAAATGATCCATTCCATCGATGTTATGGACGTTTCAATGAGTTAGTTGCTTCATTCCCCCATCGTGGATTTGATTCAGCGTAATTCATCTCTTTTATCTATAATGGGTTGAATCTTAACTCCAAATAACTTGTTGAAACAATGGGAAGTGGTCCGTTTATCGATTTAGATGACCACCGATGCTGAGCTTCACCTGAGGTATGTCGCCGAGACTACCCAATCCTGGGACACTTATGATCCCAATGCTCAAAATCGAAATAGACAAGTGACCACCACTCCGTCGGCGTCCAGCCTATTCCACGTAGATAAGAATTCTATGACGGACAGCCGAGTGGAGACTCTTGAGAAAGAATTTCGAGATCTATGCGAGATATATGGAAAATGACCAGCTGGACCCATTCCAAACCCCGTCGTGAAGGTGTGTGCTATTTGTGAGGTAGGACATTCAACTGAGGAATGTCCGACGATACCTGCCTACAAAGCAATGCTTCAGGAGAAAGTTAGTGGTATAGGAGGCTTTAAGGGTAATTTCGGTGCCCCGCACGGGAATTCCCACAACTCTTCATGTAAAAATCATCCCGATTTTAGCTATGGGCAATAATATGCCGCAATGAACCCTCCTTCGCATGCTGCCCCTCCTCCACCACAACATTTTCAACAAGCCTTGCACATGCAAGGACATGTGCAAGCACCACCACCTCAAGGAAATTATATCCCGCCACAACGGAGAACTCTCGAGGATACCATGAATAAATTCATCGCAAGCCAGACCGCAACCAATGCCAAATATGATCATCTGATTGGCGACATAAATGCGAACCTGTCAAAAATACAATCCTCATTGAGTGTTCAAGAGAAGGGAAAGTTTCCTGCCCAAGGCCAAAGACCTCCCCAAGGTCAAACTAGTGTTAGCTCCACCTCTACTGAACATCAGGAGCAATGTCAAGCTATGACCACTCTTCATAGTGGGAGAGTCATTGATTTATCACCTCCCCCACATGACACAACGAAAGACAAGGAGATTTCGCCTAGCACGAAAGAGGCCGAAGATGTCCCCTTGAATGAGAGTGACCACGAAGATGCTAGTGAGCCAGAGGTAGTTGTGAGACCGCCCTCCGTGGCACTGTTTCCTCAAAGGTTGATTCCCTCCCATTGAGGAAACCCACGTGAAGACGTGCTAGAAATACTAAAGCAGGTCAAGCTTAATTTACCTTTTCTTGATGCCATTAAACAAATTCCAGCTTATGGCAAAGTCATCAAAGATTTTTTGACGGTGAAAAGGAAGATGAAGGTAAAGAAGAACGTCTTTCTAGCCCAGAATGTGAGCTCCATTCTACTAAATGATCTCCTGCCTAAATTCAAAGATCCCGGTGCACCCACCATATCCTGCATCATTGGAGAAAATAAAATTGAAAAAGCCTTACTTGACTTGGGAGCAAGTGTTAATATCCTCCCTTACTCCAACTATAGGCAACTATATTTGGGCGACCTCAATCCCACAAAGGTCACTCTCCAATTAGCAGATCGAACATTGAAGATTACACGAGGCATAGTCGAGGACGTGATCGTCCAAGTTGACACCTTCTACTTTCCAGTAGATTTTGTCATTTGGGACACGGAGCCCTCCCTCCACTCGAGTAATCATGTTACCATCATCCTTGGGCGTCCTTTCCTAGATACGGCTAACGTAATCATCAATACTAGGAATGGGAGAATGCAACTCACATTTGGGAACATGACCTTGGAAACCAACATCTTTCACATAGCCCAGAATGCAGGGGAGGAAGATGATCTTCACTCGGTGAGCCTCATAGATGAGACAGTAGAGGAGTATTTTGAGGAGAATTACTGTGGCGATGCTTTAGAGTCCTATTTAGCGAAGAGACACGAGAGTGAAGGGATGTACACCGACTTAGAGAGGGAATTTGGGGAGTTGAGAGAGCTACTTGATGAGAGTGCGTCGGATGAGGACGTGAGAGAGGTTAATTGGGTTTCTAGATTCGAGGAATTACCGCCGAGGGATACACACATGGTTCCCTCCAGTGAAAAATTTCCAACCCTTGAATTAAAGAAACTCCCCTCCCATATTAAATATGCATACCTAGGAGAGGATGAGACATTTCCTGTTGTTATCTCCTCTAGCCTAGATGAAGGGCAGGAGGGTAAATTATTGAAAATTCTGAGGAAGCACCAAAATGCTTTTGGTTGGTGCATTGTTGATTTGAAAGGGATAAGTCCTTTGATTTGCACTCATAAGATCCATCTCGAAGAGGATGTCAAGCCCTCTAGATAAATGCAAAGATGACTGAATCCCAACATGAAAGAAGTTGTGAGAACCGAGATCATCAAATTATTGGATGCCGGTATTATCTACCCAATCTCGGATAGCAAATGGGTGAGCCCTATTCAAGTTGTCCCGAAGAAGTCGGGTATGACTGTGATTGAGAATGCTAAGGGAGAGCTCGTTCCCCAACGTACCACCACCGGGTGGCGCGTTTGCATTGACTACCGAAAACTCAATGCGGGAACTAGGAAAGACCATTTCCCCTTGCCATTTATTGATCAAATGCTTGAGAGAGTAGCGGGACACCCTTATTATTTCTTCCTTGATGGTTATTCCGGATATAACCAAATTGAGGTAGATGTACTTGACCAGGAGAAGATGACCTTCACTTGCCCTTTTAGTAAGTTTGCCTACAAACGTATGCCATTTGGCTTGTGTAATGCACCAGCGACCTTTCAAAGGTGCATGTTGAGATTATTTAGCGACATGGTCGAGAGAGGACTCGAAGTGTTCATGGACGATTTTAGCATTTTTGGCACCTCTTTTGATCATTATTTAGAAAAGCTAGAAAAAGTACTTACCCAATGTGTGGAAAAGAACTTAGTGCTGAATTGGGAAAAGTGCCATTTCATGGTCACCGAGGGAATAGTTCTTGGCCACATTGTATCATCCAAAGGAATAGAAGTTGATAGGGCAAAGATAGATATCATAGCTGATCTTACCCCACCAATATCGCTGAAGGACGTGCGCTCATTCTTGGGCCATGCGGGGTTTATTAAAGGTTCATTAAGGACTTTAGCGCCATAGCTAGGCCCTTAAGCAACTTACTCATGAAGGACACCCCATTTGAGTGGACGGAAGCATGCCAAAGCTCTTTTGACAAATTGAAAAATATGCTTGTGTCCGCTCCCATCATGCAAGTTTCGGATTGGTCCTTACCATTTGAACTTATATGTGATGCAAGCGATTACGCGATCGGGGCTATTTTGGGCCAACGAAAAGATAAGCAAGCTCATGTCATCTACTACGCTAGCCGGACCCTTACCGAACCTCAACTCAACTACTCTACCACGGAGAAGGAGTTGCTAGCGTTAGTCTTTGCACTTGATAAATTCCGGTCATATCTCATTGGTTATCCTATTACTGTTTTCACCGACCACGCGGCTTTGAAATACCTACTTGTAAAGAAAGATGCCAAGCCGCGCCTCATAAGGTGGATCCTACTCCTACAAGAGTTCAATCTCTCCATCAGAGATAAGAAAGGAGTAGAAAACGTCATTGCCGACCATTTATCTTGGCTTTCGTTCGACATACCTAGTGATCCCATACCCATAGACGAATACTTTCCGGATGAGCAACTTTTTGCTACCTCTTCGTATCCCTGGTTTGCGAGCATAGTGAACTATCTTGTCACGGGAGTCGTCCCTCCCGACTGGACACCGTAAGATAAGAAGCAGTTTCTTACTTGGTCACACATGTTCTTTTATGATGATCCATTCCTTTTTAAATACTACGCATGACGAGATCTCAAAAGTCATCCAGTTTTGTCATTCGGAAGCTTGTGGAGGCCACTTTTCAACGAAAAAGACGGTCGCTAAAATTCTGCAATGCGGCCTCTATTGGCCCACAATCTTCTGGGATGTCAACGATGCTTGAAAATCATGTAATAGGTGCCAACGAATGGGAGACATTACTCGATGAGATATGATGCCTCTTACCCCCATACTCATCATTGAGATATTCGACTGTTGGGGTATTGATTTCATGGGACCCTTCCCCCCGTCCTTTGGTTTCCTATACATCCTTATCGCGGTAGACTACGTTTCTAAATGGGTGGAAGCCATAGATACTAAGACTAATGATAACAAAGTGGTGATAAATTTCCTGCAGGAACACATACTTTCTCGCTTCGGTGCACCGAAAGCGATAATTAGTGATAATGGCACGCACTTTTGCAATAGGCCATTCGCGAAGCTCATGAGAAAGTATGGTGTCGTTCATAAGGTGGGAACGACTTATCACCCACAAATGAATGGGCAGGCCGAACTAGCGAATCGAGAAATCAAGAACATTCTCGAAAAGACCGTCAATCCTACCCGGAAAGATTGGTCACTTAGATTGAACGATTCGCTATGGGCCTATCGTACCGTATTTAAGAATAAAATCGGCATGTCCCCTTTCTGCTTTGTATATGGAAAACCTTGCCATCTTCCCGTTGAGCTCAAACACAAGGCATATTGGGCGATTAAGAAATTGAATTATGCCATGGACAAGGCCGGTGAAGCCCGCAAGCTTCAATTGAATGAGTAATAAGAACTACGCAATGATGCATATGAGAATGCCAAAATTTTAAAAGAGAGGATGAAAATATCTCATGATAGCATCATTCGACGAAAGGAGTTTCTCCCCAGGGAAAAAGTTCTCCTCTACAACTCTCGGCTTCACCTCTTTCCGGGCAAGTTGCGATCACGATGGTCTGGCCCGTTCGTTGTGAAGAATGTTTTCCCCCATGGAGCTATTGAATTGGACGATTTAAAAGGGGGAAATACATTCAAAGTGAATGGACAACGCCTAAAGCCATATGTAGAGGCATGTGCAGAAGAAGTTGACACTGTCTGGTTGTCGGTTCCCATTTACGGGGTTGAATGAACTGTTGAAGTGAGGTCGTCGCACCCCGACGCGTATGGGGTGAGAGTCGTATGTGTGAGAGTCATGTGTGTTTTGAGAGTCGTTAGGACTAGGTTTCGTTCAGGAGAAGCATTCATGTGTTTTGGGAATTTTAAGTCAAAGGGTGTTGACCAGTGAAATCGAGAGGGTTTTTAGTCCAATTGGATAGAGAGTATATCGGGAAAGTGAAATCTTTTGAAGAAGAGAGCTCGAAACGAAGTTAGGAGAATTCCAGCCCAAAAGTCCTAGGGTGGACCGGTTCCTTTTTAAGGCAGACCGGTCCGACCCCGGGCCGGTTCCTTTTAATTTTAAAGGAACCGGTCTGCCTATCGAGGATTTGAAAAGTTAAAAGGCCGGACCGGTCCACCCCTACCTCAGACCGGTCCGCCTTCTGCAGATCTGCCTTCTCCCCTTCCGAAGATTCATCCCCCTTTCCCCCCTAATCCCATTCATTCCCTCCAATCCATTTTTTCCTCTTCCCAACCCCAACCTTTCCCTCCCAAATCCATCCCCTTTTCCCTCCATAACCCCTTCCCTCCAAAACCAACCCCTCCCCTCCCCTTTCCACTATAAATACACCTCCAACCCTCCCCTTCTCCTCACACCTTCAACCCAACTACTCTCATCTTCCTCTCTAGTTGTTCAAGCAATAATTCCCTACTACTTCCATGGCTCCCCGTGTTGCCCCCACCAAATACAACTCCACCGTGATCCAACCCTCCGGTCATGACGAATTCCGCTCCTGCCAAGAGGAGCGATGGTGCACTCAATACTTCGATTTGGGACGCAAACTCCATATGGAGCGCGCTGTCTAATGGGAAGCCCTGCCCAACTCCGTCGCTGCCCTATTCATGGCTCGGGGCTGGTGTCGTTTCCTCAACCAACCTCACGAAGCGGTTTGGGAAATCGAAGTTCGCTCATTCTATGGAACCCTAGTCCGTACGGGCCAATTCGAGGCCGAAGCTTACGTGGATGGGACTCCTATTTCATTTTCCTTAGCCCGTCTCACGGCCAAGTTGGCCGAGTTTGACGTCCCGGACGTCCAAGAATTCACCTATCCCCAAAATGTCCCCCCCGTTTGACAAGGACATTATCATGGCCCGAATTGCACCGAATGTGCCTTGGGCGGGGCAAATCGTCGCCGTTGGATGCCTAAACGAGAAGGCACGGCTCATATTTCAGATTGTGTGTGCCAACTTATTGCAAAGGTCTAACGATTCCGCCATGCGGCCTCGAAAATCTACTTTGACATATCATCTCTTCGACCCCCAAACTTCCATCCATTTGGGCCGCACTTTATACGCGGACATCATTAACGCGTCCTTGGTTGAGAAGGGCATCACCCCACTTCCTTATGCCCGATTGATCACTTCCATCCTTAAGGATGCTGGTATAGCGGCGCCGAGCGACCATACGCGCCTCCCCAGTCTTTTCGGACAAGGGACACGCACCAAAAGCACCAAACAGCTAGCTATCCTCCGGGCTAGGCGGGGTGATGCTGTTGAAGAGGAGGCTGCCTCGAGCGAGAGCGAGGACGAAGCAGGGCCAGCCGGTGAGGATGTCGAGATGGGAGATCTCGGCGCGGACGATGAGGACGACCCAGATTTCGAGTAGGAGGGCACGGACCTCTCCGCTCGTATGTCGGCGCTTGAGACCAACTTCAACACTTTTCAGACCAACTACGAGCGCGACATGGGTGTAGTCCTCCGCTTCCAAGCGGACATCTATCGCCGCATCGGGAATCCAAATGAGCCACTACCTTACTACTACCATAACCCTTATGACCCCACCGCGCCCGGTTCCTCCCATACCCCACCCCGGTGAAGCTCTATATGGTGCTGGCAATTTTTTATTTTTCTTCCTAATTCACAGTTGTATGCTTTTTCCTGCACATGTAACACAGTCCTGTTGTAATAAAAACTCCATTTTCTCTATTTGTTTGTTTTATTTATCGCACTTATTATTTTGCCTTATTTAGATTTTAGTCCTTTTTGCTTGAGGACAATGAAAAAGTCTAAGTTAGGGGGTGTCACGAGTGCGTATCTCTAAAACTTCACAAAATTTTAAAAATGCCCAGAAATTTCCAAAAAAAAAAAATCATAAAATTCTGAAAAATCCAAAAATATTTTTGTTCAAAATAAATAAAAATTAGAATTCAAATTTTTCAAAAATATCATTAAAATTCAAATTGAAGTCTCAAGTTGTAAACATTCAACATACACAAAGCCGAAATTGACCAAAGATGGATATTGAGCGAAAATTGACGACTTAACGAATAAGTGTGGAGATTAACAAACCCGGTGAGATTTGAGCCTATCACGTTTTGCGAGTTTTTAAATCAATCCGAGTTAATTATCAACTCAAAGTTCTTTTCAGCGCCTAAAAAGTTGTCAAGGATCTCAACCCTTTCATTTTGATCGGTTTTGAAAAATATGTGCAATATTGCCTTGAAAAACGTGCCAAACTAATCTCTAAACGTAAATTCATCTCGAAATGCATATGGTAACGCAATTGTCATTTTGGACAATGAAGTAGGCCATCGTTTGTTACCCAAAAATATTAGCCATAAAAAGATGTGAAAAAAATTATCTCTTTGATAACCCAATTGAGCCGAATAAAATTTATCCTTTTCGTTTGGTAACCCGAAAAACCCAAATAGCCCGGAATTGTGAAAAATGAGAAAATTCAGAATTTAAGTCCAAAAAGTGCATGCAAAAGGGCAAGAAAAAAAAAGAGATATGCTCAACAAAAATAGCAAGAAAAGAAAACAAGTGAAAAACAAAACAAAAAAAAAAATAGAAAAAGAAAAAAAAAATGAGCAATAGCCCGGAAAAGCACAAATGGACATCATTAAGGACTTTTCCAATTCCAACCTCCCTACAATTGTCATTTTACCCAATATACCTTAAAACCCGAAAAAGTCCTAACCGAGTCTAAATTGCGAAATTGGCTATCGCGTGGAGAGCTAATACACAAAAAGATAATAAGGGAGATTAAGTGCACGGAAAAAGAGGCAATGTTCCCATTTTTAAAACCATAATCCGTTGATGAGATCCTTTCACTATGAAATTTCCATCTGTCTCCTTGTATGCGTGATTTTGCTTCCATTACATTTACTCTTTATATCGTGCATACCGAGAGAATAGCCTCAATCTGAGAGATTCGTTTGTGAGAGCATTCCGTGAGAAATTAAAATCAAAACGAATTTTTGAATAAGTAACGTAATGATCAATCGGTGGAAATTTGCGGTTATATTTCCGGCTTCGCACACACGCACTATGATTTGAGACTTGTAAATCTGACTTGATGATGACTATTTTCTGGGAAAGTTGAGTTATACAATTTTTGCGTATTATGATTTTTCCTTGAGTCAAATTTTGTGGGTATATTCTCTGCAAACCCTCACGAGACAACACTCGTCCTACTAGGGTAACCTAGGGGTTTAAAGGCTTGTTGCATACGCTAAATGCAATCGCTTGCTCGCGAAAAAGGTATTCTATCCCAATAAAATGTGATTTTCAAGAGTTAAGTTTTGCTAGGATTCTTTTACATTGCTCGGGACGCGCAAAGTTCTAAGTTAGGAGGGTTTGATTAGGCATAAATTCTTCCTAATTTATCCCTTGATTTAGTTACTTTTAGCAACTCGAACAACGTAATTGAGTTGACTTTATCTCATAATCTTGCTACTGGATGATCCTAATGAGTACACCGAGTTTCTGGTATTTTGTAGTGGTTTTATAGGTATTTGATGTCAAGAAATGAAGGAAGGAAACCGGAAGAATAAAGAAAGAAAGAAGGAAAAGTCTCAAGGGCAAAAGCGTAATTTCCACACGGAATCCGGATGAGGTACCTTAAGATAAGTTGAAGACATCTCATTTATGAGTATATAGGAAGAAACGACACCTCAATCAGAGTCCCAGAACAAAAGTTATGAGCAGTCAAAGAGGAACCAAAAAGTCAAATAGCCGGACCGGTCCGCCTTTACCTCGGACCGGTCCGCTTTGCCAAACTCCAGAAGCCCCCGGATCGCATGCAAATCGAATAAGGCCAAAATAAAAAGAACCGATCCAACCCCGGACTGGTCTGCCCCAAAAATAAAAGAACCGATCCGCCTTGGGGGCAGACCGGTCCGCCTCAATCCCGGACCAGTCCGGGCTTCGAGATTTGCAAATCCTATCTCTTCCTAAAAAGACTCCTAGTGCAGCTGAACTCAGAAATAGTTGTAGGGTATAAAAGACCCGATTTATTATTGTTATTGGTACGGAGAATTAGTAGGATTTTCCTCTCTTTTTCCAGAAACCCTAGTTTAGCTAACAACTGCAATTTTAATTCAAAGATTGAAGATTGTTCAATGATTTTTGTGAGTATCAGTTTCATTCATTATTTCATTTATTGTTTGATTAATTTTAGTGAGTAATTCTTAATTCTAATTCTTTTCTACATCTAATTACTATTTTAATTAGAGTAATCATGAACACCTGCACAATAATTATTATTTCCATCACTTTGATCATGATAGGCTAGATTTTCTAAGGCCAGGGTACATGAACCCAACCTGATGTGTTAGTACGTGTGTATAAAATTAATCCAATGAATTTAGTGATTGATTAGGACCGTATTGCGTAGTTACACAACAGTTGTAGATCTTTATATCTCGTTTGCCTCTGGGTACTCGTGATGATTTAGAGTGCAATTCGAGTGCTACTATCGCAATACTGATTTACTCATCCTCAGATTAGGTAGGCGCGGGCTTGAACCTCGTATACATAATGCTTGGGAGTACTAAGTTCCAGGTCAAATCAATCAGATAAATTTAAGATTAATATTATGACTGCACTACACTAGGGTTGGAGGATTATATTCCCGTCCCATTTTTCTCATCATTTAAACAAAAAGTTTCAGATTATTTTTCAATCATAATTTAGGTAGATTAGTGTAGTTGCATTTCTTTATAATTTTGTAATCGCATTTAGCTGTAACCAATCTCAAAAACCAAATCATTTTTCCTTTTCTTTTTAGAGTCAAGGTTAGGATTCCTCCGTCTTTCCCCATCGTCACAAATCTGTTGTCCTTCTTCCCTGAGGATCGATACCCGACTTACTGGGATTATTACTTGAGCGACATGCTAACACTTGAGCCTAGCGTGAACGCACTTTTGAGACACATTTTTAGTCACGTCACGAGTCATTCCCCCCACGTGAGGGAATATTGAGGTCATCATTATCTACCTAAGATCAGCCATGTGTCATCCTCACATTGGTTCGACCCTCATGCACATGCTCACTGCATGCTTGGGGGGTACGTTACACCCCTCAAACACAATAAATTGAGGTCATCCTCTTTCTTATAAAGGGATCTATAATTGCAACCCTAGCTGAAACTCTTATAGTCTACACAGTAGAGAGAGAAGGCTTGAGAGGTTGTATCTATGGCCGTTAGTGCCTTCATCTCTTGATATTACTCCCACACTCACAGTGGACGTAGGCCAGATTGGCTGAACCACTTACATACAAGTGTTCGTCCTCTTCTCCTCACCTCCTTCTACTATATATATATACTCTTATGCTGCCATTGTTTTCACTAGCTTGAGCTTATCAACACCTCATCTGGTGGTGCTATTTCCAGCATCGTCATTATGGCACCATTTGTGGGAACAAGAAGATTCATATTTTCCTCTTTTGCAGCTTAACCTCACCGGAGACTCTGGTGGTGAACGAGGCCTCACCCTACGTGTGAAGGTGTGTCACCGTTGAAAGAGGTCCTTTAAGGTACCAAGCTCTCTAATATTTTCATCGCAAGGAAACCCTTTCCATGAGGATAGGTACGATGACATTGATGCTGAAGATGCTCTAACAGACTACTGGGAGTAATTTGTTCCAACCAACAGATACTTTAGGTAGTGGTCCTACTATGTCTAGTACCTAATGCATGAATGAGAATGGTCATGGTAGCGATATCAAGTCTTTAGCGGGATGGTGGATCGTAGGGGAGTGCTTCTAACATTTATCACACTTGAGAACATAAATACCTACATTCTTTTGCATATGGGGCAACCAGTAACCCTCTTAATAGATCGGAAGGCCAACGATCTCCCTCCTGTATGACTCCCACAAATGCCTTGATGAAGTTTGCTAAGTACTTGATCAATGTCTTATGGGTGAACGCACTGGAGATAAGGGCCAGTGAATGACTTATTATAAAGTTTCCCTTCTGGGAGGGGTAAAAATGGGCAGCCTTGACCCTTAACTGATGGGTCAACCTTCTATCATCAGGCAGTATATTATTTCATAGATAAGCGATGATGGGATCCATCTAACTAGGAGACTTGTTTATGAGGAGGACTTACTTGGCTACGACTGTCTGATCAATACTTGGTTGTACAAGGAACTCTCTCTGGATGCTTCTTCTTAAGTTAGAGTCAATTGTCGAGCTCACGGCTACTAAAGAGTCAGTGTGAATGTTCTGCCCTGAGGGAACTTTTGAATATCCACTTTCTCAAATTTAGACATAGGTCCTCTAACGACAGTAAGGTAAGCCACCATTCTATCTTGTTTAGAATTTAAGTCCCCACTTACTTGCTTGGAGACTAGTTTGGAGTCTTCAAACATGTGAAGGAACTTTTCCCCTAGGAGTTGGGCCTTACGCAAACCAGTGATCAGTGCTTCATATTCAACTTTGTTGTTGGAGGCCTCAAATCCTAATCTGATTCTTTATTTGATGAAAGCATCTCTAAGAGTGATGAGGACGATCTTTACGCCTTCCCCTTGGAATTGGATGCTCTATCAATGCATAGGTTCCATTCCTTAGAACGTGATTCATTATTTATTGACTACTCCACTTATAATTGGCCAATTGGTTGGTCTCTTGTAAATTAAGTAATGAAGTCTGCTAAGACTTGTCCTTTAATCTCCGTTATTGGTTAAAAGTGGATATTGAATCTCCCAAGCTCTATCGACCACTTTAAAAGTCATTCGGAGAGGTCAATGTTTCGAAGAATAGCTTTTAGGGGGTAAGAAGTAATTACAGTTATTGAGTGGGCTTCAAAGCAATTGATTAGGCACATATTCTTCACATTTATCCCCTTAATTTCGGTATTTCATGATCCCGTGCAGTGTAAATAGCTTGGATTTGTCTCGTATTTATGCTACTAACCTCTTTTGGCAATTATTTCATGTTTTATGTATTTCTCATGTGCTTTATAGGTATTTCATGCAAGTTAGTGCGAAGGAGAACTCAAAACAGTGAAAGAAACCAAGAAATAGAGAGTTGAAGGGAATTTTTGTAATTTTCCAGCCTTACTACGGAGTTGGGGTCAACTAGAAAGTTGAAGAGCTCTAAATTACAAGAACATTGGAAAAAACGGCACCCCAATCCGAGCTACGGTGAAGACATTATGCCCATTTAAAGTTGGAGACAGAAAGTCAAAAGTTGAAATTAATTCTGGAAGCTAAAGAGACAACTCTTGAAATTTCTTATTTAATTCGTTTTTATTAGTTGTAAAACGTGGAGAGGCATGGGAAAAGTCATTTTTTATGTGTATAAAAGGTCAATCCCTATGTCATTCGAAGGGGAGTTGTTCTTAGACAAGTTTTAGAGTTAGTTTAGCCTTCTTTTTAGTTTTAAAGGGTTCTTGTAACCAATAACTCTAGTTTGGAAATTTTGCTACTATTCAAGATTAAAGTTCAATTCAAGATTCAAGTTTTATTTTCAGATTTCTTCATTCTCCAAGTAATTTTGAATTCTCTGTTTTTACTGCTTTCGTAGTTAGTGTTATTAATTATTCCTTTCTCGTTTTCCATTCCCAAGTCTTGTTCTCAAATTTTTAGATCTAATTATGAATTCCTGCACTTTAATTCGGGAGTTTTCTTTTGTTTTCATCATGTTTAGCTAATTTGTAAGGGTTGGGATGCATGAACCCATCCCGATGTAATTTATCTATATAGGAAATAGAATTTAAATTAAATAATTGGATGAATCGTTTAAGATAATTCTACAACCATGGTAGATCTTTTAATCTCTCTTACCCTAGGTACCTGGGATGTTTAAGAATACGATGCGAGTATAATTTTCCTACACCGCTTTATATTTACCTTTGATTTCATATGATGAGGGCTAGTACCCTCATATATGTAATGCTTTGGATCTATAAAGATTGGATTCATTCCAATTTATAATTTATAATTCTAGTATTCTATCTGATAAATTACTAGGGTTTGGGGGATTGTTTCCTAACCTATATTTTTTCCATCTTTATATTCACTCTCTTTAATTTGTGTTCTTAAGCACTTAGTTTATTCATAGCGTCAATTATTACTGTTAGTTTATAATAGTTTCAAAGATCACCAACAAACATCTTTTCATTTCTTCTTGGATCACTTGAGGGTTAAATTAGCTATTCTTACTTATTGTCCTTTTCTCCCTGTGGATACGATCCCGACTTACCGGGTTTATTACTTGAGCGACAGGCTTGCACTTGAGCCTAGATAGCACGCACACTAGAACACATTTGTGGTCGCGTCAAGTTTTTGGCGCCGTTGTCGGGGAATTAGGTAGACTTTAGGTTAGGTTGGTTAATCCCGAATTTGACCTTAAAAAAAAAGTTAAAAAAAAATGATTGGGCCGGGCAGTCTGTCTTACCCACTGGGCTGGTCGGCCAACAGATTGGGCTTTTATTTACATCCCCACACTACCGGATTATAAATAATCCATTAATTAGTTATTATTGGTAAAATCAAAACATATAAATTTATCAAGGGGTAACACAATATAGGATATATCTCAGAGGTGGATTCCTCCTGAATATAATCTCAGTCATATACAAAAAAATGATTTCCCATCTTGTGGATATTTATACCCAACAAATTAGATCAGACTAATAACAATAAATCAATAATTGTATGAAAATTCCATACTCATATTCCTTTGGATTAATAATCTATGAACCATTTGAAAATGATGTAAGTCCTTGGTTCTTTCGAGTTAGCAACCGTTCCACTAATTTTATGGTAAAGTGTAATGTTCAACTATAATAAAGGAAAAAAACCTAAGCACTTAGGAAGGTTTGGAGCCAAAACATACTCTTTGTTGACTCTGAAGTGGAAACATATATGGGTTCCATGGAAAAATAAAAAATATATGGTTATTTGATACTCCTAAAACTTATGGGTCCACCTCACAGGGCAAACACATATTTTTATGTAAATTTCTTGAAATGCTTATCTGACTGAAAGTCCGAGTCTATGTACCCTAAAGGTATAAGACTATTCACTATGTAAATAAGAACATAATCTCTAGTCCTTTTCGCGTACTTGAGAATATTCTTTACTATAATGTAGTGCTCCAGATCTGGGTTAGACCGGAATCTTATGATCATTTATATGAAAAATTATATGTTTGATCTTGTACATAACATAACATAAATAAGGCTACCTACCATCAAAGAATAAAGTATATTCTTCATCCTCTCTATATTATTAAGTTTCTTAGGATATTAATCCTTAAATAGAGAATTTATATACATGAAAAGAAGAAATCGTTTCTTAGAATCTTCATCCTAAATTTTGTGACCACACCATCGATATAAGTGTATTGAGATAAGGCCAACATCATATTGTTTTGATCATGCAAAAACTTGATCCCAGAGATCTAATTGGCTTCTCTTGAGTCCTTTTTATCGAATTGACTAGATAATTGCACTATTTTATGAGAGAGCACACCCACATTGTTCCTAATTAGGAGAATATAATCAACATAAAATACCAAAAATACCACCACGTTTTCATCATACTTCTTCTACGCACAAGTTTCATTAAGTCGTTAACCAAAACTAAAAGATTCGATTTCTTAATCAAATTAGATGCTACAAGACCTTGACGCTTATTTAAGTCCATAAATGGATCTCTTAAGATTTCACACCTTAATTTTTGAGCTACTTTTAATGAATCCCTCGGGTTTTACAATATATATTCACTAATAAAGACTACCATTCAAGAGCATAGTCTTGTTGTCCATCTGAAAAAACTCGTAATAAAGATGTCCCACAACGGATAAAAAATATGGATAGACTTCAGTATGGCTACAAATAAGAAGGTTTCCTTATAGTCAGCCCCCTATTCATGAGTAAACCCTTTCGCAACAAGACTTTCCATGAAGGCTTCCACCTTCCCATCTACCTCTCTTTTATTCTTGTAGTCTTATGTGTATCCTATGGGTTTTATCCCATTAGGGAAGTTTAATAGTTCCAAAAAATGATTTGAGTACATCAAATCCACCTTCATATTCATAACATTAAGAAAAATATCAGATTCCTTATCTTGGAGTACCTTTTTGTAGATCTTGGTATTAGATTTGTGTTCCCTCAGGATATCACAAAAATTTTCACCCAAATACACTAACCTATCGGGTCAACGTCTGACCTTGCTACTTGGCTGCACTCATGATCTAGTATTAGTGACATGATCATTGCTAATACTCCTACCACTATTAGTCAGTGTATTATATCAATATCATGTGGTATTTCATCCTCCACGAGTGGCAAAAAAAAAAAAACATGATCTTTCCCTCTTAGCTATTGTAAGATCAATTTACTCTTGTGTTTTTGGTCTATTAGATAGTCTTGCTTTAAATAGTGAGACTTTTTTCTAACAAATAACCTTTGGTCCTTCGGATTATAAAATTGACCACCCTTAGTTCCTTTCGGGTAACCTAAAAAGAGACACACGTCTATCCTTTATTTTTCACACCATATTGTTATTGGACAATGGCATGGTTCCATGTGGATTAAAAAAACTAATTATTATAATTATGAATATAATGGGCCAAGTTAAAAAAAATTGCTAGGTAAACTGTTGACACCAATCAAAGACTTGTATGCATGATAATCCATTTAAGTGACGATTTTAGGAGTGTGAGTGCACCTAGTGGGAATATTGAATTTGGTAACCACCCAGAAGTTACAAAACCAGTTTCATGGCAAGAAATTACAAATATAAGAAACTAAAGGATGAAGGAAAAGAGTACCCCGTCAACAAAAAAAATACATGGACTCATTTCATGTCTTTTCCCTTTTATTTCCTTTTCATTTGATTACAATTTTTGTCATCTTCAAGGTAGTTTGTAAGGTGTATTTACTATAATTATCTTTATAGTTTACAAAAAATTTCTTTCCATTTACGTTTAAACTATTCTTTACATTTAATTGTGCACATTTCTTTACTTTCCTTAGTGTAAACTTATTTATTTTATTGTGTTTATCTCACTTTACTATTTTACTTAGTGCGAACACTATTTTTATCTTTAATTCTTCACTTTAAACCATCTTCATTAGATTCTAGTTGAAATTTTTTTTCTAACAGCCATTGTAAAGTCTTCGTGAAGGAAAAATAAGTCTTCATAGTTCAATCATCGAACGATGCACAATTGCCTGATTGTCACAAGGATAAAGTACTCAGTTAGTTAGAAAAAACACAATCTCGCCTAGAATGCGCACAAACAGTCAAAACACACAAATAAACCACGTCAGGGAAACCAATTTTTTTTTAATCATGTCCGGTGAGACCCTAGTACCAAATCTACATTTTCTATGGCTAGAGAAAGATTAAAGGAAGATCGTACTGAAAATGTTGGTTAAATTGATCAACTAGCCAACATAATACCATAAAGTAAACAGTGGTTGAAACTCCCTAAGTGCTGGGGCTAATTTTTGTAAAACCTATATTTTAATATGATGACATCTCCAAGGGATGATAATCTAAATGTAACTCCAGTTGTAGGTGTATCCTCAAATGCCCAGTATTAATTAATTCACAAGTTAAACCCAATACTTGATCATCTTGGGAATATAAATAATAATATTAGCACAATGATCACACCAGTAACTATTAGGTTGCCTTTTCCTATTATTGCAGTATATGATGGCCAAGGATATCCCCCACAAGTTTGTGTAAATGCGACCACTCAACCCAGTACTTTTCCCACTCTATATTATAAACCCAACACTCATTAAACCAATGGTGAAACAAACCTAAGGATGGGAAGCTACATGAACCTAATGGTTTAGGTGTGAACAACCCAATAAAGGGTTTAATAACACCTATCACTTACTAATAAAGGGGTTATAATAACCCAAGAGGAAGCATACTTATATCATGGACTAATCTTTTCTACATATGATATATGAGATTTTATGTTACCTATGTTTGAATATGAACCCATGGGTAGGGAACTAAAAAGATATTTTTTAATGAACCTCTCTAAAGAAAAGAAAACCAAGTTCCTCACTCCCTTCAACCTATTCTTGTCTAAACTCAATAAAATGCTCCTCCACATATCTATCTTCCATTAGTACACCCAACCCCAATGTAAAACCAAATTGCTACCCATCCAAATAGAAAATTGCATGGGGGAGTTGGTAGGAACAAAATAGAGGATCTCATACATGAGATTTGTGGAGCAATGGCTCGGAGGGTGAAAAATCCAGTTCACAGGAAGCCAAAACCTAAGGGTATTAATAGGATCAAAATGTTAATTGGATTTAAGCTCCTAACTTTTTTTTTTCAGGAGATGGGAGTTAATTAATAGTGTAATATGGACTTTCCTTAACATGTTATAACATTAACTCTTTTCATGTGAAAAGTATAACCGAAGGAAAAAAATTTCTATTGTTATTTCCTATAGCTATATTTGTTTTTTCACAAATTAAATTTCCACTTAATCGAGTCTTATATCCCTTTAGGAAACTTCTCCTTATTTAGGAAATATGAGATTCAGAAATCATAACAATATGGACAGAAGGAAATGTCTATATGACATAATTAGAGATAATAAGCTCATAGTGTGAAAAAATATGCTACATAATACAATAAGTGCAAGAAGTTGAAAGAAATATGGGATATGAATCGCATGATAATCATATAAAGGCACAAATGACTAAAAATAATATAACAAGACAAATATATCAAAACCATCATCTATATCTTAGCATAAACACTCAAAATATACTAAACATCAAGGTACATACAATGAAAAAAGAGTATATGATATAAAAGATACTAGTAGATACCAATTTATAGGATCAATCCTAAGACTGAAAAATAAACATAATTCTACATGCAAAATGACAACTTGTAAAAAGACAAGTGCCGACGAAAATTGTCTAAGAGACATCCAAAGGTAAAGCATGGGTAATGTCATGAATATAAACCACTATAATGATATATTATTCTATCATCCTATAAAATATCATCAAATCAAAGATGATGAAATAACATTTGGATATATTTTGGCATTTTTTTCTCAAATGTAAAAACATAGATACCAACATATATGGAAATTTTGTATCAATGTCAAAGTCAAAGGTAAGACTACATACTCAGAAACATAAATGAACACTGTCAAATCTAAAGCCAATTAGGACTAAAATAAAGCAAGTATGTATGAAAAAACTACCATTCAATAAAAGTCATATCCCTATAGACACCACATTCTAGGACCCTCCTAAGCATCTCCTTAGGTCCCTAGCAGTTCCTCCTTCACCATAAATACTAGGTCATACTCCGAGTACTGATTTAGAGGCCATCAAGCTCTTCGAGGCCCCGTTTGACTCCAATCAACTTTTTAATTTGAGCAAAATCTCAATCAATCTTTGAAGGTCTCTGAATCCTCTTTCCAACGATCTGCCATGTGCTTGAATCATCCTTATAGTTCGGACGAACGATCCATTTTACTATTTAAAACTGATCTGGAGGTCACCAGGCACTCTCGAGCCCAGTTTTAACCCCAATCAACTTCCTCGCTTGAGCTAAATCTCAATGAATCTTTAGAGGTCCCAAAATCCCCTTTCTAACGGTTCACCCCATGCGCAAATTAGTCTTACAGTTCGAACGAAAGGACCATTTCCCCTGAAAACTGATATGGAGGTCAAAAGTCTTTATCAGACTTTGTTTCATGCCCTTTAACTCTTCACATTGAACAAAACTGAATGAATCTTTGAAAGTCTCTAAATCCACTTTTCCAACGGTTCACCTCGTGCGAGAATCTACCTTATGGTATGGACGAATGACACATTTTACTCCAAAGGGTCACCGGGAGCTTCTAGGCCCCATTTGAATAAGGCAAACACTCCAAACACTCCAAACTGAATGAATCTTCGAAGGGCTCTGAATACACTTTCCAATGGTCCATCCCGTGGGTGAATTAGCCTTATAGTTCAGACGAATGATCCGTTTTCCTCCAGGAATCTATTGTCTAAAAGATCGTCGGGCGCTTCTGAGCAACGTTTGACAATAGTCAACTCCTAAACCCAAGAGAGACCTTATGGATTCTTAAAGGGAACTGAATACCCTTTCTAACAGTACCTCCCATGCGTGATTTGGACTAACGAAATGTGTTTTATGACTTTTTTTCCGAAAAATTTGCATAAGGCTGTCGAATGGAAAACCCATTCCCCTGCATATCCGCAATATGTTTGGGGTGCCTGCCGATAGGTAGGTCAAGGACAATGCCGATCAGCACCCCATTGACCCTTTATAAAGGGAGCATGATCTCACTTCGAAAGAGACCATAGAAACATCCTTCTCAGTTATCTCAACAACATTGTTTCGAAGTTATCATGGTATCCATATTGAAAACTCTCCCCCAAATTCCATTTCCATCCTTTTCTTACCCAATTTAGAAAATTCCATTCCCTCTCATCTTATCACCTCCATCCACTTGCAAGAGCATCCCTTGAATAATCAAAATCAAAATCAAAGCTTCCGAAGATGGTCCAAACCTTTCTCTCTATCTTTAAATTTCGTTATTTTCGCACTAGTCATTCAATTCTTACTTTAGCGTTTCATCTTTGTTAGTTCACACATATTAATATCCCACTTTTTTAATAGTAGTATTGCACATACTATATTTTCAATAAGAAAAACCCCAAAATAAGGAAAAGAGTGTTTTCGTGTAAATTCTAAATGGGGATTTCTCACTACATTTTCTCACACTAAAACATCCTTTTCCCCCCCACACACAAAGACGCACACATAATAAATTCCCCAGCTGGATTCATGGGATAAACTCTACCCCTTTGTTATATGCGAACTACGTGGACTTTGAAGCCTTTTTACTCTACATGGGAATCTTGGGCAAAAACTCGAGATTCAAGTCCCCTTTTCCAATTTTTATTCATATATAATTTCAACATATTATATTTGTCATTCATGCTCGTGTTTTGTCCGATTTATACCTCCGTCTTTCTATAAATGATCAGTGATCCAACAAACGCACACATTATATTTTTTATTATTATTTTGGAAACTCTTTTGCCGATGACCTCACTTCGCCTTTCCCCATTATGAGAGTCGAAAAATTCCATTCTCCATTTATATATACACACACACACACAGTTAATGGAGTTATTAAGGAGAAGAATAACACATGCCCATGAGAGGCCGAAAAGGTTAGATGGCTACCTAACATCTTCTCATTCTGTAACTTAGCCCCCGAATCATTGAGCTAATTGGTTTCACTAGCATTAGTATGTCTTTGATGTCATTCATTGGAGGCGACAACATTTCTTTTGCTTGTTTTGTGCAAAATTGGCTAACGACTCAATTTTTAATACATCACCCCCACATTTTAACGACAACCAAAGCGCCCCGAGGAAGGG
This sequence comes from Sambucus nigra, assembly GCA_949130495.1. NCBI lineage: Eukaryota > Viridiplantae > Streptophyta > Magnoliopsida > Dipsacales > Adoxaceae > Sambucus > Sambucus nigra. Next base: position 354,689,494 of record OX422215.1, read on the forward strand.
TGCAAACCCCACCACCAAGAGCGCACGCAAAGACCCTGGGAGACGGCATGGCCCCAGCGGTGAATCCACTGGTAACTTTTGTCATAAAATGACTAGACTCCATTTATGTGTTATCATTTTCCGCATGTGTGCGTATGCACAGACCTGTATGTTCCTTTTTCCTCTGTAACTTCTTGTAGATATTTACCTCATGCTTATATCACTTCTCACTCACTTTTCACCTTCACACACTTATAAATACCTACAATATACACCTCACACTACTTACACTTGTACGTAGGATCACTTATATCCACATTTATCACTCCACTTAGAATAACCATGTTTAAGTCTCACTAGCCCACACCTCCACCTATCACACTTGTATATATCCATATTCACATATTTGATGCCACTTGTAGTTAATGGATTCTTAGGATCACTACCACACACCCACTTGTAGATATTCACACATAACACACTAACATGTATCCGTGCTTAATGTAGTCTTCGTGCTCTATGCTAGATTTTACTTTTCATGATACTTGTACATTGTTCCCTAATAGTATAGTTATCCTTTTATTCATCATTCCAAATAAAAGATTATATCCATAATATATTTATCAAAGAATTATGCATTCTGCACACTACATCACCAAGAGCATGGCTATTGACAAAAAAATGTCGCTTTGTTACGGGCTCTGGTTCGGCAGGTGGCAGCTAGCCTAAGCAATATAACTCTCACCTTCCATTTGCCAAGTACCTTCAACGTAAATCGAACGGTTCCGCTTCATCGTACCTCTTGACCAAAATCACAACATGAGGTATATAGCAGGGAACTCGTTCGCATACATCGAGTATATCGAATTTGCTCTCATATGTACTATCCTCATGAGGTATATAGTGAAGAAATTCACATACACTCAGGTATATGAAATGGCTTTTCCACATGTACCGATTCCCCTTAAAAGCAAAAATTGTATCATGGAAGTCATGACCAGGGGGGTCGAGACCCTTCCAGTAACCCAATAATTGCATAAACCTCATACAGGCGTTAAACCTAGGGCAATCATATTTAGTTTGACGATTTCCACACGAAACTCTGTCGAAATGTCAGGTCGGCATGTGCCCAAATTTTCATTATTTTTTCAAAAGAGGACCCTGCCTATAAGCGTGGAAACAAGTCAAATCACATCTTACCTATTTTTCAAACCAAAGTTTCCCAGGTTCGGGTCCTATCCATCATTTTTTGCATTTAGTTAAACCTAATACGAGTGAAAAAATAATAATAATTATAATGATCATGGTGATACTCTTCTCTCATTTTTCCTCTTTTCCTTCAAAAAAGTAAAATACCAAAAATTATTTTTCCTCATTTTCATAAAAAGTACGATAAACATTTTTCTTCACTTTCATCAAAAATACCAATAACATTTTTCCTCCCTTTCATTAAAAATACCAAAAACATTTTCCCTCCCTTTTACGAAAAATACCAAAAATATTTTCCCTCATTTTTACCAAAAGTTTCAAAAACTTTTTTCCTTTTTTTTCAAAAATACCAAAAAAAATCCTTTCTTACCCTTTTACAAAAATAAATTGAAATCATTTTCCTTCTCAGGCCGATCGCATACCCGATTCTTAGCCTGGCTTCGTATTGGCTTCGATCTTCGGTCAAACTTCCCCGAAGATCCACCAGTTCCTCTGCTACTTAATCAGAGTTCGAAGTCTACCTTCACTAGTCCTTCATGGAAAATGTCGACCAAGCACTAGACATGCAGTCAAATTCGATGAAAGTCTTAGTCCAACTCAGTTCCAAGATTGACAACCTTCAAAGCGAAGTTCACGAGATGCAGTGGAACTAGTTCCAAGTTCCCGAAGAACCCCTCGTACCATGGGTCCGCCTCCTCCCAAGCCTGTTTGGGTCCTAGATGAATATCAACATGCTCTGCGTTCCCTGCCTGCCGATGGGTCACTTCTAGCTTAGCTCCTTATGCCAAACCTTGCCCAGCCAGGGGCTAACTTGCCAGTACCTGCTGATCGAAAGGAGGAAGAACTAAGCAAAGGTAAGGAAGACCTCAAGATGTTGTCAAAGAAGTTTAACCAGGTTAAGATAGATGGTTACTACATGGACTACACCCACATGTCTCCCTACCCTAAAGTAAGATTGTCGAAGAAATTCAAGATGCTAACCATCGAGAAATTTAGAGGAAGCGACCCCCTAATTATTCACCTTTGTAGTTATCACCGAGCCATGACCCTTCTCGGCGCCTCTGAAGAGATTATGGCTGGGATGTTTCAACAGACTTTAAATGATAGAGCCCTCCGATGGTTCTTATCCCTTGAGGAATCCATAATCCATAGTTGGGAGGATGTAGCCCGCAAATTCATGTCGCAATACTAGTACAATGAAGGACTAGAGGTTACACGCAATGATTTAGAGCTTCTCAAGAAGAACCCTGGAGGAACTTTAAGCAAATTCATAGCAAGGTTGAGGGAGAAAGCTGATGCCCTGACCAATTGACTATCCGAAAAAGAACAAATCAGCATAGTAAGAAGAATTTCCTTCCCTATATCCGAGCAATTATGGGAGGTTAATATTATCCACACTTTTGAGCTCTCCGGGAAGTAGGTGTAGAAACTGAAGAAAGTGTTACCAAGGTAGAAGCCGAGCCAAATAAGGTGAGCGAATAGTTCATTCTAAAAAAGTGTGAGAAGCCTTCTAATACTACAGTCTCAGCCATAAACAATATCTCCCAGCCTGCTACCTCTTGTGAACCAGAAAGCCGCCCTAATTCTGCCAGATAGGAATACACTGAGATCCATGCTCCCTTATCTAAAGTCTACTAAGCCTTTCTATGATGAAACCTCATTAAACCCTTGGACCCCTGTCCATTACCAAACCCATTTCCCAAGAACATAAAGGCCGATTACCATTGTGACTTCCACCAGTCCATCGGTCATACTACCGATCAGTGCTTTCATCTCCGGAATGTAGTCCAAGGTTTAATTGATCGAGGTATCATCACCCCACCAGCCAATCCTTAACCTAAAACAACTCATAATCCACTTCAAACCCATAAAAATGCCATAATTCTAGAAAATGGCCTAAAATTCAATACATCTACCAAAATTTTGCCGAGTAAAGCATCCATCATTCCCGTAATCTCACCAAAATCCTTCAAAGTTTACCCATACTTTCTCTTACACCCTACCTAATTCACCAACCAACCTTTGTCACTCCTTACGAGGACTCTATTTCCATGCCTACCGAATCCAAAGGAAGATATATGGAGTTGCCAACTATTCTGAACCATCTCTTGGAGTTTGGGCTAAAATTACCCACCAAGATGACTGTCAACTATCAGAAATTCAGTGGCTTATTCATAAAAGCCTGAAAATGGGCTTGATAATTAGATGACTAGATGGTACCCATTGATGAAGTCAGCTTAGATAACATAGTACAGATAATGACGGACATGTTTCGATAGACCAAGGAGATCTATAATATGTCCAAAGTACTCACTGCTTTAAAGCTGCAAGGGCGATTGGTCCCTTCACTCCTACACCTCCCCCATCGAGTACGAATATACTGAGACCATAGTCCTGAAAAAGTCATTTCCCCCACGTGGCCTATATTATCTTCCTTCACCAGAAAAACTCAAAATGCTCCGCCAACTACGACTGGAAAGGAGTTTAAAATATGACAAGACTATTTTGAGGGATTATATAAATGGAATATTCATCAAGGAGGGTGAAGGCTTCCGCTTATGTGCCTTTCTTGAACCATGTTATGACCATGTGGATAAAATGATAAATCCGATGATGGAAATCATCTTTATAGACAACTACTCTTAGGCTGAAGACTACCAGCATAAAGTGCAACCTCTCACTTTGAAAGTCATAACCGTTACATGGGTCTCTAAGGAATGTGATTCCCAAGACTCGTTCAACCTACAGACACTAAGGCCGACTCTATGTATGATCCATTCAGACGTTACAACTTCTGACTCGTCATTTTGATCAAGGCTGCTGATAAGCCACTTCTCATATGGAATGCTATACTAATCCTTCTTGATAATATGAAACCCAATCATTTTATTTACTAAATCTCTTAATCAATTATTGTTCCTCCTTTTCTTGATAACAATGTAATCGAGACCTCTTTTGATGAGGTTCTCAACGCTATTTTTCCCAAAAGTGAGATAAATAAGAATTTTGAGTATCTTGTTGTGCCTTACATTAATTGTCTTGATTCTAATCAAACTCTTGATGATGATGTTTTTAAAAATGAACAATTCTTAACTAATCTGAATAAGGTTAATAATAAGCAACGTAAACACATTTAAATTAATGAGGATGAAACTTTTATTATGAATATTAGTTCTAACGACCAACAACGATATACTAGGATATGCTTGACCCTTAACGAGCATGAGTGCATGCAATTTTTAAGAGTTGTTAAAGGAATTTGAGGACGTATTTTCATGTTCATATGAAAACATGCCCGAAATTTATCTTAAAATAGCTGAGCAAAAGATCCCAACTCTCCCGAGTGCAAACTGGTCAAACAGAAGCTGTAAAAGCTTTGCACTAAATGGTCACTCAGAGTAAAGGAAGAGGTAATCAAATTGTTTAATGTAGGCTTCATTTGTGTGACTGAATATCCCACATGGCTATCCAACATTGTACCCATACCAAAATTCGAAGGAAAAGTCTACATGTGCATCGACTATCAGGATTTCAACAAAGCATCTTCGAAGGATGATTACCCACTTCCCAACATCGATATGGTTATGGACAAAATGACCAGTCACACCCTCAAGTCATCCATCAACATATTTATCTAATACAATCAGATTAAGATGCACCCTGACCATCAGGAGAGACTTTATTACCCCTTGGGGAACCTTTTGTTACACGATTATGCCATTCGAGCTTAAGAACGTTGGGGCTACCTACCAAAGGGCTACCATAGTCATATTTCATGACTTGATACACAAGGAGGTTGAAGTCTATAGAGATGACATGATTATTAAGTCTAAGACTAGGAAAGGTCATGTTCCCACCGTTCGAAAGTTCTTCGAATGATTATAGTGATACCAAATGCGGATGAACCCACATAAATGTGTTTTCGGGATCACAAAAGGAAAGCTTTTAGTATTCATGGTTAGCGAGAAGGGAATCAAAGAAGGCCTTGCCAAGATGAAAGCTATACTCGAAATGCCACCACCCCGAATGGAGAAGGAAGTTCGGGGATTCTTTGAAAAAATTTAGCACATCAGTCGGTTCATGAGCTAGCTGACTTCTATTTGTGAGCCCATCTTCAAACTCTTCCAGAAGGATTCTACCAAGGTCTGGAATAAGGCCTGCCAGCAAGCCTTCGACAGAATCAAATAATACCTTACCCAACCTCCAGTACTTATGCCTCCGCAGCTAGGTCTCTCTCTACTCTTGTACTTGACCATATTAGATACTACAACAGAGGCTTTGCTAGACCAATATATCAAAGAATTTGGTAAGGAAATGTCGATATACTATGCCAATAGAAAGTCGGCCGAGTACGAAGTCAACTACACTGCCTTGAAAAAAGCACGCGTCGCCCGAGTCTGGGTCACTGAAAAGTTACGACACTACATGCTCGCTTTTCCCATCAGACTTGTGTCCCGAATGGATCATATCAAATACCTGCTAGAGAAATCCAACCTGTCTAGCCGAATGTCCTAATGGTTGATGTAACAAGGTAATTTTGATATCATATATGTCACACAGAAAGCCATGAAAGGTAGATCCATGTACGATTACCTTATTGACTAACCCATGGAAGAAGTGGATGTTTGGGTCTCTAAATTACCTTAGGAAGATATTCTCTGCACCTCTCAGAAGGATCTCTGATGGAAATTATTCTCTGACGGAGCGGCCAATAAAAAAGGATACGACATTTGGATACTCCTGATCACCCTTGATAACTCTCACACTCCCATTGGATTCAAACTAGATTTTTCTGCACTAATAATATGATCAAACATGAGGCATGCACTATAGGCCTCAAAGTCTCCCTCAAGAAAGGTATCAAATACCAAGATATCTATGGGGATTGTGACATCATCATCGACCAAGTTCTTAGAAGATGGAAAGTCAAAGACGGAAAAATCTTACCTTTCCACACCCACTTAGAAGAGTTAGCCTACCAGTTCTGGGATATCACCTTCCACTACTTGCCACGTGCAAAGAACAACTTAGTTGATCCCCTTGTTACCCTGGCCTCTATGGTTGGCATGCTTTAAGCAATAATAATGGCCCCCTTTCTAGTAAAAAAAACTATGCCAAACCACTGCTACCACATGGACCTTGTCACATAAACAGATTTTGCTAGCATTGAATTTTAGAACTACGACATTTGTCACCTCCTCAAGCACAGTAGATACCCTCAAGATGCCAACAAGAAAGACTATGCGACCTTTCACAAACCGGTTGCCTAGTACATTATGTGCGATAAGTCATTATTCAAGAGAAATTTTGATAGAACTCATTGGCATTGCATTGCAAGCGCTGACATTGAAGAAATGGATCCACAGTGGGGAATGCAGACCCCACATGTACGGTCATATACTTTCCAAAAACATTGTATGTCAAGGGTACTATTGAACAGCTATAGCTCAGGATTGCACTACCTATGTCCAAAAATGCCTCGAATGCCATCAATTTGCTCACCTCCTCCAAAATTGTAGAACATGACTTATCCCTGGGTGTTCTCCACACGGGGCATGGACATCATAGGGAAAGTCACACCCAAATATTTAAATGGGCCTGAGTTCATCCTAGTTTCCATTGATTACTTCTCCAAATGGGTCGAAGCCGAGTCATACACAGTACTGAATGCCAAGAAAGTGTCCAAATTTATTTGAAAGAACATCATTTATTGATATGGGATTCCCCACGAGCTAGTATCATATAATGGGTTACATTTCAAAGCCAAGGTCACAAAACTAGTCGATGAGTATGGAATTCACAGGCATAAATCTTCCCCCTACCGACTCCAAACTAATGGTGCAGTCGAAGCCACCAATAAGAACCTCAAAGCCATAATCAACAAAATGATATAGAGTTTTCGAGATTAGGTCAATCGGATCCCTTATGCCATCTAGGGCTATCACACTTTGGTCAGAATATCTACTAAGTCTACCCCTTACTCTCTAGTATATGGCATGGAAGCAGTCCTTCCCGTTAAGCTAGAAATACATTCCTTGCACGTTATGCTCTAGAGAAGAGGCGGTGAGAAAGACTGATATTAGAGATTCTTTGAAGAACTGTCACTTTGGATGAAAAGAGACTGAAGGCTCTATACCATATATAAGGGTAACATCATCAGATAGTGCGATCATTCAACCGAAAAGTCAAGGACTGTGGTGTCCAGGAAGGAGACTTGGTCCTCGAAGAGATCATAGAACCAGTTTGGGACCCTAGAGGGAAATTCAATGCAAACTAGAGTGGCCCCTACCCGTAACGAAGATTATCTTAGGAGGCATTGCTATACTACTGACATCGACAAAGAAGAAATGACACATCAAGTCAACCTGGGCCGTCTCAAGAACTTCTACCCTTAGTCTGAAATCTCGGCGCACTATGACTCCTCTCATCTCCCTTCAATTCTGAAAAAAAGAAAAAAATAACTTAATTTCTCTCTAACAAAAACTACGTGGGGCCTGATGCTCTAAGAAACCTTATTGTTTTAAAATGGAACTAAAAAAATTTCAAAACAACCAGAGGTACTCTAACCTTCGAGAACGACAGTTCATTTTATTATGTACATGAACAAAAGTATTATGTATATCTCAACGATTGATATAGATAACTCAAATGTAAAACTCATCAAGAGGCACAACATTATGATCAAAATCTTTTTATATTTCAAATAAGGAAGTTCGATACCATTACATGAAGTATCAACGAAGGGAGTCAAAATAACCACCCCTCTTCGCTGACCAAACTATTTCTAAACAAACCTAAACCAAACTTCATAAAATTATTCCCAAAAACCCAAAATACAAAAACATCCCAAAAACATCCTAAGAATCACTAAAAGATTCACATAAAATAATCCCAACTTCATAAAAATCTTATCCGTAGCTGTGGAAAGACACCCCCCAACATCATCTTGTGACAACCCTTCTTTTTATATCTAATTCGGTCAGCTACGCCCAATTAAATTAAAGCGGAGCATCAATATGTTGGCATTAGAAACATAATTTAAATAAATGCAGTAAAGTAAATATGTACACTCCCATACGTGTGACCAAATCACATCATAGCATGTATAGGATCCACAAGTAATATCAGTACTGAATATTAAATGCCCAAACATACGGGCCCAAAGATAAATTAGGTAAAGAGTGTAATGTAAACCTCTCAACACTATCAAATCCCTAACAATGGGAAATCTATGATACCACACTCTAAGGAAGAGTGAGAAAATAGGATAAGGACCAGCGTCCACCACTACAAGATCCTAAGAATAGGTGCGAGGTCATCCAGCTCCACGATCTACTGTCCAACGGGGCGAGGAACTGTATAATACATACATAGGAGAGGAGCAAGAAGGAAGATAGAGGAACGTCAAAGCAAGAAAACAAGCTATAAGATTATAAGATGTACTTATAATGAAAGCACACTAGTCATTACTCGTCTCCAGTAATTAAATTGTTCAATTACCCAACCAATGTTCCTATGTCGGGACTACCGAACCCAAACTAGAGTAACATGTAGTCTCATATCATATCTTGATTAATCATTATTAATCTCATTTCAGTATTTCATGTATCAAAATATTTCCTTCAAGTATAATATCAAATGCATTGATTCGGGATATTATTTTAAGACACAAGCATAATATCTCACACAAGTCATATCGGGTAACTATCGTTACCTGGGGAAACAAGTCGTAACACTAGGCCTACACACGAATATTTCCCAATATTATGTGGCAAGGGCAATCATACTAAGTCCTAAATCACATGGCGTTTCAAGGTCTTTCTATCTGACCCGCATTACAACCATGTGTCCGGTTCCGGTGGTTTATCTCCGACACGGCACTCGAGTGGAACCTAACCGAATCAATCACAAAAAATCGCATTCAACATGTGCCTACGTCGACCAGAGGACTAGTCTAGTGTATACTCGACAATATACATGTAAAACAATTTCACACTTATGTATATATACAATCGTGTCAAGTCTCTTACTCGAGTTATACAATAGTCATTATTTATAATATAACATAATTTACATCATTAATTTACTAATTCAACACCAAATCATTTTGAGGTTATATATCCCTAATAACCTTAAGTATGTGATCAAGTTAGGATATTAGTCACAACACCACAATTATCTTACTAACAACATGAAAAATATTATCACTCTTATTTCAACAAAATGCTGCCCAGAATTTAAAATGCAGATTCGAGGCTCTTCCAATCCGGTTTTGGAAAAACTTAAAACTACAAAGTTGTTCGGAACGTGATTTTCTACAAGGACACACGAACACGCTACCATAGCCGGCCTAAAACAGACCTGAAACTAACATATAATATTCGCCCCATATCTGAGCATCAATGAGAGGATAGTACTACCCACACTTTATATCGTTTTGAGATGTTGGTGTGGAGATCAACGAAAGGTCTACTAACTATAAGGTGGACTCAAAATCGAAAGGGTTGATCACACAATTTGCACCAAAGAAGTATGACAAACCAGATAACACCTTAGTATCTACAATCAATAACATATCCTAACTTTCCACTTCCCGGGCACCTTAAAGTTGCCATAATCCTATCAGAAAAGAATGCAGTTGTATTCTAATTTAGTTCGTTAAAACCACACTTACCACACTTACCAAATTGGTTTTTTATGTCCAATGTTCATAATCAAGAAAAGATTTTCTATAAAATGCTAATAACATGATGAGGGCAGTAACCACGCACATAAGATCATTCTCGATCGTGTAAAGTAAAAAAAGTGAACACCATTGAGAGAAAGGTCCATGATCAAGTTCAATTAAAATAACAAATAATGACAATCTTCGACTCAAGTAAAATCCCCAAACATCCTTTTTTAGGAACATTTGCAACTACCACTTTCCCCCCTCAAATTAGCAATTGGTTAAAACCTATGAAAATTTATAGCCTATTTCTCAGCTTATTTTGTGTCGAAATATTTTAATTTGTGGACATCTAGGAGTTTTTATTTTTAGTCTTATAACATATCCTTGGCATTTTTTTTTGCCTATATTCTTGAGTTACGTACATGTCTCCATTTATGTTTGAAACATCTTGCATTGCATCTCTTCATCGACTTATGATGCACTTTATGATATCCCACACATATTTGCCCCCACATTTTATTCCCTTTTATCTCATAAAAATGTTACAATGTTCAAACATGTATAAAATAAGTCGTTTGTAATCATTAACTTTGAAAAACCCTAGAAAAATTCATTTTGTTAATTTTGTGTTGTCATACATGTGAACGCGAAAAAATGGCACCGTACGAATGGATCAATGAGCAACAAATTGTTCTAGCTGTGCAAATGGATTTTACCAATATTCTCATTCTCAGTCATTTTCATGACCGTGCACAGGGCAAAAAAGTCTTCGTACCACAGACTTCGCTGTAGCGGGAAACTTGATTTTTTTTTTCATTATAAAAGGGCATTTTGGTTCCTTTTTGGAACTAGAACATAAAAGTGATGTTAATTCAAATCCCATCTAGTGTTTCTAGAGAGTAAATCTCTTAGACATGAAAATTTCACTCAAGGATTTATAGAAACAGTTTGTGAAAGATTTTCTAATGATTCATCCAAATAAATTAGAAAAACTTTCCTTCATCATTTTTCGTTGAAGATATTCAGTTGAGAGGTCAACATGTGAGAGATCCAAGTAGTTAGAGTGGAATTAATTAAATTGGATGTGTGGAAGGTTATTATAAGTGGATTATTCTCTCTTTACAAACTTTGGTGGAGTCTAGTTGAGAGTCACTAGATCAGGTGGATTTTAGAGGATTGGAGAATTATAGGATCTTATGAATGGGAACTCAATCTAGGTAAATGTTCGATACCTTTTAAAAGGCTTCATGTTTCTATTTGATTCATTGTATTATCTAGAATCTTCTTCCCCTAGGTGGGGGTTTACCTCGTATATCTTGGTGTTGGGATGATTCTCGCATTTATTTTTATTCACATCATACAATCTAACATAATCTCAGATCCATAATTGATTGATGCTGTGCGATATTTATATCTCACATAATTACAATTGAATTAAACTAATTTGAATAAATATCTCATAAATCACAAATTAACTTGAATTTGGATAAAATTGAATCTAGTTATAGATTTCTTATATCGTTTATTTACAATTGAGCTAAAAGGCTTTTGAATTGGAATTTAATTAATCTCATTTTACTTTCCTTGAACTTCAAATTGTATTTAATAATTTCTAGGTTAAGTGTTTGATAAAATGCCTAAGTGAGTATGAGTTTGTTTTTCATTTTGCAAATGAATTGTTGTTGTTTCCTTTTAAACCAATCAAATTTTAAATTGAAAAATGAATCCTGGGTATGTCCTATCCCCCCCCCCCCCCCCAACTAGGATATTACCACACCAAATTTCTGCCTTTTCAATTGGCATCATATCACAGTTGCTCTTTTTTTGCTTAACATACCGAGTTAGATCCATGTGCGTAGTTTATAATTTTTTGCAATTATGTGGCTTAGTTGCATTTTGCTTGTTCTAGTTTTTCTTATGTGATTAGTTTGTTATTGTTTTGTATATGGGTTCTATAGTGTTATACTTCATTTGTTTTGATTACACTAGTTCATCTGACGATGGACCATGTCTGAGGATAGATTGATAAAGACTCTTGAATTCCAAAAATGATAGGAATCATACTTCCTCTTCTCAAAAGTGACGGGCAGTCAAAATTATCATGTGAATAATGACTATTGTGATGATGAAAATATTTTAATGTTAAGTCCGAAATATCACAAGATCATGAAAAAGTGTATCAAATTGTAAAAAAATGATAAATTGTCTACCATAATCAATTTATTTGAAAATGAAAACTCTTCCCTGATTGATAAACTTGATTATTCTAGCCAACTTCTCATGTGAAGAGAAACCTTTTGAGAAAAGGTGAAATGTGTTGAAAAAAAACTTGAGCTATTGAAATTCACTTGTGTCTTTGAGAAAAAGATGAATGGTTTGAAAGAAGAAAATGAATCTCTAAAAGATCTAAAAATTTGAAATAAAAGTTCTTTTCAATAGGTTGAGTTAATCGAAGAGAGAAGAATGATTGGTTGTTTCAACTTGAAAATATGAATAAGGAACTTCAAATGTATAAAATATCCAAATGTGATTTTGAGGAGAAAACCGCTTCACTTGAAAATGAGTTATCATTGTCCCCGAAAGTTAACTGTGATCTCGAATATCTCTAAAATAAACTTGATAAAATTCTTTTTGAAATGATTCAAGTTAAAATGGAAAATGTGTTTTGGGCTTTGACAAAATTTTTTCTTATTCTTCCCAATCTAACACAACTTATATGAAATGTGTTTCAATATACGAACTAATAAGAATGGTTCAATCCTCTTTAAACGTGAATGAGAAAAATAAACATTTGAGGAAAATTGTGTTTGTTTCCCCCAAGTGTTTTGAACGAAGGAGGAATGGCCAAAATGTTTTCAAGGGTCATTATTTGGAAAAAGGTCAAAAGAGTACTGAAATATCTTCTCTACCCTACACTTGCTCATTTTGTCATAAAAATGGTCATATAAGGAAATTTTGCCATAAATTTTTTAATAATCAACAAAAGTCCAACATTGTTCCTAAATCTCATCATAAGGTGGTTCATTATGAACCATATGTGTGTACTCATTTCATAAAGCTGGACAACTGAGAGATTTTTTTTTCATGCTAAAGAATTCTCATGTTGGTTCACTTTCCCATGATCTTAATTTTCTTTATGTGTTAAAAAATTATTTGAATGTTCTTGTAAGAAAAGTCAAAGATTTACCTATTAATTGTGATATGGATTTTTTTAAGAAATACACTTTGGGGACAACACATGACTTTTAAGCCACATGGATTTTATATTAATATAAGCATACAAGAATGCAAAAAAAAAATCTAAGGAAATGGTTTTCCTCAAATCCATCTTTTGAAAAAGATAAGCTTTGAAATATCAAAATTCCTCTTTATTCCCATGGCTAAATGTTTGAGACTTAGAAAAATATCCATTTTTAATTTTGTTTGGGGTAAATTGCCGAGGCCCCTAAATTATTGATTTTTTCACCCTATCCTTGTTCATAAAAAATGTTGATAAAACGTGATTTTATGCATAAAAATGTTAAATTTATTGCAAAAAAGTTTGGGTGAAAAAAATTAGTTAAGGGGGTCATTGTGCAATTTACCCTTATTTAGGGGGCTAATTGATGGAATGCAAAATATTGTTCAAAATTCTAATACAAGGTCCCATACTTTGTCAACACCTTAGCTCGGAGGTCTTAGGACCCATTGGGGGATTAAGGTTACAGTCTTTATAAATTTGGAGGTTTTAGGACCATTAGAAGGATTTTAAACTTCAATATATTCAAAGTTTAGAGGTCTTTTGACCCTTTGTGGGACTTCATATTCAAAATTTACCTAAGTTCAGAGGTTTTCTAACCATTCGTGGAACTTTATGTTCAAATATTATCAATTCTAAAGGTCTTATGACCCATTGGGATAAAGGTGGAATATATTTATAAGTTCTGAAGTCCGAGGATCCTCTACAGAGCTATAATTTTTTGTCTAATCTTTTCTCTTAGAATTAAAAATGTTTCAAAGTCCTTAGGACCCATTGTGGAATAAATTTCATGTACGAACTTCATACCTTTTTAGTTTTGGGTTCATGGGAGTGTATTTGATTTGTATAAGAATTTTGATTTGATAATTCATATGTTTTTATTTTGTACCGGCATAGACATAGGGAGAAATGTGTAAGGACATTGTCCGTTAACAGTTGAGTATGTCATATAACGCTACAACCGTGGAAGAATAATTCAAGATCATTCAAGATTCAAGACAGATCCGAATATCAAGTTTTCTTCAACATTCAAGCCTCCACAAGTTTTACTTTGGTAAGGTTAAGTTTTAAGTCCTTAAAGGTTCACTTAGAATATTGGGATAACTTCTATGAACAAATTTCTAAGTATTGGGGAAGAGTTTTTTGTCAAAAGTTTTTTAAAAGGTTTTGAGGCGGAGTAATTACTGGCAAAATAAAAAAATTATTTTTTAATTTTTTCGTTCGAGCGACATGCCTGCTCGTTCGAGCGATAACCTATCTAGCGCGAAGTGTCGTTTGAACGACACGCATCTCCATTCGAGTGAGACTTTGATTTCGTTCGAGCCAGCTGCCACTCCAGATTTTCTATAAATTGGTTTGTACAACTTCATTTTTTATCATAAGACCTGAAAATATAATTTTACCCAAACTGCTTTTGCAGAATACTTTGTCTTGTCATTTTAAAGGTTTTGATCCTTGTTTTCAATTCATAAATCATCCCGATAGTTTATGTGAGTTATTCTGTAACCCAAGAACATAATTTTTGTTGAAGTTTCTCTGGTAGAGAAGATCGGTACTGCTGATCTAGGTGCTCTTGAGGGGAGTACTGGGATGATGTCAAATGCGTGTCATAGGGAGTGCTCGTGGGTATTCCTGGGCTAAATTGGATATGCGGTTCTTGCTGACTCTAGACAGTGTTTGTATGTCATTTTTCCGAGGAGTGATCATTGGATATTTTGTTGTAATTATTGTAAGTTGCGATTTATGTTTTTTTAGTGAAATAAAGGTGTTACCCGAAAGGGATTTTTTCCTAAAATCTGTGTGTCAGCAATTATTTTTGTTGGATTGATTTTTCCACACGTAGTTGCATGTTTAGGGGATGATTTAATTTGGTTTAATATTGACACTGGTTAAATAAGGTTAAATAGGGAACTTGGGAATTTATTTAAATCCATATTGCACAAGCATTCTCAAAAATGTTATTTAGTTTAAAATAAATGATGAGTAAATATTTCAAAGTTTTGAAATAAAAATTAGGGTTTTTAAGAAAATTGTATATTTTCTAGAAATTTGATGCTAAAATTTTTATGAAATAAAGTGTTGGGAAATGATGTTGACTTTGCTAAAATATTTAGTATAATATTCCAAAGCTTCTTGCACAAAAATGAAGATTCAGTGAAAAATAAGCATTCGTTGAGCTTTAAGAAATAAAATGTCCTTTGAGTCTTGAAAATGTATTTTTGCAAAGTATTATGGATTTCTAGAATGAAAAACATGTTTAGCCCATATAATAGGATTTTAGGTCTTAAAATCCATCCTCTCATGCATATAGACTTGTAGTATTGGGATAACGGACATAATGACAAGTTTAAAGAAGGTTTTGTTGGGTTTAAACATGAGATAATAAAGTGTAGAAATTATAGTCTTCAAGGTGTGTTAAAAACAAATTATAAGTGTGATAAGTGTAAGGTTGTAAGACTACAAGCATTAATAAAGAAATGGTGTTTTTTTTATAAAATAGTCTTATACGTTAATGATTCATTGAAATCAAAAGTCTTGAAATAAAGGTATTTCTAATTGAGATGAATATTACTCCAAAGGGTTGAAAGGGTGTTAAGGTGTGAAAAACACTTAAAAAGTTAGTGTGGATAACTTAATGGTGTTTGGAAACTATAACACTTGTGAAAATGGAGTAAAAAGTGCATTAGGAAATAAATGGATAAAATGGTAGTTTTGCGTAAAGTGGAAAAATTTTATGAAATAAATTTTTTAGAGAGGTGTTTCACACATGATAGTTCTAATGAACATGATTTTTGGAATAAAATCAAGGTCAAACTGTAAAGAACACAAAATACAATTTTTCAAAGTGTAACACAAATTGTGGTGGAACCCCGGATTTGGCTTCGACCAGGTAAAGGGAAAAGTGGTGTAGTGTGGACATTTACAAAATATTAAAACACATTAAAAAGGAACTCGGATGACACCGAGAAAATTAAGGAGGTTCCGGAGCTCTAGGGTGAAAACCCAAAACACTGGCCAGAGCATATGGTGTGCATAGCTAGCGGTGTGGAGCTGATTAAATATGCAGTTATTGGAAGATTTCAAGAAAAAAATAAAGGAATAAGGAACATGACAAGAAAGGAGTTGTGTGGTAAAAATGTGTTAAGACAACCTAACTTTAATGAATCAATAAATTTTTCGATAAAGGTAAAATGGACAAGTATATGTGTAAATTTATTGATGGCCATTAGGTAAAGGAAAGGAAAGGTAAAAAGGTAAATGGGTGGTTAAGAAATCTAAGATCTCTACACCAAATAGGTTAAATTGACACCTTTGAGGCGGATAACCTTGTCACGATCAATGATCGTGACAAGTTTGTGATAAGTACAGTTGTCACGGACTTGTAACCATCAAAGACCTAGATAGGTCAGTGACAACTCTTTTTACTAAAAAACCTAATCCCTCTTCTTTTTTCCCACCATTTTCATTTCCCACCATTTCTCTCTCTCTCTCTCTTTCCTTTGTGTATGTGTGTGTGTATATGTTCTTGTGCGTGTGTTAGACTACGTGTGTGTGTGTGTGTGTAGGGTGTGTGTGTATGTGGGGGTGGGGGCAGTGGTGGCAAGTGCAGGTGACAGTGGGGGTGGGGGTAGTGGGCGGTGTGTGTGTAGGTGTATGTGTGGGGGGGCAGTGGTAGGGGGGATAGTGGGGGAGTCGGGGCGGGGGTGGTGGGAAGGGGGCAAGTGTGTGTAGGTGTATAGTGTGTGTGTGTGTGTGAATTAGTGTATGTGATATTGGATTTGAATTTGAATTAGACGATTCGATGTGCCCCGGCCTTATAAAATGAATTGCATTTGTATAGATATTTAATTTGAATTCAATTGAATTGAAATTGAACGAAATTGAAATTGAAATTTAATTTCAATTGAACTGAATTGGTATAAATTGAAATTGAAGTTGAATTGGTATTGATATTGGGGTAAATTGGTATAAATTGGTTATAAATTAAAATTGAAATTGAATTGGTATTGATATTGGTATAAATTGAAATTGAAATTGAATTTGAATTGGTATTGATATTTGTATAAATTGGTATAAATTGAAATTGAATTTGAATTTGTATTGATATTGGTATAAATTGGTAAAAGTTTTAGTTCTTATGCATACTTTAAATTACATGAAACATACTTTAAATTACATAATTAAATGAAATCCCTCGAATTGTGATAAGACATATTTAAATGAAACATATCTTAAATTACATATAATGTCAATAGATACTAGCATTCTAGTTATTATGGGTACGCATTTAATAGCCATTAGACCTGTTCGAGAGTCATTAGCCCTGTAATGAGATCTCTCGAATTGTCCCGTTTAGACAGTTTGGGACTGCATAGTTTCTGTATAATAATATTCTTGGTGGCTTAAAATTTTTACTTTTGGGGGAAGTTATGGAGTCGTATCTTAATGTTCTCTGGATACATACTAGATGATGCGATGTTAAGTGTTATTTCAATTGAAAAATTGAAATAACACTCACACTTGCGAATCTATGCCGTGTACTTGGAGAACAATGGGGATATGCTGCCGAATTTTACTCAAATTGGAACAATGTGCATGAGCTGTTAAGTATATTACAAAAATATGCGGTCTCGAATGGGATAGGACCACTCACCCTTTAGAGGAGATAGAGGAAATATGATTTTGAATTTGAATTTGAATTTGAATGCACGAATAAATTTACATTAAGTAAACTTCTTACATAACACTTGCTTAGGAGGGTGCATGCCTGCATGTATTCTCATTTGAATGCATGACATAATGGTTCTGTAAAATTTATAACTAACATATAGTGCACATAAAAACTAGCCTTATAGTTTTTATGCATACACATTCAATAGGTAATTGTTTATACTAATGGGTACTAAATGTTCACACTTTTGTTTATACTAATCCAAGAATATATGCTTCTTACCCATAATAGGTGATTGTTTGTATTAACTGTGATGGGATATCCTAAATACAAAGAGTGGATGGGTGAGATAGTAGATCAGGGGATGTGTTTCGCAGAGATGCTGATGAATTTATGAAATACGCAAAGAGATGTCATAATGATGAAGAATTTATGTGTCCGTGTGGTAAGTGTAATAATGGTAAGGTGTTTGAGTGGAAAATAGTTGAACTACATTTGTTTAGATGGGGTATGCAAGATAGTTATCAAATTTGCATTTTTCACGGGGAACCAAAAGTTCCTTTTGTCCCTGAGGAACTTTCACAACAACCTTCAACAAGTAAGATAGATGTACAAGGGACGGATGACAATGTACATCATAATATGCGAGAGGATTTAGTTGATGATGCGTATGGATTTTATGAAGTGGAGGAGAATGAGGTCACTGAAGATGTACAAGGTTTAGGTTCTCATGTAGATATTGGGATAAACCATGATATTGACTACCAAAGTTTGAAATTTGAGGCGACCCAGACGTTATACTCTCGCTGTGAGAAAGATCAAACAACTTTACATGCCGTGGTTGGTTTGCATAGTTTGAAGACCCAATATGGTTTGTCTGCCAATATCATGACATGAATTTTGAATTGGGTGAAAGGTTTGCTACCCAAGCATAATACACTTCCAAATAGCTGTCCTACTATGAAAAACAGTTTGAAAGGTTTAGTAATGAAGTATAAATCAATTCATTCTTGTGTGTATGACTGCATACTATATCGAAAGGAGTATGAAAATCTCGATCGATGTTTGGTATATGATGAACCTAGATATGTCCAATCTACTAGCAAGGAAGGCACTAGATAAAAAGTTCCTCCAAAAGTGTTGAAATATTTTCCCACTAGGACTAGATTAAAGAGGTTTTTCACAGTACCATGCATTGCGGAGGCAATGAATTGGCATTCTAGGGAAGAAGCCAAGGATAATCTCACGCGTCATCCAATTTGAGTTTTGAGTATCCCAATTTTTCTCGAGAACAACATAACATTTGGTTGGCAATATCAACATATGGCTTGAATCCATTTGGAAATCTAATCACCAATCAGAGTGTATGGCCAATGATCCTAACCCCACTCAACCTCCCTATTTCATAGTGTATATGACCTAAATTTTTGATGTTGTCTTTATTCATACATGGGCCAAAGGCACCAAGTTAGGACCTCGATGTCTACTTGGATCCTTTGGTAGAAGAACTAAATGATTTGTGGGAAGAGAGTGCGCAAGAATTTTACTTTTTTAGAAAAGAAGAGTTTACGTTGAACACTATGTTAATGTGGGAAATTCTTGATTTTCCAGCTTATGGGACATTATCCGGTTGTGTAGTACACGGTTATTTAGGGTATCCTATTTGTGGAGAGGATACTGAATCTCTTCATCTCCCCGCTAGCTCAAAACATGTATACCATGGCCATATGAGGTTTTTACCCCCCGCTCATAGTTTTAGATTTGAGAAAGGTTCCAATTTTTACTGGGCAGGGTTGCACATAGGCTACCACCGAGAAAACTTTCAGGCTTGAAAATTGAGAGTAAATCTTCTGATTATGGCCCTAATATGCCAGGTAAGAATCCTAAATTTAAGAATGTCAAGAATAAGATGACCACAATTGGGAATGAAACTAAGACGAGAAAGCCATGGCCTAGGAGGTCAATTTATTTGGCTTTCCTTATTGGAAGAATAACCCGATGCACCATGTATTGGATGCGATGCACGCAGAGAAGAACTTCATTGAAAATATTGTGGGCACATGCCTTGGTAGAAGTCATTTGAAGGATGGATAAAATGCACGAAAATACCTTAAAGTGATGAAACTTAAGCCACAAGTATAGTTGAAAGAAGATAGTAGGGGAAGGACAATAATTCCCCCTAGTGCGTTTACTTTTACGAGTGAGGAAATGAGGTACTTTTAGAGACAATATATAATTTGAAGGTTCCATCTAATTTTTCCTCCAACTTGCAAAGGATTGTGAATTATGCTACCCATGATTTACATACATGTAAGTCCCACGATTAGCATGTGATCATGCAATTAGTTCCCCTATTGTTTAATAACTGTTTCTCCAATCACAAGTATTTACGGAGGGCAATTATGCAAATTAGTATCTGCTTCTCACTTTTATGTGGAAGGTAGTCAATCTACATCACATAGTGGCCATAAAATTGGCGATGAACGAAGTGATTTGTATGTTAGAGAATTACTTTCCCCAATATTTCTTTGACATAAGTGTTCACTTGTTTGTACACCTATGCGAAGAGGCACTTCTTTGAGTCCCAGTTAGATATCGGTGGATGTAACCATTTGAAAGATTAATGAATTTTTTCAAAGATTACGTCAAGAATACACGACACATTAAAGGATCAATTGTAGAGGAATACATCACTGTGGAGTCATCAATCTACACTCGGGAATATATGCCCGACTCAACCAGAGTGGATGACATTGACGAGTTTGTTGATGAGGGTGGTCCTGTGATGGGCAAATGAGTGAAATTAACTATTTTGCAACATGAACAAGTAGCTCATTATCTATTTGGCACACATGAAGGTGTCAAAGAATGGAAAAAGTAAGTTTAAATTATTTTAACTTTTACATTATTTTAATTTTTTTACATGATTAATTTTGTAATACGTTCGTCACGATCTAAACAGAAAATATAAAGTCTATGAGAACAATAAAAGACGAAAAATAATGGGACAATCAGACAACGAATTTAGGTTGTTGTTGTCACATGAGGTAATTATAATTAAAATGGTTGTTATTAAATGTCATGTTACAAGAAATCTTTACAACTAACCTAATTAATTTATATATATTCTCAGCTCTTAAAGACGGGTGATGCGGCAATAAAGCTTGCTCATTTAGCCACTGGACCCTTGTTCCTGGCACAACAATACAAAAAGTATAGATTGAACGGTTACGTATTCGGTCCAAGGGTGTACAAGGAAAACACAAATGTATAAAACTCGGGCATTTCATAGAAGGTTTTTTCTTTCTTTCGAGTGAGCGTGAAAGATAAAAATCTCGTTGAAGCTGAAATGACTTACTATTGTGTAATTCGAAATATAATTGAATTGGACTATGTAAGCTTCAAAGAGGTTGTATTTTACTCTAATTGGGTAAGAGTTGGGGTTAAAAATCCTTGCAAAGTTGATCCTAGCACCAATTTGATCATGGTTGACTTGTCCAATTTGAAGAGGAATGAACACGTGAGCGATGAGCCATTTATTTTTGCTTTTCAAAAGGTCAAGTAAGGGTTTTACTCAAAGTATATCAACGAGTCGTGGTCAATCGTCATAAATGCTCCAAAGTGTCTAAACAGTAGTGTGGATGACTTGGCTACTACTACCGAATATCAATCCATTTTTTATGGTAACCATAATTTGAAATCATTTTTAGATTTGTAATAACTATTAAAATTACATATAATGACCAGTGATTGTATTATTGTAGTGCTTTATTATTATCAGACGATAATTTGATGCTTTTTATTCATTTGTACTTGATTATTTTAATGCTTGTAATAACCAGTGGGTGTATTATTCTAGTGCTTTGTTATTATCAGATTTGAATGAAAATTGGTTTTATGGTTAGTGAATATATTAATTAGGATTTTAATCAATTTAAGCATTAATTCAAAGTCCATGACCCGAGAGTGTGTGTTGACGCGAGGGGGGTGGGGGATTATCGGATTTGAACATTAATTCAAACTCCATATACATATTTGTACTAATCATATTTTTTTTTTGTAGAAAATGTCTGCATTCCAGTGCGGTAGCGGAGGCAACGAGGCCTCCTCGGGTAGTAGGACCCCAAATGTGGCAAATTGGGGTTTTTCATTAAGAATAAGATAGCAATTTTGACTAGATCGCTAGAGTTGCTGAAGGTGATTGTGGGCCTAGGGTACACTGATTGTAGGGTCATGCCTAATGACCTGAAGATTAGTATCTGGGGGCACTACAAGTAGTGTATTTTATATTTATATTTATATTTATATTTATGTTTATGTTTATATTTATAAGAAACTAATGCATACTTTCTTTTTGGTTTGTATTTGTTCGATAGGAATAATTCAGCATGCCGCCACATGTCCACAACTCCACGTTGGAACAATTGAGGGATCAATATAAGACATGGAAGAAGAATATGAGGGAACGGTACTTTCGAAAGACCCGGGAGTCCATTCTGAGTGTAAGTGATACCATCCCCCTAAAGAAGCCGATACCATTGGCACAATGGCAAACATTTTTCGACAATGAGATCGATGAGTGGTAATTGGCATCTCCCCAACCGGGGAGGGAGAACCGAGCAAAAAATTTGGACGTGCACTACTTTGGGCAGACATCTTATGCCGAGGTGGAGCACAGGATGGGAAGTTTTTATTTTTATTTAGTTTTATTTTTATGTTATTCTAATTTATAATTACTTTGCATTACTTACTAATTCTGCATTATTTTATTTCAAGAGACGGGGAGTGGCCCTGGGTGTAGGCCACATGGGCTCGATGCCTATGTGGAAATTCGAACGAAGAAGGGCAAGGATAAGGAGGTGGACCCAAGTGTTGTACTTTTTGTCTTTTGAGGCAAAGCTTCAGGAAGTGCATGAATCGCAGTCTGATGCCGACAAAGCATCTTTGGCTATGGACGCACTCAACAAAGTGCTTGGGATGGATCTTAAGGGGTGGTTTAGGGGGTGATCTTGGGGGTGGGGAAGTCTAGGATCATCAGAATGGACATGATAAAAATTTGGTTAGTACATAAGGTGGACACCCAAGACGATAAGCTATTAATGTTGGAGGTGACGGTCCTAGATATGTAAGCCTTCATGAAGCGTCAGCTGAGGAAGGGGAAGGAGAAGGAGAAAGGGAAGGGGAAGGATAAGAAGGTAGAGGTAGATGAGGATGTCACTGATTCATCGTCAATATGCACGGACTCCCCGCCATATGATCCATTTCCCATCTTGTGTCCCTTTGAGAAGCCTATGTCAATAATCGGTTAAAAATCATGTTTCAACTCGACATATATTGTGGGGAGCAGATAACGAGGGGGTTGAGGGACAAATCCTTCCTCTAAGGTATGCTAGTTCATGGACGTCCCCTCCAAGAAATTGAGGCAAGGGTGCTCATCACGCATGTGGTGACCGAAAAGGAGAACTCACCTTTGTGGTTGCGTGAACAAGGAGACGTTAGGCAAATTGATGGGGTGTTCAATGGATATATAGTGTGGTCTTCCTTCCTACTTCAACATGATCAAGACCCTTTTCCATGACATTATTTATATTTTTTTATTTAGATATTGGATATTTGTATTTATATTTTATTTATTAGTTTGGACTTGGATATTTGTATTTCTTTTTATTTGGATATGGATTATTATTGCACAATTTGGTACATTACTTCTATTTTATTTGGATATATGTTGTTTGGACAGGTATAATTTGGTTATAAGAAGTACAAATATACTATTGGGCAGTGGTAGTGGCCACACTGCCCAATAATTTTTTTTAAATTCTGCCCAGAATTGTCACAGTAAAAAATTATGACAAGTCCATGACAACTTCCTTTGTCACGAACTTGTCATGGTCTTTGAGCGTGACAATTTTTTTTCGTTGTCACGGGATTGTCACGGTATGTGACCGTAACAAACCTTGTCAAGGTCAAAGACCGTGATAAGTCCAATGAACTTGTCATGGTCTTTCACTGTGATAATTTCGTGACAAAGGGAGTTGTCACCCTGAGACTTGTCACAGTCAAATACCTTGACAAGTATGATTTGTCACGGTTTTAGACCTTGACAAGTCGACCATTTTATTGTAGTGGAGGTTTAGCCCATAATTAACACAAGGGTGTGTTGTGAAAGGTTTTTAAAGGCTAAAAAAGTGTTTTCTAAAATGGTGTTCGCGTGTGTTGATAGGGTGATTTTCAATGGAAATACTAATGTAGATTAGTTAAAATGCAAAGGGTAATTTCGGTGAAGAAATGGTTTTCGATCAAAGCAAGTGCAATTGCTTTAAATATTGAAGCGTGTGTGTTAAATAAAGGAATATATGTCAAAATGAGTAAAAAGGAAGTCTTTGCAAGATTAAGGTGAATTAATCCAGATAAATAAAGATTTTGGACGTAAAACACTTTCATGCATTAAGTATACGTATATGTATGTGTGTATATATAAAAGGTAGTTGCAGGTGCACGTAGGTATAACTTGTTAGTGTCTTCGTTTTGTCGTTCGATTCTATACTGCAATTCTTATATTTCTTACTCAGCATTCAATTCACTCCTTAGTTTTGTTATGACAGGCTAAGTGCAGTTTCTTATTTTGAGAGCGTTGTACAAGTAAGTACTCTTTTTATTTTACGTTAGTAGCTCTGTATGCTAGGACTTCAGGGTGATACCCACGGGTCCCTCACCTAGTGGATTTTAAATTGAAATATCATGTTAAACACGTGAAATATTAATTAAATAAAATTCAATTAGCAATATTATATAGGTTGACAGATCGGGCTGACCACGGGTAACCCATAAATCCGAGTTAGGGCAGTACAGAGCTACCAACAAGAAGGGGTATGGCATCGGGTTACTCCTTTTTTCCCCCTAAGACTATCACACCCCTATTTCCATTAAGATATAATTAAATTGCACCAATAACATGATAGAGTATGAGGCATGCACCGTAGCGCTCAAGATCCCCTTTGAAAAAAGAATCAATCACATAGACGTCTATGGGAACTCTTCCCTCGTTGTTGAACAAATCCTCAAGAAATGTAAAGTCGAAGACGAGAAGCTCCTACCCTTACGCACCCATCTAAAAGAGCTTTCCTCCCAATTTAAATATGTCACCTTCCATTACCTTCCTCGCTTGAAGAATAGCCTAGCTGATGCACTAGCAACTCTGGCCTCCATAGTCGACATGCCTGAAGGAATAACAATGAACCCTTTCCTTATTCAGAAATATTTTGTTCCCACGCACTGTTACTATAATATTTGGCATGGAAGGACTATGGTACATCCTCGAGATGCAGATAAGAAACACTGTGTGACTCTTTATAATTTGTCTGCCTAGTACATTGTCTATAATAAAGAACGTTTTAAGAAAAACTTTGGTGGGACCTATTTACATTGCATAGAATGGGATGTAATTGAAGAAATGATGTAGAAGATCCACAATGGGGAATGCAAACCCCATATGAACGGTCACATGCTTGCCAATAAAATCATTCGCCAAAGTACTATTGGACTACCATAATCCAAGATTTCATTTCTTATGTTCAAAGATGCCTCAAATGCTAACAACTTGACAACCTTCAAAACTTGCCTCCCCGAGAGATGTACAATATGACTTCTCCCTGGACCTTCTCTACCCGAGGCATAGACATTATAGGAAATGTCACTCCCAAAGATTAAAATATGCACGAATTCAACTTAGTCACTGTTGACTACTTCATGAAATGGGTCGAAGTTGAATCATACGTGGTATTAAATGCGAAGAAAGTGGCCAAGTTTATCAGAAAGAATATCATTTGTTGATATGGAGTTCTCCATGAGTTAGTATCAGAAGATGGACTTCACTTAGAGGCTGAGGTCATATAATTAGCTGACGAGTACGGAATTCAAAGGTATAAATCTTCTCCCTACTAATGCCAAACCAAGGGTACAATCGAAGCTACCAATAAGAGCCTCAAAATCATCATCAACAAGATGACTGAAAGCTGTAAAGACTAGTTCGGACGTATCCCATATGCCCTCTGGGTCTACCCCACCTCTATCAGGATACCCACTGGGGCTACCCCATATTCTCTATTATACGTCATGGAGGCAGTTCTACCTGTCAAACTAAAAGTGACTTCTTTGCGTGTCATGCTCGAAAGCAAGGTCAGTGAAGAAGATTAGCATCAGAGCCGCTATGAAAAACTCACACTCCTAGTTGAAAAGATACTTAAATATCTTTACCATATACAAGTGTACCATCTTCGGATCTCACAATCATTCAACAAGAAAGTCAATGGGTGTGGTGTCTAAGATGGAGAAATTTCCCTTAGAGAAATTGTAGACTACATTTGGGATCCCAAGAAAAAGTTCAAACCTAATTGGAGTGGCCCCTACATTATGAACAAAATCCTATTAGATTGTGTCACTATGCTCAAAGATCTTTATGGAGAAGAGATGGACCGTCCAATCAACTTGGACCATCTCGTGAAATTCTACACTTAATCCAAACTCTAGGCACGTGACGACTCTTATCAACCTCCTTCTATTCTAAAAAAATATCTTCATTTCCCCTACTCAGAACTATGTGGGACCTGATCCTCTCAAACACCCTTTTTAAAATAAAGCTCATAAATTTTCAAAACCCACAGAGGTATGTAGGCAACCTATACAACACATAGGTATGATCCTTTCTTTTTCAAAAAATATTATTTTTCTCTTACCTCGATAATGGAAGTCCATTTCATAATTTAAATGAACAAAAGGATTATGTATGCCTTAGTGATCGGTATAGATAGTTAAAATAATAAATTCATCAAAAGTCACAACAAAATATGTCAAAATTTCTTTAATTTCAATCAATAATACAGTTGTTATAGGAAATATCAATGATGAGAGTAAAACAAATAACTCCCCTCCTAACCTTCATTACAACATAAAATACCCATTAATAACTCACTTCACAAAATCAGATAACCTACCTAAACAAAAATTCCCACAAACACAAAACTAGCTTCACAAGATCCTGTCCTCCGCTCCCAGAAGGCCCTACTCATCGTAATTACCTACCCTTGGAGGCCCCCAAGTGTCCCATGTCTGATTAGTGTCCCGGATGCACTCCTTGCAATTGTATGCCTTCATATGCTTTGACGAAACCACCACACCTTCCTCCATGGTATCAAAAGAGACAAGTCATCTTTCCACAATCTTATCCTCAAAAATCTTCCCAATCACCTGTTTCCATAACCACTTCTAATAATTACAGGATAAAAACCTAGCCTTTCCAATGTATTATGACATACAGGTAGGGCCCCAGTATCATCCTTAAGGACTCGATTAAGTCGACCAGAAATAATTTGGTTATGCGGATCTTCTCCTATCCTATTTGGAATAAAAGATGTCAACGAAAGTTGAAGGAAGTCTAGCGAAGACCAACTAATCGCACATACCGGTATTCCCCTAACTGTAAAAGGGGTTGTAAATACCCCACCATAGCACAGACCATCGAAGGCATAGAACCCCGTGATGTACAAGCTAGTTAAACCAGTTCTCCATCAAAGGGTTGAAGCTAAAGAATGGCCTAGTAAAGAGATTGGGAACACCCTAAGGAGTGTACTCAGGAGGGTCTGCGAGGCATAGTCTGTCAGAAAGTCGCATGAATAGCATGATAGTTCCCCACTATAGAAATTCAGCCTAACCTTCCTTCCAGACATCCAGACCATTCAAAGTTTCCACTGATACCATCTTCGCAGGACTACAGTAGTAGGATAACCACACCGCTATCGTTGATACCTGAGGATTATCCATCAAGTTACCTATCCTGAATAGAAGCCTAGAAATCATACCCAAGCCTATAGCTCTGGCAAATCCATTGTAATAAAAATCTGTTCGACACACCGAATTCATGACTTCCAGGAGGATGATATCCCCTCCATGAACAAGTAGTCGAGAAGTTGAGGGGGAGATATAAAGAAACTCAGCCAAAGACACCTAGGTAGAGTGGGATAAATCCGACTTAGCTGCCGCTATATTGGGGCTAACACCCAACATCACAGAGAAATCTTCATAGGTGGGGAACACCTAGTCTAAGGTGAAATGGAAAACATGGTCTTTAGGGTATCAGAACTATACAGAACTATAACGTTGCTTCTAGAAGATTCTAGTCCATAGGACGGTTATGCCACAAAGAAACTTGGCATAAACTAAAGGCTTTGTAGTCGATGTTGTAGAGGAATATTGCCTCTAAACCCTTGAGGTAGGCAGAATAGGCCTCGAACACTAGAAGAGCTATTTATAAAAAAGAGAAGACGAAAGCTATAAATGAGAGAAAGTGGAATGCGGTAAACTAAATAACACCAAATCACCTTTTATATTAAAAAAAATCCCATAAGAAAATAAGTCATTCAAACCACCACTGGTTCCACTACCCCCAAATGACCCAAAGTACGCAGAACGTGAAGTCAAAGCTAAGGGAGTGATTTGGACTTGATCCTTAGGCTGACAAGCAGACCATGGACATGTTGGTCACATCCTATTTTGAGAAACCCACGTTTTTCACTTCTAATTCTTTTCATTTCAAAATAAGACCCTTTAAAAGGAAATTCTCTTCAACTAAGCCTCCAAGGCCACCTTCCATTCCAAAATTCTAAACAACACATCTTACCTACATTTTCTTTAAAAAAAAATCTCAACAGCAAACTAAAGTGCATATAGAGTAAGCCACTAAATCAATATGATCAAACAAAAGACACATCTTTTCTACCTTTTTGAGTATCTTTTTAGGTGCAAAGCTGCTAAGTCAAGCATACATCATGGTCAATGCCAAGTTCCTCTAGTCATGATGATGGATTTAAGAGAAAATCCCAAAAGGAAAGAACCCAAAATGGATGTCACGTCATCTCCCACACCACTCTCTCTCCAAGGTATAAGACATACCCAAACTCATGCTCCAATAACTGCCTCATCTACACATGTACACATGCAACCCCCACAACCCTCAAAGGAAGACTCCAAAGGTAGAATTTCACCTATCTCCTAAGAAATACTTAGTAATATACACATAAGCAAATTCTTGATGCTAGAGAAAACATGGAAATTGATAATCCCCAAAATGCCTCGAAGTCTATGCCCTATACCTATAGGCACCTTCACAGACTTGCCTATCAATAGTTCCCTAAAACTTTTGTCACAAAAATGACAGAGAAAGCCCCAAAAATTAAAAAAAATCCCACAAAATCCTCGCAAAGTAAACAACATTTTTCTTCGAGAAAAACTCATGGTGAACCACCAAACCAATAACAAACTCTCACAAATACCCAGGAAGACTATCAACACTCATTATCATCATCAACATAGTCCCTAACAGAACCAACGGTGCTCTTGCACTAAATCACTCCACGTTTTCCCCATCAGAAGCATAAGTCAACATTGTCTCCACAGGCTACAATGTTAGGTCCTCAGAATTGAACCTTAACCCGCTGAATCAGTCGACACATCCTTTAGGTACTCAGAATTAACCTCGACCTGCTGAATTGGTCACCTCACTTTCTAGGTCCGCAAAATCAACATTGACGTGCATAATTAATCTCTACATCTCCATAATATTGATCTCGACCCGTATAATTGTTCATCATTACTTTAGGTATGTAGAATTGACCTTGAACTGATGAATGAATGGCTATATCTCTATGTCCACGGAATTGACCTTGACCTGCTGACTCAGTTGCTACATATTTAGGTCCATATAATTGATCTAAACTCGTTGAATCGATCGCTCCGTAAAATTAACCTTGATCTGCTGCATCGGTCTCCACAACTTTAGGTTATAGAATTGATCTCGACTTGCTTAATCGATCGACACATCCTTTAGGTCCTTAGAATTGACGCTGACCCACTGAATCAATCATTTCACTCATTACGTCTCCAATGGTTATTTAAATCTTTAGGTCCACATAATCGACCTCGACCCTTAGAATCGCTCATCTCCATCCATTGGGTTCGTATAATTGACCTTAAACCTTTTCTCAATCACCGATGAGGTCTCAATATTTTTATGACCATCACTTGATCCAAGATCCCTCATCGAGGGTCTTTGTAGACACTGTATCTTAGTATCCTCTAAGCACCTCCTTAGGACCCTAACACTCGCCCACTCACTATAAACCCGAGGTCACACTCTGAGTATTAATCTGGAGGCCATTAGGTATTCTTAGGCCATGTTTGACCCTGGTCAACTCTCCAACCTAATAAAATAAAAATGAAACCTTAGAGGTCTATGAATCCCCCTTCTAATGGTCTATGTTGTTCATGAATTGGACACACGATTCGCACGAATGATCCGTTTTATTTCGAGTATTAATTAGGACATCATCGAGTGCACTCGGACACCTTTTGACTCTGATAAAATATCCAAATGAGAGAAGCTTAATGAAACCTTTAAGGGCGCTGAATCCCCTTTCGTCTGCTCTATCCTTGAATCGGGCTTACAGTTCGCATGAACAACCCATTTTACTCTAAAAGGCCATTGGGTGCTATTAGACCCCATTTGACCTTGGTCAATTCTCCAAACTGAGTGAAGCTCAATGAAATCTTGAAAGGATTTGAATTATCTTTCCAATGTTTTGTACCGTGCACAAATCGGCCTAACTGTTTGCATAAATGACCTGGTTTCCTTCGAAAAGCCTCTATCTAGAGACCATCAGGTGCTTTTATGTCCCGTTTGACTTTTCATCAACTCTCAAACCCAAGAGTGGCTCAATGGATTCTTGAAGGGATTTAAATTCCCTTTATAAAATTCATAGACGTGTGCGATACGGGTTTATGACTTTGATTTTACGCCCACTTTTTTGAAAAAAGTCCGTTCTGGACTGCCTATAGGCACCCTAGACTCCCTGCCTATCGGCATGGTGTACTTTCCTTACCCAGCAAGGCATGCACTCTACCAATAGGCAGGGCAGGGTCCATGTTGATCGGCACACCCTAACCTTAAATGACACTATATAAAGGGCTCATGACCTCACTCCTGGAGGAGGTGCCTTTCAGGAGTTAGCAAACATTCTCTCAAAATTAGAGTATTCTCATTACCCAAAAGTCCATTTTCCAACATTTCTCCACCTCACTTTCCTACCCGAATTAGTCATCCAACTCACCCTTCACATTACCTTTGTACACTGCAAAAACTAGCCTAAATTCTTTCTAAATTAAGCAACAAGGATCAACAAGGAGGTCCATTCCTCACCCTTTTCTACCTTACTCATTTTAGTGTTATGTCACGCAAAATAAGGGGCTCATGACCTCACTCCGGGAGGAGGTCCATCACTTTCAAACTATATTCACTTTTTTATTATTTGTATTTCACGCAACTTATTTCATAAAGAAATAAAAAAATACTGAAAGAGGGTTTACTCGTAAATTCTACAAGTAAGACTTCCATTTTCTCACACTTTCACCCTTGAACACATTTTACTTTAAAAACACTCAAAGAGGAGTCGTAGATTGGATTTATGGGTTGAACCACACCTCTATTACTATTTTTTAACTATGTGGAAGTTGATGCCCCTTGGACTACGTAGGCGTCTTGGTCCAATCCCGAGATTCAAGTCCTCCCTTTTTATTTCTATGTTTTTTTTCACTCTATTATATCTATTTTGTGAGTCTTGGACTCCTACTTATTTGTTTCTCGTCTAACATTCACATTCATTTTTACATAGCAATTCGTGATTCGATGAACACTTACATCATATGTTTATTAGTGTTCTTGGGTGCACTCTTATGGATGAGTTCGCTCCATCCATTCCATGACGCGAGTTGGGTAATTCCATTCTCTTTTCCCTTATATTATACACATGTACACACACATCACAGAGAAAAAGTAGAATTTCAACATAGCCCATGAGAGACATAAAGGGTGGAATGGGTGCCTAACACCTTCCCATTAAATAACTTAGTCCTCGTACCATTTCAATAACTTTGGTTTGTATGCATCAATATGACCTTAAAGTCGTTCTCTTGAGGCTGCTACATTCTTTTACCTATTTTTGAGAAAAATAGGTTGGTGAATCCATATCTTCATGTTACCCCCATTTGACAATGACCAATTTTATATCTGAGGCAGACCGTGAAGATGTCGACACGAGTGACAGAAAGAGGACCTCCATATCCTCAAATCACTAATAGGTGCTTAGTAAAGAAAGAGAATGAGAGAGAGAAATATATATATATATATATATATATATATATATATATATAGAGAGAGAGAGAGAGAGAGAGAGAGAGGACTTTTTTCCCCTTCTCCCCTCGTCCCAACTTTGGGCTCGGCCCGCACCAAAGGAGTCCAACCTGGATAGCCAGGCATCACATAGCTACAACTATCTCATAGTAAAATCACATCCCAAATGTAATAGTAATACCGACTGAATACTACTAAACATAAATCTTATATGATAGAAAAAAAGATAGGAATAAAGGAAAGATCACCAAGGCTCAACACATACATCCTATCTAAGCAATAAGTGAAAGGATGATAAGACTGGATCAGGGTTGAGGCAGCACCAGTGCCCTATGTCCTAAAATGATAACTCAAAAACAACGTTAACATCTAGTTTATGAAGAGTAAGATTATAATTGAGTTCGGGATATAATATAACTACGCACCTTCCTCACGTATTTTAGTTTCTTTTGAGTTATCCCAACTCAAACAAACCTAAATATCTCATGACTCTACTCTCAAACCCAAAGGAACCCCATGATTGCGTATTATTCATCTCAACTGAATATAGGCAAAGGTACCATTATTAAAGATTCTATGCATCTTGGTATATGAACGGGATCGCTCACGTGTACTAGCCATAGTTATAGGTTATCCCACACATATAATCATCAAGAATGTTCTGTGGATAATCACTATGCCTTCAAACAATTCATATTGACCCATACCCAAAGGTATATAGAAGGGTCACCCCGCAAACCTCATCTTGATATAATTGGTTTTTTAGCATGTAGTGTCCAGGGTAATAATGAACAAGATAAAGACCATCTCTATCTATCGGGGTGCCATTGTGGTCTCCACCATATGCACCACATCAGGACACACAATACAAGTAATTCTAATCACATAAAGGTTACAAGGCTAAAATCTAGATGAAACTAGCTTAATTAACATCCTTTAATTACGAGATAACATTTCGGAATAAAGGTCATTTGAACAACATTACGATTCTTGTTCGAATGAGATTACACTAGTCAAACCCAAATCCAAAGATTCCAACCATCAGCAAACCCAATTTCTTTTAGGTATAAATGGTCGAACGTCAATACTAACAAATATATAATGGTTTTAGTCACTCCTAACATTGTTTAAAGGTTTAGCTCCTAAAATCATCTCAAGAACACTACTTTATCATTTTTTTCAAAATTCAACTTAGATTATTATCAATTCCTGAAATTACTAATGGCATTTTGATCAACTATCAATGCCTAACATAATTTTAACAATTTCATAACAATTTTATCTTCAATTCGTAAGGAATTCAACTAAATTCAATCCATATCAAGAACATGAATCGTAACCTAAATGATCATATTAATTTAAAGGGTGATTTACTATCTGGGGTACATTTATTTACAATATTTTGTGTTTGGGGTACGCTAGTTTCCATTATTGTTGGATGGATGTTTTTTTAACGGCTGTTCTTAACTTCCGTTTGCCAACTCAGCCTATACACTCAATTACCAATAATACCCTTGTTTAAAATTATCCATGTACCGTTATATCAAATCAATACATTTGGCTTCCTTTTCTTTCGCTCTCTCCATCATTTCCAAACTTGAGATCCCTTTTGTCTCTCTCTCAGCCATGGCTACACCTTAAATCCTCAACCATTAAAACTCCCCTCTCCCCCTCTGCCTCTCCACCCCGCCCCCACCTCGCTACACCACTCGCACCTCGCTACACGACCCTCTAACAGCTATGGCCACAGGCCACGGGGATTTTTGAGACATCGATTTAAGATGGGTTTTCTGTATTTTTCATTTTCCGTTTTCTCTATTCTTCTCCTTCTCGTTTTCTCTGTTTTTGGTTTGGATTTGATGACCGGAGCTTTGGGTTGTGTTTGATGGCTGGAAGTTTGGAGTTTGGGTTTGATGGCCGGATGTTGTGTTTCATGGCCGGAGATATCTTTGAAAAACGTTTTTTTTCTAAAAATAAAATTTTCAAATGAAAACAATTTTTTCTGAATTCATTTTTATTTTCATATTTTTCTGGGAAATATATTTTTTTAACTAGTGGAAAATGAAATAAAATTTTTAAATGAAAACAATTTTTTTGTGTTGATAATCATTTTAAATGGTGGCTAGAATTATTTTCTTGGGAAATATATTTTTTTTAACTGGTGGAAAATGAAAACGATGTTTTTTTTTTGGAAATATATTTTTGCTAGAAAAAAAATTGTTCTGTTTAAAATCAGTTTAATTTTTTGTTGGAATTATTTTTTTTATCATTAGCAAGCCTTTTTTGGGTAGAAAATAAATTTCTTTTGTTGAAAATCAATTTTTTTAGTTGAAAACGTTTTTTTTTTCCTAAAATATTTTTTTAACTGAAATGAGTTGTATTTTTTACTTTTTTTTGCTGGAAATATTTTTTTTTTCTAGTTAGCAAGCTTTTTTGGGGTAGAAAATAAATTTATTTTGTTGAAAATCAATTTTTTTTTGGTTGAAAACTTTTTTTTTCTTGGAATGTATTTTTTTTAACTGAAATCAGTTTTATTTATTTATTTTTTGCTGGAAATATTTTTTTTTGTAGTTAGCAAGCTTTTTTTGTCGTTAACTATTTTTTTTCTAAATATTTAAACAGTACAATATATATAAATATATATACATATATATATTCCTGAAAATAAATTTTTAAACTGAAATCAATTTTATATTAATTTTTTTGGCTGGAAATTGTTTTTAGGGAGATATAATTTTTTTAATTGAAATTTGTTTTATTTTATTATTCTTTTGGCTGGATTTTTTTTTTTTGGAAATATATTTTTTTTGGGCTAATATCAGGGTATAAGGGTTTAGGTTTTAAATAAGGGTATAAGGGTATTTATATATAAGGGTATAATAGTAAATGACAATAAGGATTTAGTTGGCAAACGGATGTTAACAAAAACCGTCAAAATAACACCCATATAACTATAATGCAAACAAACGTACCCCAAGAACAAAATATAAATAAACTTCCCCCAAATAGTAAATGACCATAATTTAAATAGTAAACTAGTTAATTAATCTGCAAATCAGTTTTTAAACAAATTATGTTTTGATCCAATGAATAATTACATTATAATACAACAAAATTAAAATCCTAAACTAGGTAAACTTTCCTTAATTGAAAATGATGAAATCCAAGCACAGTTGCTCCAATTGTCTTCTTGGACAAGTTGTCTGATTTTTAGATTTGGGTTTTCTCTATAATTGTGTTGTAATGAGTTTAGTTAAAAATAATGGTCTTTTTTATTAACTTAATTTCAAAATTGCATATGGGCCTTAACCAAAGAAGCCCAAAACTACATTCAAATTGTCCAATACATAGTCCAAGCTATGTACTAACCCATAGTGCTTAAAATCCATTAGACATTCTACATGTATCAAGCTTCAGTTGAAAGTACCAAACTAGCATCATAATATGCCAACTGTTCAAGTCTAAGATTTATCATAATTAAATTATTTATTATATAATTGTAAATTCATTCCCGTGTCGTAAGTCCAAACCCCAATTTTAAATTTCGAATAATATACACACATAACATATGAAATATAATTAGTGATGTCACCACTCACTGCATTTAATTACAGTAATTAAATAGTCATTAATTTAAACCACATAAATTATGGGATATTACAATCTTCCGCCTAAAACATGGAATTTCTTCCTCGAAATTCAAACTTTTATACCTGACTAGAATAACTCAGCCTATCTCGCTCGCATACTACCCTCTCTCCCCCGTGTATACTAAGTTATGTTATGGTATCTTCATTGTAATCTAAGTAATTGTATGAACTTCGATCGCAGTGTATGCTCTCTATGGTAAAGGATGCATTGTGGCCTCTCCTCATAGCTCGCACCGAGATGTATTTTAATCCCGCTGAAGATGACATGATGATAGGAGTCATCATCCCCCCCCCCCAAATCAAAATTGACATGTGGAAGATATTGTGTACTCTTTGCAGATGGTCAGGTAGGGAAATCGATACGCCACTTGGACCACCTTATCCTGTATCACGAAAGGACCTACTTAGTGGGGAGACACCCTATAGATCCATAATGGACTACTCCCTTCATCAGGGAGACCCCCAAGAGTACTTGGATCCCCACCTGAAACTTCATATTTCATCATCTATTATCGGCGTAATTGTAGATCCTTTTCCATCTTCATATTTTCTCGGATGAGTTGAGGTGTCCCGAAGAATGCCTGGTCCTAATATTCGGTGCTCCTATACTTATAATCAACGACTTTTAAAACAACATGGTCGCTAATATAATGCCTCATATGGTTCCATACCAATAGTTTGCTAATGAGTGTTGTCTTAAGAAAACTACACGAGGGGTATGTTCTAGTCCCAACTCCCTTTAAGATCCAAAATAAATTACCCAAGGGTATCCTTCAAAATATGGTTCACTCACTTAGTTTTTCCATCTGACTGAGGGTGAAATATCGTTATCAAACTCATATATATCCCTACGGCCTCCTGAAATCCTTACGGAATAGAGATACAAATGTAATGTCTAGATCGGATATAATGTCACTTGGTACATCATGTAGCCAAAGAATTTATATCACGAACAACTTGGTGTACTGATCGGATGTGAAATTGGTCTCCGCTAGATTGAAATGAGCCACCTTTGTCAATCAATCGATGATTGCCCAAATGGAATCATTCCCGCTTTGGGACCTTAAAAATGCTACTATGAAGTCAATGGAGATACTCTCACACTTCCACTTGAGAAATTCCAGATGTTATAATTCTTCCACCAATCTCTTGTACTTCACCTTTATTAATTGATAGGTGGAACACTAAAACAAAAATTTTGAAACATCATTTTTCAATTTGGTCCACCAGTATGACCTACTCATGTCCTGACACATCCTATCCCCTCTGGGACCCACCTTCAGCCGTGAGTCGTATGCCTCATGCAAAACTTCCTTCCTCAACTTAGTATAGCATAACCAATCATCCCAGAAATCTCAAAACATCATCTAAAAGGATCAAGAAATAAGGAACCGCTCCTTATACAAGTTCTCATTTCTTCCCCTGGTAGGAGGAGTCCAAAGAGTGTGTTTGTACTACCTGTGTCACTATGGCTAGTTTAATAGTAATAACCCCTAAAAGGCTTTAGATAAATCCATATCACGAGTGGTACCCCATTATGCTACCCAAATGTCCAGTAGATCATCCTCATGCTCGACCCACAATGCTTCCAATGTAATAGTCAGTCTCTGATTCAACACATATTCTATCATATTCTCTTTCCCGGATGGCACTAGATCAAGAAATGGTAGTCTTTCACAAACTCGAACCATATCCTTTATCTCATATTTAGCTCCTTTTTAGTAAACAAGTATTGGAGACTCTTTTGATTTAAATACAGCGTGAACCTATAACCCAACAAATAATATGTCCTAATACAAAGGTCTAAGAATACTGCGATTAACTCTAAATCATGAGTTGGGTAGTTACCCTTATGAGGCTTAAGCTTTCAAGATGCATAATTTATAAGCCTGTCCCCATGCATTAACACTTCTCCCACACCTTGAAGTGATGCATCTGCATATACCAAATACTCCACCTCGCCCAAAGGTGATTCAAGGATGGGCATGGTGGGGAGTTTCTCCTTGACCTCCTTAAAGTATTTTTAATAGTTTGCGCTCCAAACAAATAGTACTCCCTTTCGGGTGCGATGAGTAAGGGGCCCAAAAATCTTCGAGAACCCCCGAGTGCAGCTCTTGCTGTACCTCAAACTGAAAAAACTCCAAACCTCAATAGGCATCATGGGTTTTACCCAATCTACCACTTCAGATAGCTTGCTAGTATCTATCGAAATCCCAACTAAGCATATAACATAGGCCAAGAATTTTACCTCTTGAAGCAAATACCCACATTTGGAGAACTTTACATACAACTTATGTTCTCATAGTGTCTATAACACCAATCGCATATGCTCTATATACTCCAGCTTCAATCAGGAATATATTAAGATGCCATTAATAAATAAACATAATGACAAATTAATCCATAAATGGTCAAAATATTCGGTTCATTAGATCCATGAACACTACTGACACATTGGTCAACCTAAACGGCATGACTCGAAATTCAGAAGATCCATATCCCATCAGAAAAGCCATCTTAGAGACATTCTCTTACCCAATACATAACTAATAAGAACCCAAACATAAATCAATTTGAGAGAAGAATAACTCACCCCTCAACTAGTCAAACAGATCATGGATATACAGTAGTGGATACTTTTTATGTATCATGACTGTTGATACCAAAATTAGTATGCTGATATAGACGAATAATAAGAAGACACGTGGAAGAATATTCCCCGACCAAGTTATGTTCACTCCGAGGAACTCACAGGCTCCGAAGAACAGACCTCTCCGAAGAACTCACAGGCTCCGAGGAACAGACCTTTCCGAGGAACTCTTGAATACCAGGAAGACCAACAGACCCGAGCTACTCAGACGGTCCGAGCTGCATCTCGGCCACAGCATTGATTGCCAGATAACGAACAGTCCAACTGGTTCATTAAATGATTATCCTTGACGCACAAGCCTAAGGGCATTAAATGTATTACCCTTTCATATGTATATCATTTAATGTATCGACCCTTTCATGTACAGCCTCAAGGCTATAAATACCTTGTATCATCCTCATTCAAGGGGACCGGAATTTCTTGAGAGAATTTGTAATCAAGAATTCCACAAACACTCAGCAATAACATAACAGTGGACGTAGGCTTTATTCCTAGCCGAACCACTTTAAAAATCTTTGTCTTATTTATTTATCTGTGATTGGAAAATTAGAGCGATCTAGTTTTTTACATCAACAGATTGGCGCCGTCTGTGGGAACGTGTTACAAGCGTTGTTCTCCACCAAAAGCTAAGTTTTTTATTTTCTCTATGCATAATCAATTATACATACATCTTTTGATTGAATCGTGATTTTTATGTTTATATACATAAATTATTTGTCCAATTTTTATCTGCAAAATATTGCATATCATGATTTTTAAATCATAACTGTTAGATTCATTCTTATTTAGAAATCTGAAAAATAATGGATTTCATAAATCATAATTCTTTGCTTGATTCTCAAGTTTTAATTTTATATCATGGAATAAATATTGTAAATGATTACATATGCCAATATATACGACGATAATGAGATCTAATCATTTTCATTGTTGATTTTGAAATAAATTTTGTAAGATATTTGATGTCTATTCATATTCCCATCATATTTTTAATAAAAGAATGGGAAAAGGTTAAAGACAATGAAAAGTCTTTTCATGGAAATCATGACCCATATATATTCTCTCTCTCTTTAAGTTTGAGCCTCTTTGCATTCACAAGTTTAAGTCTCTTTGTATTCATTTTTATGAACTATATACTTAATTTGGTTCATCTTCCATCTATGTCAATAAAGTCAAATTGATTGATTTTTTATATAAATTTGGTAATAATTTCGATCATTCACCATATTTTTATCTCTCCAAATTGGGAATAGGAAGGGATCAATATAAAAAAATAATTTTCTCTCACCTGAAAAATCATTACCCACCTCTTGTAAAAGAGGATCAGTAAAACAATCATGACCATATCAAGACTTTGGGCACAAATTTGATATGTTGGCCCCTCGTTCATCACATCACAAGGTTTCTTTGACGAAATCACACGATCTAGTGGGTTATATATTTATTCATTTAATTAACAGTCTCAAGGCTTAAATTTTACATTGAATGTTATTTTTTGATCTAAAGATTTGAGATATTCTGGTCATCCAACCATATATTCTATAATTTGAGATATCCTTAAATGTTGGTCGGCAACATCCATGTCGTTTGTCGTCAGCAGTATAATCTTGGGCTATTAAAAAAAATGTTAAGCACCCCTGGTATTTCTTTAAACACGAGTTCGGCTTGGGGACAAGCAGGGGGCTTAAGTCTTTTTAACTTATGATCACCCCAAAAATATTTTTAAACAGCAACTAATACCTGAATTGGTTATTGGAGATTAAATAAATTTACAAAAAACTTTACGTCTTATTTATGATGCATATTTGATAATAATTTGTCCATCTCACACACATTTGGCATAAAACATATTATTTCATATTTTGAAATTTTTATGCTGATACATATCATATATTGATTGGATGAGTAAATTATTCTCATGACTAATCAATTCAGCCTACACATATGGTATAACAAATTATTAATTTTTACAGGCACAAGATTCAATGCCGACGAATGCTGAAGCACAAATTATTCTATATCCGTACGGATTCCTATTTTATATTTATCTCAGCATGGAGCTCGAAAAATTTCTTCTCTCTATATATATTCGGCTCCGAGGAAACGCTACAACAGTTATTATATTTCACCCCCAACGGATAGTTGGTCGGGGTAATTCTTATTTATATTCGGGCCCAGATATCTGCTCCAGCACAAATGATTCTATATATCCATTGGGATTCATATTCTATAGTCATCTCAACATGTAGCACGGAGAGATTCTTATTATCATATTCAGCTCTGAGGAGAACTGTAACATTTATTATATTTCACCCCCAACGGATAGTTGGTCGGGGTAATTCTTATTTATATGCAGGCCCAACAAAGTTCTCGGCCATATTCTTATGTTCTGGAAAATATTATTCTTATTCGGCATTCCGCAATTATGCCTCGACAAGATACTTATTCAGCTTTAAGGAGAATTACAACATTCGTTCGGATAATTCTTATTTATATTCAGGCCTGACAACGTTCTCGGCCATATTCTTATGTTCTGAAAGATCTTATTCTTGTTCGGCATTATATGATTCTACCTCGACGGATCGGCGAGGCACTTTATTATTTTTAATTATTCTTTATATCTATTTGGATGCATATTCTATTCTCATTTCAGCAGGGATGTCTCCAGCATTTATTATATTTTATTCAGCTCCAAGGATGTCTCCAGCATTTATTATATTTTATTCCCAGCAAATCTGTTGGTCATCGCCAAGGAGGTATCCTGCATTTATATTATCTTATTCCCAACGAATCTGTTGGTCATCGCCAAGGAGGTATCCTGCATTTATATTATCTTATTCCCAACGAATCTGTTGGTCATCGCCGAGGAGGTATCCAGCATTTATATTATCTTATTCCCAACGAATCTGTTGGTCAGCGCTGAGGAGGTCTTCAGCATTTATATTATCTTATTCCCAACAATCTGTTGGTCATAGCCGAGGAGGTATCCTGTATTTATATTATATTATTCCCAACAAATCTGTTGGTCAGTGCCGAGGAAGTCTCTAGCATTTGTCTTATCTTATTCCCAACGAATCTGTTGGTCAGCGCTGAGGAGGTCTTCAGCATTTATATTATCTTATTCCCAACGAATCTGTTGGTCAGCGTCGAGGAGGTTTCTAGCATTTATATTATTCCCAACAATCTGTTGGTCAGCTCCGAGGAAGTCTTCATCATTTATTATCAATTACCACCAACTCCGATTGGTAGATAAAATCCAACTCCGGTTGGTAAACAAAATCCAACTCCGGTTGGTAGATAAAATCCAACTTCGGTTGGTAAAAAAAATTCAACTCCGGTTGGTAGATAAAATCCAACTCCGGTTGGTATTGGTCGATAAATCTCATTCAAAGTTCACATTCCACAGTTGGGGGCTTCTATTATAAATATATTTGTTCATTTGGTGGCACATTCTTATATCATCATGCAGTCGAGCATCAAATTCAACCCCGACTAATCACTTTCTCAGGAGGAATATTGAAGTTCAGGAGGTATATTGAAGTTCAGGAGGAATATTGAAGTTCAGGAGGAATATTGAAGTTCAGGAGGTATATTGAAGTTCAGGAGGAATATTGAAGTTCAGGAGGTATATCGAAATTCAAGAGGTGTATTCAGAACTATCAGGACATGATGAAAGAAAGCGAAAAGTATTCCACCGAGGAACTCTGTCAGACCAGAAATTAGAAGACAAGTTGCCTATATGGAGGCTATATGTAGATGGATCATCTTTCACTACAGGCTGTGGGGCAGGGATCGTTTTGAACAACCCAGATGAGGTCGACAGGGAATACGCCCTACGTTTCTAATTCAAAGCTTCTAATAATGAGATTGAGTATGAGGACATGATAGCAGATCTTAATTTGTCAAATACTATGGAGGCACAGCAGGTTATTGTCTTCAGTGATTCTCAATTGATCGTAAATCAAATGTTGGGAATATATGCAACCAAAGGAGAATTGATGATCAAGTATCAAGAAAGGTGATGGAGTTGGTATCAGAGTTTGTTGCTGTTCAACTGGTAAGAATATCAAGAACGGAGAATGTGAGAGCATACGCCTTGGCCCGATTAGCATCAGCTACACGTACCGAGCTGCGAAGAACGATACCAATTGAAGCATTAGAAAGTCGGAGCATAGATGAAGACCTGACGATGAATATTATTACCCTTGATTTAGGAACATCTTGAATGGATCCTATCAGAGCATATATTAAGGAGGAACAATTACCGGAGGATAAGCTCCCTGCCAAGAAATGGAAGTTTAAAGCTGCCCGGTATGTATTAATTAATGGTATTCGGAGGATAAGTTCGCCGCCAAGAAATGGAAGTTTAAAGATGCTCGACGAGGAATTATGGCAGGTTTGCAAAGATGTGTACATCCCTCCGAGGTGAATTGATTAAAGAAATCCATGAAGGGTCCTGTGGAGCCCATGTAGCAGGTCGAATACTTTTGCAAAAGGTGATGACGCAGAGATACTACTGGCCGACGATGAGAGCTGATTGTATAGCCTATGCCAAGAAATGTGACAAGTGCCAACGCTTTTCCTCCATCAGAAGAACTTCACAAACATCATTGATATCCATC
Source organism: Sambucus nigra (assembly GCA_949130495.1). Lineage (NCBI taxonomy): Eukaryota > Viridiplantae > Streptophyta > Magnoliopsida > Dipsacales > Adoxaceae > Sambucus > Sambucus nigra. The sequence goes on from OX422215.1 coordinate 354,732,424, forward strand.
ATTTATCCTTGGCCATTTTCTATGTGGGGATTGATTTGGTTGGACCATTGCCGACGACTCGAGGAAGATTCAAATACCTCGTCATCACAGTAGATTATTTTACTAAGTGGATAGAAGCTGAGCCACTTATTGACATGACATACGAGAAGAAGAGTATCCAGCCCCGAGAAGAATCAAGCTATACAAGAGGAAATGAAGACCGAGCAAGAGAGAGATCTAGATCTCCTCATCGGGCAGAAGAAAAACAATAAATGAAGAATGTGTGTTGATTTCACCGATATCAACAAGGCAGTGGATGCTACCTCGGGACACGAACTGCTCATGGATACTTACTCTGGCTACAACCAGATCAAAATGAAACCTGAAGACAAGGAACGACATAACAACGGCTGATGAACAAGGTTTTTGCCGAGCAAATCAGTTGCAGTATGGAAGTCTATGTTGATGACATGCAAGAAAGCTGCTGATCATTTGGTTGACTTGAGTCAAACTTTTGATCAATTGGATAATTATCAAATGAAACTCAACCCGACGAAGTGCACATTTGGAGTACGAGAAGGAATGTTCCTCGGGTACATCATCAACCAGCGAGACGTTGAAGCAAATCCAGACAAGATCAAAGCCCTTTTAGGGTTGCGATCCCCAAAAACGAAAGAAGAGGTGCAGAGATCAGATACCCAAAGCTGGAAAAATTGGCAGTGGCATTAATTAAAGCAAGTAGAAGAAGGAGGCTGTGTTTCCAGGCCCATACCATGCATACCGACATGCCATTAATACAAGCTATAGCAGAGTTTACTGATCTTAATACTCCCGAGAAACAAAAATTGCTCGCTGATCAACCTATGGATGTTACAGGATCAACCAAGAAGACTGCTCTAAGGAGTCATGCTCTACGGAGCCATGCTCTACGGAGCCATGCTCTACGGAGACACGCTCTAAGGAGCAAAAGTGCTATAAGTAGCCAACCTCCTTTGGTTAGGAGGACACGCTCTAAGGAGCAAAAGTGCTATAAGTAGCTAACCTCCTTTGGTTAGGAGGACATGCTCTAAGGAGCCAAAAAGTTCGAAAGAACCCTACTACTCCTTTGGCTAGGAGGTATACACCAGCATGATCAACTACGGTTGGTAAGACTTTATATATTCTCGCATTACAACTTATGTTGGTCGGGAGGTAACATTATTACAAAAAGTTCTTTAAAGAACAAAATATTCCAAACTATACCAAGTATGGTTGGTCGGGGATAAAAACCCACTAACTGTAGTTGGTCGACAAGCATAATTTAACAACCTTGATTGGTTGGAAAAATTCTAAACATTTTTTCATTACTTTATTATTAAGTGATCAAGCAACATTGATACTTATAACTTTTTTGGTCGATGAACCATACAATATTGTTATGCAAGCACAAATAATAAAGTAATTGATATTTACAAAACAATAGCAAATTCAAATTTGCGAACAAAAATGAAATTCTTTCACTGAATTCAAAATGAATTATGCAAATTTATTACATTGATATTAAATTGTGTACTAACTATTACATTGAGATTCCTACTCTATTGGTTTCTCTCCCTCTGATTTTGAAACAGGTTCCTCGCCAGCAGGAAGATCATCCAAAGCATAATGGGAATTTTATGAAGTTAAGATATTTCAGCACTCTGATGTTCATCACAGATGGTCTTTCCGAGCAACTCTTGCTCGTCCCCGAGAACCTCTTGCTCACCCCCGAGTAGAGGTAGAAGTTAAAATCAGCATCTACATCACTGAGATCTTTGCTACTACTGTCTCGACCAACATCGAAGAAGAAGTTGCAAGAAAATGTTTCAAAGTCCACCACTAGCTCACAGAATGCAGTAGGTCGGCTAGCAAACCAATCAACATACTTGAAGATTATGATAAGCTACAAGCGGCATCATATGTCGTCCAGGAGATAATGCCCTTTATGTCCAAAAAATCAAGAAGGTAGATCAAGAATTTCACGAGCACCGAGCATCACTGCAGAATAAATACTCCATCCTTTCAAGTAAACCATCAAGCATGAAGCATTGGGGGCTTCTGTTGATACCAAAATTAGTATGCTGATATAGACGAATAATAAGAAGACACGTGGAAGAATATTCCCCGACCAAGTTATGTTCACTCCGAGGAACTCACAGGCTCCGAAGAACAGACCTCTCCGAGGAACTCACAGGCTCCGAGGAACAGACCTTTCCGAGGAACTCTTGAATACCAGGAAGACCAACAGACCCGAGCTACTCAGACGGTCCGAGCTGCATCTCGGCCACAGCATTGATTGCCAGATAACGAACAGTCCAACTGGTTCATTAAATGATTATCCTTGACGCACAAGCCTAAGGGCATTAAATGTATTACCCTTTCATATGTATATCATTTAATGTATCGACCCTTTCATGTACAGCCTCAAGGCTATAAATACCTTGTATCATCCTCATTCAAGGGGACCGGAATTTCTTGAGAGAATTTGTAATCAAGAATTCCACAAACACTCAGCAATAACATAACAGTGGACGTAGGCTTTATTCCTAGCCGAACCACTTTAAAAATCTTTGTCTTATTTATTTATCTGTGATTGGAAAATTAGAGCGATCTAGTTTTTTACATCAACAATGACCTTATTTTTTTCTCGATAATCAACACATAATGAGAGTGAACCGTCCTTCTTCATCATAAATAACACTAAAGATCCCTATGAAGACATTCTCCCCCGTATAAACAACACAACATGTGATGAATCAATTACCATAACTCCTTAATCTCTAATGAAGTAATCTTTTATGATTCCATCATGATGGGTCTTGTGACCGATGTCAAATATATATAAAAATCTACATCTATCGCTTGTGGAAATCCTAGTACCTCATTAAATATTTTTGTAAACTCCAAGACAATCGGTATCAAATCTAACGACATATCGATCTCATCAAACGGAGTCATATCTATATAATACAAGTGTATGTTAGACCCCCCGCCCCAAGGCATGGGCATTGAAACTAAAAATATCTCCTAATCGGGAATAGTGAATGTGGTAGACTTCCCACTTTAATCTATTTAGGCGTGATACTGAGCTAGAAAATCCATACCCAATATGATGTCATACGCAGACATATCCAAAAGTAACATGTCGACTGAAAAAACACAATCGATAGATCTTTACTATCATACCTCAATAAATATGGCGTAAGGCTGCACCTCAACCTAATTGGGTATCCACATGCGAAGACACATCCAAAGCTATATGTACTAGACCCGACATAGATGAAAATTTGTAACTAGTAAACGAGTGTGAAATTCCAATGTCAATTAGAACCCATTCATAACTACCATAAATATAGAATATACCCCCAATTACCAAAGGTTGTACTAATTAGTCCTCCTAATGGATGTTATAAACACGTCTGTAATAAAGTTATTGTAAGGACGTATTTTTATTAGTGCAGGTTTACATTAGTATATGTTATATACCACTACAATTGTCGATGATTTATTCAAGATCAATCATGCATCGAGACGGATCATAATATTAACGCTCTTCTACAAAAAAGCCTCTGCGATATTAATTTTGGTAAGGTTGTGTTTAAGTCCCTTTGCGGTTCATTTAAATATTGGGATCATTTTTCTAAGTGTTGATGCAGAAAAATTTGACGCTCCAGTCGTTCGAACGACATTACCACATCATTCAAATGACATTGGCATGTCGCGTAAAGCCTCGTTCGAGTGACATTTGTTCTCATTCGAGCAATATTGCAACTTCGTTTAAGCAAGTTGATGACTCAATTTTTTTTATATAAAGCGTGTTAAATGATTCTTGATTTCTTAAGAAGACCTGACATTTTTCATTCTGCAGAACAACAGAATACTTTTGTCTTCTTCAATTTTGGGTTCAAACCATTGTTTTTCAATTCACAAAAATCTCAATAGTTTAGTGAAGTATTTTTGGAATCCGAGATACATCTTTGCTAGAGTTTATCTTATAGGGAATATTTCCTACAACTGATTAAGTACCGCTTGGGGGAGGTGCTGGGCTAACTACGACTGCGGTCTTTTGGAGTACTCGTGGGTGATCATCGTTGTCTTGTGGAGTCACTATGGAATTCCATTATTTATTCAAAACTAAGTGTTCATGTGGGCATCTGCGGATATTCATTATAGATTTTTCTTGTAATCTTATGAGTATTATTAAGTGAAATAAAAAGGTTTTCACTCTAAAGTTTTTTCCCGAAATTTGTGTGTCAGCAATTTATTTATGTTGGCTTGATTTTTCCCACATAGTTGTATGTTTTAGGGCTAATTTAATTTGGTTGAAAATTGAATCTAATTAAAGAATTTTACAATTATAATTTGCGAATCCGATTTAATCAATATCACATTGCATTTACAAATTGGTATCAGAGCGGGTTTCTCAAATTTATAGAGTGACCCTGTTTTTCACAAAATTTTGTGATATTGATATTTTTTGAAAAATCTGATTTTGAAAAATCGCAATGTTTTCGAATGAGAACTTATATAGCCGGTTGATAATTTTTGGTGGGACTAATTAGTCTTACTGGTTAGCACGTATGAAATTACATTTAAAAGAAATCGATGAGCGTGCTTGGGTTGTTTGTGACTCCTCCCACTGTCACCGCCAATAATGTTACTAATTTAAAACATGTGGTAGACTGGACTGAGGATGAGTTTAGATGGAGTACTTTTAATTCTCTTAGTCTAAGTGCAATTTCGAGTGTCATCACTCCTTAAGAGTTCCAACAAATCATGACATGCACCATGTCGAAAGAATCATGGGATATTTTACAACTTACCCATTAAGGCACAAATGCAGTCAAAGAGTCTAAAATTCAAATTTAACTACTCAGTTTGAAACAATAACCATGATTGAATCTGAGTGTTTTGATGATTTTAATGCACGTTATCTGATATTGTCAACACTAGTTTCAATCTTAGTCAGCGCATTCTTGATGCACGAGTGGCAAAAATATTTTGAGATAGTTGCCTAAACGTTTTATCCCTAAAGTGACTGTTTTAAATTCCTTAGTTACTTTGAGTAATCTAAGGCTAGAAGATCTTCTAGGTGTCCTCCAAATATATGAAATTGACATATTTCCTGACATGATCAAGCCTAATGACAGAGGGATAGCACTTAGAGACCAGTCTGGAAAGGGAGATGAAGTGTCCAAGAGATAGAAGAAAAAGAAAAGGAAAGTTTTTGGGTCTAAGTCTGAAGGCGAATTTGATTTTGACATGGCCTTGCTTGCGAAATGTTTTAATAAGTTTCTCAAATTTGCCAAAGAAAATCCTTCCAATAAAAGATTTTTTGAGATAAATAAAAAGAAGCATGAGGCCAAAGAGAGCGGTGAGAGAGAGGGTGAAACAGAGAAGGAGGAAAAACAAATATGTTTTGAGTGTGAGGGCAAGGGGGATAAGGCGTTTAAGTGGCCCACTAGGCTAAAGAGAAAGGGCAAAAAGATTGCCATGCCAGCCACTCGTAGTGATAGTGAGGAAGAGGAGAAGGATTTCAAGAATGAATCTTCACATGGGATGTGTGTAGACCATTTATCTAGTCGCATGAGAACTCCTAATTTGTCCCACGACGATGAGGACATTAGTGCACGTGAGACTCCTAAGGATGATTTTAGTGTTTTTAGTGAGTGTGAGAGTGAGTGCGCTAGTGAGGGTGAGAGTGAGCTCCAGATTGCATTTAGATATTTTTACGCCAAGACCTTAAAGACAAAGAAATTTGATATGGAGTTAGGTCTTAGGGTGATATATTTGGAAAGAGATATTGAGAGTTTGAGGGGATTGGAGGCATTAGCGAGTCAACTCGAGAAGGTGAAGGTTTCTTTGAGTAAGCACTTGATTATTGTAAATCGGGAGAAAAGTGATCTTATAGCCCGTGTGTCACAATTAGAAAGAGATCTTGAACGTGACCGGGAGGAAAAGGTCACTTTAGAGGATAGATTTAAGAAGTTAGAAAAGATGTTCCTCGGTCCTGCTTTGGGTAATATTGAGAGACTATGAATAGGTCATGACAGTGCGTCCACTTTCCAAGTTTCACCCGAGCCAATTCTTGAGTTTTTGATTGATTCATATGGCTCTCAACCTAACCCACCTATGCATCCTATTCTGAATATGGGAGTACCCCGTAGACTTTTGAAAGAAGTGTTCCTAGTCCCGTGTACATTTGTACCCTTGAAAAAAGAGAGGACACCTTAGGGGATTTTTCTTTAAGTTCGATAATGCGTCACGTTTTTCTACTACACGTGTTTCTATGATATATGCACCCACACATGATAATTTGGAATCTACGGATGATTAGATGAGAGAGTTTTCACATATTAGGGGGAAGTAAAATTTTTGGTTAAGACTTTACATGCCTTGGTTGATATTTTTCATAGGATGTCACCACCTTTGAAAAACTCCACCGCACTTAATGGTTGAAGTTTAGACTTGTTTGCTAGCATAGAATGATTTTCATGAAGATATTTTATACCTATTCCTAGTGTGTACAATTTTTCTATTTATATTTTCCATTTTTCATATATTTTTCGAAAAATAGAAAAGATTTTCATATTTGAAAAATTTTGGAAAAATACAAAGAGATTTTCTATTTTTTGAGAAAAAATGAAAAAGTCGAAAAGATTTTATTTTGATAAAATATTGGAAAAAAGACAAAAAGAGTTTTGTTTTTTCTTTACACTGTTTATGAATGGACATTTAGGATGGCCGATTCATAATTTCATTCCATATCCATGTGACTATTTGATAGTGTTTTGATATGCATCATCATTTCATTTTTGTGCTTTATAATGTTTGGAGTCATTAAGATGTAATTTGAGATTACTACCTACATGTTTGACTCTTAGTCTCCTTTAATGCACACTTGCACGGATTTGTTTGATTATTGTACTTGTCTAAACGAAGTGTTTCCATCTCAATCCTGTCTTTAAAATGAACCAAATGCGATAAAACTCGACAATTAAAGAAGTGCATGTAATAACCATTGCCCGTGAGGATTCTGTTTAAATTTTATAAAATGATGAGTGAACATGGGAAAGGGTTGCGAGAGTACAAAATTAACTCATCGTGAAAACCACCGTTTCAAAAGAGCCCAAAAAAAATTAAAGGCAATAAAAAGATTAAAATGCGAAAATAAGGGGCGAATAGATTTAGATCACCTCAAAGAAAAGATAAATGCATTGTTATTTATGAGGGTGCTTGGATGGAAAAGTAATCAACTGGTTTGCACGTCCCGAAAAAGTCTTGAAAAAGTATTACATAGTTTTAGACATTATTGGTGTGGAAATCATTTTAGACTTTGATGTGTCGATTAGATTGAGTCGATTTCATAGAAATTCACATTTTTGACATCTAAGGACGATTTTGAGTTCATTCATTAAGAGTATTCGTATTCATCATGCATATATGTTATGATTGATTGCATTGATTTTCCTATCGAATATGCTCACACCCATTCATTCCATTTTCACGATTTGGTTATCTTAGTGTAAATTCATGGTCTATGATTTTTGTAAAATTATTTTTGCATTTTTATTTGAAAATTTTGAAAAATCAAAAATAGTTGGTGGAGGCTTTCGAGTTAATCCTTGATGATCGTAGTTGTTTGCATTTCTTGTCGTGACACTCCCTGCTCTTTCTATTTATTCTTTTCTTGTTTATTTCGGACAAATAAAAAGGGGAAGATTGAATTATGACTTTATGGGGAGTTTTAACTATGGAGAGAATTGGGATTTGAGCTTTGTTTGATTTATGTTTATCTCATTTCAAACTCGATACATAACGAAGGAATTTGCTTTGTCTCATGTGTGTAGGAGAAAAATTGAAGATCATACTTTTCACACCATGGTGATGAAAAAGAAGTTTTGAAGATTTCAACTTGAATATCTTTGAAGAAAGTTTATAGACTTGCATTTTTTAGTACCTTTTCAGTTTTGGGTTCATGGGAGGGTACTAGATTTGTTTAGGAATTTTTATTTGATAATTTGGATGCTTTTAGTTTGTAGCGGCATAGACATAGGGGGAGATTTGTAAGGACATATTTTATTGGTCATGGTTTACATTAGTATATGTCGTATACCGCTACAACCGTCGAAGATTTACTCAAGACCAATTAGGCATCGAGACGGATCCGAATATCAACGTTCTTCAACAGAAAATCCTCTGTTAGATTAATTTTGTTAAGGTTGTGTTTAATTCCCTTTACGGTTCATTTAAAATATTGGGATAATTTTTTATGCTCCAGCCGTTCAAATGACATTGACATGTCGTTCAAACGACATTGGCATGTCGTGTGATGCCTCGTTCTAACGACATCTGTTATCACGACCCTGACCCAAAGTAGTAGTAGAGAACGAGTTTCTTGACATGCCACCAAGGTAACATATATTCTGACTTAAATTGTTTCCTTAAATAAGTGCAACGAAAATATAATCACATGGTTATGAATTGTAAAATACTAAAAGAAAAGGAATTACGTCATCAGAGTTTCTAAAAGGAAACTTCATTTATTTTAAAAGTGACAACGAGTTACAACTTAACATAAATTGAAAACTTATTACAAGAGAGTCAAACATGCTCTAAATGATAAAACAAACATAATCATAAAAGAGCTCTAAAAGCTGAATCTTCAACACAGTACTTTTTCATTCCCTCCGTGAACGTACTTATTTCCTGAAAAATGGTTATTATTACAACATCATCTAAAAGCCAAATGATATTGAGTCTAAAAAAATTCCATGGTTTTTTCAGAAATTTGATACCTATTCAATTTACAACATAAGGCATATACATATATGGACATGAATTTGCAGTAAAATATATAAAGTAGACTGGCGGTATATATTTTCAGAATAAACTGTTCAGAACAGAATAGATAAAACAATTGAGCAATATGTCAATTATTTAATTTTATTTTGATGGCCATGTACGCTCAAATACCCAGATAAACAGATAGTGTCACCAAATGTTTCCACCCGGCAACAGCACAGACAGAAAATCATGATATCTGAAACAACGCCTTATTTAGGGCACACCAGCGATAAACTAGCTGGGAAGGTACCACCCAAATATTTCCACCCGATAGTCAAGGCCAACATAGTAAAAGAGTTTCCATAGGCCAAATCAATAATTTCAGAATTCAAATCAGATGTATATATCGAGAGATATGCACATATAACAAACGACGGAATCATCGGTATCAGATGTATTTTGAGGATAAAACATTTAACAAAATAGATATAGTTTTCATAATATCATATCATTAAAATACGCAAGGAATGTGACAGATTACTCACCTAGAACACAAGTTCGAAGTTACGGATACTGAGTCTTTGATCACTCATTAATTCTTAAGATGAAACTTCTTCTTAACTTTTTCGTATTTTCTCTCACTATTTCTCTCTTATATTTGGAATGAATTTTGGGTAAGAACTAATCCTAGGGCCTCAATTTATAATTTCCCAAAGTTATTAGTGTGTTGAAACGTATCCCGATGACTAAGCGTCCAATTTGGTGAGTCAGCGTTAGCGTGTCGCGTAACGGAGCTGTCTTGCAGTCTCAATTCACTGAACGTTGACACGTGTATTGATTTTCTCTAATTGCATGGAATGTGTTTTTTCCTTTACTTTAAAGGTGACACGTGTATGGTGGAGGTGTCAAAACCAAGCATGAGGTGTCAAGCGTGAGGTGTAAAGTTATTAAGGGTATAAGGGTCATTTTACACATTAAGGGTATTTTAGTAATTTTGTACAATACATTTTCAATATTTCTTAGAGGTCCTTGAAAATATTTTATTTACAAAATGGTCATTTTTATATTTTCATTTTAGTCCCTAAAACTTTCTTTATTTAAAAATCAAATCCCTAAAGTTTCATAAATTTATATTTTCTACCCCAAAACTTATCATTTAGCTTAGGATATGCGATAAGACTTTGATTTAATCCATTTTGATGAAGAAGGAGGTTATTTCAAAGTTTTTAAGTCGGCCTAACTAGCCTCCCCTTCCAACCAATCAAAATATAACACATGGTGTGGTAATAGGACAAAATACAACTTAAAGGATGGACAGATTTGCCCTTATTTCGTAATTTAGGCATAACTTCTTGCTCGGACCTCCGTTTAACACACCGTTTATTGTGTTACAAACTTAATTCAAATATATAAAAAAATTTAGTATTTACCTCAAGTCAATTGTTATATTATAATGGTCAAAACTAGTCTTCCAAATGAACATTCCTACCGAAAACATTAAAATTTTATGTTTGTACTAATTTGATATATCATGATTTCTGAAGGTAGGACTAAAATAATAAATAAACAATATGTGCCATAATAACACATTTTCCATATCTCATATGTAATAACAAAACATTTAAAACAAGCTATATATGAATATATAAAAGTGGTGTCATTACATCCTACCCTCCTTATAAAAAGTTTGGTCCCAAAACATTACTTACATTAATTTTCAAAAAGGTATGGATATCGCTCCTTTATTTCACCTTCATGCTCCCAAGTTTTTTCTTCAATAGAATGATTTCTCTATAATAATATAACCAGTGGAATTACCTTGGTTCGTAATATTTGCCCTTTATGGTCCAAAATTTCTACTGGATGCTCAATGCAGGTTAAATCTTCTCTAATTTGAAGAGGTTGATGACTTAAGATATTTATTGGATCTGGGACTTATTTCTTCAGCATTGACACATGAAACAGATTGTGCACACTAGAGAGTTCAGGGGTAAGGTCATTCTATACGCAACAACTCCTATCCTTTCAAGGATTTCGTAGGGTCCTATGTATCTTCAGCTCAACTTTTTTTTTTCTTCCTGAATCGTATTGATCCATTTGAAGGCAATACTCGTAAGAACACATAATCTCCTCTTTTGAATTATAACTGTTGGTGTCGATTGTCAAAATAACTCTTTTGATGGATTTGAGCGATTCGAAATCAGTCCTGTATCAATTTCACTTTCTCTGTTGTGATATGAATTAATTCTGGTCCCAACAATTTTCTTTCTCCAAATTTTACCCAACATGCGGGAGAATGACACCTTCTACCATATAGTGCTTCATATGGAGCCATTTTAATACTTGCTTGATGACTATTATTATAGGAAAATTCTACTAATGGTAAACGACCATCCTAATTCCCCTTCAAATCAAGTACATATGTCCTAAGCATATCCTCTAAGGTTTGAATGGTACTCTCAGATTGTCCATCTGTTTGAGGATGAAAAGCGGTGCTGAAATTCAATTTTGTTCCCATGGCTGCTTGTAGGCCTTTCCCAAAGCGAGAAATGAATCTAGGGTCACGATTAGAAACAACTGAAATTGGGGTTCCGTGAAGCCTAATAATTTCCTACACATACAACTTGGCTAACTTTTCTAATCAATGGGTAATCTTAATGGCAAAAAAATAAGCAGATTCAGTTAACCTATCAATAATTACCCAAATAGAATCATTACCATTTGAACTCCTTGGTAAACCCGTCACAAAATCCATGGTAATATGTTCCTATTTCCATTCAGGGATAGGTAGAGGTTGTAATAATCCAAATGGTTTCTGATGTTCACCTTTGACTTGTTGACAAACCAAACAGTGAGATACAACTTCTGCTATCTCTCTTTTCATATTGTTCCCCCAAAACACTTCTCGAAGATCTCTATACATCTTGGTATTTCCGGGATGAAACGTAAATCTCGAGTAATGAGTTTCCTCCAAAATTTTCCTCTTTAGTTTGGAATCATGTGGAACACACAATCTATTTTAAAACCTCAATATATCATCCCGTATCGCAACTTCAATTCCATTCCCTTCAATAACCTTTTCTCTAATCTTCTTCAGTTGTGGGTCATTTACTTATGCAATTTTGATCCTTTCCATTAACATGGGTTGTACTTGTAAATTTGCGATTATTCCTCCTTTACTATAAATACATACATCTATTTCCATACTTCTTAAATCCTTCAACGGTGCTTCCTGTCTTATAAAAAGACACGCTAATTTTGGTGTAGACTTCCTACTTAAAGCATTAGCTACTATATTAGCTTTCCCCAGGTGATAAGGAATATTCAAATCATAATACTTCATTAATTCTAACCACCTCTTTTGTCTCATGTTCAATTCTTTTGGGGTAAAAATATATTTCAAACTCTTATGATCGGTATAAATCTCAAAAGTCTCAACATACAAATAATGTCTCCAAATCTTAAGAGCAAAAATTACAGCTGCTAATTCTAGGTCATGGTTTGGATATTTTTGCTCATGTGGTTTTAACTGTCTCGAGGCATAAGCTACTACTTTTCCATTTTGTATTAGCACACATCCCAAACCATTTTTAGAAGCATCACTATAAATAAAAAATCCCCATATCCCAGAAGGAATAGTCAAAATTGGTGCAGTTACTAATCGATTCTTAAGTTCTTGAAAACTATTCTCAAGTTACTCGGACCATTCATATTTCACCTTCTTTTGGGTTAACCTAAATAGAGGTTTGGCAATACTATAAAATCCTTCTACAAATCTTCGATAATAACCCGCTAATCTAAGAAAACTACGAATCTCCATCACATTAGTTGGTCTAGGCCAATCCAGGATATCTTTGATCTTTTGAGGGTCAACCGACACTCCCTCATTGGAAATGACATGTCCTAGAAAAGATATTCTAGTCAACCAAAACTCACACATCTTTAATTTTGCATATAATTTCTCCTTCATAAGGATTTGTAACACCGTCTCTAAATGCTTTTCGTGTTCTTCAATACTTTTGGAATAAATAAGGATGTCATCAATGAAAATAACCACACACTAATCCAAATATTTTCTAAACACCCTATTCATCATATCCATAAAAGTGGTTGGTGTGTTAGTTATTCCAAATGGCATCAGAAGAAATTCATAGTGACCATATCTAGTACGAAAAGCTGATTTTGAAATATCGCCCTACTTAATCTTCAATTGGTGATAACCTGATCTAAGGTCAATCTTAGAAAATACTTGTGCACCTTGCAATTGGTCAAACAAATCATCTATACGGGGTTAGGAGTATTTATTCTTAATGGTCACCTTATTTAGTTCACGATAATCTATACATAACCTCATCGTCCCATCCTTCTTTTTAACAAATAACACTGGAGGACCCCAAGGGGATATACTTGGTCTAAGAAAACCCTTGTCTAATAGATCTTGTAATTGAACTTTTAATTCCCTTAATTCTAAAGGTTTCATGCGATAAGGTGATTTTGAGATTGGTTTAGCTCCCAGAATAAGGTCAATCGTAAACTCTATTTCTCTACTAGGAGGTAGAGTGGGTAAATCATTCAAAAAAACATTTGGAAAATGTTTAGCTATAGGGATCTCTTCTAAACTAGGCTCTTTCATTTGCAAATCGGTAACACTTGCAAGAAATCCTTGACATCCCTTCTTAAGAAAACTATAAGCTTGCATTGCAAAGATAATACACATGGGAGATAGGATGCCAGTTCCTTTAAAAATGAATTTTTGTTGGTTAGGAATTTGGAAAGTAACTCTCTTCTCAAAACAATCTACATTAGCATGATATGATGCTAACAAATCCATCCCCAATAATATGACTTCAAAATCTCTTATGTCTAAAACTATCAAATCGACAAATAGTTTATGACTACTGACATCTATAGGGAAAGATTTATATACTAATGTACCCATCAATAAATCACCAGAAGAGGTAGAAACATGTATGTTATGATTCAAGGGTTCAGGAATATTAGGAAAGTGATTAACAAAACGTAAAGACACAAATGAATGGGTAGAACCAGGATCTATTAAAACTTGAAAAGGTTATCCACATATAGAAAGTGTACCTGACACTACTGCATTAGAAGCCTTTGCATGGGAAAGATTAAAAATTCTACCTTGTCTGCCATAATCCTTATTGTCATTAAAAGTCTTTGTTGGCGCCTTCCCTTTGTTAGGTAAATCTCTCATTTTATGTCCCTTTTGGCCACACCCAAAGCAATTTCCTGTTTCTAGGTAACACGGAATTGGCATCTATCAACATTAAAGGGTTTGAGGTCGTCCTGTACTGGGTATAGTCCTAAAGGGTTTATTATTGGGGTTCCTTCCTTTTTGTTCCCCAAATTTCCTTTTCCCTTCTATAATCTGATTATATTCTTCATTGTCCTTCTCACCCGTTGTTGCTCTAGTCACCACGTCTGTATATGATGTCAAGTTCAGGATGGAGATTCGACTATGAATATTCAACCTTAACCCATGTTCAAACTTCTTGGCCTTTAAAACATCAGTTATCACAACATGATGTGAAAAACGGGATAACTCGATAAACTTCACCTCGTATTGAATAACTGTCATATTTCGTTGCACTAAACTCATGAACTCAGCTGCCATTTCATCCTTCACCGTTTTAAGGAAATATTTCTCATAAAAGATCACCAAGAAGTCATTCCAACCTATACAATTATTTCTCTCCTCGTGTATTCTCTTAGTCATTCTCCACTAATGTTCGGCACATAAATGTTGCAAATGAAATGACGAAATGTTTTTCCACCCGGTAGTCAAGTCCAACATAGTAAATGTGTTTCCATAGGTCGAATCAATAATTTCCTAATTCAAATCAGATGTATATATCGAGAGATATGCACATATAACAAACGACAGAATCATCGGCATCGGATATATTTTGAGGATAAAATATTTAACAAAATAGATATAGTTTGCATAATATCATTTAATTAAAAAATGCAAGGAATGTCACAGAGTACTCACCTAGAACACAAGTCCGAAGTTACAAATACCAAGTCTTTGATAACTCGTTAATTCTTAAGACAAAACTTCTTCTTAACTTTTCAGTATTTTCTCTCACTATTTCTCTCTGATCTTTGGAATGAATTTCATGTAAGAACTGATCCTAAGGTATCTCTTTATAATTTCCTAAAGTTATTAGGGTGTTGACATGTGTACCGATGACTAAGCATCGAATATGGTGAGTCAGCGTTAGCATGTCGCGTAACGGAGCTGTCTTCCAGTGTCAATTCACCGAACGTCGACACGTGTATTGGTTTTCTCTAATTGCATGACATGTGTTTTGTCCTTTCCTTTAAAGGCGACACATGTATGGTGGAGGTGTCCAAACCAAGAACGAGGTGTCACGCGCGAGCTGTAAAGTTATTAAGGTTATATGGGTCATTTTACACGAAGGGTATTTTAGTAATTTTATACCATACATTTACAATACTTCTTAGACGTCCTTGAAAATATTTTATTTACCAAATGGTCCTTTTTATATTTTCATTTTAGTCTCTAAAACTTTCTTTATTTAAAAATCAAGTCCCTAAAGTTTCATAAATTTATATTTTCTACCCCAAAACTTATCATCTAGCTTAGGATATGCCATAAGACTTTGATTTAATCCATTTTGATGAATAAGGAGGTTATTTCAGAGTGTTTAAGTCGGCCTCACTAGCCTCCCCTTCCAACCAATAAAAATATAACACATGGTGTGGTAATAGGACAAAATACAACTTAAAGGATGGATAAATTTTCCCTTATTTCGTAATTTCGGCATAACTTCTTGCTCAGAACTCCGTTTAACACACCGTTTGTTATGTTACAAACCTAATTCAAATATGTACAACCTTTTAGTTTTTACCTCAAGTCAATTATTATATTATAATGGTGAAACTAGTCTCCCATATGAACATTCCTATAGAAAACTTTTAAATTTTATGTTTGTACTAATTTGATATTTCATGATTTCTGAAGGTAGGTCTAGACTAAAATAATAAATTACCATAATAACACATTGTTCATATCTCATATGTAGTAACAAAGCATTTAAAACAAGTTATATATGAACATATAAAAGTGGGGTCATTACATCTGTCCTCATTCGAGCGACATTGAAACTTGATTTGAGCGAGTTTCCAACTCAATTTTTTTATGTAAAGCATGTTAAATGATTCCTGGTTTCTTAAGAAGACCTGAAATTATTCATTCTGCAAAAAATGCAAAACAACAGAACACTTTTGTCTTCTTCAATTTAGGGTTCAAACCTTTGTTTTTCAATTTAAAAAAATCCCAATATTTTAGTGAATTGTTTTTGGAACCTGAGATACATCTTTGCTGGAGTTTCTCTTATAGGGAAGATTTCCAACTGCTAATTAAGTACTGCTTGATGGAGGTGTTGGGCTGACTACGACTACGGTCTTTGGGAGTACTCGTGGGTGATCCTTGTTGTCTTGTGGAGTTGTTGTATAATTCTATTGTTGATTCAGTACTGAGTTTTCTTGTGGGTATCTGTGGATATTCATTGAAGATTTCGCTTGTAATCTTCTGATTATTATTATGTGAAATAAAAAGGTTTTCCCTTTTGGGGGTTTTCCTAAAATTTGTGTGTCAGCAATTTATTTATGTTGGTTTGATTTTTCCCACATAGTTGTATAGGGATTATATAATTTGGTTAAAATTGACTCTAATTAAATAATTTTACATTTGGAATTTGTGAATTTGATTTAATCAATATCGCATAGCATTTACAGTTATGGCATCCCTGTGCCTAAGGCAAAGATGAATACACCGGTGCTTGTGGAAATTCCCAGTACTTTGGTGGGACTAGCAGGGCATGTTGTTGTCCTTACTGTGGGTGGCCCTTACAAGCTCATTTGACATTAGTGAAACTACAAAAAATAATCTCCCATAGCACCATAAGTATATCATTGTCCCCTAATGGGACCATCCAGATGACGGAGCTGGAGCCCCATCCCCTAAGGCTTGTGTTGGTGCCTTTGACCTTGGACCAGTAAGCCATATACCCTCTAGCCTGTACGATCTATTTTCCCTGGAATGGGTGGCCTTGTCAATGGCCACCCTGATGATTATGATCATATCCTCCTATAAATTATTTTGGGGGTTGCTCCCTTGAATATGTCCTCACTAGAACCGTGAACCTACCTACTCTCGGAACAATTAGCTTGTCTCAGTTTATTTTTTCCATTTCCCCTTAAGTACTTTTGGGTATTTCTCTCTTAGAAACTCATTGAAGTCATGGAAATGTCCTACTACAACATCCACCTTTTGAATGCACATAGTTTATCTCAAATTTCCCATTAATATTTTCGTGACCCCCCACGTCAGGACCCTGAAAAACTAGTCCATATTCTTCACCTTTGAACTCGCAATTTCATGGGCAAAGTGTACAAGTCGAGTAAATTCTTTCTTATACTACACAAATATGGGATCCTCTTGCTTCTGTCGATCGAACTTTTCCCTTAAAGCATCCTATTGCTATATATGGAAATAATTGCACATAACTATAAAATGGTCATTTATAATCAATTCTCCATAGTGGTAACAAATTCCCACCACTATAGGCCATCTCCTATAGTTGCATCTGTCTCTGGATATCAGTGTACTCTAGTAGACGTAGATGTCGCTTGATGCAACACCTCCACTTCAGTGAAATAATAGGCCCTTAAGATTAATAATAGGACCTTAAAATTCATAATAATCTGGTGTGTTACTTTATCAGAGCTAGAATTGGCTTGCTCCAAGTAACATGTGGTCAGTGGAACAGGCATAGGTGCATCGACGGGTGATGGTGGTGGTGGTTATTGCTGCTATATGGTTGTCATAGTTGTATACATTGTATATATGATAGCATCAACCAAGCATGCTTATGTAATAATGGGTGTATATCCCTGATATGGTGGTGGAAGTGTGGTTTCTACTGAGGTGGCGCTGCCTCTCACTCAATGCTAGCATTTGGTCACCATAAGACTACTCGTCGGTGTTGGGTATTCACCTTCTAAAAGATATCAAACACAAGAGTGTAAGGACTCGTAGAAAATAGAATACAAAATATAAATGTGAAACTATTACTTATCAAAGAACACTATGCAAAAAGTGAGCAAGGCACTCAAGATCCCTAGGAAAGTGGAACATAGAATGCTCTTATACCAACTGTTACACCCCATAAAATCTATGTTAGATTGATCAAGTCTAAAATAAATAAAATAAGAGTCTAAACAATTTGGTATCATTCTTAGCATGACTAGAAATAAAACTAAATACACCAAATAAAAGTCAACATAATATATGTGAACCACAAAATCTCTAATACCAAACCACGCAAATAGTAATAGAACATCGCATAGCTACAATTATCTCATAATAAAATCCCATACCAAATGTAATAACAATACCGAGTCAATACAAATAAATATAAATCTGGCATAATAGATTGATAGATAAATAGAAACAAAATAATGATAAAACATGCTCGATACTTACATCCTATTTGAGCAGCAGTTGAAAGGAGGATAAGACTGGTAAGGGGTGAGGCAGCACTAACGACCTATGTCCTAAATAGATCATTCAACAACAATGTTATCAGTAAGTTTATAAAAAGTAAGATTATAATTGAGTTTGGTATAAAATATAGCTTCACACTTTCCTCATGTATTTTATATGCTTTTAAGTTATCCCAAGCCAAACAAATTTAAAAATCTCACGCGTCTACTCCCCAAACCATATAAACCCTATGACTATGTATTATTAATTTCAACTCAATATAGGTAAAGCTATCATTATTAAAGATTATATACATCTCACTATATGAACATATCAAGGAATACCATCATTTTCTAAGTCTATATCCACATAAGCACGGTCCATACCACATACATTATCAATGGGATACAAGATATAATTGTATTCCTATTGCCTCCGGTGATTGCTTGAGCGTACTATTCATAGTTATAGATTGTCCCACACTTATAACCATCAAAACATATGTTAGAGATAATCATTACGCCTTACAAGTCTTGTGTCCCCATACCCAAAAATTTATAAAAGGATCGCCCAACGAACCTCATGTAGATACAATGGGTAATTTTATCTTCTAGTGTCCCGAGTAATCATGACATATGTAAAGCCCAACTCTATCTTCTGGGGTACCAACGCAATCTTGGTTATACGTGCCCCATCAGGATATCCCCTCTAGTACATACACCATGAGAACTCACACCCAATATGTTTCTCATAATACACGAGACAATTAATCCTAATCACATAATGGTTACCATGCTTAAATCCATATTAAACGAGCTTGATTAACATCTTTTGATTAAGAAATAACATTTCAAAATAAAGGTTGTTCGAATGGAAGTACACTTTTCATTTGAATGAGATTGTACTGGTCATTTGAAGGACTTTCAAATGTCGTTTGAAAAAAAAAACTCTTTCGAACGAGACTAAACTCTTACTTAGGTGACATTACCCCAGAATCATCATCTTCCTAAAATGAATCTTCCATGTTCAACCTTCAAACCCAATTCCGAAACTTCCAGCCATCACCAAGCACCATTTCTTTTAGTATAATTGGTTTAACATAAATATTAACAAATCTCCAGTGATTTTAGTCAATTCTAATTTGTTATAAAGGTTTAACTCCAAAAATCATCCCAAGAACCCTTGTTTTTCATTTTTCCCAAATTCAACTCAGATTCATATCAATTCTGGAAATGACTAAGGGGCTTTTTATCAACTATCAATGTCTAACATGATCTTAACAATTTTCTAACAATTCTATTTCCAATTCATTAGGAATTCACCTAAATTCAATGTATATCAAGAACATGAATAGTACCCTAAATTGTCATATTAATTTAATTAGTAAACTAGTTGATTAATATCAAAATCATATTTTACAAAAATTATGTTTTGGTTCCAATAAATAATTACATTATAACACAAAACAGTTAAAATCATACAGTAGGTAAATTAGCCTTAATTGAAAGGGGTGAAATCTAAGCCCAATTTCCCCAATACTCTTTTTCTCCAAGGTGTCTCATCTCTTTAGCTTTACGGTTTTCTCTATAATTGTGTTGTAATGTGTTAGGTTGAACCTAATGATCTTTTTATTAGCTTAATTTTGAATTGGATTTAGGCCCCATACGTGCCTCAACTAAACAAGCCCAAAACTACATTCAAATAGTCCAAAACATAGCCCAAGAAATATTCTAACCCATAGGGATTTCAATCCACTATTTTAATTTCTAACTAAACATTCTTCATGTCGCAAATGTTGGTCCAATGTACCAAGCTAACATCCTAGCATGTCAATCGTTACGAGCCTATGATTTATAATAACTAAATTATTTATTGAATAATTATTAATTCATTATCGTGCCTTAAGTCCAAAGTTCAATTTAAACTTTGAATAATATCCACACATAACAAATATTAAATATAATAACACCCCTATAACACCCCGTAATTTAAGTTCTTTAAATTAATAATTAAATATAATTACTGACATCACGAGTCACTGTAGATAATTATATGAATTAAATAATTATTAATTTAAAGCACTTAAATTACGGGGTGTTATAAGGTGAACCAAGCTCCTGTAACAAAGAATAATTTTTTCTTCCAATTTTTGGGGGCATTGTACTTGTCCTTAGTAAAAGACACTATGTTGGGCCTAGGGTATAAATACTTCAGACCCTTATCACGATCCTTCTTCTGCTCCTAGACCCTCTATAATTGGAAGAATTTAGACGGGTAAACATCACAAATGCCTCTGCCAAACTACCTAAAGGATAAGATGATGGCCATCAGAGGTCCTCATGAGTTGTCCACCAATTGGGAAGGGTCTATCTCAATAGATTTAAGAATTCTTACTGCTGGCAAGGGAATTAGGAACCTATACCCATATTGAAGGAAACACTTATTTAAGCACACGTGATAGGACACCATTCAATAGGCCCTTAGAAAGACATAGTCCATAATTTGGTAGGTCTTTTGGATCTCCAGTGGGTCATGTTCAGTAATGCAGGAGGTGGTGTGATCCCCACCTATAAAGTCAAGGCTGAAATCCCCCTTCATAGCTAATCAAACTCGTTCCTGGAAGAGTAGACCCAATGTAGGGAGGAGCATAAATGTAAGCCATTGGCTCCAAGATGGAAGGTGGAGAGGCGTGAGGCCCAATAAAGGACATGGGATTAGGTTCTAACAAATTTTAAGGAGAGATATTATTAGTAGACATAGTTGTGGGAAGAAAGAGTTTGTTTCTTTAAAGAAATTCCAAATAAATAAGATGGATGGAGAAAGTGTGAATAATTAACCCATCCCAAAGGGCCCTTGTATAGCACCCGGAGCCTAGATCTCCAATCCACTAAACCCACCAAAATTAGATGCCTCAATACCCTAAATCACATCAATTCCCTCAGCCATGAGCACTTGTCCATACCCAATTCCAAGCACATTCATAATGCTATCTAGTCATGATGAGTATCTTAGTGTCTAGTTATGACCTTATCGCAACCTTTCATAAATATTTTTTTTTTCATATTGTAACCTTTGTAAGAAGCAATAAGGGGATATTGATGATATCAATTTTGCACGTGGTGTTTAAAAGGCTCTAAAGACCCTAGAATATCCTCGAGAAAGAGCAGAGGTCCCACGTACGACCTCTGACCTTGAACGTATTGTTATTTATCCCCCCAAGACCTTGCTTACACTTATAAAAAGGCCATGATTCTATAGAAGGCCTCAATCACTTCTCACTCTTCTTAATATGGTCAATCGTTCAAACATATTTCCTTAATTAAGATCATAAACCACGACATCAGGGTTCCACCAATTCTAACACTCATAATAGACCTATATCCAAAGATAAATATCCTCCCATGGTCAACATACTCTCATAACTGAGTTGTATTGTTGGATAGAACCTCAAGGACAACCTATGGAAATCTGATAGCAGCTTCCGAGGTCTCAGACCTCTAATAGGGTGCCTGCAACCAATCTATGGAGTAGGTGGAAAGAAGAAAAATGTTCCTCATACTTTCACTACCCATCTCCACTTGAATTAATAGCTCCAATCAGCATTTAATGCTACCAACAACCACCTTACACCACTTGCAAATCCTTTGGCCAACACTTCATGCCCTTTCTAACACCCTCGGAGTTCGCATATAAATAGGGGTTGGTTTAAGGATAAAGACACGTTAAAGTAATCATACTTAGATAAAACCAATATTTTTAGCATTTTAAGCACATTATCGCTTGTTCCACACTCTCAACCCACTGTTGAGAGCGTATACTTGTAGCTTGGGTCATTTCTAGTTATCAAACACTTTGTATATCTTGTTAAACCCTAAAGAAATACTCTAAAAACCTTATACAAGTCAACTAGTTACTTCCAAAGTTCATTTGAATATCTAACAAATGATGAAAGACCTCGACCTCTCTTAAACAAAACTTGAGAGGTCTCTTAGACTATGATAACTTATTTATGATCTAATGATCAAGCACCAAATCTTTGACAATGGGCGTAGGACAACCTATTGAGGTTAGAACCTCTTTAAATCATTATCTCACTCTTTGACACCTCTCGTCTCCTCTCACCCGTCTGAGGTTTAGAGGAATCAACTGTGGTTTTAAAGTCAGTGATGATTTCCACACTCATCATTTTTTTACCTCATTTCCACCATTTTGGGGAACATTTAAGGTGGTAGTTTTTATGGTATTTATATTCTAAAAAATATAATTAAATGCATTATATATATATATATATGTGTGTGTGTGTGTGGGGGGGGGGGGGGAGAGGGGTATTTGAATAGTGCCAACAAATTAACAGTTCGGATCGAATTTTTTTGGTGATTTAAAGGTGTGAGAGAGTGCCACGTCACCACTTAGCATTGTGACATGGAAAATGAAGGGAATGACCCTTGAACCCCAAATCCTTCCCCCGACTCCTTTATTCGAATCCCTCACTCATTTCTACTCTCTATCTCTCTTCAACACAAACAAAACCTCCCACATTAACCCTATCCATCAATGCCCTCCATCTCCGCGCTACGTCGCCAACTCATCTGCCTCCAGTTAGTCTCTCTCACCCTATTACTTATACATACACACGCACACGCCGTTCTGTGGAAGACCTCATCTTGGGATCCACAGTCTCCCCTGCCTCCTCCTCCCCACCACATCTTCCTCTGCTACCGCCTTCGCCTCTC
Organism: Sambucus nigra; assembly: GCA_949130495.1. NCBI lineage: Eukaryota > Viridiplantae > Streptophyta > Magnoliopsida > Dipsacales > Adoxaceae > Sambucus > Sambucus nigra. The sequence continues at coordinate 354,755,479 of OX422215.1, forward strand.
ACCCTCTTACACATGCATACACATATAAGGTAAATCATTTTTTTTTCAATTTTGTTTTCAAGATCTAATGGTTTGTTTTTGTTTTATTTTGAATATCCCATGGTTTTTCCAGGTTTTGTTTTGAAGATCTATTCGAGTATGACTTCTTCTCTCTTTAGGGATTCTTTTACATTTTAATTTTTTGTAAACCCTAAGTTTTAGGGTTTTTTGGTAGGTTTCCAAGAAATATGATAATCTTGGGTTTACGCGTCCATCGCTTTTGAGTATAACTACCTAATATATGCTATCTCAACTCTTTAATTAGTTTTTAATCGATTTGTTCAACGGATGTCTCAATGTACTGTTTGATTACATTATTGAATTGATTAGGTTTATATTTCCTGATTTTAATAACTGATTGTTTAAATCTAAAATTTAGGAGAAAGCTCCTTATATGGCTAAAGCTCCTTAAAATTCAGGAGATATGTGTTTGGGAGTTTTCAAGATGTCGACACCGGGAGTTTTCGAAATGGCTCAAGAATAATGGAAAGTTTTATTATTTGAATGCACACAATAAGGTTCGTCCATTCCTCTCATAAGGTACTTTCCTAAGGTTTAAAGTTGTACCTTTTTATTCCGTGTTGGGTTTTGGACTTTTTGATTTTTGGTTGACGTATTGTTGTTGCACCTTTTCTCATAAGCAGATCTGTTTAGTTTTGGTGTTTTTTGTTGGGCCTTTTATTTCATTTTATTCATTTTTTGAAGGTTTGTTTATGTTGAGAATTTCATCTCATTGGGGAAGAGTATGTAATTGCAGTGGAGTAATCTTTAATAGAAAAGTATGTAAACTTGTAGTGCATAATTTCAGTGGGGGACATTATGTATACTTCCAGTGGAAATTTCACTTAATTTTTATGTAGTTTTTTTATATGGAATAGGGTACTAGGAGATTTTATTTTCCAGGTTGTTATATGGAAACTAATGAAGGTTTTAAGATATCTATCATTGTGTGCTACAATGTGTATTTTTCAATACTCTTTACTCATATTAATGCTTTAACATTCTTAAACTGGGTTCGAATGCTTAATTTTCGTAATTGTGTGCTGGAGAACTTCGACTTTAAAACATCATATGGTTATCTATAAATTATATATAATTGTTGAATATTAATTGGAATTAAATGAATTAAGTTGCCTTAATCAGTTACAATTTGTTACTTATCTTATCTTTACTGTATATATTACAGTTTTCAAAGAAGGTGCTCCTTTACTTATCGCCTGTAATAGTTTATACATGGTTGTAATCGTTTATACATCATTTATCGTTTGGTGTATTAAATTTTCTGAGTTGTTGTTTCGTTTATACATCATTTATAATCGTTTGGTATATTGAATCTTCTCGACTGTAATCTTTTGCAGATTTCGTATATTGTAAGGTATACTTTTTAGTAGTCATAGCTCATTAGTTGACTTATTGTTTTTGAAAGTTTGGTAGATTGTTGTCTATTTGGGGTCTTTTTATTTTGTTTCAATTTTTGTTGGTTAATGTGTTTGATAAAATGCCTCACTCATAGTTATACAGGGTTTTTTTGTTTTGATTTTCAGTATCTGCTAAAACAGTATCTAATCAGGTAGAGTTTCAATATTTGCATTACTTTTGTTTTGATTTTCAACTATTTCATTTCTTTGGAGGATGAGGGGTGTTGATATAGAGATGGATGGGGAAACGATACTTGATGTGAAGAATTGGTAACAACATAAGGTTTCATCATCACCCATCATCACCATTACTAAAATCATCACAGTAAAAATATAAAATGGAAATCAGAAGTGTTATTGCTAAGCATGATACATTTATTATATTTGTAATTTATTTGATGCAGTAGCTGGTGCCTTTCTCTCGGTTGGCATTTGTCTGACATTGCTATAAATTTATGACAAGATATAATATGGATATTTGGTCCTGGATAAGCGAGTGGAAAAGACAGGCCGGGCTAATGACTTAGCATGATTAGTTTTTCGGGTATCGAACAAGGACTATCAAGACTAATTGTATGTCTAAATACGTTTACACACGTGAATATGGATCGGAGTTTGGGTGGATTCATTCTTTATTGCATAATCATGTTAATATCTAAAGAATAATTTAATTAATTATTTATTGCTATGTGTTTCATTTGAATGTAATGTAATATCCCGTAATTTTTAGGGCTTTATTTATGAATATGGTATATAATTTTAATAATAATATTATTTTATTAATCCAGATATTAATATTATATTTATTTTTATTTGAAATAAATCGAATATTTAAATTCAAATTTAATTGGCTTTTGGACATTTTGAAACGGTTTAAATACGTAAAGTTGACAATTTTGAATTAAAGGGCAATATAGGAATATGGGTTTGCTTAGGCTCCAAGCTGGGGTTTGAGAGATGGGATATATAAGGAAAATTGGGAGTGATTATAAGGAAAGGGAGATGAAAAAGCGAGGCCAAAAACGAAATCAAAAGAGGCAAAAACGAGTGGAATGAGAAGAGCCAATTTGGAATATTTAGATCTTCTTTTTGAGTGCATTCGAATGAGATTTGAGAAAAACGCAAAACACATACCTGACTGAATTTTTCGTGTAGAATCCAAATCTGAAGTCGAAATAGAGATTTGAATAATTTTTGGATCTGATTTTTCTGAGTTTTGAAAATAGGACTATTTGGGGTTATCTCGTGTTGGGGCTAGAACGTGATTTGATTATCTTTGCGAGAGGAACGTGATGGCTCAATCAGATTTTGAGGATGATTTTTATGTGATGATTCATGCGATGATTTTGAGGTGTGGGGTTTTACATAATATGCTCTTTAAATCTCTCGAGAGTTATTCCCTTTGAATTCTTGCGATTATTGAACTCATAATTGAATTCTTAAATTCATTGAAATCTGGAAAAATAATTGTTGAATTTTTTTGATTCATGTGGCATCATTATATTGTTGTTAAGCACATTGTCATGAGATTTTAATATGGCACGGAGGTTGGGCACCCGCCAAAATTCATGCTTCCCGGGCCTATGTCTTGATAAAGCATATGCGGATGGGGTGCGGCCTGGTGACCCATTGATGTGTTGTTGAGAAATTTATTGATAAATGCTATTGATATTCGCATTTGATTTGAATATTCGTACTCGTATTGTTACGTTTTATTCATCGCTAATATTTGTTGAGCATCTTTCCTGTCATATTGTGTACTTCCCCATATTTTTCTTTTAGTTGGCAGGTTAGCGTGGATTTGAGCGCTATGGATCAATTGGGATGATTTTTACATGGATTAGCTTGGAAAGAATATTCGAGAATAAAATTGAGCAGATTTGTATTTATTTTTATGTATAGAGCATTTTGTTTCAAGAAAGATAGTTGTATTATTTTGAGAGACTTTTGGTTGTATTTAATTTGAAGATTGAGATTAGTGGATTCTTTTGTTATATTGTGGGATTTATTTAGATGCTCTATACTTTGTAATTTGTGGATTCGATTGAATTTTATAGATAGTAGCGCTCTTTTCACTCCCCCCCGCCGGGCGGGGTGTTACAGATGGTATCAGAGCTTAGGTATACGATAATCCTCGGGTCTTGAGAATTGGGTCTAGCATGCGGGTTAGAGATATTTTCTTTGGAGATAGAAAATTTTAAGGATGTGTTAGGCGTCGTGGTGAGGATTTTTAGAATTAATTTGAGGACTTTAGTGTGTGATTTTGGAAAATAGAATCGATTAGCATTTTATTTCGATTGTTAGGTTTCATCGAATTTCGAGGACGAAATTCCTTTTCAAGGGGGGAAGTATGTAATACCCCGTAATTTTGAGGGCTTTATTTATGAATATGGTATATAATTTTAATAATATTATTATTTTATTAATCAGGATATTTATATTATATTATTTTTATTTGAAATAAATCGAATATTTAAATTCAAATTTAATTGGCTTTTGGACATTTTGAAACGGTTTAAATACGTAAAGTTGACAATTTTGAATTAAAGGGCAATATAGGAATATGCGTTAGCATAGGCTCCAAGCTGGGGTTTGAGAGAGGGGCTATATAAGGAATATTGCGGGTGATTACAAGGAAAGGTAGATGAAAAAGAGAGGCTAAAAATAAAATCGAAAGAGGCAAAAACGAGTGGAATGAGAAGAGCCAATTTGGAATATTTAGATCTTCTTTGTGAGTGCATTCGAATGAGATTTGAGAAAAACTCAAAACACATACCTGACTCAATTTTTCGTGTAGAATACAAATATGAAGTCGAAATGGAGATTTGAATAATTTTTGGATCTGATTTTTCTGAGTTTTGAAAATAGGACTATTTGAGGTTATCTCGTGTTGGGGCTAGAACGTGATTTGATTATCTTCGCGAGAGGAACGTGATGGCTCAATCGGATTTTGAGGATGATTTTTATGTGATGATTCATGCGATGATTTTGAGGTGTGGGGTTTTACATAATATGCTCTTTAAATCTCTCGAGAGTTATTCCCTTTGAATTCTTGCGATTATTGAACTCATATTTGAATTGTTAAATTCATTGAAATCTGGAAAAATAATTGTTGAATTATTTTGATTCATGTGGCATAATTATATTGTTGTTGAGCAAGTTGTCATGATATTTTATTATGTCACGGAGGTTGGGCACCCACCAAAATTCATGCTTCCCGGGTCTATGTCTTGATTAAGCATATGCGAATGGGGTGAGGCCTGGTGACCCATTGATGTGTTGTTGAGAAATTTATTGATGAATACTATTGAGATTTGCATTTGATTTGAATATTCGTACTCGTATTGTTACGTTTTATTCATCACTAATATTTGTTGAGCATCTTTCCTGTCGTATTGTGTACTTCCCCATATTTTTCTTTTAGTTGGCAGGTTAGCGTTGATTTGAGCGCTATGGTTAAATTGGGATGATTTTAGCATGGATTATTTTAGAAAGAATATTCGAGAATACAATTGAGAAGATTCGTATTTATTTTTATGTATAGAGCATTTTGTTTCGAGATAGATAGTTGTATTATTTTGAGAGACTTTTGGTTGTATTTAATTTGAAGATTGAGATTAGTGGATTGTTTTGTTATATTGTGGGATTTATTTAGATGCTCTATACCTTGTTATATGTGGATTCGATTGTATTTTATCGATAGTAGTGCTCCGTTCACTCTCCCCGACCGGACGGGGTGTTACATGTAAGACTTGAAAAATGAAAGATAAGATTCATCTTTCATATGTTCATCTTTCAGATTTGAACATCTTCAAGAGGATATTTTATTCCTCATTCAGTTATGGAAATTGTATATGTATTTGCTTCCTCTCACTGCCGTTCTAGACTTTTGAGAATGTTAAACCTAGAAGACTATCCGAATATCGGATATTAATTCCCAATTTTCGTCATTTAACTAAGGCCTAATTTAGAAATGACTAAATCGCCCTTCCGGGGTACTGGTTAGGCCTACAAACGCCCAGAGACCCAAATTAAACCCCCGAGTATACTTTTCTGACGATCTCGACCTCTCCGAACATGTTGGCGCACTCAAAATAAACATACATGTGACTTATGATTTATTCACTTTTTATAATAATAATATAGTCCCGACACGACACAGGTGCGTCCCGATGTAATTTCCATAATCGTCATATTATTCACTCGTGATAACTTTAATAAATTCAATTCTACATTTTACTTTGCTAATTAAGTAGTATTCAAAAAATTCTCACTAATTAATAACTCTCGTCATGCTAGTAAATATTTAAATAAATATTCGAATTAATATTAAATTAATTTATCTCAATTAAATTTAATAAATCCCCAATTTAAAAGCCATAAAAGTACAGGGTATTACATACTTCCCCCTAATAACGGAATTTCATCCCGAAATTAAAAAAATAAGGCATACCTGGTAAAAATAGATCTGGATATCTTTCGCGCATATCTGCCTCGCGCTCCCAAGTGGACTCCTCCACATTATGATGCTCCCACTGAACCCGTACAAGTGGAACTACCTTCGACCTCAATCTTCTCTCGCTATGGTATAGGATAGCCATTGGTCTCTCCTCATAAGAACTATCGGGTTGTAAGTCAATCTCCTCTATCGCGATGTGAGTATGGGCCATGTAATCCCGAGGATATCGTCTCAACGACGAGATGTGGAATACATCATGAATACGGTGTAAGTGCTCTGGCAACCCCAATTTGTATACCACCGGCCCTATCCTCTAGATAATGGGAAATGGTCCTATGTACCTCGGAGCCAACTTCCCCTTCTTCCCGAATCTCATTACTCCTTTCATAGGAGACACACGCAGTAATACTTGGTCCACCACACTAAATTCTCTAAAGGACCACTTTGCATCGACGTAGATTTTCTAGTGGTCCTGGGGCTACCCGAATGCGACTCCTGATTAGCTCAATCCTAGCTGAAGTCTCCTGAATCACCTATGGTTCAAGCAACTTTTTGTCCCCCACCTCTAGAAAACAAGCGGGAGAATGACAAGGTTTGCCATACAACGCCTCAAATGGGACCATGCCGATCGTGAAATGATAGGAATTATTATAAGCGAACTTCACTAGTGGAAGATACGACTCCCGACCCCTCCAAAATCAAGGACACATATTTGTAACATATCCTCCAACATCTAATTGGCAGGCTCTGTCTGTCCATCCGTCTGTGGGTGATAAGTTGAACTCAATCTCAACTCTGTACCCATGGCCTCCTAAAATCTCTCCCAGAAGCACGACACAAAAATCTTGTCTTTATCAGACACAATATCCAGGGGCACCCCATGTAGCCTAACTATCTCGGTAATAAATAATTATGCATACTGGCCTGTGGTGTAGTCTGTCCGTACTGGTAGAAAATGAGCTACCTTGGTCAATCGATCCACTATAACCCATATGTAATTGTGACCCCGCTGTGATGTAGGCAACCTAGTAATAAAGTCCATTGAAATATTTTCCCATTTCCACGTAGGTATCTACAACGACTAAAGTAATCCTGGTGGTCTATGGTGGTCCACCTTTACCATCTGACAGGTAGAACATTTGGGCATGAACTCTGTAATGTCCTTCTTCATCCCACTCCACTAGTTCTGTCACCTCACATCGTGGTACATCTTATCCCCTCCTGGATGTACCATAAATCTAGACCCGTGCGAATGTGTCATCACTGCATGATGCAAATCATTTCCCTCTGATACCACTAATATCCAATTAAACCTCAAACTACCATCAGAATTCACTGAATAGGATTTAGCACCCTCGGTTAAAAGCCGTACAATCTGATCCTGACAAAAAGTATCCATTGCTTGTGCCTGTATTACCCTCGTAACAATCTTGGGTGTGAAAAACATAGTAGATATAAAGGAACGGGCTATCGCGTCCTGGTGTCCCAACTCTTTCCACTTTGCTCTCTATACTTCCACTACGTCACCTACCAATCTAAGGCTTAACATATTAGCAACCACGTTTGCCTTCCCCGAATGTTACTGTATCTCGAACTGGTAGTCTTTCACAAACTCCAGCCACTTGTGCTGAGGCATGTTCAACTATCGCTGATCAAACAAGTATTGCAGGGACTTGTGGTCTGTGAACAAGTGAAACTTCTCCCCCAACAAGTAATGTCTCCAAATCCGCAATGCAAACACGACCGCTGCTAGCTCTAGGTCGTGGGTGGGGTAATTCCTTTCGTGAGGCTTAAGCTTGCGGGAGGAAAAATATATAGCCTGCTCCTCCTGTTAAAGTACTCCACTGAGTCCCGATAGAGAGGCGTTAGTATCCACCAAATACTCCACTCCCGCCCTGGGTAAAGCAAGAACTGGTGCCAAAGTCAGCTTATCCTTCAACTCGTCAAAAGCCAATTGATAAGCATCATCCCATATGTACAGTACCCCCTTGCGACTCAGATTCATTAATGGACTCGCTATCTTCGAAAAACCTCGAATGAACCATCTGTAGTATCCAGCTAAACCTAAGAAACTACTGAACTCTATCAGTGTCGTGGGTTGTTCCCACTCCCTCACTTCCGACACTTTGCTCGGGTCAACGAAATCCCCAATTCTGACACAACGTGCCCCCAAAATTCTACCTCCCGTAATTAGAATTTTCATTTCTCATACTTAGCATACAGCTGATACTCTCATAGAGTCTGAAGAACCTGCCTCAAGTTCTCGGCATGCTCCTCCTCAGTCTATGAATAAATCAGGATGTGATCTATAAAGACGATGACAAACTGATCCAAGAACTCTCTGAACACTCGATTCATCAAGTCCATAAATACGAATGGAGCATTGGGTAGCCCAAACGGCATGACTTCGAAACTCATAGGACCCATATCTCGTCAAGAAAAAAGTGTTCGACACATCCTACTCCCTAATCCGTAACTGATGATATCCCGATCTCAAATCTATATTCGAAAAGAAGGCTGCTCCTCTCAATTGGTCGAACAAGTCATCAATTATGGGCAACGTATATTTATTCAGTATCGTGACCTTGTTCAACTCCCGTTAGCCAATGCACAACCTTAGTGAACCATCTCTCTTCTTTACAAACAACACCGGAGTTCCCTAAGGCAAGGTGCTCCTACGAAGGAAGCCCTGGCCTAACAGCTGCTCTATCTGATCCCATAACTCCCTCATCTCTTTAGGGGCCATACGGTACGGTGCACGTGCTATCGACCGAGTGACCGACATCAATTCTATGATAAAATCTATCTCTGAACTAGGAGGTAGTCCTGGTATCTCCTGTAATACATCCGAAAACTCACGAACAACTGGAATTGAATCTCGGGGAATCATAATCTCCATAGAGGTCTCCTCCTATATGTAATACAAAATGGGTGGAAGATCCTCCCTCTAGGAGAGGCATCACTACCAAAAACATCTCGTGACCTGGAATGGTAAAGATGATACTCCTATCAAAATAATCTTTCACGGCTCTATAGGTAATGAGCCAATCCATGCCAATAATGGCATCGTGCTCATGCATATCTAAAACTAGCATGTCTACAGGTAAAATCAAGCTGCCAATCTTTATACTTACACCCGGGCACATAAAGAAAATCAAAGACCATTACCTAGTGGTGAGTCTACACATGTCACTGTACTCTCTGTCGTGTCTGATAACCCTAATGCCCATACAAAGTGAGTAGATATAAAATAGTGTGAGGCCCTAGTATCAGATAAGACTCTACCCATAGTGCTATGGATAGGAAACGTACCCTCAATCGCGAGTGGAACCTGAGGTGCTGAGGCCTAATGGACATTATAGAAATGTCCATACTGTAATTTCTCTTGGTGAACTGGGGCTGTTGGGATGGCTGGTAGGGCTATCACCTGAGCTGGCGCTAGGAGGGCGGTTGGAAAGAGTGGCCTCTGTGGCTTATTACGGGCACCCTGCTGCTGTGGGGACCTATCCCCCTATAGGTAATCCTGATGCCTATGTCCATTCTTGCAACATCTAAAACACCTACCCCTGAAGTTTCTTCCCTTCTATCCCTGCTGACCATGGCCCTGTTGGCCGTTACCACCCCGTCGCTGGCCCTGCCGAAAATGTTGTTGGCCCTGATGGCCCTTCTGCTGACGGTGTTGTCCATGTTGGCCATAAAGGCTGGGTTAGCCATGCTGGCCCTATCTGAATCCCCCAAATCCCTATCTAGAATCAACGGATCAGAGTCTCTTAGTAGGGTCCCCCTAATGGGAACTCTTCTCACTGTGACGGGTCTGCCCTTGGGCTGCTGGTGCCCCACTAGTACTACTACCCCTTGTCTTGCCCTACTGGCTGGACTCCCTTGGTCATTTGTTTCCTTGCTGATGGAAGAAGTGATCCTAACAGTGAAACAGAGTGGCGATGAGTATGTCAGTGTAAGTACTCAACGATTGATTACCTATGAGGTGCTGACGAATCCTCCATGACAATCCATCTAAAAACAGTAATATCTTCTTTTCCTCAGTGGGTGCCTCATCTGACACTATAGTGAGAAGTCTCGTGAACTACTCCTCATACTCAATAATGGTCATACTCTCCTGCTAAAGATTCAGTAACCTCTGCCTCATCTCAGTCTGTATGTTGGATGGGAAATATTTGCGATCAAACTGCACCCAAAATGACTAAATCGATATGTTGTTCCTCTCCTCCAAGGTGGTGGTCGACTCCCACCACTGCAAAACGACCCCCACTAGCTTAAAGGAAGCCAATAACTATCTCTGCATGTTAGTGCACTCATACATGCACATATGCCTCTGGATATCCTTCTTCCATTGGATGGCGATCATGATGTCCGAACTACACGAAAACTCTGGGGGATGCGCCTTCTGAAAGGCATCCCTGACCCACTCCCATGTAGTGGGAAGCTGTGTTGGTACCGGTGATACTAACTGAACCTGGGGTGGAGCCTGCTGCCCCACCTCTAATGCATTATTCACCGCCTGAGAAACAATGGCGGCTACTTCAGTTGCATTCATCATTCCCTGAGCGGGAGCTGCTGGCTGTCGGGCCGGGCATTCCTATCTCAGGGTGCTCGTCTCGGAGGAATCTGAAATAAGAAGGAAGCTTATTAGTATATAGTTATTATTAAATCTCAAACAGCTGAAGATGTAAGCGTAAATACAAGAATACAACAATCCTAAAAATAGGGATCTATATCAAAGACGCTAAGCTGAAAGCAAAATAAGCCGTACAGATCCTAAAGGACACTAGAACCTAATGCTCTGATACCACCTGTAACACCCTGCCTAATCAAATACTGGGTGATCAGTCATTTATTAAATTAAAAATCAAGGTGAACGATGTGGTTCATTCTTAACATCACCATCGAAAATAATTTTCCGTTTTAATCACCATAATTAATTAAGCTAAGTGTCAAAACAATTTAAATGATTTTATTTAATAAATTCCGTTGTAAAAACCTTTTTATGCATAAATTAATTTATGACTAACACAATTGCTAAGGATATTAATCATCCACAAGAAACATGCCAACTAGATTATCCAAACCAAGTCAATAACCATAAATGAAATCATCCCGACATGAAATAACTCCCAAATGAGTACCAAATACTGAAACATAAATAAATACAAAATCTCTAATAAGTCTAAACTGAAATAGGAAATCGTGCGACATATGCCCTAGATATGAAGAACTAAATCAAGAGCTGAATAAAGGAAGATGTCGTCTAGTACAAGAGCCTGCAACTCCCACATAAGCTGCAGCACGTCCAATCCAAAGAACCTACGTCTGACGCCCCTGTGGCTGGGCATTTTTAATATACACACATATATATAAGAGAGAGAGAAATGATAGGAAATGGGTCAGAGCCGGAGTGTAAAAGAGTTTTAAAAATAGTTTAGCAAGTATTTAAAATGCTTACTAGCTAATATAACAACCATGTTAGTACGCGAAACTCTCTTGACAATTCTTACCTCTCATCTAGTGTGCACGCCTACCGTACTACTAAAATACCTCAGAAGTCTATCTAATTCATCTCCCATAAATTTTATTTCGAGAAGTCGCAAGGCTATGATTTTAATTTAGCGATTAGTCTATTAACGATTACTTACATCTATTATGTATTTCGCAATATTGTTTTAACGTTCCTGAACACTTACTATAATTATGGAGCATTTATACAATATTTATCGACTTATACGCACAACAAAAGAATTCCATATATACATATATATACATATATATATATTAATCACTCATATAATATATATACTATCGTCACACCAAATAAAATCTATGGTGCTGGCACGCTCTGATACCACCTATAACACCTCGCCTAATTAAATACCCAGTGATCAGTCCTTTATTAAATTAAATTTCAAGCTGAACGGTGTGGTTCATTCTTAGCATCACTGTAGAAAACAATTTTCCGTATTAGTAACCCAAATTAATTAAGCTGAGTGTCAAAACAGTTTAATAAGTAAAATCATTTAAATTGTTTTGACACTTAGCTTAATTAATTAGGTGATTAAAACGAAAAATTGTTTTCGACAGTGATGCTAAAAATGAACCACACCAGTCACCTTGATTTTTAATTTAATAAAGGACTGATCACCCGGTAGTTAATTAGGCGAGGTGTTACAGTACTTATATGGCTGGGGTGGTACCATGTGCACCCCAGGCATACAAGAGGCATGTTCAATGTCAAGTGGCTAATGTCATGCTGCCACCTATTATCTGTGCATGTAAATAATGATTAAGAGATATTCTTCACATGTGAGGTAGATGTTTTTGCAATAGTTTTGTCCACATAAGGTTCGCAACCCATGTGCACTCTCCCACGCATCATCCATTCCACGTTACCTATCTGATGTGTCATGCTGAGATGATGTGTCAACCTGGATGAGTATGATACCTCTGAGGTGCTGTTAGATCACTTGTTGATAATTGCAAAGTAGAGTCTCGATGAACTTGAATCAGGCTGAGATGAGCGTATAACCAGTCTGATGAGGTCTTGACCTTCTCTGTGGAAGACGACATAAGACATTTGGACTGTTGTGATGGTATGTTATCTCGACCTGGTGGAAGGACGAGATCGAGACAATTGCTATAGAGTTATTGATGAGAGTGCATTTCATAAGGTCGTCTGGAGCCAAGCTAGACTTGAGTACAGACAAGGTCATACTTGGGCCTATCAATGACCCATAACCCTTAGTCTCTAACATTAGGAGGAGGCTAAGGGGTAATGGTGTATAAAGACGAGATGTTAAGGGTGGTCACATAGGAGACACATGGAAATTGTTAAACATACTGCAGGATTGATGTGACACTTGTCATAGTTCACATTGGGTAGCTTATGATTAAAGCCTAAATGATGGCTAAACTCTTAGGGTTTTGTGCTTGAAATGATGATGAGCCTTAAAAAATGTGCACAATCATTTCACAATATTTTAAGCCATATTTTTCTTTCCCTTTCCTTCATAGTAAAAACTTTATCGCTTCAAACGTTCTACAATCGCCATTAGAGATTTACATGGAACCTTCGATTCCTTATATTCCTGAGCCTTTCTGCATTCTCCCTATTCCTATATATTTTTCTCTTATAGGTAATACATTTACCTCATCTTGTTTCTCATTTCAGTTAGGATTTTTGGCATATTTCATAGTTTACTTGATTTTGGAGATTCTCTGTGTTTTCTGACGACATTTCAGGCATTATTAGGGCCAAATCCTTAGCTTTTTAGGAGGCTTTTAGGCAATAGGAGGTGTTTTTAGGTTTTCCCCTTTCATTTCTTGATTTTATCAGTCATTGTGAGGTTTTTCGATCAAAATTTGTCCTCCTTCTCTGGTGGGGTTCATTTCTATTCTTGAAGTGTTCTTGGTGAAAACCATTCAGCTTCCAAGGATTATCTTTTAGTCAACATAGCCAACACTTTAAACTGTTTGTACCCTTTTACTATTTTTGCCACCTAAGTGGTAGGTAGTACCCTAATGTTAAGACCTTTGTATAAGTTAGCCGAGGAGTTCCCACTCTCAGAGAGAGGTGTTTTAGGGAGATAAAAAAGTAATAGGTCGAGGGTGTGTAACACCCTGCACTTTTGGGGATAATTAAAATTCATAAGTGTAATTTGGGAATTTAAAAGGTTATTGTGAACAGTAATTTTTGAGGTTTACAAGGATTTAATGATTTTCGATATGTGTTATATTCACTTTTGGGATTAAGTAAATGAGTTGGAGTATTTTAATTATATGTCGCAGCTGGGTAAAGTGACAGAGGAAAATATTTTAATGGGAAAACTCACATTGAGATGCATTGGGTTAAATCAGTGAATTGCGGTCAGGTACCTCGGATGGAGATTTCGAGTGTTCGATTGATTTCGAAAAGGCTGAGATAGTCATAATAGAGTATCCGGGAGTACTGTTTGGATTCCGAGAATTTTTTGATTAATAGGGACTCGTAATTGAGTAAACGAGTCATTTTTGGGTTTAATAAGGGATAAACCCTTTTTATCCCTATATAAGGCCCGAGAGAGGGAAAGAAAGTAAAGAAAAGAGAGAAACGAAAGAGGAGAGGAAATGAGGAGAGAAAAGAGGAAGAAAAGGGAGGTTCCGGCCAAACTCCGTGGGATTCGACTCGGGGTCGTTGAATTTTATCCACGAGGCAAGTGTTTACTTGCTTTAATTCCTTTTAAGCATAAATCTCATATTGAAATTTGGTAAAAACAAATTATATGATTTTGGTATTGGGTTTTCAAGACACAAAAGGGTTTTTTGGAAGTTTAACAGTTAGAAATCAGAAAATGTCAAATTGGAGAAACTTAGGAATTAAATCAAATTTCGTTGTTAATTCTTGGTTATAGGATGATTAGAACCTATTTCCTTGGTATATATATAGTTGGGTGTAGTTATATGTTGGTGGGATAATAGGAAACAAAGTTTGGAGATTTGTTAATGGCCGAAATACGGGCCGGAGAAGAAGCTGCCCGACTTGATCGATCGATCGACGGCCAAGGGTCGATCGATCGATCATGCAAAAATTTTGGCAATTTGGGCTTCTGATGTTTAAGTGGGATAAAATCCCAAATATATGATTTTAGCTTGTTTAATTAAGGAATTAAATATCCAACTAGGGGGATTTATTACTAGACATATAATGGAATCTATTGGGGACTAGGAAGAGGCAATATTTGGGTGGCACTAATTATTTATTTTCGAGAAAAATAAATGGATTAAGAAAATAAAGTTTAGGGTTCCTAAAATAGAGTGGGGACCTATAAATTATTATTTAAGTGAAAGGTAGACCTTGGGTTCGTGGAAAATGGAATCCATGACTTATTTATTTAAGGGTGTTTAGGGCGAGTAACACTCGAGTTGATATTTTGATGGGGGATTGTACGTATAGAATTAAGCACATAGAGAATGTAATTATGTGTCAAATTGTGTGTGAAAAAATCCTGCAAGGCGAATAGGATGAAATTGGGATATAGGCTAAAGAGGATTTAGCGACTACCCGACATGTCTATTGACGACGGTCATTATAGGTGGTGCGATACTTATGAGAATTAAGACAAGTCAATGGTACACTTATCTAATTAGTATGAGTTGGTACATTGGGGTTTATGTACAAGTCCTTAAATAGTGATTAAGGTGTGAGTTATATTTAAGAGACATAATACTTATGAGATTAGTATTTAAGTAGGAGAATACTTAAATATTGTTATGAGATTGGCAATTGTAGCCATATATACATTTGAGGAGTCATAAATGTACATATATATATACTATGTGATTAGAGTATATATATAATATGATACAAAAATGTATATACATCTATGTGTGGATGGTATATATATTTATGTGAAGCATACCCCCTCTAATGCTATCATGGAAAGTTACGCGATGTGGGTGAGGCCCCTAGCTTGAGGAGCAGGGAGCGTATAGTCCCCAGGTCATAGCGTCCATTGTTATATTGTGTGATTTTTTTTATTAGGGGTGAGACGTGGTGGGTATGTTTCGTCTCATTTTCGGGGAGGAACTATGATCGCTTCCTAGACGTTGTGATTTATAAATGCGATGTCGGTGATATTGAGTCCGACCGCTGGTCCCTAGGATCGTATGTGAGTGATGCCCTGGAAGATGATAGCATTGGGAAACCGCATCCTCGAGTTATAGCTCGTAGGGATGGTTATTATACTTGTGTGTATAGTATATTACTTGTGCATGAGAACAAGATATTATATATCTCTATTAGAGTAAAGAGATAAAATGAAAAAGGATTAATTCTCATTCTGGGAGATTATATCCGGACGTATATCGTGATATGCATATGAAGTGAGTATGATAATGTATATAATACTATGAGTATACCTATACGTTGTGTACTGAGGGACTAATTGATCTCGATGATCGACTGTGCCAAGTAGTATTGTATCGGGGGTTTCCTTCTTTGGATTTCGCTTCGCGAGACACCCCACGTACGAACATGGCATAGTGTTGAGATTGGGGATAAGTTTAGCCCTTAGTACTCAGTTTACTTAGGACTTTTAGAGTTTGGGGGTGACGAATTAGTTAGAAAAAGTAGCTTGACTAGGATGTTTAGAGGGATACGTTAGGCGTGCAATATTAGAAGAGAGGTAAGGGGTATCTCATGGGCGTGCGATACCAATTTAAATATGAGATAAAACATATTTTCTTAAATAAAGCATTTATGCACTTGCTAAATATTTTCACAACTCAGGCTTTGACCCATTTATATATTTTTCCTCTCTTGCTATATACATTATATATATATATATAGGTGTCCAGACAGAGGGACGCCTGGATGATGATCCTTTCGAGTCAGACGTCTTCTGCAGCAGCTATGGATGCATGTAGGTTTTTGGTAGACGCTTCTATCCTTGAACTCTAGATATGAGTTACTGTATAAATAATCGGGTCCAAATCCCAACTTCATTTATTTATACTTTTACCGCCTTTTTATGAGAATTTCAATTGGGTTGTATAATTGTTAAACCGAGTGTTCGGTTATTTTATTTCTTTTCAGTTCCATTTATATAAACTGTGTAAATGTTTTAATTGATTTAATTTGTTTAAAAGATTAATTAAATAAAATTTTGACGCCAGCCTAACAAGTTATTAGTAATTAATTTTGTTTTCGACAGTGATGCTAAGAATGAACCATATGCGACTCCTTCTTTAATTTGGTACATGAGTGATCGCCTGGTATTTTATTAGGCAGGGTGTCCCAAATGGTATCAGAGCATCAGGTTCTAGTGTCCTTAGAAATCTGTGCGGACGTACTACGCTTTCAGCGTTACTCTCGATTTGATATAGAGCCTTAGGATTAGGATTGTTGATTCCTCTTGTGAAATTTCGTTCTCCTGCCATTTCATAACATTATATTAATATTTTTCAAGCACGTTGGAGATTCGTGTGCTGGACAATGAATGACGACGACAAAAGGCCATTGCAAGGGTAGAAGAAGGTAGGACTTATATGGAGCGGTTAGTTGAAGGTGGAGACTAGGATCGTAGTGGAAGTCACTCTCCTTGTGGAATTTGTCAAAGATGGTTGAAATAACTACTAAGGTATGGTGGTTATAATTATCCACGCACTGTTATAGGAAAGGGTGGTGCTAAACTTAAATTACCCAGTGAAGTAAATTGGGAAAAAAGGTTCGAAAGGTCCTTGATAAGGACCATATGTTGAAGTGGATATGATACCGTGTAAGTGTAAGGTGATTCAACAGAAGTGAAAGGCTTAGAAGCTTTGGCTTAAAACAGGGTGTCGAAATACCCATATGTGAAAATTAGAGGAATTTTTTTCACTCGTAGGAGAAATTTTGGAATGGTGGGAACGGTGGTCACCATATTAAGGGGAGGAAGATATTTTTCTCATAAAAGGATCTTACGGATTGATTTAACTGTTCGTTCCTTTGATTCATCAGAAATGAATCGACTGTAGTTCCTGAAATATTCATGTAAGGATCGGTTAACCGATTGTAGAGGTCGATTATGATGGAGAAGTAAACTGTGTACCAGATTAAGGTATGTACAATGAAGATAGAGTCTTTCAGTGGAATGATAGGCTCAGTAGAGAGGTGTTGTTAACACGTAGGGAGAAATTGTGTTCGTGGAACCCCATTGGTGAACATCCACCTATGGAATTCATTGCAACAGGGCTGTTGAGGTCGGTACTAGAGTTTCCTCTTGACGAAGAAGTTAAGGGACTATTAAGGTGATTGTCAAGATCGAGACCATAGAGCCTGAGATGCTGAGAACCTTAATATGGTCAAGGTTGCCAGACATGGGGTAATGTTGTAATGTGGAGTGTATAACCAAACGCTTTGATCTTGCTCAGTAGGAGTTTAAGGGCAAGAGTCGGGTGCATAGATTGGGGCATTAAGTTCAGTACTTTCGGTTCAGTTAGGACAAGTATACCAAGTCCGAGAACCATTTGGAGTAGCTAGGGGGATTGGCGAAGTTGTTGTAATGAGTTTCACCTCTGAAGGAGGCGGTATATTTAGTGGGACTAAATAGAGTCGAGATATTTTTCTAACCCTAGATTCGTGTGTCTAATTCAAGCCTTGTGGCGGTATCGATCACATTATATAGTGTAAGTCTAAATGTTTCTTCGCGGTACTGGGGTACTATTTTAGACTTGTATCTGGTTTGTACTACTCGTTCTGTATGTGTTATACGAGTATAGTACTATTATAAGAGTTACATTATTATATTATCAAAGCGATAGTAGGCTAATGATTGCAAGACTATCGTGTCTGCGGTTCCAGGATGGAACGGGTTGTTGTGATATCTCACCTGGATACAAGTTGAGTTTGCCTTTCTTATTAGGAGTAGAAGGAACTTTAGTGAGTAGACGTTTCATTATCACGATTTGAATGTGTGGCGACCTTATTGATGTGATTTAAGGTATCCAGGATTTATTGTTAAGATATGAGTATTAAGCTTGTTATTGGTTGTGCAAGGACTGAGTGTTAGTGCGAGCGCTTAGTGGTGTTTCTCCTGGACATAGATAAGAGTTCATACCACATTTTGTTGAAAGAGGGGATAGGTCCTAGTTGCATATTTGAAGCTAATGGACCTCCACGATCGACAAAGTTAAGTAGTAGTGTATTGGAAGGGTTCCTTATTTGGATTTCACTTTGTGAGACGCTCCACGCATGAACCTTATCGACGTCTGGAGTGGAGAGATGTTATCGTGTGCAAGGATGTTGGTTTTGTTGATAAGTCATATAGTGTGGATGAAACACTATAGACTGAGAGCTGTATGATGATGGTATGATTATAGAAATATAAGTGCTATGGAGAAGCACTAAAGTGGTCCTCTCACCGCAAGTAGGTGGGTGAAGCTGGAGTTAGAGAAATTGATTTGAAGCTTATAGCCAGACCTTAATGAAGAGGCAAATTTTGGAGGAAGTATGTTTTGGGTGTGATGTTCACAACATGTTTGAAGAGAGTAGGCGCCTTAATTAGTTATATTTTCTTTTTTGCCAAGGTGAAAGGTTAGAGTGGTATAAATACGTTAGTAGGATAGAAAGATAGGATTTAGGAAGTCCCGCTGGTGTGCCTCAGGCTGTTATATCTCGATGACCGGCAACACGAGGAAGTAGTGTAATGGGAGGGTCCCTTGTTTGGATTTTGCTTTGCCAAACATCCCACGCATGAAACCAAGCAAATGTCGAAAGTTGAGAGAGGCCTTCGGCATTAGGGATATACTTAGGATTATACTCGTTTCACGTGGGTAGGATAACGCATAGAGCGTAGGATTATTAGGGAGTAAGTTCAATAGAGTTAGTGGCGCTGATATAGGACGATTGTGGGAAGTAAACCACAAGAAGATTGGTTGATTAACCTTGAGAAGAATTTAATTTCGTGGGTTGGGAAGACCTATATGTGAGTATTACACCGAGGAAATAAGGCCCATTATTTAGAGAGAGTGTACGTGTTGAACATTTACAATGGTTGTGCTGATAGGCACGGGTTAAAAGGTGTATGGTCACATTGGTAAATTGGTTTTATATACCTCTTGATATAGAAAGGGCGTAGTATATAAGTTGAAGATTATGCCGTGAGGAAGTATAAGTGGAATCGATATGGGTTGAAACGAACGTCATGAGATGTAGGCGATAATCAAATTATAGGGGGCAATAAGAAGTAGCATGCTCAAGTTAAGTGATGAGACTGACGAGATTGGTCGAGTGTTAGATTAATTTATTTTTGAGGGAAATTAGATATCCTGATATAGATGAGCGAAAATTCAGAATCGTGATTCTCCAGTGAGATTTAGACGTTAGAGCAACGACTATAGGCTCGTTTTTCTTGATATGTGGTGTAAGAAATGCCACGTACGAGTGACGTTATTAAAGTCACCTTACGTACGAGGTAGCAGTATTCGTATAAACCTCAATAAAGATGAGTGTTGAATGAGTGTATGGTTGAGAGCCATCGGGTTAATACCATTCCACTTAAGGCATTAGTATGTGGAGTGATTCACGATCCTAGGGAAGTATCGGTTATATATGAATTTCGAGGGAGAAATTTCGTTGTAAGGGGGGGGGGGGGGGGAGGAGTATGTAACACCCTGCACTTTTGGGGATAATTAAAATTCATAAGTGTAATTTGGGAATTTAAGAGGTTATAGTGAATAGTAATTTTTGAGGTTTTCAAGGATTTAATGATTTTTGATATGTGTTATATTCACTTTTGGGATTAAGTAAATGAGTTGGAGTATTTTAATTATATGTCACAGCTGGGTAAAGCAACAGAGGAGAATATTTTGATGGGAAAACCCGTATTGAGATGTATTGGGTTAAATTAGTGAATTGCGGTCAAGTACCTCGAATGGAGACTTCGAGTGTGCGGTTGATTTTGGAAAGGCCGAGATAGTCAGAATAGAGTATTCGGGAGTAGTGTTTGAATTCTGAGAATTTTAGATTAATAGGGACTCGTAATTGAGTAAATGAGTCATTTTTGGGTTTAATAAGGGATAAAACCTTTTTCTCCCTATATAAGGCACGGGAGAGGGAAAGAAAGGAAAGAAAAAGAGAGAAAAGAAAGAGGAGAGTAAAGGAGGAGAGAAAAGAGGAAGAAAAGGGAGGTTCCGGCCAAACTCCGTGGGATTCGACTCGGGGTCGTCGAATTTTATCCACGAGGCAAGTGTTTACTTGCTTTAATTACTTTTAAGCGTAAATCTCATATTGAAATTTGGTAAAAACAAATAATATGATTTTGGTATTGGGTTTTCATGAATCAAACGGGTTTTTTCGGAAGTTTAACAGTTAGAAATCAGAAAATGTCAAATTGGAGAAACTTAGGAATTAAATCGAATTTCGTTGTTAATTATTGGTTATAGGATGATTAGAACCTATTTCCTTGGTATATATATAGTTGGGTGTAGTTATATGTTGGTGGGATAATAGGAAACAAAGTTTGGAGATTTGTTAATGGCCGAAATAGGGGCCGGAGAAGAAGCCGCCCGACTTGATCGATCGATCGACGACCAAGGGTCGATCGATCGATCATGCAGAAATTTTGGCAATTTGGGCTTCTGATGTTTAAGTGGGATAAAATCCCAAATATATGATTTTAGCTTGTTTAATTAAGGAATTAAATATCCAACTAGGGGGACTTATTACTAGACATATGATGGAATCTATTGGGGACTAGGAAAAGGCAATATTTGGGTGGCACTAATTATTTATTTTCGAGAAAAATAAATTAAATTAAGAAAATAAAGGTTTAGGGTTTTTAAAATAGAGTGAGGACCTAGAAATTACTATTTAAGTGAAAGGTATGACCGCGATGTCGGTGATATTGAGTCCGAATGCTGGTTCCCAGGATGGTATGTGAGTGATGCCCTAGAAGATGATAGCATTGAGAGACCACATCCTCGAGTTATATCTCGTAGGAATGGTTATTATTCTTGTATGTATAGTATTTTACTTGTGCATGGGAACAAGATATTATATATCTCTATTAGAGTAAAGAGATAAAATGAAAAAGGTTTAATTCTCATTCCGAGAGATTATATCCGGACGTATATCCTGATATGCATATGAAGTGAGTATGATAATGTATATAATTATATGAGTATACCTATACGTTGCGTACTTAGGGACTAATGGATCTCGATGATTGACGCTGCCAAGTAGTAGTGTACCGGGGGTATCCTTATTTGGATTTCGCTTCGCGAGACACCCCACACATGAACATGGTATAGTGTTGAGACTGGGAGAATTTTAGCCCTTACTACTCAGTTTACTTAGGACTTTTAGAGTTTGGGGGTGACGGATTAGTTAGGCAGAGTAGCATGACTAGGATGTTTAGAGGGATACGTTAGGCGTGCACTATTAGAAGAGAGGTAAGGGGTATCTCATGGGAGTGCGATACCAATTTAAATATGAGATAAAACTTATTTTTTTAAATAAAGCATTTATTCACTTACTGAATATTTTCACAACTCGGGATCTGACCCGTTTCTATATTTTTCCTCTCTTGCTATATACATTATATATATAGGTGTCCAGACAGAGGGATGCCTGGATGATGATCCTTTCGAGTCAGACGTCTGCTGTAGCAGCTGTGGATGCATGTAGGTTTTCGATAGACGCTTCTATCCTTGAACTCTAGATGTGAGTTACTGTACAAATACTGGGGTCCAAAGCCCAACTGCATTTATTTATTCTTTTACTGCCTTTTTATGCGGATTTTAATTAGGTTGCATTATTGTTAAACCGAGTGTTCGGTTATTTTATTTCTTTTTAGTTCCATTTATATAAACTGTGTGTATGTTTTAATTGATTTAATTTGTTTAAACGATTAGTTAAATAAAATTTTGATGCCAACCTAATAGGTTATTAGTAATTAATTTGGTTTTCGACAGTGATGCTAAAAATGAACCATATGCAACTCCTGTTTTAATTTGGTACATGAGTGATCGCCCAGTATTTTATTAGGCGGGGTGTCACAGGATGCTGCCAAGCGTAAATCTGAGGCTTTTCTTCTTCATCTTATTTCCCCTATCCCTGTCTTTACTGTTCTTCCTCCTATTGTAGAGAATAGTGACTCCATGTCTGAGTTAGTTACCTCTGCAGACAATAATCCCACCTTCTCCCATCGTCGAAGGTGTGTATTCTTTTGATGAAGCTATTAGACTCTCTACCGATGGGTCTGAGGAGGCTGAAGGTTCTTTAAAGCCTCATCCTCAAATCAGGTTGAGTATCCAAATCTGGATGAATCTTTAAATCTGGTCGAATCTTAAGATTAGGATGAGTCTTCTCTAGAGTCAGACTCTTCCATACAAATCCTTTCATCTCATGATGAGCCGAGAGTGGGTGTCGAAATTCCACCCCCAATAATGGATATCCCTTTCTTCCATGTCAGGGGAACACTTTACAAAAAGTGCTCAGGACCAATGTGTCATCCCACTAGGTGTCATCACAGTTGTAAACCAAAATGACAATGAAGATACATCCAAGGGCACACATGAAACCTCCTGTGTTGAATCCTATGTCAGCACAGTCACTGAATTTGATCTCTTATTCTGGAGACATATTTATGGTATAAGTCCCTCTATTACAATGAGGGTACCCCTGAAGGCTAAGAGGGCATTCCAAGGCCAAGAGGGTGAGTTGTGTGTATATAAATAAATGTTTAAGGTCGGATTTAGGTTGCCTATGCATCCCACTAAACGATCCATTCTAGCTAGTCTTTGTCTTGGCCCTGCCTAGCTATTACCGAATGCCTAAAGTGTTATCTTGGATTCGTCACCCTCTAAAAATTGGTACATCATAAAAACCTTCATATTAGCGTCTTCTGGGAGTGTTACACCGTCTCTTCCCCCAAAACTCAGCCTAGCTATTACCATCTCGTAGCCTGGAAGTCTAAAAAGAAAGCTCTGATGGTTACTGAAACCTCCAATTATAATTGTAAATCTCGTTATTTGTTTGTTTCTAAGGCCTGAGAATTTGAACCTGACGCTGCTTATAGTTCCTTTGAGCCCAGAGTTCCCCAACGATGGGCAAAGGACCCAATGTCGGCCAAACTGGATCCGAGTTTGAGCTTTAAAGCCACAAAATATGAGAAAAAAATTAGAAACCAGGGCAAGGAGGAGGGTTTTATTCAATTTGAGTAGTTGATGACCCCATATTTTTTAGAGCAGTCTGGGGGTAGACCCCCAATCTGATATGTGTAGGTATTAAATTTCTTTTCAACTGTTATATCATACTTTGTCTTTCTGAGTTATTGATCCCATCTTCTTCGTTACAGACCAACCGCCCAATACTCCTGAAGCCGTGTGGAAAATAGTAGCCCCATGTTTGGCAAACTTACTAAATCAAGTGGGCAAGAAAATGGCCTCAGCTCCTTAGACCAAAAAGTCAACAACTGTCAACCATAGTCAAGTAGAGGGGTCAAAGAAGCGGAAGGAAGTGCAGGAAAGTCTCCATTCATCTCATAAGAACAAAAAGAGCAATGATGGCTCATCCAAGGCTTGGACGAATCAGGATATCCCCATATCCTCTGAGGATGCCCTGGCTGCACGCTTGGAGAACCTAAAAATTAGCTCTGAGTCCCTCCTGGGGAACAAAGCCAAATCTTTTGACTCTCTCTCCTCAAATACTTCCGAGTCTGATATTCGATTCCAAGAAGATACCAACATCTATCTGATGAATGACTTCGTATTTCATAAAGCCATCCAGATAAATTGTATCCATTTTATTCATTTTTCTTATCTGTGATATCATCTCATACTTATATTTTTCCTTTTGCAGACTACCATTTGCCTACAGAAGATCCACCAATGGGTTGAGGCAAAAATCCTAAAAATTTTCCAAGCTCGTCATGCCATTAATAACAATGAGACTCAGAGGAAGATCATCTCATATTTGGAGGCTGAGATTGAGAATTTGAAAAATTAGCACATAGAGACCATCAGCAACCTTAACACCACCCATATTGAAGAAGTCAGGACTCTGAACAACCAACACAACATCGAAATTACTGAGAAAGTGAACCATGCAGTTAAAAGTAAGATTAGGTAGGATTCGAAATAGGTAGTGGAAGGCTTTAAGTCTTCCAAGGAGTTACTAGTATACAACTTACAGTGCCTTAAAAGGGGAATGCACACTGCTTGCCGATGGGCAAATTTGAAGTTTCCTAACATTGCCCATATATCTAAGCAACTTGAAGCATTCATCTTAGCTATGACAACTTACCAGATTGAGGGGTTAGCGCAGCCTGAGCCAACGACTCAAAAAGATAATCAAGTGGATGGAACTGAACAGGACAATAATGTAGAGGCCGAGAGCAATGATCCAGGGTACGGATCGACTCCTGTCGAGATTGAAAATCTGAATGCAAATAAGATGAACCCCCTAGATCCTAGATCTCAAGTATTTTTATTTATTTGGGCGGTCGTCTGTGTCCTAACGTCGCTTCTAATGTAACACTTTAAAAACACTTGTGATTTTAGATATGGTTTAACACTTGTTATTTCTGATTTGGTTTTGTAACTCTTCTCTCTGAACACGTTAATATCACCTTTGAATGTAAAAATGTGTGTTGCATACTGTCATATTTGAATGTATTAATGGATAGAGTTCTATTTCTCACCTGAGCTGTCTTTTTAATTTGTATGTCAGAATTCTACTGATGTTTAACAAGTAACCATAATTGAATAGAGTGTGACTTTAGATCGCTAGATAGTCCATCTTTTCGTACATCGTCTTGTCCTTGGAAGAGATAAATATAACTAAATGGATAATTTCATAATATGAACATCATCTCATCCTTATATGAGATAAATATAACTAAATGACTATTTTCATAATTTGAGTTCACCAAATTATGGTGTTATCTCACAAGTCCCCCTAGTCGCTTTGAGAGTGTATGGACGAGAGCTACCTCGTCCATACACTGTCATCTCCTTCGAGAGAGTGTTACACCAAGTTAATGATATTAATATAACCCATATTAAATTGATTTTTGAATTTGAATTCACCAAATTATGGTGTTATATCACAAGTCCCCCTCATCGTTTTAAGAGTCTATAGAGCTATGTCATCCATACAATGCCATCTCGACTGAGAGAGTGTTCCACAAAATTAATGAAGTTAGCATATTTTCCCCCCTCTCTATGTTATTGAGAGTCCTTAGATGAGTTTAGCCCCGTCCGGAGTGTCATGTCACCAAGAGCAAGGTAAAACTACTTCACATCGAGTGATGTTCCATAGCTTAGGATGAAACGATACATAAAATCTAAACTAATCATATAATAAAATAGGAGAGCACACTTGGGAAATTTTCAATTAATAATATTCTTTTCATACACTATTATATTGATACAAGAAATTCATAAAAAATTCCTACCGATAATACTTTTTGAGATGGTTGGCATTCTAAGCATTGGAGAATGTCTCTCCTTCCAAATTCTCGAGCCGATGTGTTCCTAAAACCACCTCTTCTATCATCCAGTAAGGATCATGCCAGTTATGATGGAGTTTGTTAGGATTTTACCAAGTCTTCTTCGAAACTAGGTCTCCTACTGCTAATAGTCGAGACTTCACTATTTTATTATAGAATTTTGTTATTCCCTGTTGATGAGTAGCTTGCCTAAATTCAGCGTCATATCTTCTTTCTTCTATTAGGTCCAGTTCCATTCTAAGCTCTACAGTATTCTCCTCTGGGTCATATGTCTATAATCTGTGAGTTGGAAGACCGATCTCTATTGGCACCATGACCTCTAAACCATAAGCAATCATAAATGGGGTCTCCCCATTTGGCATTATCTCTGTCATCCTATAGGACCATAGAACGGCATGAACCTATCATGTCCATCTTCCTTTAGCATATTCCAAATTTTTCTTGATCCCATAAAGTAATTTTCTATTCATCACCTCAGTTTTCCCATTGGCCTGGGGTCGTCCCGGAGTTGAAAAGAACTGCCTAATATTGATCCTCTCACAGTAATTCTCCAAGGATATATTCTTAAACTGCTTCCCAATGTCTGAGATCAAAGTGTTGGGTAGGCCATATCTGTAAATAATATTCCTCCAAATAAATTGGAAGGTCTTCCTCTCTATTATGGTGATCATTGCCTCGGCCTCCACCCACTTAGAAAAATAATCGATCACCACTATCAGGTATCGATAATTACCTACATCCCTTGGCAATGATCCTACCAAGTCAATCCCCCACACCAAAAATGGACAGGGGGAAGTGATAGAAGTTAGAGGTTAGTAAGGTTGATGGGGGATGCTGGCGAACCTTTGGAACTTGTCACATTTCTTCACGTAATGAGCTCCATCCTTGGCCAGTGTCTACCACCGATATCCTAGGGTGACAATTCTCTTTGCAATTGATCTTCCTCCTATGTGAATTGAGAAATATTCCTCATGCACATCCTTCAAGATATATTCCACCTCAGTCGAAAGGACACACCTGAGTAGGGTGAGGAGGAATCCCTTCTTGTATAGGACATCTCCTATGAAGGTTAACTTTATTTCTTTATACCTCAACTTCCTCCTCTCGGCTTTTGAATCAGGCAACTCCTTGTCTCTGATATATCGGATGATGTGGTCCATCCATAAATCTCCTAGATTTAGGTTTAAACAAGACTCTACTAAAATATCCTCTTCTTCAATCGTCGGATGGTGCAGGATCTCCACTGGAACCAACCATCTGATCTTTGTCTGGTGGTGGAAGTTAATCTCAATACTGCATCAACTCGACTATTACGTAGACGAGGGATCCCTTTTAACTTCACTTCCTTGAAACTTTTCAACCCATCCTTAACCCTTGCTAGGTACTTGGCCAATTAATCATCATTGGCTTTATATACACCAATTATTTGATTCACTACCAATCTGGAGTCACTGTGAACCAAGAGTTGACCGGTGTTTAATGCTTTGGCGAGGGAGAGTCCTGATAGAAGAGCCTTATACTCTGACTCATTGTTGGAAGCCTTGAAACTGTATCTCAAAGCATATTCGATGTTAGTCCCATCTGGGGCCGACACGAT
Organism: Sambucus nigra; assembly: GCA_949130495.1. Classification (NCBI taxonomy): domain Eukaryota; kingdom Viridiplantae; phylum Streptophyta; class Magnoliopsida; order Dipsacales; family Adoxaceae; genus Sambucus; species Sambucus nigra. The sequence continues at coordinate 354,782,971 of OX422215.1, forward strand.
CAAGCCTCCTCCACTTTCCACTTTGCCCAAAGAGCCATCAACAAATAAATTCCAAATAGTACCTTCATTGGAAAAGTACCCTCCCACAGGGTCCCAAATTTCAAAATATATCTCTCTTCTTTATTTTCAGTCACTTTACCTCTTTCCATGCTCGTCTCGGCCTCAGTCGGGATTTCACTTACTTCTTCCGGCTCTAGTGTTGGGTTTGTCAACTCTTCACTATTAACCTCATCCCAGGTGAACTTGGCGATGAAATTTTCCAAAGCCTGCCCTTTGATGGCTATCCTCAACTGATAGATAATTTCAAATTTTCTGAATTCTATTGACTAGGCCATCAACCTACCCGATTTCTCAGGTTTATAGATGAACTGTCTGAGAGGAAAGTCTGTGAGGATAATTATAGTGTGTGACTGAAAATACGGTTTTATTTTTCTCGAGGCATGAATTAAAGTATAGGCCAACTTCTCCATCTTAGGATATCTCTGCATGCCCCCTGGAGGGCTTTACTATTGAAGTACACTAACTTTTGCATGCCATCCTCATCTCTGATGATTGCTGCACCGATATTCAACACTGACACGGCCAGATGTAGATATAACCTTTCACCTCGAATACATTGAGATAATAAAAGGGGTGAGTCGAGATAAGCCTTTAACTCCTGGAAAGATCTCTCACACTTTTCATTCCACTAGAAGGCCTTTGTTAACACTTTAAAAAATGGGAGAAACTTATAAGTAGCTCTGGATACAAACCTATCCAATGATGCTACTCAGACAATCAACCTTTGAACATACTTTATGGATTTTGGAGTCTTTAGCTCCATCTGATCTTTGATCTTTTCATAATTGGCCTCAATCCCCCATTGATTCATAATAAAGCCCAAGAATTTACCTTCCCCCACACCTAAAACACACTTGGAAGGGTTGAGTTTCATTCGGTACTCATCCATGGTATCAAAAGTTCGCTCAAGGTTGGCTACATGAGTGTCGGCCTTGAGACTCTTTGTCAGCATGTCGTCAATATATACCTCCATGGTTTTTCCTATCTAGTCTTCAAACATCTTATTTACCAATGTCTGATATGTCACCCCAGTATTCTTCAAGCCGAAAGGAATGACCTTGTAACAGTAGGTCCCTTTGTCAGTAATGAATGACGTCTTCTCAACATCGGTCGGGTCCATAAAAATTTGGTTATAGACTGAATAGGCATCCATGAAACTCATCAACTCATGATCGGATGGGGCATCAACCATCTGGTTTATCCTTGGTAGGGTAAAGATGTATTTAGGGCATGCTTTGTTCAAGTTAGTGAAATCAATGCACATTCTAGATTTTTGTTTGCCTTAGGGACGATGACAGCATTTGCTAACCATTCAGGGTAGATAACTTCCCTGATGAAGTTCGCTTTCTCCAACTTCTTCACCTTATCTCTAATAACATCGTACTTCTCTCCAGAGTAAACTCTCCTTCATTGTCTGATTGACTTGGCATCCTTACCCAATTGAGATTATGAAAGAGTACCTTAGGATCAATTCCAGGCATATCATCATGGCTCCAAGTAAAAATGCTTTGCCTCTTCCTCATCAATTTGATCAACTCCTCTTTAATCTCTTTCTTCACGGCCTTACCGATTTGGATGGGTTTTTTTACTCATACTTATTGAGGACGATGGATTCTACCTCCTTAGCATTTTCTCCCTATTTTATTTTTGTCTCATCTCAGGGGTCAAGAGTGTCAATGTTATAAGTTGTATTGGCCCTTATTATGCGCCTCTTTTTCTTCAGTCGAGTTAAAATAGCACTCGTGTGCCTAAACATGGTCACCCTGAACTTCCCTACTCCATAAAGAGTTGGGCATTTTATCATCTCGTGAACTTTTGAAGGCACGACCTTAAACTCTTTGAAGGCTACTCTCCCCAAAATTATGTTATAGGCTGAGTAGACGTTCTCGTCCATAACAAAGAAACTAATTTTCTTTGTGAGGAATTTTGGCCAACTATTCCCCATCCTAATTTCCATCTCGTAGATTCCCAAAGGCTACAAATTCTCTCCACTAAACTAATGAGAGGTTAGTGATATGGGATCAGCCATTTATTGCTCAACCCTAAGCCCTTATAGCAGTCCCACAACATTACATCCAAGATTCCACCATTGACCAATATCCTAAAAACTTCATACTCATGTACCAAGGGGGTGATCACCAAAGGGTCATCGTGTGGGGATAAGATCCCCTTAAAATCTAACCTCTCGAAACTAACAGTTAGGGTATTCATATCAACTTTTGTCCTCTTCACCTTCTTTGGCTCAATAATTGCTGAGTGCACTTCTTTGTGTTTTAGAGGAAGATCTTTGGCTTTTACCACATGAGTTTTCCTGTCAGCAATTTCCTTTATACCACCTGCAAGTCCTCCACAAATCATATTAACTTCAAGAGAAATTATGTGAAGCTGACCCTTACAATTGGTAATTGGAGGTGGGAGGTTTGGGTTAGCCTTATCATCATCGTCTGAGGCATCATCATCTCGACCAGTTGGAGCATCAGGTTTGCACTTATTATTCCTCTTCTTTCGAATGTCATCTCGGCCACCCTTTGAACTTCTATTATCTATGTGTAGGAGGGTATTTTAGATTAGATGGAGGCGTAAGTCCTTTTGAGTACTGTAATGATAGTTAAAAAGCAACACTACAGGACATGCAGACACAACTTAGTGAAGATAGACTCAGTTTGAACTCATAAAATCTCTCGTGTATAACTCACTAAGATAATAACGAACACAAAAGTAACTCATTTGGAGGGATAGAGAATTAAGCACCCTAGATACACCTTAGCAGGCAGCTAAACAGATCGACCACCCTTAAGAATCTTGTAATAAATCTCTGTAGTAATAACTTCTGAATTCTCAACAAGAATATGATCTCCTCAGGGGTGGTTGGGGTCCTTAAATACCCCCAACACCACTCCCGAGGTAACTCAGTCATTAAAGACTATGAAAGACATCCCTCATACTTTATGTCACAACATTAAATGCCTTATGCACTAGTTAGCTCCACGTCATATACATTAAATGCCAAGGCATGCCTTTTGCCTAACCACTGTGTGTCAGGTGGCTGTCGTCATAGAGGTGGCTCACCAACTGTCTGACAGCCCTAAATACCATGATGTTTTACTCAAGTGCAGATTTGACATTTGTCTAGCTGGCTAGTGACATCATCTACAGTAGATGTAACATTAAGTAGAGGGTTGTTTTGCTCACAACTCAAAGCCCGATGGAACTTAAAGCTTCTCCGCTCAAGGTTTCATGTTAAGGGTCCTTTGGTGTTTTACCAGGTGTATCTAAGATGGCCAGGACAATCCCCAATGGTGCCTCACTTCTCAATCCTCCAAACCAAGTCCCTCCAAAGTTCCCACGGTGAGGTCATTCGATAGTGCATGAAAGCTCTCCCAGGCTCTGCCAAGCCTGGCCTCTCGCGAGTACCGTTCGACCTCACACACAATCATTATAGCTCATAGTCAATATAAACAAAAGATACAGGAAGACTAATTTAATCAGCAGGACTAAAGGATGAGCTCTTTCGGTCAGTTTCCTCACTAGAAGGTCCCTTTGGGTTGCCACACTTAGATGCCTTAATCCCAAACATTATTGTTAATGGGGGGATTATCTCTAATCTTAGAATTACCTTCAATCCCCCTCTACACCATGTACTTCCTCAACTTGCCAACCTTTAACATATTATTAATCTTGTCTTTGAAAGTGAAGGGTTATCGATTATATGGCCATGATGTTGGTGAAATTCACACCACATGTTCTTGTTACTCTTGTGAGGAGGAGCTCTCAACTTCTCCAGCCATCTCAGAGACCAATCACTCTTTATCTCATTCAGAATATGCTCACAACTGACTGTCAACAGGGTATATTTCACCAACCTTTTATTGCCATTTTTTCCCTTTGATTTCTGGAATTTACTTCCACCGCTTTATCCTTTCTCATCATCTCCCTTAGAAGACATCGCCTCCTCCACATCCATAACCTCCCCGCACGTAGCTGGGAGTTTGTCCATGGATTTTCGAGGATCTTCTTCTAGCTTCTAGAGGAGCTTCTCTTTCTATAATCCTCCCATCAGGGAAGTTATAGCAATACTCTCTTCATAGTCTTCGACTACTAATTTTTCCTTATTGAAGTGAGCTATGTACTCCCTCAGACTTTCATTATTTCCCTTCGTAATGTATAGCAGGTATGTTGTCTTCTCTTCACTCCGAAATAAAAATTATGTATAAACCTCTCTACTAATTACTTGAATTTTCTATTGAGTTTTGGGGAAGGGAGGAGAACCACATATAAGAAGCATCGGTAAGTGTGTTGGAAAAGGCCCTACATCTTATCTCGTTAGAGATCGAGTAGATATTTGTAGCTGATTGATACATCTCCACAAGATGGACGGGAATAGTACTCCTATCATATTTAGGTGTGACTACTGATGGATTGAATTTAGTCAGGGTTGGATAGCTCATAATTTTTTTCCATAAAGGGCGAGCCTTCAGTGTAACCCCTCCGCAAAGGGTTTTGTCTCTTCAATATATCCCCTATCTTGTCCTTCGATTATTGTACGAAATCGTTCCAAGCCCTCTAAGTTGCAGCTGCAACCTCTCTATCGACCTGAACAACATTGTCTCCAACCTCTTATCTATCGACTGGACGAAATGAAGTCTCTTTAGCAATCATTCTCTATTAGTTATTCACCTCTTGCAGCTCCTTATCTCGGCCTCATGGAGGCCTACGGTCGCCACATCTAATATTTCTCCTGGAATCAGTAATTCTTTGAGATCTTGAAACACGATTCCTCAAATCATCCACTATCGGGCCGAGCCCATTAAAGGATGACCCTCCACTTAGCCTGACTAAAGCTGATGCCCGTGGACTACATTCTCAGCTCGGCCTGCCACTACGTCCTTTGTTGGGTTGAATTTGATGCACAGTGTCTCCCGAGATTTGGTAAGGCTCCTAATATTCTCTATCATCTTCATCATTATATTGATCGTCCTCATCATCACGGAGGTCTGGAACTGGCCTCCCCAGGCGTAAACGCCTAGGGTCAACCACGTCTTTGCACCCTTATTGAGGAGGGAGATGTTTGTGTGGGGCCTAGGGTGGTCCCCTGGTCATTGGATCTGGAACACCTTCCCTGGTGGCCAGAATAATCAAATCCTCTCTAGCGCCGATAGGTCTAACCACCATGTTTTGGATGAATGCAATGAATTATTCTTGCATTTTATTTGTCGGTCACCATGGAACGTAGCACCGTATCCACCTCAGCCATTTCTGAATGGGGGGCTTGGCTGGAGCTTGGGACAACACCCAAAGGAAGATCGGAGTTCATATCTTTGGTGAACTAGAAGAGCTAGAAATATGAAGAAAATCTTAAGAAGCTCAACTAGAGATCTTTCAATGGTGATACAGGACCACCTGAGTGTAGTTAGATCACCACCAGAGAATCTGGTGAGTACAAGCTAAACAAAGATGAGGAAGAAGCTATACTGGGTTCCCACAGGCGGCACAAGATTGATGATACTAGAAATGGATCACCAAATCAATGTATATATGCAAGCTCAAACCAGTGTATCAATGGAGTATAAACAGATATGTAAGTAGATAAGGAGATGAGGAAAAGAGGGATATAACACAAAATATAAGTGGTTCAACCAATCTTGGCCTACTCCACTGTGTGAGTGTGTGTAAACTCCATTAAGAGAATGGAACTAATGGCCTTGGGATACTGAACACTCAAGATTTCTCTCTCTACTAACTGATGTGAATTTAATAGATTTTCAGTAGGATTGTGAATTATGCATCCCTCTAAAGGTAGAAGAAGGTAGGTATATATGGATGGGGTGTTGCCATGCGTACCCAGTCATGCAGGAGGCATGTGCAATATCAAGTGGCCAATGTCATGTTGCCACCTGTCATCTGTGCATGTAAATAATGATTGAGAGATACTCTTCACATGTGAGGTAGATGTTGTTACAACACCTTTGTCCACATGAGATTCACAAATCAATCACACTCTCCCACACGTTATCCATTCCATGCGCCATGTCAGATGTGTCCTATCGAGATGATTTGTTAGCCTAGTCTGTAAGAGACCTTCGAGGTACTATTGGACCACATGTTGCTAACTATTAAGTAGAGTCTCGGTTGACTTGCATCAGATCGAGATGAGCGTATAACTAGTCTATTGAGGTCTTGACCTTCCCTGGGGAAGATGAGATGAGGAATTAGGCTCGTTTTGATGGTATGTGGTCTCGGACGGGTATAAAGACAACACTAAGATAATTGCTACAAGATTCTACATGAGAGAACATTTCATAAGGTCAGCCTAAGTCGAGCCAGACTTGAGTACAGACGAGGTCACACTTGGGCATATCAATGACCACTACAGCGTTATCTCATTCAGCCCGAGCAGCATTCTCGCCAACCCCATCCCTCTCGATCTGGCATTGGATAGGATCCCGATCGATCATTCTCAAAAGGCTATTGACTTCACATTACTCCTCGTCTCATCCATGGGAGGTTCATCTATCAACACACCCTCCATTTCTTCTAGATATTGCCCAGCTGTGAGACCTAGACAATCAATCTCAAAGGTCACCTATTGGGTCAAGTCTTTCAAATACAGTCCCCTAACTGAGCCCATCAAATGTTGATGGACGATCTCATCCATCTCGTCTCGATCTTATAATGTTTCCTCTACTTTATTGAATAGGGTGCACAGTATCCTAAAAAATTTCACATGGTTCCCAACACTTGGCCTCGTCGTCATCGTACTCATTACCTTCACATTCTTGACCTTGCCACCCCAGGTGTAGATGCCTGGGGTCAGCAATGTCTCTCTGCCTCTGTTATAGTGGCAGATCCTTCTGTGGGGCTGGAGGTTATCCCCTTGTCGCCTAATGTACGCCTTCCCTAGAGGGTCAAGTTATTATCTCTGTCATCGTGCTAGTGAGCATGGGTATGAAATTCGAACTAAAGGCATCCAGATGCTCTTGTATCTTGGCCTGACTGGATGCTAATGAGCATAATGCTACTATGATATCTGACATCTTAGATTATGGTGGTCCTTGACAGGAACTAGGACCACCACCTCGCGAGAGATCTGATGCCATTGAATTCTGGTGACCAGAAAGATCAAGAGATGTATCGAAAGTAAGCTAGATGAACTGTAAGACAACTTAAACTCAAACTAGAGCTCTTTCAATAGCTGTTCAAGCTCATCCAAGTGTGAGGTTGATCCACCACCAGAGAATCTTATGTGAAGTAGATACAAATGAGAGGAAGAATATGATAATCTCGCTTCCCCTCAACGGAGACAAATTGATGATAACAGAAATGGTAGCACCAAATCATTGTAAATATATGAGATCAATCAAGTATAATAATAGAGTATAAACATGTATGTAAATGTAAAAGGAGGTGAGGCAAAGAGGAGTTAAGACATAATATAAGTCGTTCAGACTATCTACGCCTACTCCACTGTGTGTGTGTGAGTGAATTACACTAAGAAAATGGCTCTAATGGCCTTTGGATACAAATCACTAAGCTCTCTTTGTATGATTTAATTTGAGTAGGCTTTCAGTAGGGTTTCGAATTCCGGTTCCTCTTCAAGGCATGAGAAGGGGAATATTTATATGGCTGGGGTGGTGTAATGTGCACCTCAGGCATGTACAATATGGCGTAGCCAATGTATTGTATCCGCCTATCACCAGTGCATGCAAATCATAATTAAGAGATATTCTTCACACATGAGGGAGATATTGTTGCAAGGGATTTCTCAACATGGGGCTCGCAACCTATGTGCACTCTCCTATGCGTGCTCCATTCCACGCGCCCTGCCAGGCATCAAATATGTCCTGCTGTAATGGAGGTGTCAGCCTGGACGAGTAAGAGACCCCCAAGGTCCCGTCGGTCACCTACTAATGACTGTTGAGTGGGTTCTTGACTGACGTGCATAAAGTCAAGATGAGCATATAACTAGAATCAGGAGGTCTTCGTTGTTGGGAAGTTAGTTAAGACGATATAGGTAGGTTTATGGTGATGGTCCATGGTCTCGGCTTGGCACATGCACCAGATCGAGGCTGCTTTTTGTTGGATCTCTTGCTGGAGGTGGAATCAGTAAGGTCGGCTTGGGCCATTCCAGTCTCTTAGGAAGTGACGAGGGTAGGCTTGGGCATATCAGAGCACATCAGAATAACTAATCAAGCAACACTTTATGAATGGCCTCGTTTTAGATAGGTCATGATAAAATATTATAGCTAAAATTGAGAAATCCAATTAAGTCACAAAGATTACTATCATAAGGGTAGGTCCTAGTACATTTATTCATAACCCAAAAATCCAGTGGAGGACATAAATGTCTAACGCAAGGATAGATGCTACTATTCGTCCTACCTGAGAAACAAATGCTAACACATTCTCTGGATGACTAGATCCGCCCATATGACTAGTAAGCTATAATAAACAATGGTAGATCCTAATTAAGGACAACTTAGGTTTGTCCTCTGGTAGCTTATAAGTCAGGTTTGATTGACAAGATTCGGCCCCTGAATTGTATGACCAAACTACTACCAGGCCCTATCTTAAAAAGCTAGCAAATATGGTCAAGATTACAAAATCCAACCATAATACCATAATCAGTGGTAGGAAGGATATATCTAATCATATGAACTTATAAGTATATTTTTTAGACAACTCTTGATCATAAGTGAAAGAGATCTTATAAAAACATGTAACACATGCATGCAGGTAAGAAGTTTAAATAATCTTATTTTTAATCGATAGAAAGCAAAAGAGTTAGATTAACATTACATACAAATTATTCAAAAGTTAAAAATTACTATTCAATAAAGGAGTAGTAAAAATAAACAAAGCTTCACAAAAAACTATTGAAGTAAAGATATCAAACCACAGGAGCATTTTTAGTCTCTTCATCTATAGGAGTGTATTTAGGAGTTGCTTGGGCAATATCGGGAGCATGGAAAGGAACATCAGTGGGGACATCATGGTCGCCCTCAGTTTCAGGTTGACCCTCAATCGTTTAGCTCTATGGATCATCCACCTCCATTATCTCCTACTCAGTAGGCAGGTCCTTGACTTCCTCATCAACCCCTTCATACTTCTAGACAAATTCGGTTAGGTCGGGAATGTGCTTCATGACCCTCTTCTTCACCTTGTCATAGACCTCCATGAAGATGGTCACGAGATCAATGTTATCGTTGAAATTTTTTTTGAACTTTCTATTACCCTCATCTTCATCATGGGTAAGGGCCTCACTAGAAATTTTAAGGGCCTACTCCAAATTTTGAAACTTTAAAGCTTTGGTGTTGATCTGCTCCTTTAGTTTCTTATTTTCTCCCTCAGCATTTCTCAGAGCATCCATATTTATTACAAAATGATTATCCTTATCTTTCAGCTCGGTGCAAACCTTATTGTAGTCAACCTCCAACTCCTTTATCCCCTTTGACATATTTTCACTATACAAACGGAGCATGGCACTAGCTTATTTCTCTTGTGTATAAGCATATTTACAACATACAAATTTTTCTTTTAAGATTGTGGAACTCATCGGTCCTTGAAAGAAGATAATGAGATCAGCAAAATTAAATGCTTAACATAAGTAAGGAAATTGCAAGTCTGCTGATAGCTGACCATAAACATTCAGTGATGAACCAGGTTGTACAGGGCATCAGGGTCAAAACACTTAAGAAATTGAAAATCTAGAGTACACGTGATAACAAACCACATCAATAGCATTGTTCATATGGTGAATATGGAGTTCATATCCTTATGCAATTTCTCATGTGTAATCAAGTCCTATGGATCAATAGTGAAATTTTCCACCTCACCATAGTGAGAATATGATCCCCCATCTTGGACCAGACGATGAGCTTGTTGTTCGCCAATCTACACCCTTTGCCTAGGAACGTTAATCCACCGATGTTTATGATCATTTTGGGTCGTAGAGTCCCTTAGATACCTCTTATTACCGGATGACATGACATTTTGTGAAGCAATATATTTTCCTTTACCTTTGGCTTTTATGGAAATAACAACATCAACTTTGATTTGCCTCTTCGCAACAAGCTCTACATTTTTTTTGTCCTCTTGGGTCTCTTCTCAGCATCGTATTTCTTCTTGGCCCTTAAAGTTGCGCACACTTTATTTTTTCCCTCTACATCAAGTTTATTCTTGATAATATCCTCCATAGAAGCACAATCGATCTACTGGGGGGAAATATAGAAATATGGCTAAACTTTGAAGGCTGATGATGAAGTTGCATAAGGACAATATTAGTTAGCTAAATATAAAATGGTGAGTCAAGGATGACATACAGAGTTATTGTACCTTCTTCTACCTATTGATTGGCAACAACGTCACCCTCAATCTCTAAGGGCAATTGTTCTTACCGGGTTGGAACACCTTCAGGCGGAGTGTACTATCCAAGATTTCCAAACATTTTTAAGGAGAAAAGTTTTTTGAACTCAACAATATTAGGTGTGCAATGGTTCATCATCAACTATTTTAGCATTGAGGGCAATTTGGGATCTCTCTTCTCTGTAAAAAGATCACATAAAAAAATAAAGTGTCAGCACAAAATAAATCATAATATGTTATTAAGTAAAGTGAAAAGGTGTATATTAATACGATTTGGCCCACACTAATTGAGAGGAAAACTAAAAGGGCGATTCTTCTCATTTGAACGAAACTCTCGATCACCTTTTAGGTACACAAACTGATTTTTCCAACTATGGTTACTTGTATGAACAACCTTCAACATCTTCAGATCTGACTTTTTTGTGGGAAAATAGTAATACTCATTGGCTGTGGCATTGTACTTTATGCCATATAAAAACCAAAAAATTTCCCCGGTAAGATCCAAACTAGTGTGAGCATGCCAGTATGCCATTGACCATAATTCACCCTATGAGCCACCCCATAACCCCATAAAATTGATCTTATAATGGGTTGGAGAGGAAAATTGATTGATACTAAGATCCAATATGATTAAGCATATATCATCAGCAATAGGCCGATCATAAACCCTCTCAGCCTTAAGGTGATTCTAATAGGGATCTCGTACCGTTCTCTCAACTCTACTAGCTCATCTTTAGTGATGTCATAGACATCGTATTGGGCATCAGTGTTACAAGCATCATAGGAATAAAAAAATCCTAGAAGTACTTTCCTCGGTGATCGGTGTGACCACAGAAGAGGTGGAAGGCCTAAGCCTTTCAAACACGTCTCTCTCGATTAAGGAATCTAAATGAATGATGGATAATTAAAAATTGTGTTTAAATGTTTTCTACCACCCGTAAGGTGGTATACTAAAGCAAAACCTAAAAGTTTTATGGACTCAAGGGAACTATGCTCCAGTGTTGAGGGTTGTGGTGTAAAACTAGCAAAAGTTCGAATCTGGGGGTATACATAGGGTGTCCAGGCTCGTCCTTAGGTCGAAGGACTTGGATGGAGTTTGGAAGCATTCTGGCGTATATAATAGGGAAAGATTGATCTAACTCTGGAAACTATTCCAACCACCTCTAAATCCAAAGCTCGTAACTCATCAAGGAATAACTCTTAGATTGATAGGCTAATACCTATGCGCACAAAGAAAATTTGGGATCAAAATCTTAAAATAGCCCTAAAATTATAAAAAAAGCTAGGACAACTAGCTCAATGGCCACCTAGTATGTGTAAACTCCAAAGAATGGCTAAATCCAGCAATCGCAATAAATAATAATAGAAAATCGCAAAGAAATCATTGAATTTTCATAAGAAAATCCTAAGAAAGCTGCAAAAGAGAGGATTGCATATCTGAAACCCTAAACATTTAAAGATGATGAAAAAATCTAATGCCTCTAGTACTAGAACGTAAGAAACTCCTCCTGAAATAGTTTACATAGTTGAAGCTAATAAAAAATGGTAGAAACGAAGGAAAATTAGTTAGAGAAGGACTTTTTAAACATGAAATCAATTTCTCTCTCTAGGCTACTCTCGTGCGAAGTAAATGTTTGGGAGGTTTGAAATGATTGGTAAACTCAATTTTTATTCTTTTAGGCGATAATCATTACCCCTATCAAAGTAGTGTTGATGTCGTGCCTGGAAAAAATAATATAATGCTTAGGAATAGAGTGCACATTGCCCTAGGCACACACATAATTATGAAACTAAGGATGTCATAGATGATTAACATGTGGAAGTACTCAACCAAAGATGGATAATTCTAACAAGTCATTATGCTCATCTGAGGCCAACCCAATGTTTTTTCCCTGTCGAGAAGAACCTCATAGTCCGACCTAAACATGAGACGATGACGTCTCAATTAGCCTTTCACTCATGCAATCTTCTCAACACACACTCAGAAGACACAACACTTCATGTAACTTGTTGCAATCCTCAAACATGAGCAAAGTATCTGCTATGACATAAATATGGTACGATTCTTGAACCAATCAAACGAGGACATTTGGACTCATTACCTACAAGAATGAGACCCCCTCATCTAATAGTGAGATTGACTCATATATAACATCAAGTCGGTCCAGGAACTCTGGTTGGCCCTAGTACTGCACTTAACATGTTTAACTCCGTCAGTTAATATTAGGTTAATGTCGTCAAAAAGATCTGTTATAGTAGGCATGTTCTAGGTAAAGGATGTGGGGGAAACAAACAAATATTCTCTCCCCTCTATGTGTTCCCATAACTAACTTGATAATTATTCCACCACTATCATGTAAAGTGGGAATTTATTTTATCTTTAAAGACAAAACACCCAACACGTTCTAGTGGATCTCTTGGAACAACTCATTAAAGAACACACAAACACCCATATTTATGGGGGTATATCTCTCTACAAAGGGGAGGGAGATTTTGTCCCATATGGAAAGTCTATAAAGTAAATACTAATATTGAGAGATTGTATTTAACATGATTTTAGCTACTGAATTAATACTATTTACACGTTCACATGTGGAAGTAGTCACCACCTTGGACCGAACCATGTAAATTTGGTTTCATTCTATTTCTTTCATCGCTATCTCAGTAGTTTCCTCTAAATAACAATTTATGTGGTTTATATTTCATTATCTATTATTGTTTATTACCTGTATGCTCTTGCTAAGACAAAATCAATGTACTAGTTTTAAGCAATAAATATTAACGTGACATATAAATTAAAATAATGTATCAAAGTATTAAATTGAAATTAATTTTACTATAGTTAATCAAGTTGGTAACTATATAAAAAATTACAAATGAATTAATGCATTACCTTGATCAATATTTCAGCCATAAACGATCTTGATCTGCAAGCATGGTTCCCAAGTGAATGAGCCCATGCTTTTTATTTTTATTTGACTGGTTGTTAAAACATAAATAGAAAAAGGTTATAGCAATCTTAAATAGTAAATATTGTGAAGGTGGTAGGGTATTCATATTTCCGAAAAAAATGAAAATTCCATGCTAAAGGTTATCAATCGTAAATAGTAAAGGTTACCAAGAAAGTCTTATTAGATCAAGTCATATCAATCAGGTGTTTCCATTTTGCACCCTTAATATTTGGATACGGTTTGCTTTTGGGATCAACTCCATCTTCCACCAATCTATACTAATACTATAAAAGGCTTTATAAGAGTTACATCTCCAATTCAAATAGTCTATCCACGTGTTAGCCTATTTTTATTACTTTTCATTCCCCCTCTTTGTATACTTCTGAGAGCGTAGATAAACGTTAATATCCTCTATTTTATGTCTCTTGGAATTACTGTGTACATAACTCTTTATGTCATAAATAACCCTTCCCTCTCTTTCTACTCGAAAAAGCTAATCCAGCCTTTCATTTTCAGTTTCATTCGGTGAATCCAATAACTTTTTCATTAAACAATCAAGGATCCTACACAAAAAGCATATCCACGTGGTATATGGGTCTTATTTCCTCTTTCTTTCCCCAGATACGTTAATTCTCAAAAATACAATGCCTTTACGTTTACCCTCTCTCTCTCTCTCAACGTCTACCCTCTTGTCTTTCACTTCCCCACTCCATTCCATTATAAACTCGAACAACCATGCATTGATTTCTCATCTAATAATCGATTAGGTTTACCATCCATCTATTATTTAGATTTGTATGCAAATGTAAATAAAACATTCACTCATTTTCATCCAGAATAACAGGGTATTAGCTTATTTATCCATTTTTCGCCTTTTTCATTTTTCATATTTTCGCCAAATATCATAACCACAATTTGTATAAAGTTGAGCTCATTTGCATATTGGTCCTCATCTACAGCTTCTGAAGCAAGAGGCACCAGCAGGTCGTAGCATCATCACACCTCCAATGGAGTAGTCGAAGTTATTTCCAGCTTTGGGGAAATTCTTCTGGGAGAAGAGAAACAACATATTTGCGGCCAATCGGTGCATATATTGTTCTAATTTTTTATTTTTGTACTAGATGCGAACATCTCAGCGGTGCCGAAGAGAACTTAAAGGCATAGAAGACTGTCAGGACTCACTTCAATTTGGAGCTCACATTCTTTATCAAGCTTCACCTTCCTTACTGACGATGTCCCTACCCCTAGACCACCACATGTTCCTCCATACTCCATTAACAACCTCTGTTAACGCTTTCTACTACTACTCACACTTGCCTTCTATTCTATCAATAGTTTTTTTATTAGGTAAAATGACAACACCGACCCTCGAGTTTAAATAAATAATGGATGGGAGGTTTTGCTTGCGTGAATGTCGAAGGTGATGAGAACAACTTGGAAAGATTAAAATCCAAGCAAGAGATTTTGATGTTGCTCAAATTTTGGGGTAATTTTTAATCAAATTGTTGTTTTTTGCTTTCTTTGCTTGCTTATTGTTATACAACTTATGAGTTAAAATCAAATATAGAAGTTATTGCTCTTCTCTATTGATTGGATATATTGTTCAAATATTATATTGTCTGCTTTAATATTTATAAATTTACCTTTTCCACTACATTATTTAAGAGACAATTTTGCCTGGATGGCGTGATTGTGTTAAATGAGGCCTACTTTATATTCGAAAATCTTACCGAATTTGGATCATATTGATTTTTTATTTTTTTTATACCTGAACTATTGAGATTTTCTTATGTGTGTGTACTCTTTGCTTTATATTTGATTGACCTAAACAATTTTGAGTTATATTCAAAATATATCTTTCAATTTTTCTCCTAGATGTTAATGGATTTGGTATAACTAATTGAATAGTCACATATGATTTATATCTCTTCCATAATATAATGGAATGTACATTTTTTAATAAAAATGTTCATCAATATTTTTTATGCTACTCTGCTTATGTAACGGTAATATTTTTCAAGAAATATATTTATTTTTAATCATGTGAACACAATCACCTAGCCCGCGCATCACGCGGGTTTACGACTAGTTAGGAATAATATGCACGCATCTTGTTCTTCGAATCACGGTATCTACTCTGAGACTTCCTATTAATGGAAAATCTAGTTTCCTCATTATCATCATACCCAATGATATCAAAATTTTCGTGGGATAGTAGTACTAATCCTTAATAAATATTATGTAAACATAACATTACATGAATTAATCATTATACTAAAAAATACATGGACTCCCTAAATTATTGACTCCTTTATTATAAAGGCAATTGCATCCCAACACGAGACATATTTAAGTGGGGTGACATTTATAATCTTTATGCCAATTTGTTGTGCAAGAGTATTAGAATGTATCCTCATTGGTGTTCTCTCAATCAATGGGACCTCAACTTGAAGCTTCCCGTATCAACATGCAACTCTCTTTATCCTTTTTCCTATCATACGCCCCTCACATGTTTCTTGTTAGGAGTTTAAGACAAAATTTAAATCAAATGAACATATTATATATTGATAACATTAAATTTACTGAACATATTGCAAATATAAGTTATTTGCACTGTTGGAAACTAGGTTTACAGGTTGAGACATAAGTAACGAAGTATCAAATGTCGTATTGGTTGTGTCTACCCTTATTTCTTTATTAAATAATGTAAAGGGGTATCAAACATCATGTAATACCCCATAATTTTAATAACCTTTAAAATGAGTTATAATTTAAATTAATGGATTAATTGGATTTTATTATTAATTAATTCATTTGGGTTTTATATCCGAATTGTGGATATTAAAATGAATGATTCTGAATATTGCTTAAAGATATTTAGGTAATATATGAACGTGATGTCATTGATATGACTGTGTGATATTAATTGAGTTATTTGAATTTTTAGTCGGATGCGGAATGGGACGTGTTGGGACTAATTTGTTAAATTAAAAAGGAAACTTATTTTTACATCAACCTTATAGTCGTTTCGACTGCGTCGTTGCGTCCAAAAGGGTTGAAATAGTCAGAAAAGTCTATTTGGACGTTGGTTTTGGGTCTCGGGTCATTTGGAAATGAAAAGACAACCCAAAAGGGTATTTTGGTCATTTTAACAAGGGGGATGCATAGTGATTTAGGGTTTTGTCTTATTATAAGTAATTGGAGAGTAAGTGTACGTGGGTTATTCATCTCTTCTACACAAAATAGAGAAGTCATCTTCCTAGAGAAAGTGCAAGGTTACCTGGGAAGAGAAAAGCTTTCTTGGAAAGGAGGAGAACAAAGACCAAAGGTCACCACTACCCACCACCACCGAAAGTTGGTTGGAGAAAGGGAGAACCACCTGTGTTTTTCAACCCCAAAGTATCAGACCTTCATTAGAGGCAAGTGTTTGATAATGGCAATCTAAGTTTGTATATTGTCCATGTTAGAATAGTTATGAAAAGAGATGATTTTTTTCATGTTTGGAAGAAATAATGGAGTTGTTAAATGGATTTCTGGAAACTGAAAATATATAGGAATCAAACTCATGTTGTAGGTAGTTAGTAATCCACGACATGATCATGAATCTGTTGAAGAAATTCTGCAAACCATTGATGTGTTCTTGAAGATAATATGTTGATAATTTTCTGAAAAAAAAGTGGATATAAACATGCTTTTAGTTCAATCTCTTGATGATTCTAGGATGTTTAAAGTATTATAAATCATTCATATATGTTGATATATCATGTAGTAAGGATTATAAGTCATTTGGGATGTTAATATGAAGGTTTGAATGATAAAAAATGGCTAAACTTGTAGTTGCAGAGATGCAGAAAAACTGGGTTGTTACCTGGGCGATCGATCGATCGACCTCCTGCCTTCGATCGATCGACCTCCCCAGGATTGTTAAAGTTGTTTCTTTTTAGTGTTGGTTCTTATCCCAAAACTTTGGTAGATCTTTGGTGATTGTTAATGGGATATTATGTGACTTAGAGAAGATTAGTAAGCCCTAGATAAGATTTGAATTGATTTGATTGGGATTTAATTGAATGGAATTATGTTAGTTAAATTGGAAGAAATTTCGGTTGCTAGATTCATGTGTTGGATTCCAATTTGTATCCTTGAGGATTAAGGATAGGTACAGTAGGGGAGATTTAATATAATACCTGGGTAGCCTTAGGGTTACAATTTGAACATCAAGGACTGAGTTTAAGCTCATTATTGAGGACTGAGTGTAGTACTAGCGCTTAGTGGGATGGATCTTGGATAGAGATGGGAGTTCGGACCACATTTGGTTGAAAGAGGGGATGAGGTTATTTCGGTTGCATATTTGAAGTTGACGAACCTCCACGATAGACAAAGTTAAGTAGTAGTGTATTGAAGGGGGTCCTTCATTGGATTTTGCTTTGCAAGACGTTCCGCACATGAACCTTAACCATGTCGGGAGTGGAGAGATGTTATAGGATCACTACACCAAAACCGGCGATTGGTCACGGCCAAAATCCATGACCAAAGCTGTGGGTCGCGGACTTGGGCCATGACCATTTCGAGCGTGACCATTTTCGTGGGTCGCGGCCCAAGTTTGTGACCAAAAAATGGTCACGGCCGAGAGGGGTCACTGCAGATGGTCGCAGACTTAGGCCGTGACCCATGTCGTGACGAGTCGCGGCCCTCATCCGTGACCCACAACCGTGACAAATTGGTCGCGGCCAAAGTCCGCGACCCACAACCGTAATAAAAAAATTTTAAAAAAAATGGTCGGGGCCCTTATCCGTGACCCACAACCGTGACAAATTGGTCGCGGCCAAAGTCCGAGACTCATTACCGTGAGAAAAAAATATATAAAAAATTGGTCGCGGTCCTAATCCGTGACGCACAACAGTAACAAATTGGTCGCGGCCAAAGTCCACGACCCACAACCGTGACAAAAAAAAATGGTCGCGGCCCAAGTCCGTGACCCACAACCGTGACGAAAAAAATGGTCGCAGACTTTGGCCGCGACCATTTTTATGCGTGATGAAAAAATAAAAATGGTCATGGACAAAGTCCATGACCATATTTAACTATAATTTTTAAAAAATGTATTTTTTTGGTCCAATCCTAAAACTGGGGATCCAGTGAGTGCACCATCAGTTGCTACATGTAACATTTGACGCGTACGAGGTGTTACAAATATTTATTATTGGCAAAACAATAAAAAAAATCACAAATTGCGAATCGAGAATGTTGTTAACAAACAAATATATATACAAACTTATAAATATTACACGTCTTAATAATTCACAGACCAAAAAAAAAAATTGGGCAGAGTTTCCTCTATTTTCTTGACATTCCAAAACCTGTAAATGTAAAACCTACTTATTATAAAGCCTGCACGGCCATAAAATTCAACAATCAGATTATAAAAGCCTGTACGGCCATAAAACTAAACAATAAAAGCCTGCATGGCTGACAAAATCCTGATTGTCCACAACCTATAAACAATCTTCATGATGGGATACATAAAAAAAAATATCAGTAACCAAGTAGTTTTACAAAACATTTAATCAAGCAGAAAAATTGCATATATGTGTTAAAATTATCAGTAACCAAGTAGAAATATGCAAATTATCGTCGTATTCTCAAACTGGGAGTCCCGCGGTTGCGGGGTCAGTTCCTACGAGTTACATTGGTCCCGTGGGAAGTGTTGGTGCCACCGACGGGGCCGTTCGGGGGCTGTTTCGAGTTCTCACCCTCTAACGCCATGTTTTTAACCCTAAGTCTATAAATATGAAAATTACCATCGTATTCTCAAACCGGGAGTCCCGCGGCTGCGGGGTCAGTTCCTACGAGTTACGTTGGTCCCGTGGGAGGTGTTGGTGCCACCCACTGGGCCGTTCGGGGGCTGTTTCGAGTTTTCACCTTCTAACGCCATGTTTTTAAGCCTAAGTCTAGAAATATGCAAATTACCGTAGTACTCTCAAACTGCGAGACCCGCTACTGTGGGGTCAGTTCCTACGAGTTACGTTGGTCCCGTGGGAGGTGTTGGTGCCACCCACGGGGCCGTTCCGGGGTTGTTTCGAGTTTTCACCTTCTAACGCCATGTTTTTAAGCCAAAGTCTAGAAATACGAAAATTATCATCGTATTCTCAAACCGGGAGACCCGCGGCTGTGGGGTCAGTTACTACGAGTTACGTTGGTCTCGTGGGAGGTGTTGGTGCCACCCACGGGGCCGTTCGGGGGTTGTTTCGAGTTTTCAATCTCTAACGTCATGTTTTTAAGCCTAAGTCTAGAAATACGCAAATTACCGTAGTACTCTCAAACCGGGAGACCCGCGGCTACGGGGTCAGTTCCTACGAGTTACGTTGGTCCCGTGGGAGGTGTTGTGCCACCCACGGGGACGTTCGGGGACTGTTTCGAGTTCTCACCTTCTAACGCCATGTTTTTGAGCCTAAGTCTACAATTATGCAAATTATCCTCGTATTCTCAAACCGGGAGTCCCGCGACTGCGGGGTCAGTTCCTACGAGTTACATTGGTCCCGTGGAAGGTCTTGGTGCCACCCATGGGGCCGTACGGGGGATGCTTCGAGTTTTCACCCTCTAACACCATGTTTTTAAGCCTAAGTCTAGAAATATTGAAATTACCGTCGTATTCTCAAACCGCGAGTCCCGCGGCTGCGGGGTCAGTTGCTACGAGTTACATTGGTCCCCTGGGAGGTGTTGGTGCCACCCACTGGGCTGTTCGGGGGTTGTTTCGAGTTCTCACCCTCTAACGCCATGTTTTTAACCCTAAGTCTATAAATATGCAAATTACCATCGTATTCTCAAATCGGGAGTCCCGCGGTTGCGGGGTCAGTTCTTACAAGATACGTTGGTCCCGTGGGAGGTGTTGGTGCCACCCACGGGGCCGTTCTGGGGCTGTTTCGAGTTTTCGCCTTCTAACGCCATGTTTTTAAGCCTAAGTCTAGAAATACGCAAATTACCGTCGTATTCTCAAAGCGAGAGACCCGCGACTGTGGGTTGAGTTCCTAAGAGTTACGTTGGTCGCGTGGGAGGTGTTGGTGCCACCCACGGGGTCGTTCTGGGGCTGTTTCGAGTTTTCACCTTCTCATGCCATGTTTTTAAGCCTAAGTTTAGAAATATGCAAAATACCATCATATTCTCAAACCAGGATACCCGGAGCTGTGGGGTCAGTTCCTACGAGTTACGTTGGTCCCGTGGGAGGTGTTGGTGCCACGCACGGGGCCGTTCGGGGGCTGTTTCGAGTTTTCACCTTCTAACGCCATGGTTTTAAGCCTAAGTCTAGAATTACGCATATGACCGTAGTATTCTCAAACCGGGAGACCCGCGGCTGCGGGGTCAGTTCCTACAAGTTACGTTGGTCCCGTGGGAGGTGTTGGTGCCACCCACGGGGCCGTTCTGGGGTTGTTTCAAGTTTTCACCATCTAACGCCATGTTTTTAAGCCTAAGTCTAGAAATACGCAAATTACCATCGTATTCTCAAACTGGGAGACTCGCAGCTACGGGGTCAGTTCCTACGAGTTACGTTGGTCCCGTGGGAGTTGGTGCCACCCACAGGGCCGTTCGGGGGCTGTTTCAAGTTTTCACCCTCTGACGCCATGTTTTGCTTAAGTCTAGAAATATGCAAATTATCGTCATATTCTCAAACCGGGAGTCCCGCGGCTACGAGATCAGTTCCTACGAGTTACATTGCTCCCGTGGGAGGTGTTGGTGCCACCCACGGGGCCGTTCGGGGGCTGTTGCGAGTTCTCACCCTCTAACGCCATGTTTTTGATAGTAAGTCTATAAATATGAAAATTAACATCGTATTCTCAAACCGGGAGTCCCGCGGCTGCGGGGTTAGTTCCTACGAGTTACATTGGTCCCGTGGGAGGTGTTGGTGCCACCCACAGGGCCGTTCAGGGGCCGTTTCGAGTTCTCACCCTCTAATGCCATGTTTTTAACCCTAAGTCTATAAATATGCAAATTACCATCGTATTCTCAAACCGGGAGACCCGCGGTTGTGGGGTCTGTTCCTACGAGTTACGTTGGTCCCGTGGGAGGTGTTGGTGCCACCCACGGGGCCGTTCGGGGGCTGTTTCGAGTTCTCACCCTCTAATGCCATGTTTTTAACCCTAAGTCTATAAATATGCAAATTACCGTCGTATTCTCAAACCGGGAGACCCGCGGTTGCGTGGTCAGTTCCTACGAGTTACATTGGTCCTGTGGGAAGTGTTGGTGCCACCGATGGGGCCGTTCGGGGGCTATTTCGAGTTCTCACCCTCTAACGCCATGTTTTTAACCCTAAGTCTATAAATATGAAAATTACCATCGTATTCTCAAACCGGGAGTCCCGCGGCTGCGGGGTGAGTTCCTACGAGTTACGTTGGTCCCGTGGGAGGTGTTGGTGCCACCCACGGGGCCGTTCGGGGGCTGTTTCGAGTTTTCACCTTCTAACGCTATGTTTTTAAGCCCAAGTCAAGAAATATGCAAATTATCGTAGTACTCTCAAACCGGGAGACCCGCTACTGTGGGGTCAGTTCCTACGAGTTATGTTGGTCCCGTGGGAGGTGTTGGTGCCACCCACGGGGCCGTTCTGGGGTTGTTTCAAGTTTTCACCTTCTGATGCCATGTTTTTAAGCCTAAGTCTAGAAATACGCAAATTACCGTCGTATTCTCAAATCAGGAGACCAGCGGCTGTGGGGTCAGTTCCTACGAGTTAAGTTGGTGTCGTGGGTGGTGTTGGTGCACCCACGGGGCCGTTCGGGGGCTATTTCGATTTTTCACCCTCTAACGCCATGGTTTTAAGCCTAATTCCAAAAATATACAAATTACCATTGTATTCTAAAACTGGGAGTCCCGCGGCTTCGGGGTCAGTTCCTACGAGTTACGTTGGTTCCGTGGGAGGTGTTGGTGCCACCCACGGTGCCGTTCTGGGGCTGTTTCGAGTTTTCACCTTCTAAAGCCGTGTTTTTAAGCCTAAGTCTAGAAATACAAAAATTATCGTCGTATTCTCAAACCGAGAGACCCCCGGGTGCGGGGTCAGTTCCTACGAGTTACGTTGGTCCCGTGGGAGGTGTTGGTGCCACCCACGGGGCCGTTCCGGGGTTGTTTCGAGTTTTCACCTTCTAACGCCATGTTTTTAAGCCTAAGTCTAGAAATACGCAAATTACCATCGTATTCTCAAATCGGGAGACCCGCAGCTGCAGGGTCGGTTCCTAAAAGTTACGTTGGTCCTGTGGGAGGTGTTGGTGCCACCCACGGGGCCGTTCGTTGGCTATTTTGAGTTTTCACCCACTAACATCATGTTTTTAAGCCTAAGTCTAGAAATACGCACATTACCGTAGTACTCTCAAATCGAGAGACCCGCGCCTGCGGTGTCAATTTCCTACGAGTTACGTTGGTCCCGTGGGAGGTGTTGTGCCACCCACGGGGACGTTCGGGGGCTGTTTCGAGTTCTCACCCTCTAACGCCATGTTTTTAAGCCTACGTCTAAAAATATGCAAATTATCATCGTATTCTCAAACTGGGAGTCCCGCGGATGCGGGGTCAGTTCCTACGAGTTACATTGGTCCCGTGGGAGGCGTTGGTGCCACCCACGGGGCCGTTCGGGGGCTATTTCGAGTTTTCACCCTCTAACGCCATGTTTTTAACCCTAAGTCTATAAATATGCAAATTACCGTCGTATTCTCAAACCGGGAGACCCGCGGCTATGGGTTCAGTTCCTACGAGTTACGTTGGTCCCGTGGGAGGTGTTGGTGCCACCCACGGGGCCGTTGGGGGGCTGTTTTAAGTTCTCACCCTCTAACGCTATGTTTTTAACCCTAAGTCTATAAATATGCAAATTACCATCGTATTCACAAACCGGGAGTCCTGCGGCTGCGGGTTCAGTTCCTACGAGTTACGTTGGTCCCGTGGGAGGTGTTGGTGCCACCCACGGGGCCGTTCGGGGGCAGTTTCGAGTTTTTACCTTCTAACGCCATGTTTTTAAGCCTATGTCTAGAAATATGCAAATTACCGTAGTAATATCAAACCGGGAGACCCGCTGCTGTGGGGTTAGTTCCTACGAGTTATGTTGGTCCCATGGGAGGTGTTGGTGCCACCCACGGGGCCGTTCTGAGGTTGTTTCGAGTTTTCACCTTCTAACGCCATGTTTTTAACCCTAAGTCTAGAAATACACAAATTACCATCGTATTGTCAAACCGGGAGACCCGCGGCTGCGGAGTCAGTCCCTACGAGTTAAGTTGGTGCCGTGGGAGTTGTTGGTGCCACTCACGGGGCCGTTCGGGGGCTGTTTTGAGTTTTCACCCTCTAACGCCATGTTTTTAAGCCTAAGTCTAGAATTATGCAAATTACCATCGTATTCTAAAACTACGAATCCCGCGGCTGCGGGGTCAGTTCCTACGAGTTATGTTGGTCCCGTGGGAGGTGTTGGTGCCACCCACGGGGCTGTTCTGGGGCTATTTCGAGTTTTCACCTTCTAACGCCATGTTATTAAGCTAAGTCTAGAAATATGCAAATTACCTTCGTATTCTCAAACCGGGAGACCCGCGGCTGCGGGGTCAGTTCCTACGAGTTACGTTGGTCCCGTGGGAGGTGTTGGTGCCACCCACGGGGCCGTTCTAGGGTTGTTTCGAGTTTTCACCTTCTAACGCCATGTTTTTAATCCTAAGTCTAGAAATACGCAAATTACCATCGTATTCTTAAACCAGGATACCCGCCACTATGGGGTCAGTTCCTACGAGTTACGTTGGTCCCGTGGGAGGTGTTGGTGCCACCCACGGGGCCGTTCGGGGGCTATTTCGAGTTTTGACCTTCTAACGCCATATTTTTAAGCCTAAGTTTAGAAATATACAAATTACCATCGTATTCTCAAACCGGGAGACCCGCGGCTGCGGGGTCAGTTCCTATGAGTTACGTTGGTCCCATGGGAGGTGTTGGTGCCACCCATGGGGCCGTTCTAGGGCTATTTTGAGTTTTCACCTTCTAACGCCATGTTTTTAACCCTAAGTCTAGAAATATGCAAATTACCGTCATATTCTCAAACTGGGAGACCCGCGGCTGCGGGGTCAGTCCCTACGAGTTACGTTGGTGCCGTGGGAGGTGTTGGTGCCACTCACGGGGCCGTTCAGTGGCTGTTTCGAGTTTTCACCCTCTAACGCCATGTTTTTAAGCCTAAGTTTAGAAATATGCAAATTACCGTCGTATTCTAAAACTGGGAGTCCCGCGGCTGCGGGGTCAGTTCCTACGAGTTATGTTGGTCCCGTGGGAGGTGTTGGTGCCACCCACGGGGCTATTCTGGGGCTGTTTCGAGTTTTCACCTTCTAACGCCATGTTTTTAAGCGTAAGTCTAGAAATACGCAAATTATCGTCGTATTCTTAAACCAAGATACCCGCGACTATGGGGTCAGTTCCTACGAGTTACGTTGGTATTGTGGGAGGTGTTGGTGCCACCCACGGGGCCGTTCGGGGGCTGTTTCGAGTTTTGACCTTCTAACGCCATATTTTTAAGCCTAAGTCTAGAAATACACAAATTACCGTCGTATTCTCAAACCGGGAGACCCGCGGCTGCGGGGTTAGTTGCTACGAGTTACGTTGGTCCCATGGGAGGTGTTGGTGCCACCCATGGGGCCGTTCTAGGGCTGTTTCGAGTTTTCACCTTCTAACGCCATGTTTTTAAGCCTAAGTCTAGAAATAAGCAAATTACTATCGTATTCTCAAACTGGGAGACCCGCGGCTGCGGGGTCAGTTCCTACGAGTTATGTTGGTCCCGTGGGAGGTGTTGGTGCCACCCACGGGGCCGTTCGGGGGCTATTTTGAGTTTTCACCCTCTGACGCCATATTTTGCTTAAGTTTAGAAATATACAAATTGCCATCCTATTCTAAAACCGAGAGTCCCGCGGCTATGGGATCAGTTCCTACGAGTTACATTGGTCCCATGGGAGGTGTTGGTGCCACCCACAGAGACGTTCGATGGCTGTTTCTAGTTCTCACACTCTAACGCCATGTTTTTAAGCCTAAGTCTGGAAATACGCAAATTACCGCCGTATTATCAAATCGGAAGACCCGCAGCTGCAGGATCAGTTCCTACGAGTTACTTTGGTCCCGTGAGAGGTGTTGGTGCCACCCACGGGGCCGTTCTGGGGCTGTTTCGAGTTTTCACCTTCTAACGCCATGTTTTTAAACCTAAGTTTAGAAATACACAAATTACCATCGTATTCTCAAACCGGGAGACCCGCGGCTGCGGGGTCAGTTCCTACGAGTTACGTTGGTCCCGTGGGAGGTGTTGGTGCCACCCACATGGCCGTTCGGGGGCTGTTTCGAGTTTTCACCCTCTGACGGCATGTTTTGCTTAAGTCTAGAAACATGCAAATTACCGTCGTATTCTCAAATCGGGAGTCCCGCGGCTAGGGGATCAGTTCCTATAAGTTACATTGGTCCCGTGGGAGGTGTTGGTGCCACCCACGGGGCCGTTCAGGGGCTGTTTCGAGTTCTCACCCTCTAATGCCATGTTTTTAACCCTAAGTCTATAAATATGCAAATTACCGTCGTTTTCTCAAATCGGGAGTCCCGCGGCTACGGGGTCAGTTCCTATGAGTTTTGTTGGTCCCGTGGGAGGTGTTGGTGCCACCCACGAGGCTGTTCTGTGGCTGTTTCGAGTTTTCACCTTCTAATGCCATGTTTTTAAGCCTAAGCCTAGAAATACGCATATTACAATCGTATTTTCAAACGAGAAGACCCGCGGCTGCGGGGTCAATTCCTACGAGTTACGTTGGTGCCGTGGGAGGTGTTGGTGCCACCCACGGGGCCGTTCGGGGGCTATTTTTAGTTTTCACCTTTTAAAGCCATGTTTTGCTTAAGTCTAAAAATACGCAAATTACCATCGTATTCTCAAACCGGGAGACCCGCGGCTGCAGGGTCAGTTCCTACGAGTTACGTTGGTCCTTTGGGAGGTGTTGGTGCCACCCACGGAACCGTTTAGGGGCTGTTTCGAGTTTTCACCTTCTAACGCCATGTTTTTAAGCCCAAGTCTAGAAATATGAAAATTATCGTAGTACTCTCAAACCGGGAGACCCGCTGTTGTGGGGTCAGTTCCTACGAGTTATGTTGGTCCCGTGGGAGGTGTTGGGGCCACCCACGGGGCAGTTCCGAGGTTGTTTCGAATTTTCACCTTCTAATGCCATGTTTTTAAGCCTAAGTCCAGAAATACGCAAATCACCATCGAATTCTCAAAGCGGGAGACCCGCGGCTACGGGGTCAGTTCCTACGAGTTACGTTGGTCCCGTCGGAGGTGTTGGTGCCACCCACGGGGCCGTTCGGGGGCTATTTCGAGTTTTTACCCTCTAACGCCATGTTTTTAATCCTAAGTCAAGAAATATGCAAAATTACCATCCTATTCTCAAATCGGGAGACCCGCGGCTGTGGGGTCAGTTCCTACGAGTTACGATTGGCCCGTGGGAGGTGTTGGTGCCACCCACGGGGACGTTCGGGGGCTGTCTCGAGTTTTCTCCTTCTAACGCCATGTTTTTAAACCTAAGTCTAGAAATACACAAATTACGATCGTATTCTCAAACCGAGAGAACCGCGGCTGCGGGGTCAGTTCGTACGAGTTACGTTAGTGCCGTGGGAGGTGTTGGTGCCACCCACGGGGCCGTTCGGGGGTTGTTTCGAGTTTTCACCCTCTAACGCCATGTTTTTAAGCCTAAGTTTATAAATATGCAAATTACCATCGTATTCGAAAAATGGGAGTCCCGCGGCTGCAGGGTCAGTTCCTACGAGTTACATTGGTCCCGTGGGAGGTGTTGGTGCCAACCATGGGGCCGTTCGGGGGATATTTCGAGTTCTCACCCTCTAACGCCATGTTTTTAACCCTAAGTCTATAAATATGCAAATTACCATCGTATTCTCAAACCGGGAGACTTGCGGCTACGGGGTCAGTTCCTACGAGTTACGTTGGTGCCGTGGGAGGTGTTGGTGCCACCCACGGGGACGTTGGGGGGCTGTTTCGAGTTCTCACCCTCTAATGCCATGTTTTTAACCCTAAGTCTATAAATATGCAAATTACCATCGTATTCTCAAACCGGGAGTCCCGCGGCTGCGGGGTCAGTTCCTACGAGTTACGTTGGTCCCGTGGGAGGTGTTGGTGCCACCCACGGGGCCGTTCGGTGGCTGTTTCGAGTTTTTACCTTCTAACGCCATGTTTTTAAGCCTATGTCTAGAAATATGCAAATTACCGTAGTAATATCAAACCGGGAGACCCGCTGCTGTGGGGTTAGTTCCTACGAGTTATGTTGGTCCCATGGGAGGTGTTGGTGCCACCCACGGGGCCGTTCTGAGGTTGTTTCGAGTTTTCACCTTCTAACGCCATGTTTTTAACCCTAAGTCTAGAAATACACAAATTACCATCGTATTCTCAAACCGGGAGACCGGCGGCTGCGGAGTCAGTCCCTACGAGTTACGTTGGTGCCGTGGGAGGTGTTGGTGCCACTCACGGGGCCGTTCGGGGGCTGTTTCGACCCTCTAACGCCATGTTTTTTAGCCTAAGTCTAGAATTATGCAAATTACCATCGTATTCTAAAACTGTGAATCCCGCGGCTGCGGGGTCAGTTCCTACGAGTTATGTTGGTCCCGTGGGAGGTGTTGGTGCCACCCACGGGGCTGTTCTGGGGCTATTTCGAGTTTTCACCTTCTAACGCCATGTTTTTAAGCTAAGTCTAGAAATATTCAAATTACCTTCGTATTCTCAAACCGGGAGACCCGCGGCTGTGGGGTCAGTTCCTACGAGTTACGTTGGTCCCGTGGGAGGTGTTGGGGCCACCCACGGGGCCGTTCTAGGGATGTTTCGAGTTTTCACCTTCTAACGCCATGTTTTTAATCCTAAGTCTAGAAATACGCAAATTACCATCGTATTCTTAAACCAGGATACCCGCGACTATGGGGTCAGTTCCTACGAGTTACGTTGGTCCCGTGGGAGGTGTTGGTGCCACCCACGGGGCCTTTCGGGGGCTGTTTCGAGTTTTGACCTTCTAACGCCATATTTTTAAGCCTAAGTTTAGAAATACACAAATTACCATCGTATTCTCAAACCGGGAGACCCGCGGCTGCGGGGTCAGTTCCTACGAGTTACGTTGGTCCCATGGGAGGTGTTGGTGCCACCCATGGGGCCGTTCTAGGGCTATTTTGAGTTTTCACCTTCTAACGCCATGTTTTTAAGCCTAAGTCTAGAAATATGCAAATTACCGTCGTATTCTCAAACCGGGAGACCCGCAACTGCGAGGTCAGTTCCTACGAGTTACGTTGGTCCCGTGGGAGGTGTTGGTGCCACCCACAGGGTCGTTCGGGGGCTGTTTTGAGTTTTCACCCTCTGACGCCATGTTTTGCTTAAGTTTAGAAATATGCAAATTGCCATCATATTCTCAAACCGAGAGTCCCGCGGTTATGGGATCAGTTCCTACGAGTTACATTTGTCCCATGGGAGGTGTTGGTGCCACCCACGGAGACGTTCGGTGGCTGTTTCTAGTTCTCACCCTCTAACGCCATGTTTTTAAGCCTAGGTCTAGAAATATGCAAATTATCGTCGTATTCTCAAATCGGGAGTCCCGCGGCTGTAGGGTCAGTTCCTACGAGTTACATTGGTCCCGTGGGAGGTGTTGGTGCCACCCACAGGGCCGTTCGGGGGCTATTTCTAGTTTTCACCCTCTAACATCATGTTTTTAAGCCTAAGTCTAGAAATATGCAAATTACCGTCGTACTCTCAAACCGGGAGACCCGCGGCTACGGAACCTGAGCCAGAACCGGAACAAATACCGGATGAGGAGAGGGAAATTAGAGAGAGGAAAGCGGAGGCGGAGAAGGAGAAAGAGGTTGATAATGCGGCTTATTAGAAGAAGGATTTTGATACGGCGATTGGGCATTATACAAAAGCGATTGAATTGGACGATGAGTATGTTTCATTTTTAACTAACCGGGCTGCTGTCTACTTGGAGTTGAAAAAAGTATGAGGAATTTATAAAAGATTGTGATAAAGCTGTCGAAAGGGGAAGAGAGCTTAGTTCATATTATAAGATGGTCGCGAGGGCCCTGACAAGAAAAGGAACAGCCTTATTGAAGATGGCTAAAACCTCAAGGGATTATGAATCTGCTATTGAGGCCTTCCAGAAAGCCCTTGCTGAGCATCGTAACCCAGACACATTGAAGAAGCTCAATGACGCTGAAAAAGCAAAGAAAGAACTTGTTCAACAAGAATATATTGATCCTAAACTAGCTAATGAAGAGCGTGAGAAAGGAAATGAGTATTTTAAAGAGCAAAAATACCCAGAGGCTATAAAGCACTACACAGAATCCTTGAGGAGGAACCCCGAAGACGCAAAGGCATATAGTAACAGGGATACTTGCTACACAAAACTTGGGGCCTTACCTGAGGGACTCAAGGATGCGGAGAAGTTCATTGAGCTGGACCCCACATTCGCCAAGGGGTATACGAGGAAAGGTGTTATCCAATTTTTCATGAAAGAGTATGACAACGCTTTGGAAACATACCTGGAGGGGTTGAAACATGATTCCCGCAACCAGGAATTGCTAGATGGCCGTAGGAGATGTATAGAACAAATTAACAAGGCTAGTCGCGGGGACTTGAGCCCTGATGAACTAAAGGAGAGACAGGCTAAGGGAATGCAGGATCCAGAAATTCAGAACATCCTTACAGATCCTATTATGAGACAGGTTTTGGTTGATTTGTAGGAGAATCCTACAGCTACACAAGAGCACATGAAGAACCCCTCTGTGATGAATATGATCCAGAAATTGATCAGTTCAGGGATTGTTCAGATGAAATGATTGATTATGAAGAGAATTGGGATTTCAATTGACAAATTATATCGCAGTTCCACCACTGATTTGTCTTTCCCAGCGTAATTTCAGTGAACAAAATAGCAAAAGACGAGTCACATTTTGATAATTTTATTTTTGTTCAGATAATATTGTTTTTGGAGAAAAAAAATTAAAAAAAAATACATTGGTCCCGTGGTTGCGTTATATATATATATGTATAATATATATATACAATAGTTATATATATAACTATTGTATATATTATATATATGCATATATATATATATATATATATATATATAGTATATCATATATATATATAACAGTTATATACTGTTATAATAATTGTTATATATAACACTGTTATATATATATTGTCTTTCCATCTTTACATTATGTTGAATCACTTTATGTCGAACTCTAGAGTAACTTGAAATTCTTGGTATCACTTTCTCAAGCATCATATAAGTAAAAGGAGCAGGTGTTTAAATCTTAGAAGCAGGTGTTTAGGTAGTAGAAGCAACATAAGCAAGAGGAGCATGGGGCTTGGGGCTGGGGCAGTAGCACTAGTAGGGGGATTGGGGAAGTAGCAGGTGCTGCTGTCGTGGCAGCGAGGCAGTAGCCGGTGCTGTCCTCCATCTAGTGTCTTATATGTATTTAGTAGCGTGGCAGTAGCAGGTGCAGTAGTGTGGTAGCGAGTAGGACCTGTACCAGTATGTATGTCCAATAGAAAAACACTATCTTAATTAATATCATAATTTGGTCTTGACTTATTGATGCACAACCGCGTGTAGGACCTGTACCGGTATGTATGATTTCTAGAACGTATCATGCTCTATGAAATCAAATATATGTGTCTCTATTTACTATACGCGTGTCTCCATTTTCCAAATGAATGAGTGAAGGTTGCACATTTATTTTCTAAACATTGAATTCATCCAATATAAATAAACATACAGAAGTTGAAAAAAAAACATGATAACAATAATCCTGAGGATATTTTAAAGCCACTGTGAAATATGTTTTTCGATTTGTTCCACTTAACAGTCTTAATACTCCCTTTCATTAGTACACCTTACCCATTTTGCGAGCTCTTTCATGGGAGAATTTGTCGAGTCTTTCAAATTAACAGTTAGTATTGATTGTCGAACAGTTGAACTTGTTGACATTATATACTGTCAAGAATATCACTGTGTACTTGTGCTTGTACAAGACCACCATATTGTGCTAAGTTTTATTGCCAGACTAAAAGTTTTCCACGTAGACTTGATCACTGACTGATCATCACCTTATGATTGATTTTCGTTACTCTAATGAACTCACAACTCATGACGAGGACTGCTGGTGTAGACCCCATGAGTAAACCTATTATCGCAGTAGCTTTCCTTGGTGCCATTACATCTCACAGACCATTTTTGTTACTCTAATGACCTCACAGTCCATTTTTGTAGATCCGTGACTACGCGATCGGTTTCTACAAGTCACATTGGTCCCGTGCGACGTGTTCGTGACTCTTACCGGACCGTTTTGTCGCTATTTTACGTTTTCACCCATCGATGGCATGTTTTTATGCTTAAGCTAATTTTTTGCAAATTTAAGTCGTACACTCAAATCGGTAGCCCCGTGACTACGCGATCGGTTCCTACGAGTCACATTGATCCCGTGCGAGGTGTTCGTGACTCTTACGGGACCGTTTTGTGGCTATTTTACGTTTTCATCCTTCGATGGCATGTTTTTACCTAATTTTTGCAAATTTAAGTCGTACACTCACCCGGGAGCCCCGTGACTACGCGGTCGGTTCCTACGAGTCACATTGGTCCCGTGTGCGGTGTTCGTGACTCTTACGTGACCGTTTTGTTGTTGTTTTACGTTTTCACCCTTCGATGGCATGTTTTTTTTATTGAGTGTAATTTTTTGCAAATTTACGTCGTACACTCAAACCGGGAACGCCGTGACTACGCGGTCGGTTCCTACGAGTTACATCGATCCCGTGAGAGGTGTTCATGACTCTTACGGGACCGTTTTATGGTTGTTTTAACATTTTTACCCTATAAAAGTATGTTTGTATGCCTAAGTCTAACGTTTGATAAATTTACATCGTATGCTCAAAGAGGGAGTGCCTTGACTACACGGTCAGTTCCTACAAGTCACATTGGTCCCGTGCGAGGTGTTCGTGACTCTTACGGGACCATTTTGTGTTTGTTTTACATTTTCACCCCTCGAAGGCATGTTTTTATGCTTAAGTCTAAATTTTTTGCAAATTTACGTCGTACACTCAAACCGGGAGTCCCATGACTACGCGGTCGGTTCCTATGAGTCACATTAGTCCCGTATAAGGTGCTCGTGACTCTTACGGGACCGTTTTATGGTTGTTTTATGTTTTCACCATTCGATGGCATGTTTTTATGCTTAAGTCGAATTATTTGTAAATTTACGTCGTACACTCAAACCAGGAGCCCCGTGACTACGCGGTCGGTTCCTACGAGTCACATTGGTCCCGTGCGAGGTCCTCGTGACTCTTACGGGACTGTTTTGTGTTTGTTTTATGTTTTCACCCTTTGATGGCATGTTTTCATGCTTAAGTCTAACTTTTTACAAATTTACGTCGTACACTCAAACCTGGAGCCCCGTGACTACGCGGTCGATTCCTACGAGTCACATTGGTCCCGTGAGATGTGTTAGTGACACTTACGGGACCGTTTCGTGCTTGTTTTACGCTTTCAGCCGTCGATTGTAATTTTTTATGCTGAAGTCTATTTTTTTTTTGCAAATTTATGTCGTACACTCAAACCGGGATCCCCGTGACTACGCAATCGGTTCCTACGAGTCACATTGGTCTCATGTGAGGTGTTCGTGACTCTTACGGGACCGTTTTGTCAAAGTTTTACTATTTCACCCTTCAATGTCAAGTTTTTATGCTTAAGTCTATTTTTTTGCAAATTTACGTCGTACACTCTAATCGGGAGCCCTGTGACTATGCGGTCGATTCCTACGAGTCACATTGGTCCCTTGAGAGGTGTTCGTGACTCTTACGAGACCGTTTTGTGGATGTTTTACATTTTCGCACCTCGATGGCAAGTTTTTATGCTTACGTCTAATTTTTGTAAATTTACATCGTACACTCAAACCGGGAGTCCCGTGACTACGCGATCAGTTTTTACGAGTCACATTGGTCCCGTACGAGGTGTTCGTGACTCTTACGGGACCGTTTTGTCGCTATTTTACGTTTTCACCCTTCGATGACATTTTTTTATGCTTAAGTCTAATTTTTTGCAAATTTAAGTCGTACACTCAAACCGGGAGCCCCGTGACTACGCGGTCGGTTCCTACGAGTCACATTGGTCCCATGCGAGGTGCTCGTGACTCTTAAGATACCTTTTTGTGGTTGTTTTACATTTTCACCCTTCGATGGCATGTTTTTATGCTTAAGTCTAACATTTTACAAATTTACATTGTACACTCAAACCGGGAGTCCTGTGACTAACCGGTCGGTACCTATGAGTCACATTGGTCCCGTGCGAGGCATTCGTGACTCTTACGGGACCGTTTTATGGTTGTTTTACATTTTCACCCTTCGATGACTTATTTTTATGCTTAAATCTTATTTTTCGCAAATTTACGTCGTACACTCAAATCGGAAGCGCCTAACTACACGGCCGGTTCCTACGAGTTACATCGATCCCGTGGGAGGTGTTCGTGACTCTTACGAGAACGTTTTGTCACTGTTTTACATTTTCACCCTTCAATGGCAAGTTTTTATGCTTAAGTCTATTTTTTTGCAAATTTAAGTCGGATACTCTAATCGGGAGCCCCGTGACTACGCAGTCGGTTTCTACAAGTCACATTGGTCCCGTGTGAGGTGCTCGTGACTCTTACGAGACCGTTTTATGGCTATTTTATGTTTTCACCATTCGATGGCATATTTTTATTCTTAAGTTGATTTTTTTGTAAATTTACGTCGTACACTCAAATCGGGAGCCCCGTGACTACGCGGTCGGTTCCTACGAGTCACATTGGTCCCCTGCGAGGTGCTCGTGACTCTTACAAGACCGTTTTGTGTTTGTTTTACGTTTTCACCCTTCGATGGCATGTTTTTGTGCTTAAGTCTAGCATTTTACAAATTTACGTCGTACACTCAAACCGGGAGCCCCGTGACTACACGGTCGGTTCCTACGAGTCACATTGGTCCCGTGAGAGGTGCTCGTGACTCTTAAAGAACCGTTTTGTGGTTGTTTTACGTTTTCACCCATTGATTGCATTTTTTATGCTTAAGTCTTTTTTTTTTGCAAATTTACGTCGTACACTCAAATCGGGATCCCCGTCACTACGCGATCGTACACTCAAACTGGGATTCCCATCGTAGACTCAAATCGGGATCCCCGTCGTAGACTCAAATTTACGTCGTACACTCAAATCGGGATCCCCGTTGTACGCCCTTTGATGGCATGTTTTTTATGCCTAAGTCTAACTTTTTGAAAATCAAATTACAAACCATCGAACAGTTTAAAGACAAAGAGAGTAAATATATATGTAATGTATAATTGAAGAATTAAGCCAATAAATCAAACCTTGAGCATCCACCAAAAGAGTTGAGTTGACAGTGCACCTCACACTTTAACCATGGCATTTTCTCGAGAAGTTTCTGCAAGCAAGGAAAACAAACACCTGAAACAATAAATGTTTTCTCTCATCAGATTCACATTAAACATAACAATGTAATGTTGTGAATGTTTCTTAAAATTATTATCATTTCATATTTTATTAAACAATTGAATTCTTGTTACTTAGGAGACAACATTTACGACATAATCGTAAATAATCAATTTCATCATTAATAATTTGAGGAGAAACATTTCTAAATAACTTGAACTAGTAAACATTGCACATTTAGATGTCAGAATCTTAAAAGCGTATAAAAGAACATAAAAGTTAATAAGGACCATAAGATTTATGGGACACCCCTTAAAAAAAATACCCGAAAAATTCACCCCCTTAAATATTAATTCGTGTGGGAGAAAGAGATATAGGAACCTGCTATAGTGGTCGGTGGAGTGGAGATTCAACCGACGGTGGATCAGAGATCAGTCGGCCGTGGTGTATTTGTTCCATGTCAAGTTGTAGCCTCATAATATCTTGATGTAAACGTAAAAAAATGCACATTAATCGCAAGATATGTGATATACTTTTTCATAGGCAAATCAAGAACACACCCAACAAATTTAATAACATGTACATTTATCGACACTAGTATAAATTCAATAAATACAACATAATATCCAACAACCAAGCCAACAATATCTCACTATAGTAATGTGCACACGTGTTTGTGACTCCTATTCAACAAAATTCATTTAATTATATTTTGTCAAAAAAAACAAGACAAGCATATTTTGTCAAAAAGATACACACACATACAATCTAGGATTTATTGACATAATCTATACATACACATACATACAATCTAGGGTATACTTAAACCCTAATATTTTTTTGACATAAATCTATGCATACATATAACCAACAACAGGGGGGTTGTAATTTTTTTTACTTATTATAAATACATTTAATTATATTTTGTCAAAAAATATAATGTCTAGAGTTTTGAAATATTTTGTCAAAAAAAATACACACACATACAATCTAGGGTTTATTGACATAATCAATACATACACACATGCACACACATATACATACATAATGTCTACAGTTTTGAATACTATTTTGTAAAAAACACACACACACACATACAATCTAGGGTTTATTGTCCTAATCTATACACACACACCCATATACACACAAATAGCTGCCACAAATCAAAACAAATCAAAATGCATACACACATACACACACATATACATACAAACACACACACACACACACACACACATAAACTCACATACACCCATAGCTGCCACAAATCAAAACAAATCGCCCAAATCGTCCAAGCCAAACCGCGAATGGCAAAAATTTGAGTGCTTTGTCAGTAAATCCTATATTAATATTGGCCTGGTCACGGCCTAGAGCCGTACCTAACCTCCGCGACCAATTAGTTATCCCCATGAGCACTGGTCATGGCTATAGGCCGTGACCCACCATGTTCAACCAACATCAATCCACCATGCACGACCAACATCCCTTCGAATGAGGTATAGTCACGGTCCAAAGCCGTGACCCACTTCAAAATTTGGTTTCGTCCCCCAGCCGTGACCCCATTTGTGCGACCAATTTTTTACCCTAGAAGTAGTCATGGCTCTAGGCCGTGACCCACCATGCGCGACCAACAACCCTTTGAATGAGGTATGGTCACGGCCCCAAGCCGTGACCCTCTTCAAAATTTGGTTTCGGCCCCTAGCCGTGACCCCAATTGCACGATCAATTTTTTTTCCCGGAAGTGGTCACGGTCCAAGTCCGTGACCCATCCGCGACCAAGCTTGGAGGGAATTTTAGCGCAAATTTGGCGCCAATATGGTCACGCCTTGGTCACGGATTTGGGCCGTGACCCACAGTAGTCAGGGTTTTGGGCCGTAACCACTTTCGGAGCATCCATGACTCAGTGTGGCAATGAATATGGTCACGCCAAAAATTGATATGGTCACGACCCAAGTCCGCGACCAGCTAGTCGCGAACTTGGACCGTGACCCACTGGGCGTGACCATTCGCAGGATTTGGTGTAGTGGATGCGAGGATGTTGGTTTTGTTGATAAGTCTTATAGTGTGAATGAAACACTATAGACTATGAGTCAGGTGATGATGGTATTCAATCCTAGTTAATAGAGGATGCATTTATAAGAGATTTGAAATTATCGGTTTTAACCCTAATTAAAGGGAGAGTTTAATTCGTAGTAATTCGGGAGATGTGATGATATGGACCAGTAGGATTCTGGTGATTTCTTACTGAATTTATGTTGAGGAAAAACCTATTTGAACCTTAGGAAATGAGTGAGACTCGGGGATAATTAAATTAAAGATGAAAAGTCATATTATTTTATACGTAGGATTTAAAGAGATATAATGCTACATATGGGAATTATCTTAGGGTAATGTGAGTACCTTGTTGATATTATATTATAGGTATGATAATGCCTATTTGATTGATTGATGATTATGTGTATGACATACCTAGCTTACTTGCTATCGACGGGAGGTTTGCGCGTGAGGGCAGTCATATCCTGATGAATCTATGGATCTTTGATTTGTCGCTCAAGAACATAGGTCTATGAAAGACTTATCGGAGAGTTGATAAGTCCGCTGATTGTGGGAACGTAGGTATGTGCATGACCCATGGATACGAGAACTATGTTCTCCTCTAATGTTTGTGTTGTTGTTTATTGTTCGAGGAATCCTTACCGAACCTTTAGTCCCCTATTTGGTGACCAACGATATTGGGACGTGATAGCAGAGTAATGCATGCACCGTAGCTATGTCTTAGGGTTCCGTATTATATATGTATATATATATATAATGAATTAAATGAATGTATATAGAGTGGTTTGATTAATCTATTGTGTGATAATTGTAGATGATGGTGAATAGAGAAAAATAATTGAAATAAGCTAATGAATATTTATTGAAGAGCCTAATTCATATTAATGAGAAATGATCCATGTTAATGCGAAACGATTCATATAAATGAGATATGTATAAGAATTATTATATAACGTATGGTATGGGACATACGAGTTTATGATATGGTAATGGAATCATATTATGGAATTGGTGAAAGAGGAACCATTAACTAGGAAGTTAATAGGAAACGTTAATTCTGCACTCTAGCTGAGAGGTGAGAATATCAAGTAAGAGTAGGATACTAACATGTACATAATAAATGATTTATTTCACTTGTTAAATACTTGCTATTTTCAAAATCATTTTCACATCGGGCTCTGACCCGTTTCCTTGCATATTTTCTTTTCTATTGTATCTTCTATATCAGGTGTCCAGCAACAGGTACCCCAACCTTAGCGGATTATGACGAGCTATGGAGCTATGGAGTTTTGCTTAGATGCCTATCTTCATTTGATTCACAGTATTCTTTTGGTTAGGGCATGTCGCCCAAAGGAATTTAGTTATCTCTTTTCTATCTGAGTCAAATACTCTTGTATTCGTGTAATTTTAATACATTTATCTATTATTCGGATTACTGTATTGGATAATTATTTGGGAATGTTTATTCCAATTGCATTTAAATTCTTTTGTGTTATCTATTCGGTTATTTGTGTTGTAGAATAATATGTGTTGTGTTATTCCTAAACTAAAAATGGATTTTGTAGAATTAAAATTTGGAAAGTTTTTAACACCAGCTTAATTGGGTATTGGGTGATTAGTTAATGTTTTCGACAGTGATGCTAAGAATGAGCCAACTGTATATTATGATTTAATTTGGTATGGGACTGGCCACCCGATATTTAATTAGGCGGGGTGTACACATCATAGGGGATACGCCTGCGTCAACTTTGGGTGTGTAAGAATGTGATGGAATATCAAACACCACATGGGTTGCATCCTCCCTAATCGTGGGTGATGAAGACCGACTTGATCTGCTAATAGGGAATCTGAATGGGAATAAATAACAAATATAATGAGTAATTTGTTAAGACATTCATAATGATTTAAAAGAGTATTTGTTTATAGATTTTGACTCCAACGTTATACATGTACTCAAATTTAATTTCACCTTCTAACAAAAGATACCTTCTCTATTCGAGGATCAATACACTCAATATGGCCATCATCTTCATCATATGATCAAATATCTTCCTCACTAGCGTGAGGTATATACTCATCATCATTCTTACTCACATTTATTTTTTTCCTTACCCGAGGCTACCTGCTTGTTCTTCTCAACCAGACTCCTTAAAGAATTTACCAAATGATCTACCGTAAGGTCATTCATTCTCACTTTATTTTTTAGAATATTATTCAGTCTTTCTTTCTCATACACTAACACCATATGGGTCATACATCCGAAATAAATTAACTCGGATATTAAACTACAAGTTTATCTTCTGATTTTATTTCAACTTTTAGTTTATATATGACTTATTCTTTTGAGTTATCTTTTTTGAATAAATAAATGTGAACCGCTATTACAATATGTAAAAATATTAAAAACTTACACTGATAACCTTAGTTACTTTTGACTTTTAAATTTTTTAATTAAGATTCTGTCAAAATTATTTAACCAATGGTTTAGGTAGAAATCTTAGACTATTAAGAACATACAATAATCAATCACAAGTCCTAGATTTATATTAGGTAAAATATTTATGGAAGAAACATCTCAGTTGTGTTTGCTAAAGCACGAAACAAAAATTCCACTAAAAATTAATCAAGGATATAAATTCAATAATAAACCAAGAACAAATGAAATCAGAAAATATACCCATGTGAAAGACGTACTCAACGGTCATGATCCTTTGTCTACTGTTCCACTCGCTCATCCTTCTTGACAACAACTTTTTAGTCTCCCCAATATACCAGGTAATTTGTGTGTGGGTGATTTTTGAGTAAAAGTGTGTGAATGTAAATCTAATGACATAATACTCACACACATTTAATATTACACAAAATACCACAAATTATTCAACATTTACCAAAATATACAAGACAAAATAAGTTTATTCTCTCATAAACTTCTACAATGATCTCACTACTAATTTTCACAAACTTCTTGAAAAATAAGATTTGGAAAATTTTCTTTTAAAAATAATGTTTCTAAATCATAGATATAACCAACAATATTATAGATCTCAATGTTTTAAAAGATTAAAACATTTTTCAAAACCAAAATTTAGATCTAAAGATTAATCAACTGTCAATCAGTTTTCAAACCTTTACGAGAGTGAAAAATCTCCTA
Source organism: Sambucus nigra (assembly GCA_949130495.1). Taxonomy (NCBI): domain Eukaryota; kingdom Viridiplantae; phylum Streptophyta; class Magnoliopsida; order Dipsacales; family Adoxaceae; genus Sambucus; species Sambucus nigra. Next base: position 354,823,027 of record OX422215.1, read on the forward strand.
CTCATGCATCCTAAAGTGATTTGAGTGAAAATGTGAGATTATGTGTAAGGTTTTACAAATTTGTAAACCCATGTAACTTATATATGATTTATGTATAGTGGGGATGAATTTTGACCAAGAGATCATAGCTCCGAGGCGTAAAACATTTTGCATGTTGCAAACAAGCCCTCTACTCACGAGAAATATAAAATTCATGTTATTTCTTCTTTTGAAAGTAGTCTTTGATCTCTCTTTTTTATCTCCCTCACTCTTGAATTTTTCCACTCTTAAGAACTAGATCACTTTAAGGACTTATTTCTCTCTCTCTCTCTCTCTCTCTCTCTCTCTCTCTCTCTCTCTCTCTCTCTCTCTCTCTCTCTCTCTCTCGTGGACTCAATATCTCTCTAGGGTTTCTCGCTCATGGTGAAAAAGTGGGAATTGAAAGACAATTATAGTTTAACAAAAAGGCTCATGTGCGGGAGCTCAAATGCGGGACTCCCGTGTGGGATGATTTTCAAAAATTAAAAGAAATTACTTCTTGTATGGATTCTAAACAGTTCAGGAGACCCCTATAAAAATATTATCTCAAAATGATATTTTTTTGGTATTTTAAAAAAATGGTTCAATACTGGATAGTTTTTAAGTTGCTAAAACATGTCAAATATTGACCAATATTTTTAAAATACGAAAAAAAAAATTATTTTAAGAGTATAAACTAAAATCAATTTTTTGAAATGTTAGAACCTTTAAAATGTTAGAACCTTTAAAAAAAAATCAATTTTTGAAATGTTAGAACTTTAAAAAAAATCAATTTTTTAAAGAAAAAATCGTGCACGAGAGTCCCGCATAGGAACCCCACTCATTATAGTTTGTATATAGAGATAGGCTTGACTAGTCATAAGGTTTTAAATGAAGAGTTGAGATGAAATATAACTGATTGATAAGTGATCTAAGGGTTCATGATTAAACGTCCTAAGTAAGCTAACCTCTCGCAATGGTTTAATCGGTAAAACAATCTCATTGGTTGGTCAAACACTCACATGGATTACAACAACAACCACGAGATTCAAAATTTGATCAATGGTTGTAAATGAATCTCAAGACACTAGAGACAAAACAAACACATGATTGAAGTGTTGTTTTCTCCAAGACACAAAATCAACAAACCCTAAATTGAATGGTCCAGATTAAATTTTAGTAACCCTTATTAATAGATAATAAAAACATGACATTTTGCATTTGAAAAATGGATTTAAATTGTTTAAAATTAAATACTCCATTTTATTATTGATTCAAAAATTATTTCAAGATCCGAAATAAATTTAGAAAAATCTAAAAAAAATTGGGAAATTATTTTTATAAAAAAGAAAACATATTTCAAAATTTATACAGATTTATTTTATTTAGAACATGCAATATCAATTATCATTTGTGCCTAAAAATGTTTATTACAAGAAGCAAATTGCAATGAATTACCATTTTACCACCTGACACAGTTTTTACCATTTTCCCTTGATGCATACTTGAGTTGAGGTCTTGAACTTGAGTTCAGGTTGGTTCTAAGAGTACTTCTCTAAAAAATAAAATATTTTGATAAACAATATCCAAAAATGTGAAATACTATAAATAACTATGGAGTCAAAATAACCTAGGGAAGTCCTCCTAATATGGGTGTTCCATATCCAAATTTGATATCTATTTTTTTAGGGGGGGCATCTTTGCAAATACTAAAACAAAAATTTAATAAACTTACATTACAAATAAAAACAAAAGAAATTGATTAAAATAAATAGTATAAACTAAAAGAAATAAGAAAAAAAAGATAAAATACATATACAATGAAATAAAATGTAAACGTACAAATTTATTAAGAACATTTTTCAATACACAAAACATAAGTTATAAGACTCGATATCACTATATGCATATCAAAATCAGAATGCATTTGCTTATCATACTCTTCCTCGTCTCTATCCTCCATCATCATTCCATTCTCATTATCACTATGCTCTCTCATTAGTTCCATAACTCTGTCACTTAATATAGTCTCAGGATTAACAACATACCTATGTTGTTGAACATTAATATCCTCAGTGAAAATTTGGACAACCCTATTGGTTTCATCATGTTGGAATGCGTCTCAGGGTCAAATGTTTTTTACTAGGTTGTGTCTATCATCCACTAACTCCATTACGTCCCAAGAAACCTGATATTAGACCCATTGTACGACTTGCGATTGTGCTCCTAATTTTGTATCATTAACCTAAAAGACTTATTTCACGTGACTTGGTAAAACAAATGGATCATCTTAATACTAATGACTCTATAACACGATGTTTGTGAGATGTGTATATGTTTGTATTTTTCTCATACTTCCGGTGTTGAACCATTCATATTGAAAAAAATAACTTTATGCCCATAAATGTATGCCATTTCTGAAACATTGCACAAGTAAACCATAGGAATTCAAACACACATACCTCGTGTTCCCCTTTAGATACCAATTCACTATTTTGACTTTTATGACTATTATCGTCGTCTCTAGGATGGAATTAAACTCCATTTCCTATAACTTGGTTATTTCTAAGGCCAACTCAATGAAGTTCAACAATTCTCCATCTTCTTTTCATCAGTCTCTCATTTCATCTTTCAACCTTAATATTATTTCTCACATGCCTAACATCATAATTATAAGGTGTATTAGACCTCCTAATTCATCTATTAAGTTTAATGTGGATGGCTCTAGTATAGGAAATCCGGGAGATAGTGGCATTGGAGGTATTATCAAAGGGAACAAAGGGGATTTCATATTTTCTTTGCAAGAATACACAGATAAATCGTCCAGTTTGCAAGCTGAGTTATTTGCTATTTCTAGAGGTTTTGAAGATTGGTTTTGTGGATCTTTTCATATAATCTGATTCTCTAGCAGCGGTTAATATGACTAGAAGACACTGGGCAGTGCCTTGGTTTCTTAAGTCCAATATTCAAGATATTTCAAGATTTATTAATTCTCATCCCATTCACATACAATACATATGGAGGCAAAACAATGTTGTTGCAGATGCTCTAGCTACTCAAGCATCTAGTTCAAGACTTTCAAAATCATACACTAGTTTTTACGAGCTTCCTTTCATTGTTAAAGGCATGGTCACTATGGATAGGTTTTATTTTCCAAGCATTAATGTTAAGTTGGTTTTCTATGTCATGTCTAGAAGTTTGCTTTCAGTTTTTAAGCCACTTGGAGAGGCTATTTCTCCCCATGCTAATAAATTTTGCTTAGGATTTTTTCCAAAAACAAAAGACTTAGATAAAGAATCACTATCACAATGGGACCATTTTATAATGGCAAAAGTACATCAATTTCTTCTAGTTATTAGGAAAAAAAAACCTGTGATTGACATTTAAAATGCAAAAAAACTATTCCCTAAAGATCATTGATTAATCATGTATTGAAAAAATATTAACTAGGTTTAAAAATTAAACTTAGGGTTTCAAAAATTCATAACATAGCTAATCTTGTTGTGATTCGTGTAAGGAGGAATGTTTTAATGATGAAGATGATGTTGCTACCCATCTAAGGTCTCCAAAAACCTTTATTAACCTTCTGTAAATCATGGATCTTCTAATGTATGATCCTCCCCAAATCTAGGTAGGTGTGTGGGTTCCTTTTGAGATAAAAACTTTTCCTTATGCCTGAGATATGGTCATCTCCCTCGAGTCCTCTCCAAAAAAACATGAAATAATGTTTTCTTTCACCCCTCTCAAATCCTAATGACCAATAACAATAATTAAAACCCTTTCCCATACCTTTATATACAAGCGTAAAAGGTGGGATAGGGACAAACTACAATTCTTTAGAGTCTAGGCATAACTACATAGGCATATGGGCTACACTAGGTCCAAAGGAAAATAATTAAATTAGATATAAATAACTACTAGGAAATCCCAATTACCACTATCCTAATGCATTTTTTTCTTTATGTAATCATAACTAATACCACTAAATAATTATGACCACCCTCAAATTTAATTATCTCATAAATCACTCTGATATAATGAAGTCTTATTTGCAATGTTTATTGTGGTACATAATATGACTCCCCACGTTAAGTGTCTGATACCCTATTGGTTAAATGAATTTGTTGTTAATCGATTTTAACCAACATCTAATCAATTCCTTGATTCTTAAAATCAACTTATTTTCTACTGCACTAGGATTATAAAATAATCCATTTGCCAGGTTTAACTTGCTGAAGACAAAACATTCAAGTCTATCAAGGGAGTACTAGAATCCATGGTATCTCTTGGACATAAATTTCTCTTAAGTATGATCTTAGACCTATTCATATAACTACCACTCAAAATGAGGGGATATTTTGATTCAATTTAAAATTGAACCGCACCCATGGCAATCGAAGTGATAAACAGGATAAGCATCCTAATCCTCATAATAATTGGGATTAATAATCTATGCACCCTTTGACTTAAATCTCACGGGTGATCTCATACCATACATTCTCGAAATATTACGATCACAATCCTCTATTGAGCTATTACACAAGTTCCTGAACCATCATAACGGTTCCCCGTGGATTGAGATAAATTATTAGGATTGTATCGCAACTGTTATGATAGGATGACGAACTCATGTCTATGTTGTGAACGTTTTAATAGTGCAAGAACTATAATTCCAATCTCTTTGTGATCAACCCTAAGTCACATCACTAAAATTCCTACTCATCTCAATTGACCGAAATAATATGAAACAATATATTTAAAGAAGTATAAAGCATTATCGTATGTATGATTCTTATTTCAAAATGAAATGACACATATTTATTTGAAAGAAACTAATATACATGGTTTTAAGAATATAACCTCAAAAATATCCGACTTACTCTTAAAGCCATGTATCAAATTTTGAACCCATTTACATGGAATTTTACTGTCTGTCCATAGAGGATTAACCGAGTGTTACCCAATACAACCTTGGTCATAAACTTATCACCCACCTCATTAAATCTCTCGAACTAGGTGAAACCTATGCTCAATGTGTTAAACCCTTTTTATGGGTCACCAGTTCTGTCAAACTTACAATCATATCACTATATTAACTAAAAAGTGTAATAGTTAATTTCATTTGAAGAAACCTAAGCTAAGTTAATTAGTAAGTAACTGATCCATATAGCCTCTTTGGATGTCTCAAAAGTGATAACAACTTTTTCCTCGTTGGTGGATTCAGCAATCCAAAATTTCTTCGCACTGCTCCAACTTACATCTCAACCTCCTTGGGTAAACACATATTTTGAAGTAAAAAACTTACAATCCTTATCTGGTTGGAAACTTAGCCTGTGTACCTAAAAGGTAGAAGATTATTAGACTGAAATATGTTTCTCATGTCAGAAGCATAACAGATTTTGGTATTTACACATAATATATACAACATTCATGAGGTTTCCCAACATCAAAGCCTTAGTTATATTTCTCATTGCTTCCATCTACCAGGTTTCCAAATATGCTGATCCCCAAATAAAATGATTCCATACTTAAAAGTAAACTCTTTTCATGGAATCCCGATGATAATCCTATGTATATAACTTTAATATAATCGACTTGTGAAACCCTAACATCTTTTTCAATCGATCTAGCGAAGGCTTGATCATAAAGATGAGTTTGGATTTTCCTAAGTACTTTATGTAAAATATTAGAACAACCACACTCCTATGTAAGACAATACTCCCACCTCTTTCCTGATTAGGCAAGTATTATCCATAAATTTCACGTAGTAATACTACACCATTGTCATTATACTTCTTATACAAACAAGTGTTTCTCGCAGCTTGTTCAAAATCAAGACTCGATTACCTAATCAAATCGAAAGATTGAATAACTTCATGTTAACTTAAATACATAAATGGACATCACAAGCTTACATTGATCTTTTTTCTCGACTTCTTACTATGTATTTGCCAAGACGATCGTGTAACAATCCGTCCTTTTTGGAGACAATTAAATTCCATAATTAAGTATAAATTGGCAATTTGGAGAATTTCTCAAAATAGTGATTTTTGGGATTTTTGAGGATTTAATGATTTTCGATAAGTGTTGTAATTATTTTTGGGATTAAATAGGTCGAATTATTTTAATTACATGCCGCCGTGGAGTAAAGCGACAAAAGGTCAGATTTTGATTAGAAAGCCCGCATTAAGTATTATGGGGTGGAATAGTGATTTGCGGTCAAGTACCTCGGATGGGAATTTCAACTGCACCGTGAGTCTCAGAATGTCCGTGATAGTCGGAAAAGAGTGTCCGATTGTCGAAATTGAGTTTCGAGGAATTTTGGAGTTAAATGGGCTCGTAATTGAGTAAACGAGTCGTTTTTTGGTTTCAAAGGGTTAAACCCTTTTTCTTTCTTTATAAAGAGAGGGAGAGGGAGAAAAAAGAAGAGAAGAGAAAGAAAAGAGAGAGAAGAGAGTGAGAGGAAGAAGAAAGAGGAGGAGAAAATGGAGAATCGGACCAAACTCCGCTGGATTCGACTCGAGGTCGTCGGATTATATCCACGAGGCAAGTTTTTACTTGCTTTATTTACTTTTTTGCATAAATATCTCATACCGTAGTTTGGTATAAACAAAGTCCAAAGATTTTGGGTAGGGTTTCGTGAATAAAATGGGTTTTCTGGAGTTAAAACGAATAAACCCCTAAAATTTCTTAATTGGAGAAACTTAGAAATTAATCAAAATAAATTGGTGGTTTAGGGTTCTAGGATGTTTAGAACCCTTAATATATGAGTATTTGTAGTTGGTTGAGGTTGTTGGATGTTGGGTGAGGCGACAAAAGCTTAGGAGAAGCTTTAATGGCCGAAACCGTCTCGGAGAAGACGATGAATAGTGTAGGCAGCGTTCTTACCGAATCAATTTGGCCTAGAGGCGAATCGATTCGGCTCTTGGTCAAAAAATTAAAATTGTAGATCTTTTCAACGCGGTCGCGTGGGCGCCGACCCGTATTTTTCTGGGTTTTTTTGGATTTATAGTGATTTTTCTATGAAAAGCTGTCCAAGATTGAAATCATTAGTTATAACTTATTGGAGATAAATATTAGGGGTTCTCAAAAGGATTGTTAGGACCTCTAAAGAATTTGAGGAAATATTAAAACTTTGGATTTGTAGGAATAAATCCAAGTAGGATTTAAATGGAGATTGGATTGAATTTTGGGTATTTTGGAGATTAAAAAATTGCCCAAACAGTGCCCCTCGAACAGGCCGAATCGATTCAGGTCTAGGCCGAATCGATTCGCCTAAGGGGATCTGTGATTCTGCAGTGGGCCGAATCGATTCGGATTTAGACCGAATCTATTTGCCATTAAAGACCTGTTTGCAGAACACTTTCCGAATCGATTCGGATTGGGGGCCGAATTGATTCGCCCACCCGAATCGATTCGCTATTGGGGGGAATCGATTCGCTTTGGTTATAATTGCTAGTTTTCTTCCCTTAAGAGTATGGGGAGTTAAAATACAATTTGGGATTTTTATGGGAAAATCCTAGGAGGTGATTAGGATAATTTGGGAATATAGACATATATATTCACTTAGTGTGGAGTTTTATAATTGGAGATATCCAATATATCCTTAGATGGGATTTAGGTATGTATTGATTATCAAAGTAAGAAAATACTTTGGGTTTAGTATCATGCTTATATGAATGCATGATTATGATTCCTTGAGGGAACCTTTGGGATATTTGGTCATCGTTAGATGAGATTGGCAATAAAGGCCATATATATATATATATATATATATATATATATATATATATATATATATATATATATATATATATATATATTCGAGGAGGAATATATGGTATATATATATACTATGTCATTAAAGTATATATATGATATGATGTTAATGATTTTGAAAATAAAATATAAATGTTTTCAAAATGGAAATATAAATGATTTTCTTAATTAATAAAATATGGATACACACCTCTCTAAATCGCTATCATAAGGGAAGTTGCGCACGTATGGTGAAGCCCCCTGGGTAATGAATGCAGTGTGGATATAGTCCTATAGGCCATATGAGCATTTGTTGTATTTTTCTGCGCTGGTTAGGAGATTTCGGGTGTGGTCTTGACTATCCCGCAGGCATATGGCCGCTTCCCGACGTCTTGCGTTGTAGGATCCCAGGTTGTCTTGATGATAGGCCCTGGAGGATGATAGCCATTTAGGGGGGCGCACAGTGGGGAAACCCGGACGGGCGGTCTTAGAACACGTTATGTTAAAGCAATTCATGATAATGGATTGTCTTTAATTACATTTCCTGGATATAGGAAGGGAAATGGGTTATATGAATTGGCTTCGGAAACACGACCATGATGGAAGAAGGGAAGTGGAAGCATATGATATGGTAAAAGCATTTTTATGATAATAAAAATGGCTTTTAATTACATTTCCTGGATGGAAGAAGGGAAATGGGATGTTTTAAAATGGAAAAGCATTTTTATGATAATAAACTTGGCTTTTAAAAAGTTATATGATATGTTAAAGCAATTAATGATAATGAATTGGCTTTTAAATACATTTCCTGGATATGAGAAGGGAAATGGAAGGTTTTGAGATAAAAATGTTAAGTATTGATAAATACTTGGTATATAAATTCTCATTTTGGGAGATAAATCCAGATGTATATGGAAATATGTATATATATATATGGATAAATCGAGTACCGAGGGTCTAATGGATCCCGACGATCGACTTTGCATCGTAATACTGTATCGGGGGGGTTCCTTGTTTGGATTTCGATTTGCGAAACACCCCACACACGAATATGGCATTGTGTTGAGACTGGGGAGAAGTTTAATCCTTAGTGTTCTAATATTTAGTATTTCTTATATAGTGTATGTATATATATATATATATATATATATATATATATGTTATGTGCTTAGGGTCTAATGGATCTCGACGATCGACCTTGTCGCGCAGTAGTGTATCAGGGGGGTTCCTTGTTTGGATTTCGCTTTGCGAGACACCCCACGCATGAACTTGGCACAGGGTTGAGACTGGGGAGAAGCTTAGCCCTTAGTACATTAATTGGACTATCTAGGGTTGATATTGGTTGGGTGATAGACTAGTTTAGCAAGGTAGATTGAATAGGATGTTTAGAGGGATGCGTTAGTAGTGCACTATTAGTGGAGAGGTGAGGGGTATCTCATGGGAGTGCGATACCAAATTTAAATATGAGATAAAACCTTTTTCAAAAAAAATAAGGCAGTTATGCACTTGCTAAATATTTTCAAACTCGGGCTCTGACCCGTTTATCTACTTTTCCTCTCTTGTTATATATATATATATATATTATATAGGTGTCTAGACACAGGGACGCCTGGATGACATTTCCCTTGAGTCAGACGTCAGCTGCAGCAGCTGTGGATGCATGCAGGTTCTTGATAGCCGCTTCTATTCTTGTACTCTAGATATGAGGTACTGTATAAATATTTGGGCCAATGGTCCAATTGCATTTATTTATTCTTTTAGAGCATCATTCAATATGGTTGTATATTTTGACCGAGTGTTCGGTTATTTTATTTCATTTCAGTTTCATTTACGCAAAAAAAAACTGTGTGGATGTTTTTATTCGTTGTTGTTAAAAAGAGTAGTTAAGTAGAATTTTGACACCGGCCTAATAGGTTATTAATAATTAAATGGATTTTTGACAGTGGTGCTAAGAATGATCCATATGAGACTCCTGCTTTAATTTGATATAGGAGTGATCGCCCGGTATTTTATTAGGCGGGGTGTCACAGATCGCTTAAGAATGCAGTCTTCACATTAAAAGAATCCCAATGGACTTTAGCATAGATTCCATGAGAAGGTTTGCTTATAGTAAATCCCTATCTTTCTCATTAATCCCTTGATCAATATTTGCCTTGGAGGTTTGCACCTTCCAATCCATGTTTCTTTTAACTCCTTATAGGCCCACCTATCCACGATGGGTTCTACCATATTAATAATTCTAAAAGTCCCAAAACATGAATGGACTACGTTAAATCCCTTCTGGTATCCATAGTCATAAGTCAAAGAAAAATTACTTATCTTAGAATGCCTGGTTTTAGTTTTCGGTACCTGGTTCATGTTTGTCAAGGATCTCATCAAAATGATCACCAAACACACTAAGGCATTCAACATGACTCTTGATCCTCCTATAATGACGTGGCACCTATTTCTATCCATTATAAGTGACACGTGTATCCTAATCATCATTAATGATGCACTATCACAAGGTAGTGTATTATTGATATTAGGTCATTTTATCCTGTACGGGTAGTCTAGCAACTTTGGTAATATGATGTTCCATTATATCTTCTGTGGTTTATTACATAATCATTTTATAAGAATAAAATATTGATACAATAAACGACCTTCTTATACTTAGAAGTATTATATAAACTACCTTTGTAACCTTTGGGATAACCAACAAAATGACATACCTCTATCCTTAATTTCAACTTATTTGGCTCCTTCCACAACACTAATGTCACACACACCCAAATTCAAAATTTCCCTAGAATGATCTTGCCCCCACTCCAATGTTCAACGGGAGTTGAACAGACTCATTAAGAATCAATCAAATTCATAATGTATGTATCTGTCTCTTATATTAAATAGCAATGAGAATGTTACAGTTGTGAATAACCAACCATAGACACCATAATATTCAAAACAAACTTATTACTTCCTTATCCTCTACATCGTTCCACAAATGAATACGATGGTTCAGACAATTGGGATATAATCCCATACCTTTGATAGTGATTCCTTGACTATATCAAGAGGTAAACACTTCTATGATCAAAAGCGAAGGATTTGGATTGGTTTACCTCACCCATGCCCCACCTTAGCCTTTCATATTTTGAGATATTCAATACCTTCATACTTGTGGTGCATAAGGTAAACATATCCATATTTTGGAGTGATCATTAATGAAGTTGATGAAGTACTCAAAACCACGCTTGAATGGATAGTCTCCAAATTACAATAATCAAAGTTAACCATTTCCAACTCATCTTAGGCTCTTTAGTTCTTATCCGTGAGGGGACCTTTGGTCATTTAAACTTGCAAACATAATTCAAGACTAGAAGTTCCTCCAGTTCTAATGAACTCAATTGTCCATTTTAAACTAGTCTTCTTATTTTTTTTGGAACAAAATAATCTAAGTATAAGTGATAATATTGTATTTGGTTCTAAAAGCAAACTTTCTCTTTAATAATATTTTCCCATAAAAACATTCAATTCAATATTTAGCAGTATTGATGAGACACACCTTATAATGTATAAATTATTTCACAATGTATAAGAACAGATAAAAGATATCCAATTTCAATAATACAATTTTACAAAATCAATCAAATATTTTTTCGAAACCATTTAATAAAATCGAAACCAAGTTTTCTAAAACAAGTGTAGGTAATAATTTACTTACATTAACTTTATGTCACCACCAAAATTCATAAGAATATCCCATCACTAATACCGTTGCCTTATTATAATAACATATATTTAGGAATATCTCTCTTAAATTAATTTCTCGATTACCTAGAACCTTTGCAATGAGTTGCAGTCTTGATTCGTGGTTCGTAGACATACATACTAGGTTTACCTTAGATCAGATAAAAAATCATGCACTTACTTTTAAGAGAAAAAATATCACCTTATACTTTTCTTCACAAATTAATGAAAATTGGACACATTGCTATAAAAGTTCTAACTACTTGTAGGAGAATACCTGCCTTTTGGATATTTCACTACTACTGGGGAATATGAACCTTAATTAACCCAAATTATTGTAACTGAGACTTAGACTTAACCTCCTACTTCCCTTTTGGAAACAAAGTAAAGATTTTATCAAATAACTAGCACCAACCTTTGGGTACCGATGAACCTCTCCATCGGATTATGAAATGGTACCGGTTTCCCTAACATGTCCAATCCAAAAGAATCCTTAGTTAAATCAATAATTGAGAACATTTTAATAACATGATTCTTACTTGAGTATCATCAACCAACAAAGATGTTAACCAATTACCATTGGTTAATTCTTTAAAATTAAAAATGTACACATAGAACTTCCATGTGGGTTGCACCGAATACAGGTAACACTTAATTTAACTGAATTATTATGTATTTTACAATAATGTGATTAAAACCATCCATTATGGGTCCAGCCTAACTGACTCGAGGAGTTAATCACATCAAAAGTTTAAAATATTGATGAGAATTATGGGTTAAAACAGTTTATTATCCCCTTAAGTTAGAACCATGTCCAATTACATTTTGAGTCCTTGAAACATATTCCAATTAAAGCCTTTAAGACTAATAAACAGTGAGAAAAAGTTTAAATCATTTTTGAAATCTTAAAATCATCAAATTGAAAAAAAATAATTTTTAAACTAACACGAGAATTAATTCAATTAAGTTTTAAAGTGTCATTCCCCAACTGCCAATTTTTAAAATTAATTCATCGGACATCCTAGTTTCCCATATAAGGTAAATTTCTTGTGAGGAGCTTATATCACCCCACTTTAAACTAGACAGACTTTCATCTTTCATTATGCTATCTGGACAGTTTCGGACCCTTTGTCCAGTATAATGAATAGCCAGATACTTTTGGTCCCATTCCTAATGACAGTGAATACGTGGTGCAGGATATCAAAAGTTGTGTCTAAGTGTATACCACTAGCTCACTCCTCAAAATGGAAACCTCTCATAAAGGACTTACCCATGGAGAATTCGAACTTACTCACATTGTTATTCTAAAAATTATTACTTAAGAGTTTTAATGGATCTCTAATGCCTTGATTAGTTTAATCAGTTGTATGGCCAGCCTAACTTATGCGAATAATTAACCACATCATTAATTCTTGGAAACACCCATAGATACTGTGGGGTTTACGTTCAAACCCCTCTCCCACTTAGTATTTTAAAAACTTTGAGAAACTATTCATTCAATTCTAAAAGCCTCGGTTTAAATCCTTGATAATTTCCAATTTACTTATACAAATTAAATTACCTGGTCTCAGTCTTTTAATTTTCCCAACAATAAAACCATTTTTCAATTAAAATAAAACCTGAAGATAAAAAAACCTTTCAATCCTCTTCTGACCCATGTATATACATGATTTTAACAGTAAAGAAACATTTAAACCCTCTTCCAACTCATCCAAATAGATCGATATTAAAAAAATTACAAAAAAATAATTGTTACAACCATATTGAATCTAGGAGCAAAAAATAACTGCAAATAAACCACTGTAGAATCTAATCGAACAAAATAAACATATGAAACTATGATGTGAGGGTTATAAACATAGAATATCTACAAAACCCTCTTAGTACGAATTCATACAACATGCTAAAAATATAGTTTCTTTTGGATAACATGAACCGTTTCAAAACACTGTCAATCTCAACCGAGGCTCTGATACGAATTTTAGGAAAAACATGGGATGACCTTTTAAAAGTGAAAAACTTTCATCCCTAAATATCTGTAATTAGGGATGTATTAAAAATAAAACTAGAACTAGGTTTAAATACTGCAAAACTTGGATCTTCTAGTGTATGATTTCACCCGAAGCTAGGTAGGTGTTTAGTAAACTTTTGAGATGAAAATCCTTCCTTATGAGTGAGACATGATCCTCTCCCTCTAGTCCTCTTCACAAAAACGTGAATAACATTTTATCTCACCCCTCTCAAACCCTAATTATCAAGGTACTATAATTTCCTTCTTCTCGATTAAATATAATTTCGAAGTGAGCAAGGTACTATAAGAGAGTAGTTATATACATGCACTAATAATGGTAGAAAATATAATTCTATAAATATTACAATAATGGGTAATAAATACATAATGTTTGAGTAATAAATGACTCTTTAATGGATGTTAATCTAGAAGGAGAGAGAAACCAACACTTTAAATAGACCAAATCAGACATGTAAGCACCAATGGGAAAAAATGGTAGTGTTTAAGAGTAGTAAATTCTTGTGTTCTTGTTGAGAAATGAGCAAATGTGTTAATTGAGAGAATATTTTCCCTGGTTTTAAGGTTTGATAACTTGATAACTGGATGATCTTATCAAAGGATAAGTTGGGGTATTTATAGGATGAGGTTGGTCACAAGGGTCCTCAAAGTGCATTAAATGTTGGGTCAGACTACCATACCTAACATTTCGTTAGCATTAAATACTGAGTGAAATATCGTGTGACCAACCGACAATGTCAGGTGGTACAATGGTGTGTTAGAGCCTTTTGGGCCACCAATGCACCAAACCGTCAATTTTGTGCTATATTATTTATTTGACATGCTTAGGTATGGTATTACATTACTCAAATCTTTTAGAAAATACACTATTTTTTATCCAATATATATTTATATATATGTGGTTAGGAATGAGTGTTGGTGAAGGTTGCTCGAGTAGTGTTCATTCAGGTCATCTTGGTGCTTTACCTGGTGTAATTAAAATGGTTAAGTATAATTCCTTAATGATGCCTATTCCCTTCAAAGATCCCTGAATGAACTTCCTCGATAAAGCATGTATGCTCTCCTGGGTCCTTCAAGACCTAGTCCATGTTTGGTAATGAGTAACGACACGTATATTACAAGATAAAGCATAATCTAAAAATAATGACAAAATACATGTTGGATCATTTTGCTTCTTCTAGAAGACTTCATTATGCTCTGTTGGAGATCCCCTCTGACTTGAAATTTCATTAATCATATAATAAGGAGGTTTATTATTGATCCCTTCCTACATTTTCTCCATTGTAGACAAAGTTTTTATGTCAACGAGAAGTTTTAATACGAAACATCCATGACCGATTCATCATAATTTAGGCACCTCGTTTATGCACATGATAGCCAAATATTTTGAATATCTTTATCATTTAGTGATGTTATCCCATAATCTATAATGTATGTTTCCTAAGGACACATGGAATTGTGGGATTAACCATATACAAAATTTTATTTTCTCAATAATTATATTCTCCCTAATTTTAAAAATATTTGTTGGTAAATCAACCATCGAGTAGCCCATCTGTTATTTCCTCCTTGCTATAAATAGTCTGTTCTCTTATCATTTCAAACATTCCAAACTATTGATATTTGAGAGAGTTCATAGTTATTATTTTCTTTAAGGAAGAGAAAAATGCTCGTTTCTTGTCTCTTCGTTACTTAAACACTACAATTGTTCTTTTTCTGGTCATTTTTATATCATCGTTCATTTTCTCATATATTCATAGTGTTTAAACCATTAGAAACCTTCATTTATACATGGTTACCTTTTTTTCAGGAACACCAAAAGATCTGATAAGGACCTAGTAATAGAGGAGTTTAAAAGACAAACGTTTGACACCTTTCACTATCGAGATCCTTTCTTCAACAAGGGAGATGATTTCTGTACTGATTTCAGCCATTTTCATGAGAATGTGGATTGCAAGGACTATCATATGTTAATGGTATATGAGTATTCAGATAACACCAAGGAGAATATATAACCTCCTTCACTATTTTGAAATTCAGATTGGATTCAGGGGACGTTTCCTTTATGGATGTGTTACTTGATGGACCTACATCAAGGACAAGTACAAAGATGATATATTCAAGGTTAGTTTAGCATGAGTAACTACTTGGTTTTGGGACTTCACTCTATGAAAAAACAATCCTGCTCTCCAATTGTTGATATCTCAATGGAGAGTGATAATTCATACTTTCGTTGCATCGTGGGGGAGCTCACCATTACCCTTGAAGATGTTTATGAGATGTTGGGTTTATTTTATGTGATGAACTTGTTTTTGATGAAACACCATTAGATGAACATAAGAACATTGAACGAGAAAAATTTAATTAAATAAAATTTTAGCCCATTGGTGAGTTTTACAACTCCACTTTTTGACCAATTCATTCAGTATTTCTTTAAGCCCCATATTCAGCTTACTCAGGAATAAAAGGAGTAATTTTTCAAATCGATGAACCCCTTATCCTAGACTATAATTATTCCTTTGAGTTAGTCTCCTACATTTTGGGCCTTCTTTAATATTTCTTTCTCCCATTAACGACGAATGACCAGCCCCGCGGAGACTTAGTCAACTTCTGTATGAGGTTCACTCATAGAGTTAATGTACCACTAGCTTCCATCACTTACAGTTATCTATATAATTGGTTGGATCGACGATATTTTGATATGGATAGATCAACTAGTCATTATGGTGTGTCTAATTCTTCCAACACCATACTTCTCATAGTCTTTCTCTATGCAAGGTTTCCTTCTCTTTCCACCAAGTTTGAACGTACCAATGTTTTTCCTTTGAGGCATCCACGTATCATTCATTAAAATAAAAAAAAACATGAGAAGTCATTTCTACCTTTGATTGAAGATTATAGCTAATTCAACAGTTGTCCTTATGGGACCACCAATTGCTACAATTGGTCTTTTTTCAAGTTTGAATCTTCCAAGGTGTAGGTTATCCGATCAGAGAGTGGAATTACTAAGAATATGCCCTTAGTTGTGGATATTATACCCACACCCATCTATCTTGGTTTTTACACATAATGGGCTATGGAAAGTGAAGCTTATAATCCTCATCATTGTGCCAAAAAGTTTGGTTATTACCAAGGCATACCAAATCCAATCCTTGGGAGTAACATGATAAATGAGTCCTTTCTCTCAACTTCCCTTGACTTCATCCATCACATTGTTGTTATTATATGTGTTAAAAGTCATAGTCATTTGGACCATCCTAATGTGATTGGATAAGGGCAAGTCTCATTGGGCTAGTTATGCAATTTTTAGCCTATGTAACTCCTTATTTTCGATGATTTTATTCAAATAGATCCTAGGTACCCTCCAGTTGAGAGGTATGGGACCAATGGTTTAGGTTTGAACAATATCTCCACTATTGTCTTGGAATTCCCTCTAAGTTCAATAGAGAAACATGTTCCCAAAAGTTTCCTTCCTTTAGCTCCAACAATTGAGGTTCCTTTAGAGACCAAAAAGGATAAGACGAATGGCGCCACTTAGCAGGTGGAACGAAAAAGAATGACTCTGTAAAGAAATAAAATTCCACCAAAGTTTCTTCTAATATTAGTGATGTTACTCTCAAAGTAATTCCTCCACCAAGCCCTGCTTTGGTTGAAAAGGTAGCTCAGTTAGTGTTTGAGGGTTTTCCTCAAATAGAATCTAAATAAGTAGTAGAAAATGATGGTTTGGATGGTTTAGAAATACAACACCCTACTAGTGATCTTATTATATTTCCTTGGGTTGTTCAAAGGAAAAAATTCGTATGGGGTAAGTGCAGGGATGCCTCTAGTTATTATTTTACAGCAACATCATAAAAGGCTGGTGAATAACAACACTGGAAGTTGAGTAAATCCAACTCTCATGCCATCAGCTTCTTTAAAACAAAATTTAGAAGCCTATGCAAATGATCATGTGGTGGATGTTTCAACACTAGTTGTGTCATCTAGGCCTGCCATTTAGTCTCAAAAGGTAATCATTTATTTTCTTGTTCATTGCAAATGCTTAAATGTTGAACTCTTTATATTTTTCTATAATGTTGTTCTTTCTTGTTTAGGATGATACTCCCATATTGGTTATGGTTTTTACCATTCCAAATGACCCTCCCCCTTGGGAAGGTCCTTTTAATATAGCTGTTAAACGAGTTCCTTTTTGCAATTCTTCTTCATCCCCATTTTTAATAGTTGGGCATGGTCAAACTGCTCATCCTTCCTTTATGTCAACAAATTTTCCAATTGTCAAAGAAACGGAGGAATTCTCGAGGGAAACTTTAGGTATCACAAATCCTATCACTCTCCCAGGTTCACCATGACATTATCAATCATTTTACACATTCCACCTACTCGAGTAATTCTGAATAATCTTGGCTTAAAAAATTATGGGCCTTTATTTCCAATAATTGTCATATTTATTTGTTTTGTAAATGTATGGTGCTATGGAGATTCTTGGCATTTCTCCAATTGTAGATGTGGTGGCCTTTGTAAAGTCAATAAATGAGGAAATACTTCTCCATAGATTTTTAAGGACACTCATGTATCTTTAATTCCATGTTGTTATACCAACTTTCGCGGTTCCTTTGGATGTCTTTATTCATGTAAATAATGATAACAATAGGGCATATTCCTTATTAAATATATTTTATCTTTTTATTTGATCTTTGTTTTATATTTTTAATGAATATCTCTTGTTATGGTGTTTGAGCGTGATGATAGAGAGCAACTTGATCCTTATGTTGAGCTTCATCTTCCTTCAATGGACCATAGTACATTGGCTATTGAGGACACCTATGAAGAAGGAAATTTTTGAATCTGAGGATGTGGCTATTCACACTCATTTGTCCATCATTAAATCCAAGGATGTCATAAAAAATATGTACTAATGTTTCATGTAACTTTTACTCAAAGCAATTTTTTGTATGAATGATCTTTCATAGTGTTATACCATGTTTGGGCATAAGTTAGCTAAAAATATCTCTTGCATGATGATTTACTCTTTTTTACAAATGTAAATACAATTATCTTTTGTCACCTGCTTGGTGTTGTACCCTTCTTGGGTATGGTTTCTATGATAATGCACCTGTTTGGTGACTTGGATCATCATTTGCCTAGGTTTTTTAGATTTACCTACTTGGTAAAAAAAATGTTGAATTCTTACTAACTTTTTTGCTCATTATGTATTATATCCATTAGGATGACAAAATTCTCCCGGTACCTCAGATGGCACATCATGTTGGTGATATGCATTATCAAGTGATAGAGGTTGAGATCAATACTGCTAAGCTAGATAGAGATGAATCTTCAAACGACAATGACTAATCATCAATAGCCAATGTTAATAGAGAAAAAAGTGAGTCTATGTCTCCCCCATTCAGGATATAGAACCAGTTAACTATTGTCTCTACCTTTTGAACAATAATTCTTATTTTCCATATCAACTCCGTTTTGTTCTTGATCGGCATTTTGATTCCCCACTAAGAATTTTACTATTAAATTTTGGAGGATGAACGGTTTGCTGGTGGCTTATCTCATTCAAGGTGTGGCAGTTGTCATTGTAGAAATTATGAGCACACTCTCGTTTTCTCTAAGTAGATCCACCATCAGTAGTCACCTGGGTTCCTTTCGTGATATGTAAGATAATTGATTTAATCTCAAGTGGCTCATGAATAGTTTAAATTCTAAGAACCCATACATGATGATTACCGATGAAATTTCTTAAAGAATGTTGAGGAGCTGAAGGTTGAATAAGAAAAGAGGAGGGAACTAGTCCCCTAAATAAAGGAAACGACTCAAACCGTGAGGGCAGTCGAATAGGCTCTAGCACAAGAAAAAAGATCTCACGAGACAAATCTTAAGGAAAAGGCAGGAGATGAGTTCAGCATCCCAACTATTTTTTATCATCGAAAATAAGTCTCTTCTGATGTAGCTTGTTCAATAATAGATAGTTCCTTCATCAACCAAGATTTATAGCTCCTTATGGATAGGTTTTCCTTCTTTTTACTATGTATTTTTGGGTAGTAGTCCCACTTGTTTTATAATTCTTTTACAAATGAAATATAAATAAGGTTGTTCTTAAATACATATATTATGATTTACTTTCCTTGTTTCAGCACTTGTCTATTTGTATTCATAACAAACTATAACAAAAATTTACATATGTCCTCTCATAATTTTTTGTGAAGTACAAAATATATCAGCAAAAATTACATGTCTTTCTTATTCATGATATGCTTTCAACCACATGTTTTTAACCTTAAATGGCATATCCTCTTCGATCATTGAGACTAAGCGATAACCTGAGTCTTGAGCCTCTTTGCCAACATAAAGTCCTTCCCAATTTGCTATAAACTTTGGAAAGGGAAGCCCTCTGATATGGTTAATAGAAGCTTTTAGAATAATGTGACCTAATACAAATTTTCTTAGTTTTACCAGATTTTCATAAGCACAAAAGAGTTGTTACGTGTAGATCTTAAAGCTTCTCCATGCATTATCGATATGTTCATCTAGTGCTTCTATCTAAACAATCATATTCTATGGAATCATGTTAATTCGTAAGGAATATATTGTAACGCCTTGACACGAAATTATGGGTTACCTGTGGTCAACCTCGTCTGACCCGAGCATTAAGTGTGATGTGCAATGAAACAACCAATATAATATTGCTAGTTCAGTTTTATTTAATTAACGTTTCACTTCTTTACCATGAGATTCTAAATTAAATCAATCTACGTGAGGGATCCGTGGAAAGCATCTCCGGAATAAAACATATAAAGATCATAACGTAAAATGAAATGGATTCTTACTTGTACAATGCTCTCAAAATATGGAGTTGCACCCTACCTACCGTGACAAATATGAGGGAATCAGCCGAATGCCTAGTGGAAAAATTCAATAATGAAATATAAAATCAAATGACAGAATGGAGACTCTAACACGTTATATCAACGCGCATATGCAACTATCTTATGTGTGCGTGTGTGTGTGTGTGTGTGTGTATACACACACTATAATACCCCATATTTATGAGGATATAGAATTAAATTAAATTGGAGATATATAATTTAATTAAATTGGAGATTTGGAAATTTATTTAATTCAGAGAAATTATTTAATTCGGTGATTTATATTTAATTAATTCAGTTTAATTCAATTTCACGCGTGCTATTTTTTGAGGTGGATATAAGATGATTATATAGAGTGACACAAATGGTGATTTAGAGGTCACAGTTGATTTCAAAAGGGTCAAAATAGTCAAAATAGTATACTCGGGTGTATAGTTTGGATCCCACGGCGATTTTAGACCAATTCGACACCATTTAAGGGCGTTTCGATCATTCTGGAGTTCGTGGCTTGGAGAAATCAGAAAATTAAAAGATTATTTCATCCCCTTGGATTTAGAGGCTAGGTTTAACTCAAATTAGAGAAGAAAGAGGCCATTAGAGACAAAGAAAAGAGGATTCTTGGAGATTTCAAGACCAATTCTTTCCACCGACGTGCCAAAATAGTAATCAGAGCAAGAAGAGATCAACTCTATCATCATATCAACAAAACCAGAACTTCAATTTAAAGGCAAGTGTTTATCTTGAACGTTTTTGAAGAAGTTATAATACCCATGTAGTGTAGGGTTTTCAATTTCATGACTTCAAATATGTTCTTCGGATTTAGATGAATAGAACTCATGATTCAGTGTAGGATTGCATGTAGAATGAATCCCTATATGAATATAAAATTAAATTAGAATATATTTGATGATTAATATGGAATCTATATGGGTTATTGGTTTAATAACATGAATCTGGAATGACTTGGAGTTTAATTAATGAACATAAGATGTCAATCTACCAGATTTTTTATGTAACTTTAAACGTATTCCATTTAAATTATACTAATAATTAGAGTGAGAGACATAGATTTTTTGAAAGTTCCATGTCTTATGTTTCTAATGATTTTTGAATCAGGTCAATCGGAACTTTGTAGAGGGAGTAATGGACATTTTACTATAGGGTGTTTAATCTACCAACATAGTAATCTGCTAGAATTTTTGACGTTATTTTAAATGTGTGCCATTTTAATTGTACTTATAATTAGACTGCAAGCCATAGATTTTTGGAAAGTTGTATGTCTTATCTTTCCAATGATCTTTGAATGAGGTAAATTTGGATTCTGTAGACGGAGAAATTGAAATTTTACTACAGGGTGTTTAATCTGCCAGAAAATTTACGACTCGATTTGGTTATCCATAATTGCCCAAATTTCCTTATTTAAGCCTTGTACTTGTGTATAATTCTCAGGGGACTTTTGGGATTACTTTAAATTTTATTGAGGGATATAATGATCACTATTAGTCCAAGTTTAAGGTTAGGGATTAGTCATAACGGAGAATAATTAAGGCTAAGGATAATCGAGCATAATTTGTAATGTGAGTAAATTTGGGGGAATGAGAATGAATCATGGAGAGATAAGTGAACCTATGATTCCGACCAATAGTGTAGTAGTGTATTAGCTACTTATATTTAATCAAGGGGTAACTAGGACCCTTCGGGTAGAGATTAATCCTCGGGAAAATGCGATAAAGAGTCCTAATCATAAATTAATAGTACGTCGAGTATTCGAGAGAGATATAACACGTACTGAGTATATTTATAGGCTGAATATAAATATATATATATATATGAGTTATATATATGGGTTGTTTGTATACCTATACAGATTATATATATATATGGTGTGTATATCTATACAAGTTATAATTATGGGTTGAGTGTATACCTATACGAGTTGTATGTATAGATGGTGTGTATATCTATGCGAGTTATAGTTATGGGTTGAGTTTATACCTCTATGGATTGTATTCATAGGTGGTGTGTATACCTGTACGGATCATATTTATAGGTTTTGTGTATGCCTACTATGTGCTTTCTTATGTGTAAACATACCTACGCTGCCTGTTATCAGGAGGTTTCCACGCAGAGGGCGATGCCACCTTAACGATTCCAGTGAGGTCTGGATTAGTTCCCCAGAACATATAACTTGGGTTATCTCACTATGTATTGGTAATTAGTGGGGCTGGCAAGTGATTTGGTTACATTAGGTATGTGCGTAGCCCAATGTCTTAGAACTATGTTTGCCTCCATAATATGTATTGATTGATTTTGGGTTTGAGGAGACATGTCGAACCATTAGTCCTTGATTTGGTACGAGAAGTACATGAACCTGATAGCGGAGTATGCCGGCATTGCGAGGGGACATTCCGTGGATGCCATCTATATAATAAGGAGTAAAATTGTGACACTATTCCATAAGATGACAACTTAATTAGGGGTCAAGATGAAGCCAACAATGCAAAAAATGGAGGGTTGAGATTGTTTTGTTTTATTTTCCTTTTTTACCCCTTTATTTTTTATTTCCCCCCCTTTTATCTCACCATTAATTGGTTTCTCTCTCTTACTTTAATTCAAAAGAAGGGCTAAATTTGGAAGTCTACCAACAAATTTCATCTCATCTTTGGTTCCCCCTCTTTTGACCCCTCGTCTCTCCCTCTCCGCTGGGCTCGAAAAAATGAGGTGTCTTCATCTTCCCTGTTCAATCGTCTAGGCACGATTTTCATTTGAATCGCTAGGTAATTCATCTCCACCTTCCCATTTCATTTTAGCTAAGTTCTTCATATTCTTCTCAATCATTGAGTTTCATTTTAACCCTAGATATTTTTTTTCATATAACATTGTTCATTTTGTGTTGTTTCATTTCATTTTTAATCGTTGGGTTTCATTTTCATCTAAGTTTAGTGTTGTTGTTTGTATTTGTATTTTTAATGGTTTAATCCCCTGTTCTTAAAAACGTTGGTGTAAAAAATGTTCGGTCTCCCACATATGCAGATCTAGGTAATCTTTTCTCTCTCTCTCTGACTACTTTTTCCACACTCACTTTAGGTTGTTTAGATCTAGATTCGTTACTACAGCATTTTGTTTTTCATGGCATATGCTTCATATTGAAATTAGGGATTTTTTTGGTATGAAAATAGGGTTTCCTATTTCACCTTTGGGTTTTCAAAATAGAGGTGTATTTTAATTCGGGTTTTCAGAATGAAGGTTGATTTCAAGCAAAAATAATACCTATATGTTTTTTATGCTTTGAAATCTAGGGTTTTTGAAATTCAAGGTCAGTGCCTTTATGTTATAGGAGTAGATTTTTTCAACATTCATGTGTCTTTTAAGAATAACATTCATGATTTATATTATGGTGCACTAAATTTTTGAGTGTTGTTGTTCTACAAAATGGCAGGTGTTCTACGAAATGCTTAAATGAGCATGAGCATAGAATGGTGAAATGGGATTCACGATCATCTGAGGATGGTACTATAAGGTACCCAAGTATGTCCTATTTTATATTTATTATGTATATGAATATAGTGATAGCGCTAAAGTAATGCTACCTTTTGGTAATATATCCCCTGAATCTTACCAATATCGTAGTTGTATTTTTTCTTTTGTTCATTTACCTATATTTTTTATTTGCCTTTTTGTATCCTGATCCCTTTTAGTTGAGTTTAGGGATTCACAGTTTGTTTCGGTGGTTCACTGTGACGGTGGTTTATGCTTACATTTTAATGGGTATATTCCTTACCTTTGTTCCTAATGGAGCCTTTTGTGTTTGCTTTCAAATGGGTGAGATTGGCGACTAATGGTTTAAGGTTTATTTGATTGTTATGAATAAGGTGTGCCATTTCGGCGTTGATTGTTGTGAGTAAGGTGTACCATCTCAAATTGATTGTTGTCAGTAAGGTTTATTTGATTGTTGTGAGTAAGGTGTACCATTCATATATTGTTGACTATATATCATTAAGATGTATTTTGTTTCATTGTTTCAGATCTTCTGTTTCTTGGCCACATTTTTTCTATCTATATATCATTTTGTTATGTTTTGGCCACATTTTTTTTGTTTTAATCGGCATTGGAGAGTTTTGGTCATGTGATGAGTTTGGAGAATTAAGGAGACCTTAATAGGTTTGTAGTCTCCATTTGGTGAAATTCATGACTTTGTTTCAATATAATGGACTAGATCTATATTTTATTGAAGTAATTATTTGGCCTTTCAATATATTTTTAGTTTGGTTTCTTTATTGTTTATGTATTAGAACTGACACAATACAGTTATAGAATCCACTTTTCTTGATAACACTAACTTTGTCTAATGATTTGTGCCATGTGTATACTTTCAACCTTCTCTATAAACATGCATTTGGTTGGATATGAACTTTAGGACCAATGCCATTCTACGGTGGAGCAACATGACAGTTATTTATTTGCTTCTTGCATTTAAACCAATTTAAGGCAATTGGTAATTTGTTCCAACATTACAACTTTATTTTTAACAATTAGTTTTTTTGTGATTTAACGGACAATTCAATCGTATCGTTTTGCAGTTGTCTTATGTGGTTTTGCCAAAGCACGATGTTAATTTTTTTATTATACATTTACACTCTTATTTCAAAGGTATGATATTAGTACTTAAAAGGCATATAGGTTTAATTACTGATCAAATGACTGAAATAATTAAGTGTGATGCTAGGCTATAAGATTTATTATTAACTCAAATCATTTTATTTATGAACGTATTATTATTATGTCATATTTATATAGTGACATCACTCTCATGGAGCAATAGGAGGTCAAAGTCGAATTAGTGCCCATATGTCTCTATCTAAATGCCCAAACCGCGACACCATCGTGTATCATCATTTACTGTGAAGTATACGGAGTGATCATTGCCAACAACGTAGTCGCCATTCATGACAGCAAGGCCCTACCATGCAAGGTATTAAACCCCACTGCCTCACTATTATGTGCTTGAGTCCCATTTCACACTTTTTTCCTTTTAAGATACAAAGAAAGTTGAGTTAAGATATTATTGTATAGTTAAGATATAGCATGGGATTTCAGATATTATTTGTGATATTGACTTCATGATTTTCAAAACATTGAGTTTTTTATTTTTATAGGTCACTGGGTTTATGCAGACAAACCATTTGGTTGGCGATGAAATTCGTATCTAAAAATTTCCTCCTTTATGGGGTTTAAGTTGGGTATGTTGTTTACTAATGGAGTGTGCTGAAATTTAGGAACATATTGTGTACGTTCTATTAGTGTTAATCGTCATATCAAATTCACACGGATAAAAACACCATAGAGAAGTTTTACTGTTGTTGTATAAGTAATTTGGGTGTATTTTATTTCATATTTAACATATTTAAATCCGGTTATGTCATTCTGGCTATTTTTTTTTTGTTTTGCCTTCAAATCAAAATATTTTGGGGATGTTTTTGGTCTGACTAACATGAGATGACAATATGTATCATCATGTCATGCCTAATTATTTTATGTGTTGTGATACATTCAAGGTGTGGCAGCGTGCCATATGCACTACGCATGGCATTTTTTGCCTCAACGTGTTGATGTCTTTTGACACTTGCAAGGCATGGCAGTGTGTCATAGGCATATGTTTTTTTTAATTGATGATGGTGTTATTATTTGGAGAAGATTTTGGGCTAATTTAGTCAACGATAGCAACCTGAAATGTACCAGTTCAATTGGTACATTGTACCAGTTCTTTAGAATATAGTGTGTTATTCTTTAGCATATATTTTACCAGTTCAGTTGACATGGTCATTTAACTACATGAAATGTATGGCTCATCTTTCGCTCGAACATTTATGTTATGATATCTCTTTCTCTATTTGAGTCTGATTTTGCTACGGGGGTTACTCCAAATTTGAATGTATATGTGCTAATATTTCGCTCATCTTTCTCTCGAACATACTAATAGAGTATGAAAAGCAAGTCATCGTTGAATGATATGTTTTCTGTTAATTATGTTTTTAGCACATGTTGATATAGGTTAGCTAATGCAATTTTAATGTTTTCATTAATATTATATAATTATACAATATAAGTTGTTGCAAGATACACACGGATATTCATTCAATATTATTTTTTAACCTCCATATTGCAGGAACTATACTGGACTATGGGTTAACTCAGCAGAAAAAGCAAGAGATTAGAGTATTTGATATTTATGGCTCAAGCACCATTGATGCGAAAGAGCTGAATGATGCAATGAGGGCCTTAAGGTTTTGAAATGACTGGAGAGCAAATAAATGAAATGATTGCTAAGGTGTAGATAAGGATGGTAGCGATTCAATTGATTTTGATGAATTTGTGCACATGATGATAGCCAAGATTGCACAACAAGTGATCATATAATTTTATGATGATATGGGAAACTCAAGGAGTTTGTGTTGCTGCTTATAAACCGACGAGTTTCCTGCATTTTTGACTAAAAAGAGTGGATGCAAGGTAGCGATTCAGATTCCATCTCGCTGATTATATCGACAGTGCCAACCATATATACTAAATATTGTATCACTGTCGTTTTACTTAAGTTCAAATTCTCCTGGAATTTCAGTTAAGTTATAATTCCATTTTTATGTGTGTACGAATGTTTTTTCTTGGATCTTTTCATTTGGTTTAATTTTTGTTTTTATTTCTATTCTTTTTGTAGGATACCACTTGAAGAGTGATTATTTTAACATTGGTGACATGAAGGCTTGGTAAAATTCTTTCTACCCAGCCATGCAGCCTTACATAAAAGAGGATCCAAGCATCAGTAGTTTTGTACCTTCGCAGGTGAATTTTTTACATTTAATCCAACACCTGCTTGGGTTTTGGGTATAGTCCCTTGATATATCATTCTCTCTCAATTTCTACTACAATGGATAGGTTGGAATACATAGAGATTTGGTGATTAGTTTTGTCCCCTATCCAAAGCAAAACTTTAAAAATTTTAATTTTGATTTTGTTTTCTACTAACTTACAATATATAATACAAAATAAACGTTTGTGACCATGAATTTTTTTAATGACCGAGTTTCTTAGAAATTTGATCTATAATACTAATTTGTAGACTTCAAATGAGTTTTCAAATGTTTGTAATATGATGGCCTATACATTTATTTACTTATATCCCCTGTACTCCATAGTGATCTTTCACTTGATATATGTTTTGCAGCCCGACATTTACGAACGATTGAGAAGTTCTTGACCCGAATTTATCACCATAGTAAAAGGTCATTACAATAGGCCTAAAAAACATCATCGAGTAGTTTTACATTCAGTTTAGAATATGTATATATATTTTATTTATTTGTAGCTAGGATGAAAATATACTTCTATTAGAATGTTTTGTGTATTTAACTTTCTATTTTTATTGACACTTTTTTACAGCTATGGATATATCTTCCGATCTTACTGACTTTGGAAGAACTCCTGTAGTTGTAATCTCTGTTGGGGTAAAATCAATACTTGATATTCTCAGGACCCTCGAGTATCGGGTATAGAATTTTCAAACCATATCTAAATCACTTGAAAATTAAAGGGAAAGGTCAACGAAAATGGCTCTCTGTTTTGCAGATTATATTCCTATTAGATATAAAACATTTCATGAAGTAGCACTTCCCTGTTAGTTCTTGCCACATTCTATAGTTATGTCTTGAATATTTGATGCCTGGCATCATTAGTTAACTATGAAACATGTAATTTATATGTTGTTTAGTATGTATTAATTTCTAAAGCACCATTTCCCTGCTATTTTTAATATCTTGGCCCTGTTTTGTTTTGGTTTGAATTAACTGTTGAACAAGGGCCAGAACCTTAAATGATAATGAAAACAGTAATTTCCTTAATACAAGGAGCATAGGTCTTAATAAAATTATTGTCCTTCATTATGGAATTTAGACTTTGTTTTGTGTAATTTGGCAGGTGTCATGATGGTTTGGAAGGTGTCTGAATTTGCAGCAGCAAATCAATTAAATAGGTCATTATGGATGCTTCTCCCGCTGAAATTAAACTGGCTTACTACCTTAAGGCAAGAGTAGTTCACCCAGAAATTAAACAGTCTTACTACCTTCATACTTAGTATTTCACCCTGATATTAAACAGACTTACTACCTTAGTACTACCTTAGTATTTCAGATATTCATAGTGTTTTGTTTCTACAAATGTAGCTATTTTTTTATTGTCTCAGTCTCACTATAGCTATTTTTTTAATCCTCTAATCATATAGATGCATACGCCTATTTCATTTATTTCAGATTTTCAGATATTCATGGCTGATATATTTACTATGGATGAGGGTTCTAATGTAAATTACATGTATGAGGGTGTAAGTTTTAAGTCAAAATATACATGTGGTTCTTCTTTTACTTGCAAGTTGTTATTTCTAACAAAGTTGAATATTACCCAATAATAGGGGATGTGCATTGCTTCCAGTAGCTTTGTTTGGTCACTATCACACCAATTGTATTTATTGTATATACAATGTAGAAGTATATTTTTTTGGTGAACATATCTCTTTTCTTGGTGACCTCTCTCTGTAAACTCATCCACTGAACATGTTTTTTTTACATTCTTGTGTATGATATTTTTTTTGCATTCGTGAACATCTCTATTCTCCTGCTCATTTTCTTGCAACAGTAGTGGTTCTATATATTCAAACTCCTATTCAGAGTGAGAAGATAATAACAATGATGTGCCTGGAAATCATACAGGTCATCAGGGACAACCAACGGGTCTATAGTAGACACCCATAGGTTCAAAGTTATCCAAGTAAGCTTCCGGAGGGGCCAAACTTTAAACGTGCAATAGTGATTCCTTGGGTCAAACCTGACGCTATTCATACTCACAACTTATTGCTACGGGGTGTCTTTCTGCAAGTATTTTTCCCCGGATCTATCTATAGTTTGATTTTTTTTCCTACGGTTCTCAAAGTACTTTATTAAAACTGGATGGACCGAGTTTTCTTTTATTTGTGAAAGGTCATTTTTGTTTGTTTTGGTACTTAAGGTTTTGTATAGATCTATTAGAAAGGCAGTTATCATATATGGGTTTAAGACCCAGGAATTTTACAACGATTTTTCTTTGGCATAGAGTTTTAAAGAATTGTTCAAGAATGATTTGTTTTCATATATTGATATTTTTTTAGTTCTCGAATATTTTTTTTTCAAACCATTAAATAATTCATTTGCATTTCATAGATCTGTTTTATTCAGGTTTTGAACCTTTATCTGGTGTAGAAAGGCCATCATTCTGAGACTTCTGCATATAGTGATCCAAGCATTAGCAACCAATGGTGGTCACTACTTACGGTTCTGCTGGAGTTTTCAGTCCCCATGTCAACAAATCTAAAGTCCCGGAATAAATAAATGGGGGTTTTTAACAAAATTAAATAAGGCGTGCTATTTTTCCCCTTTTGTGGTATAACCCAAAAACCTAAAAGGCGCGCACCTCATCCAGATCATCTAGCCTTGCCATAGCCCAAATGAGAGGATAACCCTGCACAGTTGCGCCTTGAGCTTAGATGTGCACCTAGGCACACCTTTGACCACTATTGGGCTTTGTTTGCCCTGTAGCCAGCTCCCATATTATTGGTGCTGAGTTGGAGGCCATGAGAACAAGCCTAATACTAATTTGAGACCTCACAAAATTCTGGAGGAAGTTGATGGACAAGAAAATGTGAGGCTCATAAACAAAGATAGCATTGAAGCCCATCATTTGGCTGCCTTGATTGAAGACTGCGGGAAGCCTTTTTGCGACCCTTGAGAGATCAAACTCCAACATATCCCCATAAAAACAATGTGTACTGCTGAATTCATGGCCAAAAAGGGACCTCGCATACACCTAGGTGCGCAAAGGAGTTCTATCCAACAGACCCAATGTGTACCATCCATTTAATATAATGATCTCTAAGTTACTCTTATCTAACTCTAAATGATCATAAATTCAATCAAATCAATCCAATTACCACTTGGCCAACCATCACATGCAAAGAACAATTTGGTAAATTATTAATCCGATTCTTTCAATCACTAAGTGCAGGTTCTCCCTTATTAGATAAGCCAACAAAAACTACTTTCCTAATAGAGCATTAATTCTTAGATCCAATGAAAACAACATATCTCTGTCAATATTTGGATGACAAATTTTATTTGTAAGTCACTGCCCTTACAGTAACCTGTTCATGCTCCCATTACAAATAACCCCGATTTAAGAACTAATGTTCTATTAAGAAAGAGAAGTGGCTTGCCAACTGAAGGTGTGGAAATGACATGTTTCCATCTGGATAGTTCCCATTACGTGGTTTACGCACCTTCGGATCCACTTCTCTTTGTTACTGTGAAGGCTTACAAAGAGGAACTATATATAAAGTTTGAAGTCAAGAAGCATATACAAGCACCAAATCTGTTGAAAAGGCTTTGTAGTTGAAATCAGATCTTGGAGGCAGACTAAAATATGTTTGGTTCATTTTCTATATCTTTAACGTCACATTGGGTGAAATCGGGTATACTTTGTTTTGTTTTTAGTATTTATCAACTGATATTGTCTTTCAAATGTCATTATCTGTGAGTGAGTTTATGAATCATAGTAGTATATATTTATGTTCACTTTACTACTATTGTGTTTATATTTTAGAATTTGATGTTATTAAGTTGCCACTCTCTTTTTCTTGCTATCTCTCTCTCTGTGATGTGGGTGTGTGCTAATGTGGGTTGAATTTATGGATGCATTTGTGGTTCTTACGTGGTTGTGATTATATAATTTGTGGTTGTTCAAAAGGCTATTTGATTATTTGTTTATGCTAGAAGATTCACGACTAAATCATGGGATATATTATTGACATTACCTCAAATTAAATATTATGTCAATTTATGAATGCGGATGATACAAATTTTAATTTAAAATTTTTGTTACAGCTTGCATCTTTTTTCCTTCTTATGTACATGGGCACACTATCTTGAGGTACGTTTAATAGACGCAACCTAATAGTCTTAAGTGTTCCATAATAATATCATTATTTGGTGATTTCCATGTCGCCTTTTCCGGAAAAAATGATGTATGTGCTATTTTTTTCATTCTTTAGCGTGTAGTTGATTTTTATTTTACATTGTGCCATGTTGATTTCTGGAGTATAACATTAAGTTTTACATTGTTCTATGTTGATTAGTTGTATATTGTGTTGTGTTGTGGACGTGGAGGCTAAGCATGATTACAAATTAGTTATGCGAAAAAACCCAATAATGTGCTATCTACTTTCGATTTTCTAAGTGATTTGCATTTGTGCTTTATCTTTTCTACTAGAGGGTGCTAAATTTCTTATTGAACTATATGTTTTAAATTTTAGGAGTGATTTACAATAATTGACCGAATGAAATTGATGAATTGAGTTAAGTCGATAATGATGGTTATACGAGGTACAATATGGGCTATTAGTAGAATTACACTTTGTTTTGTTAGGGAATGAAATTTTTGCCATTTTGCAATTAATTACTTTTCAAATTTTCATATAGGCGATATATATATATATATATATATATATATATATATATATATATATATATATATATATATATATATATATATATATATTAGGGAGATGTTCAAAAGTGGACCTAAAAAATGGACTTTTTAACGGACCTTAACAAAACAACACTAAAGCCATTAATTTTAATTCCTATGGTTGAATCGGTCCGTGCCAGAGACAAAGGATACACACGTGGCACAATACCCCTTTACCTCCACCCCTCCACCCCGCAACACACACAATGTCATCCTTAAAAGCCCCTCTCTCTCTCTCCAAAAACAACCCACCTCCTGCTGAAAACCCACCACACCTCTAAACCCATTTCAACGACCCAACAACAAACCAACAACGAAATAGTGGAGCAACCCCAACCACCTGTGACACACCCCAACCCAGTTACTTATAATTAAGTTTGAAAGTCAAAGTGAGTCAAACCATGATTAATTTAACCAAACCATAAACACGAGTTTTAATTTCAGAGTCATCAATATAGATACATATAACTGAAAACCTTTTTACAACATCAGAGTAGTCATACTTATACAAACTTTCTTGAAGGATAATTTAACTTAATTACATCATTTACATTTAAACAAAATCTTTGTTTATCCCATTCCTGGCTAACCCATCCCGACTTCCAAGATTTGGCAGTGACATCGCATTACCTGAAAAATGTGAACATAGGAGCCATGAGCAAAAATAGCCCAGTGAATGCATCACTACTATACTACTGCATGAATTTAAATGAAATAAATCATGTCCATATACTTATGTATTAAATTATCCGGCTCATTCATAATGAATGACCAACTTTTCCGAATCATGATTCGCATATCCTGTCTAAATAGACAATTCTCCCCCATTCCTAGTCGAGGAGTAACCCCTTGTCATTAATAGACAAATATCCCCCATTCCGGGTCGGGGAGTAACCTCCCATTTCGGTAAACCGAAATGAACAATTTTATATTCATAACATTATGATCATATTCGTAACAGTATACAAATACATCATTCCAGTGAGTACACTCACCTTGGGTTGTCAACTATGTATTTATGTTTCTTTCGGGTGGAGCTGAACTGGGTTGATTAGACCTTAAACCTATCAATCCAACTAAATCAATACTGAATATCAATTATAATTATTATCCTAACATAATTATGTAATTTTTCATGACTATGTACCAACAACATAATTCCACTTAAGTCATATTTCATAAACCATGAGTAAAGACAAAACAATGCTATCCATGTTAATAAAGTTATGAGCATTCAATCGTAAGAAATACCTCATAAGGAATTTATTACCAAAACCAAGTAACATGAAATTATAATTCTAAATGTATATACACATGAAACATTTATTCAAAATACTCTTTGGAAAGAGGAGCTAACAATATCCTTTCATGGGGTATCTAGTATGGCCTCAGATTATTGCCCTCTATACTCAACCATCCTATATTCCTAAATTGTGTAAATACAGGGGTCCAACCTTATCAATATGAAACATATATGAATATACTTTCAAATAAAAGTGACGGTGTAATTTTTCAAGCTTCCTAGAGCAAGTTATGACCATTTCTTTACAACACAAGAAATTTGCCCTACAAGCTCCTCTATTGTTCCTTTAACTTGCAAGAATTTTCATAAATTTCTCTACGAATAACATTCCATTATTTTCAAACCATTTCCCTTAAACATATTGAATAGTATAGAATTAAAGTTTCATAATTTTTTGACTTCATTTTCTATCACAAAAGCTTGACTAAACTTAGGGCATACCGAAATCAAGTATACAAATAGCAACTATGTACCAACTTGAAATCATCATTACGGCCTAAACACAAGTAGGTAAATTCTAATTTTCTGATATGATATGAATATATGAGTCTACTTTCATATCCAATTGTAATTTCTCAATTCCAGTAAGCACACAATGAGAAATGCAAGTTTGAATACAAGGGGTTTCAATACAAAGAAATTTTAAGGGTTTCTACATTCAACTTAACATAAACTTGCATCTAACCATACATATATATAAAGGGCTGAAAATTTAGTAAACTTATGATGATTTATATCATATAAATCAATAATATAATAAAAATAACAAGATTTGATATTAGGATTACCTTCGGGACTTTTACGTAATTTCTACGGATTTTTCTACACTCTTTCTCCTCACTTTTCCTTCCTAAACTCCCTAATTCTCTTTACTCAAGGTAAAACCCTTTCATGGCTGATTTTGGATGAAGGATAAATCTATTTCAAGGGTTTAAGGTCGGCCAAGGTTGCCTCCCAATCCAACCAATCAAATTAAACCATTTGGTTTAATAAAAGACAATTTACCACTTAAAGGGAATTGACAGATTTTGCCCCTTATTCGTAAATTTGACCTAACTTCTTACTCGTACATTCTTTTGATGCACCGTTTGTTGATATACAACCCTAACTCGCATGTATAAAACTATCTAGTTTTTACCTCAAGTCAGTTGTAATGTTATAAGGGTCAAAACTAGTCTCTAACAGGAACATTTCTATCAAAAACAACAAAATTTTGTGTTTGTAAATAATTCGCCCATTCATAATTTATGAAAGTAGGATTATAATAAACATAATAACTTAACATTAGATAAAATAATAACACATTATTCATATCACATAAGATAAGCATGATTAAAATATAATTTATCATAATTATATCCGGGTTGTCATAATTTCCCCCCTTAGAAAATTTCATCCCCGAAATTTAATATAAAGATCACTTACCAAAAAAATGGGGATATTGTTTCCTCATGCTATCCTCCATTTTCCAAGTTTATTATTTAACTCCATGGCTCATCCACATAACTTTAACTAAGGGAATAACTTTATTTCTCAATACTTGCTCCTTACGATCAATAATTTCCATTGGTTCCTCGATGTACAACAAGTCTTCCTTCAGTTCAATTGGTTGAGTTTTCAACTGATGAGATGGATCCGCCAAATACTTACGAAGCATCGATACATGAAAAACATCATGTAAACAATACAACTCTGAAGGTAATGCTAATTTATATGCCAGTACCCCAATTCTTTCCAACACTTCATATGGTTCAATGCATCTTGGACTTAGTTTCCCCCCTTTTCCAAATCTCATAACGCCTTTCCATAGTGAAATACGTAGGAATACAAAATCCCCCTTTTAAAATTCCAATGGATGTTTCCTCTTATCTGCATAAAATTTTTGCCTTCTTTGCGCTATCTTTATCCGTTCTTGAATCATTTTGATCTTTTCAGTTGTCATATCTATTAATTCAGGACCCAAAATTTTCCTTTCACCTACTTCATTCCAACACAAAGGCGTTCTACATCTCCTCCCGTATAAAGCTTCATACGGAGCCATACCAATGGTGGACTGATAACTATTATTATACGAGAATTCCATCAATGGTAAATGATCGTACCAACTACCCTTGAAGTCAAATACACAAGCTCTTAACATGTCTTCTAATATTTGAATCGTCCTTTCAGATTAACCATCGGTTTGTGGATGAAATGTAGTGCTAAACTTCAAACTTGTGCCCATGGCATTCTGTAAATGAGGCCAAAACTTAGAAGTGAATGTTGGATCTCTATCTGATACAATTGACACTGGTGCCCCATGT
This sequence comes from Sambucus nigra, assembly GCA_949130495.1. Taxonomy (NCBI): domain Eukaryota; kingdom Viridiplantae; phylum Streptophyta; class Magnoliopsida; order Dipsacales; family Adoxaceae; genus Sambucus; species Sambucus nigra. The sequence goes on from OX422215.1 coordinate 354,858,625, forward strand.
AAACGGATAATCTCATCAACATACATATGTGCATACTTGTCAACAGTGTAGGTTGTCTTAACTGGAAGAAAATGGGCCGACATCGTCAATCGGTCTACAATAACCCAAATAGAATCATGCCCCTTTGGTGACCGGGGTAATCTGGTAACAAAGTCCATCGTTATATGTTCCCACTTCCATAATAATCCTGTCGGCTTATGATGCTCCGCCTTTACTTGCTGGCATACTAAACATTTAGCTACGAACTCTACAATCTCACGTTTCATATCGTTCCACCAATAATACTCTTTCAAATCTCTGTACATTTTGGTACCTCCCAAATGCATAGAGTAAATAGAACTATGTGCATCTTCTAATATATCCTTCTTTAAGGGTGGGTCATTCGGTACACAAATTCTATTTTTATAACATAATGATTCATTATTCTTAATCTCAAAGTCACTCTCTCTACCATCCCGAACTACTTGTTTCTTCTTCTCAAGGAATGGATCACTGATCTGCAAATTTCGTATGCGTTCTGCCAATAAAGGTCTCACTTTGACATGTGCTAATAATCCTTCCCTTATTGAAAACTTCAATTCAATCCCCATCGATGCCAAGTCAAGAATATTTCCAACATGGGCACATCGTATGCAACCAAGAAAACCTGATGATTTTCGACTCAAAGCATCTGCTACTACATTGGCCTTCTCAGGATGATGATGGATGGTACAGTCATAGTCTTTAATTAGCTATATCCAATGCCTCTGTCTCAAATTCAATTCTTTCTGTGTAAACAAGTATTTTAAACTTTGATGATCAGTAAACATCTCACAAGTTTCTCCATGCAAGTAATGTCTCCACAACTTTAAAGCAAAAACAATGGCTGCTAGATCCAAATCGTGTGCAGGGTAGTTTCGTTCATGAGTCTTTAATTTTCTGGAAGCATATGCTATTACCTTCCCATTCTGCATAAGAACACATCCTAACTCTTGAAATGAAGCATCTGTATAGATCACAAAAGACTCATTCCCACATGGAACAGTAAGTATAGGGGCTGAAACCAACTGCTTCTTTAATTCTGTAAAACTCCTTTCGCATTCTTCATCCCACACAAACTTCACTTCTTTATGAGTCAAATTTGTCAATGGTAATGATATTGATGAAAATCCCTTAATGAATCTGCGATAGTAACCTGCTAATCCTAGGAAACTCCTAATTTCTGTCACATTCTTAGGACTCCCCCATTCAATAATTGCTTCCACCTTCTTTGGATCAACATATATCCCATTTCCCGAGACAACATGCCCTAAAAACACAATTTCATTCAACCAAAACTCACACTTGCTGAATTTAGCAAACAATTTCTTCTCTCTCAAAATCTGCAATACAAGTCTCAAATGTTTCTCATGTTCCTACATGCTACGCGAGTAAATCAACACACCATCTATGAATACAATCACAAATGAATCAATGAAAGGGTGTAATACTCGATTCATCAAATCCATAAAAAATGATAGAGAATTAGTTAATCCAAATGGGATCACCAAAAACTCATAGTGCCCATATCGAGTCTGAAAAGCCGTTTTGGAAATATCACTATCCTTTACTTTCAATTGGTGGTAACCCAATCTCAAATCAATCTTCGAAAATACTGTGGCCCCCTGTAATTGGTCAAATAAGTCATCGATACAAGGTATAGGGCACTTATTTCTGATGGTCACCTTATTCAACTGCCAATAATCAATACATAGTCGCATTGTCCCATCTTTCTTTTTCACAAATAACACTAGGGCTCCCCATGGCGAAACACTAGGACGATTGAAACCTCTACTTATCAGATCTTGTAATTGCACTTTTAATTCTTTTAACTCCGCTGGTTCCATTCTATATGGAGCAATAGAAATTGGACTAGTACATGGAATTAATTCAATGGAAAACTCTATTTCCCTATTGGGTGGCAGTCCTGGCAATTCCTCTAGGAATACATCAGAAACTTCTCTAACCAGTGGTATATCTTGAATTTTAATTGTCTCTTTGCTAGTATCAACAGCATAAGCTAAATACCCTGTACAACCTTTACTCAATAGCTTTCTGCTCTTAATTGCTGAGATAAGACAATTAGGGACAACATTCCTTTCTCCTGTAAACTGGAACTCAGGTTCACCAGGCAGATGAAACGTAACTTCTTTTCGAAAACAATCAATGGAGGCGTGATACGATGATAACCAATCCATTCCCAATATAATATCAAAATCTCGAATGGACAACGGTATCAAATCAACATAGAAATATCGCTCACCCATTCGTAAGACACAATCTTCATAAACGTGCTCAACCAAAATCACACTTTCCATTGGGGTAGAAATATATAAGGAGGAATTTAGAAATAAACATGGTCTACCCAAATGTGAAATAATATGCAATGCTACGAATGTGTGCGTAGATCCAGGATCAATGAGTGCATATAGATCTTTATTTGCAATATAAAGTTTACCTGTAACCACTTCCGGTGTAGCATGGGCATCTTACAGCATCATCGCAAACACTCTTCTTCCTGCCCTCGATCCAGTTGCTTGTTCTGTACCTCTTCCCCTGGTGGCATTGCCTGGAGAGGATCCTTTATGAGGCCCCACACTACTGACTGAAACTGCTCTGGAAAACATAGGACAATTCTTTCTTAGATGGCCCTTCTGATGACAGTTAAAACATTCTATGTTCTATAACTTTGGGCAATTTCTCTTTATAAGACCCGATGTCCCACAAAAGAAACAAACATTCGGATCTCCTTATGCTGAAACTCCTGAACCTCTTCCACCACTAGCTTCACCTCTTTACAAACTACTTCCATCTCTACCCTGTTGGAATTTCTGCCCTCCAAACCTTAAATATTCGGTATCGCTACCCTTTTTATAGTTTGGATCAAATCTTTTTCTCTTTACACCTCGTTCTCAATTCCCTCTCGCTTCATTCGCGTCATTTTCTACCAGCAGGGCTTTGTTCACCAAGGCTAAATAATGAACAGTCTCTAAAGCCGATAGACTTGATTTAATAACTAACTCTAGTACATCGAGAGATCGACTGCGCATATCTTCCTCATTTTGTATAAACCTCGAAGCAAAACGAGATAAGGCTGTAAGTTTAGCTTCATATTCTCTAACTATCATACTCCCCTGATTTAACATGAAATATTCCTTCTCTTTTTGTTTTCGATACATTGGGGGGAAATATTTTTCATACAAGGCTATAACAAAAGCATCCAGTGAGATCACGTTCCCGGCTCCTGGAGTAATCAACAAATGTTTTGTGGCATTCCACCAGTACTTAGCTTGTCCTTTCAGCATATAAGCCGCCAAGGCCACCTGTTGATTTCCTGGCATCCTCATTACCCCAAAGATAAGTTCAATCTCTTTAACCCAGACTTTTGCCTCTGCTGGATCAATTTCTTCTTCAAACGAAGGTGGGTTCATCTTAATAAATTTCTCATGTGAAGTACTCCTTTATTCCCGGTGTATCACCTCCTTAGCCCTAGCCAATGCTTGTGCCTCCAATTGCCTGTTCTGTTGTTCTTCCATCTGTGCCATAAATCTAGCTTGCTGTTCTGCCATTAGAGTCATAGCACGTGCCATTTTTTACATATATGTCAGTTGTTCTGGCTCGAGTTCCACATTTATCTGGACAGGTTGCTCAACCTCCGCTTCTGCTGGAATATTTGAAGCCTCATCTTCTAGTATCACATTTACATTCCCTCGTTCCATTCTCTTATCTCTGAAATGAATCAAAGATATAACAACATGCAGATATACATATCTTTCCTAACATAATCGTTAGTATCAAATAAAATATATTTCTAACATTCACTGCCAAATTTAGATACATCTCACTCCAGAACCTCTAAAACCTAGGCTCTAATACCAAAACTAACAAACCCCAACCCAGTTACTTATAATTAAGTTTGAAAGTCAAAGTGAGTCAAACCATGTTTAATTTAACCAAACCATAAACACGAGTTTTAATTTCAGAGTCATCGTTGTAAATCCATATAACTGAAAACCTTTTTACAACATCAGAGTAGTCATACTTATACAAACTTTCTTGAAGGATAATTTAACTTAATTACATCATTTACATTTAAACAAAATCTTTGTTTCTCCCATTCCTGGCTAACCCAGCCCGACTTCCTAGATTTGGCAGTGACATCGCATTACCTAAAAAATGTGAACATAGGAACCATGAGCAAAAATAGCCCAGTGAATGCATCACTACTATACTACTGCACAAATTTAAATGTAATAAATCATGTCCATATACTTATGTATTAACTTATCCGGCTCATTCATAATGAATGACCAACTTTTTTGAATCATGATTCACATATCCTGTCTAAATAGACAATTCTCCCCCATTCCTGGTCGAGGAGTAACCCCTTGTCATTAATAGACAAATCTCCCCCATTCCGGGTCGGGAAGTAACCTCCCATTTCGGTAAACCGAAATGAACAATTTTATATTCATAACATTATGATCATATTCGTAACAATATACAAATACATCATTCCAGTGAGTACACTCACCTTGGGTTGTCAACTATGTATTTATCTTTCCTTCGGGAGGAGCTGAAATGGGTTGGTTAGACCATACACTTATCAATCCAACTAAATCAGTACTGAATCTCAATTATAAGTATTATCCTAACATAATTATGTAATTTTTCATGACTATGTACCAACAACATAATTCCACTTAAGTCACATTTCATAAACCATGAGTAAAGACAAAATAGTGCTATCCCTGTTAATAAAGTTATGAACATTCAATCGTAAGAAATATCTCATAAGGAATTTATTACCAAAACCAAGTAACATTAAAGTATACTTCTAAATGTATATACACATGAAACATGTATTCAAAATACTCTTTGGAAATAGGAGATAACAATATCCTTTCATGGGGTATCTAGTATGGCCTCAGATTATTGCCCTCTATACTCAACCATCCTATATTCCTAAATTGTGTAAATACAGGGGTCCAACCTTATCAATATGAAAACATATATGAATATTCTTTCCAATACAAGTAACGGTGTAATTTTTCAAGCTTCCTAGAGCAAGTTATTACCATTTCTTTACAACACAAGAAATTTGCCCTACAAGCTCCTCTATTGTTCCTTCAACTTGCAAGAATTTTCATAATTTTTCTAGTTCATAACTTTGCATTATATTCAAACGACTTCCATTAAACATACTTAATAGTACATAATTAAAGTTTCATAATTTTTTGACTTCATTTGCTATCTCAAAAGCTTAACTAAACTTAGGGCATACCGAAATCAAGTATACAAACAGCAACTATGTACAAACTTGAAATCATCATGACGGACTAACCACAAGGAGATAAATTCTAATTTTCGGATATGATATGAATATATGAGTATCTTACATATCCAATTGGAATTTCTCAATTCCAGTAAGCACACAAAGAGATATGCAAGTTTGAATACAAGGGTTTTCAATATAAAGCAATTTTAAGGGTTTCTATATTCAACTTAACATAAACTTGAATCTAACCATACATATATATAAAGGGCTGAAACTTTATTGAACTTATGATTATTTATATAATATAAATCAATAATATAAGAAAAATAACAAGATTTGAGATTAGGATTACCTTCGGGACTTTTACGTAATTTCTACGGATTTTTCTACACTCTTTCTCCTCACTTTTCCTTCCTAAACTCCCTAATTATCTTTCCTCAAGGTAAAACCCTTTCATGGATGATTTTGGCTGAAGGATAAAGCTATTTAAAGGGTATAAGGTCGGCCAAGGCTGCCTCCCAAGCCAACCAATCAAATTAAACCATTTGGTTTAATAAAAAACAATTTACCACTTAAAGAGAATTGACAAATTTTCCCCTTGTTCGTAAATTTGACCTAACTTCTTACTCGTACATCCGTTTGATGCACCGTTTATTGTGTTACAACCCTAAATCATATGTCTACAACTATCTAGTTTTTACCTCAAGTCAATTGTAATGTTATAAGGGTCAAAACTAGTCTCTAACAGGAACATGCTTATCAAAAAAGACAAAATTTTGTGTTTGTAAATAATTCGACCTTTCATAATTTATGAAAGTAGGATGATAATAAACATAATAACTTAACATTAGATATACTAATAACACATTATTCATATCACACAAGATAAGCATGATTAAAATATAATTTATCATAATTATATCCGTGTTGTCACAACCTGCTCCTGCCAAACACGCACCACCTTTCTACGCCGGAACCACCATGACTACCATACCAGGCCAAAAAACTCAACAACTTTCCATGGCTACTAAGAACAACTCGGACCGCCATTGTACGTCCTACCAGTTCAAACCAATGACCTTAATACTCCATCCAGAAGACCGCATTTTTGTGTTCAGTCAACTACCAACTGGTGGTTGTATGGCCATGTGTTATAAAGTAGTGGTGGCCGGATATGATTGAGGGTTGAAGTGGGTCGAGGTAGCCATGCAGATCAAGTGGTTTGGGTGTTGGGTCGAGCAGGTCTACCCGGGGTTTAAATCAGAGCAGTGGGTGTGAGTCAATGGGGTAGCGTGGGGTGGGGTGGGGGTAGCGAGGTAAGGGTGTCTCGGGTCGCACGCATGTATGTTGTCGCTGGCACGGACCAATTACACCGTAGGAATTAAAATTAATGGGTTTTGTGTTTTTTTGGTAAGGTCCATTAAAAAGTCCACTTTTTAGGTCCACTTGTGATCCTCTACCTATATATATATATATATATATATATATATTTGTGTGTGTGTGTGTGTGTGTGTGTGTGTGTGTGTGTGTGTGTGTGTGTTTGTGTGATTATTCAACTTATATGTGATGGAAGAAAGGATAGATAGTGTAAGTAAAAGAGAGTATGTGATTTTTCTACTTGTGTGTGATTTAGGGAGGATAAATAGTGTATGTCGAAAAGTGATTCAATTAAGAAAATCCACTTAGTGCGTGAAAGTAGTAAAGATAGATGGTGTATATCTAAAGAAAATTTAAGTAGATATACTTAATGAAATTGTTTAATAATAACATATGAGAAATGTTAATTATTAATATTATGAAAGCATACGATATGGGTGGTAAGGTAAAGTTAAAGTGATAGTTAAACTAAGGACTTATTTAGTAAAGATTAGAATACGGTGGCATAGTGTATGGGCGGTACGGGGGAGATAAGCCCGTTAGTGGTTATTTAGTTGTTGATGAGACCTAGTTGGGTTGGGTAGCAAAGCTCGGTATATGACATTAGGCGTGCACATTAGTAGAGAGGTGAGGAACCCAAGGGAGTATGCGTTGAACTAACATGTGTAATCAATAACTGATTTTAAACTGTGATTTAAATGCTTGCAAAAAATATTTTCAAAAGGTTTTTCTTGGGCTCTAGTATGTGTGCAAAATATTTTCAAAACCTTTTAGGTATTCAGCCACAGGTACACCTAGCTTGATGATCAATTCCAGGGATGCGTAGCTGCAACACTTGTGGATGCTTTATTCCTAGAGTATAATGCAGTTTAGTCATTTCTTTCGAGTATGTTGCCCCTTCACGTATTGCATTTATTTCATTTTAGACTTGTACTCAGATTTATATTTATACGTTGGACTTTATATTAGACTTCGGAATCAATGGTTTATTCAGTATTATAGTATTGAGTTATTTACCTTATTGATTGATTCTTATTTTATATGCGCGGATGGTTTGGTAATTATAATTAATTTCGGATATTGTAGTTTAATGAAAGATAAAATTTTGGCACCGTTTATTTAAAACGTAGGGGGTTAGTAATTTAAAAATGTTTTGAACCAAATGAGATTCCTATTTTATTTTAATGAAGGAATGATCACCCGTTATTTAAATAGGAGGGGTGTCACAGATGGTATCAGAGCATCAGGTTCTAGTGTCCTTAGGATCTGTGCGGCTTTTCATGTTTCTGCTTAGCATTCTTTGATATACGAGTTTGGTTGCACGTGGTATATTTAACAATATAGGATGACCAGCAAGGGCCATTACGAGGACTACGGGAGGAAAGGCTTAACAGAAGTCACGGAGCATACTGGGTACAGTGATTGTGATAAAATCACCATAATTATTTTTTAGGAAGATGATGATAGGATAATCACCCGGGGATAGTAGTTTCCCCATGCACCGTTATAGAGAACAGTGGTATAACTTTAGACTCACCGAGTATTGTAGGCAAGGGAAGAGTCGGGGGACTATTTTAAAGAGTCTCATGCAAGAATTCGAAAAAGAGAAGAAGTGTGATGGATCAATGGATGGAGGTAATCCAAAGACAATCGTGTAGGGTGGAGTGCAGTGGCACCCATGACTAAATTTAAGGCAAAATCTTTGCTCATAAGAGTAGCGTTGTGGTGATATGAGTTATACACCCTATATAAGAAATTAGATATAGAACAAATTGAAGAACTTGGGGGAAGTTTAACCGTAAGATCTTCCATTTGCTATTCCGACAGAGATGCGATTGGAATTTTAAACTTATCATAAGTGGGCCAGATAGAGACCAATCTTAAGAGAGAAGTTGACTTGTTTAGCGAACTTCGTACCCGACGAATGGGATATGGAGAATAAAAGGGGGTACGTAAGTTGATAATATACTCGTGGGTAGAATACACAAGAATGAATGGCAAAATTATCTACGATTACTAGTGTCGAATTTGTCAAAGTCATACGTTTGCAAGTTTACATCAACGCTTCCATGAGAAGGGTGCCAAGAGGGTTAGATAATATAGTCGAAGAGAAAGATTGGATTTAACGGTGATAGTGAAGCACCATAGGAGGGTATGCCCAGTAGGGGGACCATTTAAATGATTCAGATGAATTGAAATACTTCCAAGTGATGTTGGATTTAGTCAGGGCCATTAAGACCAGCAATGAGTTCCATAGGGCCAGCGGATCCAAACGTACAACGGGGGTAGTAATCGAGACCAAGACTACCTGGTCTGAGAAAAGGACACACCGACATGGTAAGTAGGGACAGAGATAGGTGGATCGCACATAAAGGTGTCTTATGTGTTGAGAGTAGGGCCACTTGTATTAAACTTACCCACAACGGGAAAATGAGAACAGTCTGGAAGGGGGGTAGATAAAAATAGTTCCATTGGGGTACAATAAGAGTAGGAGCGAGACTTTTGATAGGGGAATCGGGCTAAAAGAGTTAGACCCGGGAGTTAACAGCCCGAGAGTGGTTGGTTCAGGTAAGACTAGCAAGTCCTCAACAACAATAGGAGCATATCCGTTCCTGAGGGCCATTGGGGGCTAAGAAAATGGCAAGGGAGGCTAGGAGGGCTAGGGCCAGAAGTAGGAGAATTTCTCTTACAGTCATCATGCTTGTGGGGAGAGGGACCACATGAATAAGGATTGAACAAAGAGAGGCGTGGGCAACTACCGGATGAGATCCTAGATATACAACCATTGCAACAAATCGTGGGTCAGTTCTGGCGTGAGAGTTATGCTTAGGAACCAATTGACCAGGCAAGCTAGATGGCAAATGGAGATAGAATTCTTGTTTTACCCTTAGGAAACCAAGAAAGGATTCGGGTGACATGGGTGCGTCACAATATAATGTGTAACACTAAAATTCGAGTGTGAATCGGGTTTAGTGGGTACGTTGGCGGTCTCAGCCTTATATTGAATGTATTTATCGTTGGGTAGCGGGACTTTTTGGTGTCGCCTACGAGAGGGAGGGTATGTACACTAAGAGGATGTTACATTACGTTAGTTTACTCCTTTCGAGAATCATGAGAATAGAGTAGACTACTTTCTGAGTTTCAACTAGTTAGCAATAATTTAAACAATAATAGGTTGTTATTATAGAACTTTGTGTTCGCTGTTCCATGGAATGATTTAAATCTTGCTAGGTATCACGTGAAAAAAGGGTCTAATATGTGTGTGTGTGTGTGTGTGTGTGCGTGTGTGTTATAGTGAGTTGAATAATAGACATATAAGAATATATTTACATCGTTATATTTGATCCCGGTGCTTAGAGACTGTTTACTGATGTGATTCGGGGAATATATTTACATCGTTATATTTGATCCCGGTTCTTAGAGACTGTTTACTGATGTGATTCAGGGTGCCTTGTGTTTGTTTTCGAACCGAGAGATATAGCTCGTTATCTATATATAGAGTTGAGATCGTGTGATAGTAAGAGAGTGGTGATGTATGTTTTCTTTTTTATCATGAGAGTGGATGAGTATACTTTTATGTCAAGAGATGGGGATTTGGGGGTACATGCTATGGAGTGAGGGCCTAATGGATCACAATAACCGACAATGTTAGGTAGTAGTGTATCGAGGGGGTTCCTTGTTTGGATTTCGCTTTGCGAGAACGCAACGTTAGAAGTGGGGAGATTTTTGGTCATTAGGACATGGGTGTAGTACCTTAGTTATGGTTCCTTTATGCAGTTATATCTGAGGTGTGATAGCTATGTTAAAAATTGAGGTTAGTGGAGCCACGTAACGTTTGTGTAGTTATGAACGGGTATAGGGTGTATGGGCGCCCTGAGTAGTTGAATTTTGTATTTTTTACGATTAGTGGAGGTAAAAAAAATAAGTAGTGACCTTAAGATTATATGATTAAGGGAGTATAGAAAGCTTTGAGTAAAAGACTTATCCAAATTTCGAGAACGAAATTCCTCTATAAGGGGGGAAGTATGTAATACCCCGTATTTTTTAGTATATAGAATTTAATTAAATTGTAGATATAGAATTTAATTAAATTGGATATTTGGAAATTTATTTAATTCGGAGAAATTATTTAATTCGGTGATTTAGATTTAATTAATTCAGTTTAATTTAATTTCAGGCGTGCCGTATTTTTGAGGTGGAAATAAGATGATTATATAAAGTGACTCGGATGGTGATTTGAAGGTAACGATTGATTTCGAAAGGGTCAAAATAATCGAAATAGTGTAGCTGGGTGTATAGTTTGGGTCCCTGGGAAATTTTAGACCAATCTGACTCCATTTAAGGGCATTTCGGTCATTTGGGAGTTTGTGGTTTGGAGAGCTCCGAAAATTAAAATAGTATTTTATCCCCTTGGAGTTAGAGGCTAGGGTTAACTCAAATTAGAGAAGAAATAGGCCATTAGAGAGGAAGAAAAGAGGATTCTTGGAGCTTTCAACACTAATTCTCACCACCGACGTGCCAAAATCGTAATCGGAGCAAGGAGTGATCAGCTCTATCATCATATCGAAGAAATCAAACCTTAAAATTTAAGGCAAGTGTTTATCTTGCATGTTTTTGAAGAAGTTATAATAACCATGCAGTGTAGGGTTTTCAATTTCATGATTTCAATTATGTTCTTGGGATTTAGATGAATATAACTCATGATTTTGTATAGAATTGCATCTAGACTGAATCCCTATGTGAATATAAAATGAAAATAGAATATTTTTTATGATTAAGGATGAATCTTGATGGGTTATTGATTGAAGAACATGAATCTTGAATGACTTAGGGTTTAATTGATGAACACAATATGTCAATCTGCTATAATTTTTTTCTTAACTTTCAACGTATGACATTTAAATTGTATTTAGAATGTGAGAGATATCCATATATTCCTCGAACGTTATATGTCTTATCTTTCCAATGATATTTGAATCAGTTCAACCAGAGTTCTGTAGAGGGAGTAATCGACATTTTACTACAGGGTGTTTGATCTACGAGCATAGTAATCTGCCAGATTTTTTACGTCACTTTAAATGTGTTCCATTTTAATTGTACTTAGAATTACAGTGCATTCCATAGATTTTGGTAAAGGTCTATGTATTATATTTCCAATTATATTTGAATGAGGTCAATTTGGATTCTGTCGAGGGAGAAATCAAAATTTTACTATAGGGGTGTTTAATCTCCCAGAAAATTTATGACTCGATTTGGTTACCCATAATTGCCCAATTTTCCTTATTTAAGCCCTGTACTTGTGAATAATTCTCGGGCGACTTTTGTGATGACTTTAAATTATAATGAGGGATATAATGATCACTAGCAATCCAATGTTAAGGTTAGGTCTTACTCATAAAGGAGAAGAATTAAGGCTAAGGATAATCGAGCATAATTTGTAATGTGAGTAAATTTGGGGGAATGAGAAGGAATCGCGGAGAGATGAGTGAACCTATGATTCCTACCAATAGTGTAGAAGTGTATTAGCTACTGATATTTAATCAAGGGGTAACCAGGTCCCTTCGGGTAGAGATTAATCCTCGAGAAAATGCGACAGAGAGTCATAATTGTATATTGATAGTATGTCAAGTATTCAAGAGAGAGATATAATGTACGGAGTATATTTATAGGCTGAATATTAATCTACATGAGTTATAGATATGGGTTGAGTGTATACCTATACGAATTATATATATATATCAATGGTGTGTATATCTATACGAGTTATAGTTATGGGATGAGTGTATACCTATACGAGTTATGTAAATAGATGGTGTGTATATCTATGCGAGTTATAGTTACGGGTTGAGTTTATACATATAAGGATTGTATTCATAGGTGGTGTGTATACCTATACGGATCATATTTATAGGTTGTGTGTATGACTATATGCGAAATATGGATTATGTTGTGTGTATGCCTATTATGTTATTTCTTATGTGTAAACATACCTACGCTGCCTTCTATAAGGAGGTTTTCGCGCAGAGGGAGATCCCACCTTAACGATTCCAGTAAGGTCTTAAATAGTGCCCCAGAACATAGAACTTAGGTCATCTCACTATGTGTTGTGAATTAGTGGGACTGATAGGTCATTTGGTTACGTTAGGTATGTGCGTAGCCCAAAGTCTTCAAACTATGTTCGCCTCCATAATATGTGTTGATTGATTTTGCGTTCGAGGAGACATGCCGAACCATTTGTCCTTGATTTGGTGCGAGTGGTACATGGACTTGATAGCGGAGTATGACAATATTGTGAGGGGACATTCCGTCGATGCCATATTTGTATATATATATATATATATGTGTGTGTGTGTGTGTGTGTGTGTGAGATTATTCTACTTGTATGTGATGGTAGAAAGGATAGATAGTGTAAGTAAAAGTGATTATGTGATTTTTCTACTTGTGTGTGATGTAGGGAGGATAAATAGTGTATGTAGAAAAGTAATTCAATTAGGAAATAATCCACTTAGTGCGTGAAAGTAGTAAAGATAGATGGTGTATATCTAAAGATAAATTAAATAGAGCTACGTAATGAAATGGTTTAATAATAACAGACGAGAAATGTGAATTATTAATATTACGAAAGAAAACGATATGGGTGGTAAGGTAAAGTTAAAGTGATAGTTAAACTAAGGACTTATTTAGTAAAAATTAGAATACGGTGGCGTACTGTATGGGCGATATGAGGGAGATAAGCATGTTAGCGGTTAGTTAGTTATTAATGCACCTAGTTGGGTTGGGTACCATAGCTACGTAGATGACGTTGGGCGTGCACATTAGTTAAGAGGTGAGGAACACAAGGGAGTGTGCGTTGAACTAACATCTGCAATCAATAAGTAATTTTAAACTTTGATTTAATTGCTTGCAAAATATTTTCAAACGGTTTTACTTAGGCTATGACCCGTGTGAAAAATATTTTCAAAACTTTTTAGGTGTCCAACCACAGGGACGCCGAACTTGATGATCTGTTACAGGGATGCATAGATGTAGTACTTATGGATGTTTATAGGATTTGGATTAGACGCTTCAGTTGCTTTATTCCTATAGTATAATGCAGTTTAGTCATTTCTTTCGGGTATGTTGCCCCTTCAGCTATTGCATTTATTTCAGTTCAGACTTGTACTCAGATTTATATTTATACATTGGACTTTATATTAGACTTAGGAACTGGTTTATTCGGTATTACAATATTCAGTTATTTACCTTATTGCTTGATTCATATTATTTATGCATGGATGCTTTGGTAATTTTCGTTAATTCCACATGTTGTAGTTTAATGAAAGATACAATTTTGGCACGGATTTATTTAAAACGTAGGTGGTTAGTAATTTTAAAAACTTTTGATAGTGATGCTAAGAATGAACCAAATGAGAATCTTGTTTTATTTTTATAAAGGACTGATTACCCGGTATTTAAATAGGCGGGGTGTCACATACACACACAGACTTAAATGCATGAAACCATATTTATTCCAAAAAAGTTACATATTCTGATTAATTCTCCATAATCTTATAAAAGGACCCCCTTACTCGGCTTGACATTTATTTCCTTATTTAACACACCCGACTAAATACTTTAAACAAATACCCTTTGTTTAAGGAAAAGCATTTTTGTCACCGAAATTACCCATTTGTTCATACCGATTTCACATTAGTATTTTCATGGAAAATCACCTTTAAACACACACAAACACCATGATAGAAAATACTTATTTGTCTTTGAAAGCCTTTCATAAACACAATCTTGTGTTAATTATAGGTTAAACCTCTTTAGGTTGATTAACTACCTACTTAGTCACTTCACCTTACCATTCCTTTACTTTTATAGACATTAATCAATTTTTACCTTGACTTGTCCATGTTACCCTTTACTGGAACATGTATTAATTCATTCAATTTAGGTTATCTTTTCTCATATTCGCCACACAGCCCATTTCTTGATACGTTCCACTTCTCATTATCTTTTTTTAGAATCTTTCAATATCCGCATACTTTAACGGCTCCACACCATCGGCTATGCTACAAAATGCTCTGGCCAGTGATTTTGGATCTTTCACCCGAGGGCTCCGGGTCCTCCTTAATTATTCCGGTGTCATTTGAGTCCATATTAATGTGTTTTAATATTTTTTTTTCAAATATTCACAACATTCCACTTATTTTTACTGGTAGAAGCCAAAACTCGGGGTTTTACCCCAACTCGTGTTACACTTTAAAATCATCGTTTCTTGCCCTTCATTATGTTAATTTTATCCCAAAAATCACTTTCATTTAGGATCATTTTGTGTAACACCTTTTCAACATTTTTATTTCATAAAAATGTTCCACTGTACATAAAATTACCATTTTACTCATTTGTCTCCAAACTTGTAATTTTCTCCATTTTGACATTAGTTATTTTCCAAAAATATTATCCAGTTATACACACTAACTTCTTAAGTGTTTTTAACTCCTTAGCACTTATTTAACACTTCGGTGTAACATACATCTCAAGTTGGAAATCTTTTTATTTATTTACTTTCTTTATTAAGAAAACACTATTATTTTACCCTTTGGAGATTACTCCACAAGAAAATAACATTTTTCTTTATTTATACACGTAGTCTTCAATATTCATTTATCACATTTTCCACCCCTTTTTATGCACTTTAAAGACTGAAATTTTTATTTTCTTTATTTCATGTTTAAACTCATTAGAACCCTCATTAATCTTGTTTATAAGTTCATTATAAACATACAACATGTTTATGTACATGAGAATATGGATTTTAAGTCCAAAAATCCTATTAAATGGGTCTAACATGTGGTTCATTCTAGAAATTTCACAATATGGGCAAAATGTTCTTTTCAAGCTAAAAAATATTGTATTTCTCCAAAACTTGAGTAAATGTCTATTTGTACCAAAAATCCCAACATTTGTAAGAAAACTCTGAAAATATTTGTTCATAACAATTCTCAACATTTTTATTCCATTAAAATATTTAAACACCAAGTTTTCTTGAGATGTATTATTTTTCTCAAAACCATTGAAATTTTTTGTAAACTTATTTTCACAAATCATAAGAAATATCATTCTTAAATCATATATGCATGATACTCTTAAACTCTACATGCAATACCAAATAATAGGAAAATAGAGTCTTAAACTTAAAGAGTAGATCTTTTTACACCTGAAGTGAAGCTCCAACAATGGTGGATAATGTTTAGAGGAATATGGCAACCTCCCACCTCCTAAGGTGGTCTTAAGAGGTTACCTAGCTCCAAAAATCTTGCCTCCACGAAATCTCCACTAAACCCTCTCAAACTCCATTAATCTTCTGAACTTCATTCAAAAAAAATCTCCAAATTTTGTAGTGCTGCTCAACCCTGGTGTAAATGGGTTTATAAGGCTTATATATGGTGGAATATGAGGGGAAGATGGTGGTATAAGGTGGAATGATGGTGGTGAAGGGAGTTTTATGATGGTTTAATGGTGGGGAAGCTCTCAGGGTTGGAGAGAGAGGGGAAATCTAATAGAGAATGACTCAAACGAGCCAAACCTCATACAAATACTTCCAAAAACCATAAGTGGTTAAATCCCCCAAATGCTCTTACACTTAACCCTTTAGGCCAAGGGTGATTTAGTCTCTTTTCACACATTTTAATTTGATCCACTGAGAACTCGACACATCATCAAATCCAACGACCTACAACGTGATAGCACATTAAAAAGGATAAGATTTTCAAATTCATCTCTGGTCATTCAAATGACTCTTAAGCCTCATTCGAACGAGATTGGTCACTCATTCGAATGAACCTTGCCACAAGATGTCAATACGCATGAGGAATGGATAAAACCTAAGTCATTAGAAGTCTCATTCGAACGTCCAATTCGAATGAGATTGACCCCTCATTCGAAGGACTTCAGTTTTCCTCGATCCAAACATTACGCCATAAAAATTCCGATTCGATGAGAACAAAAGTCATGAAGTTAGCCAAATTTTACCCAAAATCATTCTTACAAAGTTAAAGGCCTAATTGGGTTACACTAAATCACCAAATCACAAAAGTACGATCAAAGTCTAGGGGGTGTTACATTGTTTCCTCCTTAGGCAATTTCGCCCTCAAAATTTTTAGTCCATCGATCCCACAGACTCCCGGGATTATAAATCCTTACTCTAACTCATAGGAATATTTCATGGATAGGGAATCGAAGTCCTAAATCACCAAAACTCATCATAGGCCCTGCCACAAGGGTTGACACCAAATAACTCAACATTCAACATATTCTAATGCTTACCATTACGCTAACCATCAAAATTTCATAATAGTCCTTGAGTCGCCACTTACTCAATTATCACATTCGGTCAAGTCCTAATGCTTCTTTGCTAACTCCTTAAATCATACTAGCGCCACCACCGGGGAAACACTCTCTAATGATCTACACTCCCTCAAGAGCAAACAAAATGTAACTATTTACCCCGATTAATCGTCATAAATTGTTTCGATGCTTAGGGTTACTTATCTTGAGTCTTTTCAAATTCTGGAGTCTTCCTGACCTAGAAAATTCACTAAAATTTGATATTAACCTCAGAAAACTTGTCGCTCACTTCGAGGGGCATTGATTAGTTGCAAATATTATATATCTTGCGCCCGTTAATTATGCATGCACGCACGCTTGCGACCGTTATTTCACGTATTTAAGCTCTTGTACTGTATAACCTTTGGTTTCCTTATATATATGCTTTGCGAGGTTTATTTGATCTTTTATAGGGATTGGAATGCTAAACGGTGCAAGTGTGCGTCATCCGGGAACGTTCAGTGCTTTACACAACTTCAGCGGTAATTCTGCCATTCCTACATTCGAGCTCTGTGCCCGAACCCTTCACGGATGTTGTAGTTCTTCTTGCCAACTTCGCGTAGCCCCTGATGGTTTGTCAATCCCGTTCACGATGTCCAAGGTATGGGCATTTTCCCGAGCCCCTTTGTTGTGTATCAAAAGAGGAGAGAGTGCATGATTTTGCAGGAGCGGTCGACCGGTCCCATATCAGCAGTCGACCGGGTTTTTTACATTTTGCCTTCGAATTGAGACAGTGTGCCATCTCCTTGATCAGCGGTCGACCGGTCCCTGACCAGCGGTCGATCGGTACTTCATTTTCTGCAAAACCCCCGCGGTTTTGGTTTGGTCTTACCACCCTTGTTTTGTGGTTTTCTTCCACTTAGTATATATTTGTAGTGGTTTATTTTGTAAAAAAAGGATCCCGATTACTTTTGTGTGAAAGGAAATAAATATAAAAGATATTTTGTTGGTTTCTCTATCTCTCTCCTAGGGCTCAATAATTTTCTTGTAATTTTCATCATCAACTTCATTTATTGCAAGTAAATTTCCTCCTTTGTTGTTTCTTGTTGATCCTTGGTACAATTTGGTGCAATTAATGTTGTGATTGTGCATTGAATGCTTATTCTCATTATTGTTATTACACTTACTATTAGTTTAATGATGTGTTTTGATATGGTTGGTGTCATGAGTAATCTCCCTAGGTTGGGAGCATAAACCCACCTTGGAGAGTTCATTTCTTGGCTTGGTTCAATGATTAAATCCAATAAATGGGTGTGTGGGTTGAGATTGGAGTTTCATAGGATTTTATCTTCTCTTATCATGTAAGGGTTGTACTTTAAGACTTAACTCCAACATCAATGCATTTGTCCGATAATATATCGTTACCTTCATCTTATATTGTTGGGTTGACATCCTTCATGTAGGATTGTTGATATTTATATCTTATTCCCATTTGATTGTGATTTTATCGGAAGAACCCGTTGAGTTGTGCGCATCCGAGGTGGGGGAATGCTCCTTAACCTTTTGTTAAAGAATCGTTTCATAATCCTATTTATAAATCTCGCTTGTCTTGTTTCTATTTTGTGTAGCGTTCCATTTATCTTGGTTCGCTTTGGTTCGTTACAACACATATAACCAAAATCATCTTTTCTTTTATCTTTTATTCTTGTTTATTGATTTTTAACTGAAAGAATATCCTCGGTACTTCATATAATTCCCTGCGGAAATCGACCCCGGTCTTACCGGGCTTTTATTACTCTCACGATTAGCGTACACTTGCGCTATACAATTTTTTGAGCCAGTCAGACATCGTTCTAATAAAGTCCCAAATCATGCATCCAATTAATACCTTTCATAGGACCCTTGCATGAGCCTAGGGTCACACTAAGTGTACTAATAAGGAACATTCACCTAGGCATTAAACCAATCCACCTACTGTGGAAAAAAAATACTTAGTGTTATGTTTCCTCGAGTTTTAATACTATACGATGTCCTCAAGCCATTATCATTCTCTTTACAACAAGAGCCACTAACTGTCATGTCAGTCAATGATAAGGTCTTTAATTCTTTTGGCGAATAAATACTATGAGTAAACCGTGCGGACAAAAGGGCATCCACCCATACATAGAACTTTGTGCAATAACAAGGATACTTTAGACAAGGGCTCACCCAGTTACCAAGTTACATTGACAAAACTAAGTCCAACTGCACTACATTGGGTTAAATTACGTCGTTACCATAACACAGTACAAATTGGGACTATTGCAACCGTAGGAACACAATCCTCGATTACCAGAACTGAAAGGAACACAAAAAATAGAAATAATGAATAACTATTTTGGAAAGATACCATTCACACGCAAGGTACTATTATTTACGAGAGGTGAGACTACGCCACATGCTTTGAAGTCTACGACTCCTGCCAGGAATTTTTTTTGGTACTAACCTAGACACACATCCTGGCTTGAGTCATAAAGCATGATAAATCAGATCACAAACCATCCATTCTCACAAGACGAAGGCAACATATGAACCTATTATCCTCTGGGAAGTCAAAGGTTGGACTTCCCTATTTAGGGGTACGGCTTCCCCTTTAATCCTTGACATACACGAACCATTTTGATTGGCGAATGCTTAACGCCTTGTCAATGCTGAACTTGTCTACCTCTCGAGGGACATCGTGACCAACCTAAAACACTTAAGTAATTATAGACATTATTATACCATGATCGTATCCCAAACGTCTCCATAGGAAGTAATTTGTTAAGAGAAACATTTACCTTGTAATAACCTTTACCTAAACGATATTGTCATTGAGCTTATATCTAGGTTCTATATAAACTGAATTTGTGTGGAGCCCACTCCGGTCGCCATTAGAATTTTACGCGTAGTAAGTACCATATAGGACTTACCTCCTTATTCGTACTGGTTTGGAAATATGATCCATGAACGGATCCTTTCCTTGCTAGGGTTATTCTAGCTTATATTGTCGACACATAACGATATCCTAATCATGCTTCGATATTTGTCTTGGGGTGCCATTTTTAAGTCTCTAACATGACATCATAAATCTAAGCCCCGAATGCATTTCCTAGTACTCCTCATAATCAAGTATTAAACTCCCTACACTAGTCATCCCATGACACCCAATCATCATGCCTAAATCACAACACAAGCTTTCAATTTTTCTTAGAAGGTTACATCACTCATTTGGGCTCGAATGATAGTACTTGGAACGTACATTATTCGATTCCTTTAAACTTTGACCAATAACATGATATCATCACATGACTCTCAACACCACTAACACTCTATAATATCGAATTTGATTCGTTTCCTAAGGACGCCAAATATACCCCACATAAAAGTCATCAAAGCCCAATAAGATCTCATCACCTATGAGTTTTTTAATGTAGGTATGCTCCACAAATTTCTCAAAATCCACATTATAACTATCAAACATTTGCAAAGATGCTAGTCTACATGCATTGACACATAACTCACCTTAACTCGAACACCTCAAGGCATCACAACAAGTCGATTATTTCCCTTTTTTGAAACACTGACATAGGTATAACCTATGACTCTCTTATTCAGATCCAATAAAGTTTTGAAGACTTTCTCCCACACGACTTATGCCCTAGTCAATGCACCAAACCCCATACTAACACTACTAATAATTCTAGCAGGATACAGGATGTCGTATAAAACCTATAAGCCTCTAGGTCTACATCATCGACATCACTAGGGATCCTATTCTTTAAAATTGAATCATAGTTTCAAAAACCCTGTCATGGAAGACTATCTAGAGTTCACTCCTAAGTCACTTTAACCATTATTGTTGTATACGTAACATACTTACCACAATTTTCCCATAATTCTCATCCTATCTTGTGAGGTTCAACTTTCAATGAACAACCACCAAGACACATACTTATAACAATAGTATCTCACCGACCCAGACCAAGCACATATCCCCAAGTATTGACCAACACGGTTCCTCATGCCTATCGAATAATTAATTATCGACTACATGACACTACCACAAGGATCGAGTTCTCCTAATACCATCATTGGCATTAACTACTCGAAAGTACCTAACTTAGGAACTTAATGCATTCTCACTACAATCAACATTGCTTAATCATGAGACTTTAGTCACCTAGTCTCCACGGTTGACTTTTGCATGATCCATGTCCCTAACGAAATGGATGTCATTTAAATCTATTAACATCTCAATAGATCTTTTGCATTATTAAGGGTTAACACACAAGAACCTCCACTAAAAGTCGAAGTGTCTCCACTACTGGCTCGCACAAACACTCGTAAATCACCAATATATATAAACTAGAAGCACGGAAGTGATTAATGACAACAAACTTGGTCACATGAAAATTAATTACCCGTCGTGCTAATCTCCTTGACTCCAATCTTGAGAACGCCAACCGAAATCATCACCAATCTATCGTGACCAACCCAAAACCAACACCGACGTCTAAAGATCCATTACCGACCTCACCATGTCGGTCCCGAAAGGAACCTTGAACCTATAGCTCTGATACCATTTGTAACGCCCCGATTCGAGTTAATGGGTTACACATGATCAATCCAATCCAGACCGAGCAATAGGTGTGAAGTGAAATGAAATTACCTATATAATGTTCCTAGTCCATAAAATGAAAGGGATACTTATATGTACATTACTCTCAAAATATGGAACCACGAACAACCTACCATGACAAATACGAGTGAGTGAGCCGAATGCACAGTGGGAAAATACAATAATGAAATATAGAATCAAACAACAAAAAGGAGACTCTAACATGTTATATCTATGGGCACATGTAACTACCATATATATATATATACTTAAAAGCATGAAACTGTTTTTATTCCAAAAATGTTACATAGTCCGATTAATTCGCTTTAATCTTATAAAATGATCTCCTTTTACTTGGCTTAACATTTATTTCTTGATTTAACACACTTGGCTAATATATGTTAAACAAATACTCCTTTTTTGAGAAAAAGTATTTCTGTCACCAAAATTACCTATTTGTTCGTACCAATTTCACATTAGTATTTTCATTGAAAATCACCTTTCAACACACATAGGCACCGTGTTAGAAAATACTTATTTTTCTTTGAACGCCTTTCATAAACATACTCTCGTGTTAATTATGGGTTAAACCTCTTCAAGTTGCTTAACTACCCACATAGTCAGTTCAGTTTACCATTCCTTTACTTTTATGGACATTAATTCATTTTCACCTTAAATTGTCCATGTTGCCTTTTACGGAACCTTTATTAATTCATTAAAGTTAGGTTTTCTTTTCTCATATTCACCACATAACCTTTTTCATGACATGTTTCACTTTTCATTATCTTTTTCTCATAATCTTTTAATATCCACATACTTTAATAGGCTCCACACCGCCGGCTATGCTACCATATGTTTTGGCCAGTGATTTTGGGTCGTTCACCCCAGGTCTCTGGACCCTTCTTAATTATTCATGTATCATCAAAGTCCATATTAATGTGTTGTAATATTTTTTTCAAAATGTCTACATAATTCCACTTCTTTTATCGACTGAAGCCAAAAGTCGGGGTTTCACCCCAACTCGTGTTACACTTTAAAATCATTGTTTCTTGTCCTTCTTATACTTGCATTTGATTTTATCCCAAAAATCATTTTCATTTATTAACATTTTGTGTAACATCTTTCCCAATATGTTTTTTCATATAAATATTTCACTTTACGTAAAATTACAATTTTACCCACTTGTCTCCAAACTTGTCATTTTCTCCATTTTCACAAGTGTTATTTTCCAAAAATATTATTAAGTTGCACACACTAACTTCTTAAATGTTTTTAACTGCTTAGCACTTATTTAGAACTTTTGAATAACATACATCTCAAGTTGTAAATCTCTTTATTTTTTTACTTTCTTTACTAAGAAAACTCCATTCTTTTACCCTTTGGAGACTACTTCACAAGAAACTTTTATTTTTTTCTTTATTTCCACACGCAGTCTTAAATATCCATTTATCATATTTTTCACCCCTTTTACATACTTTAAAGATATTTTCTTTATTTCATGTTTAAACTCATTAGAACCCTCATTAAACTTGTTTATATGTTCATCATAAAAATACCACAGGTTTATGTACATGAGAATATGGATTTCAAGTCCAAAATTCCTATTAAATGGATCTAATATATGGTTCATTGAAGAAATTTCACAATATTAGTAAAACATGCTTTTCAACCTAATTTATAAGTTTATTTCTCCAAAACTTGAGTAAATATTTACTTATACCAAAAAATGCAACATTTATAAGAAAACCTTGAAAATATTTGTTCATATATATTCCTAAGATTTTTATTCCATAAGCTGAAAATCAATGAAATATTTTGTTGACCCATTTTCACAAATTATAACAAATATCATTCTTAAATCATATATGAATCCTCTCTTAAACTCTACATGCAAGACCAAATCTCTACTACTTTAAAAGAGGGGAGTTCCTCTGCAATGTTCAAAGGACTAAAGTACCCTCATTAAATTTAAAATACCTATTATACCCTCAATAATAGTCTTACATATCTCTCCCCCATTTAATAACACAACATACGAAATACCCACATCCATTCCAACCATCTATCTTCTATTCATTCACACGTACCAAACTATCCAAATTCATTCATCTTCCAACCCTAGAAATCAAAATTCAGTTATCCCAAATATTTACTCTCAAATACATATGACAACTCACATTCATTCACACATAACAAAACATCCAAATTCATTGATTCATCTTACAACCCTGGAAATCCAAATTCAGTTTTCCCAAGCATTTACTCTCAAATACATATGAAAAATCACAATTCATTCATCATCCCAAAATAAAAATCAACAGTCACGTATCCCAATAATTTAATTCCAGATTCATTCACCCTTTGAAATGGAAGCTAAAAAACCAACAGTCCAATATGGCTACGTAAGTTATTTGTATATTAGATATGTCTATTTAATTGAAATTATATCGTCTATTTTATTGGTTGCTCTTATTTCTTTTTCAAAAATGAAGGTGAACACTCCTAATTCCATCTATAATTTTTTTATTATGTCTTTCATTGTTGCT
Source organism: Sambucus nigra (assembly GCA_949130495.1). NCBI lineage: Eukaryota > Viridiplantae > Streptophyta > Magnoliopsida > Dipsacales > Adoxaceae > Sambucus > Sambucus nigra. The sequence goes on from OX422215.1 coordinate 354,882,797, forward strand.
AAAAATTATGCAGTTGTTAATTTAAAAACAATTACATAAATTTTATATAAATATCTATCTCATTAACAAATTTTTATTTTTATGCATTCATTGTGCATCCTAGTTTTACATGAATTGGAAAACCCTTATATACATTGGCATATGCATACTGATATATGCCTATTAATATAGGCCTACTGTTTTAAATATTAATTTCAAAAGTGAATTTGAAAACCCTTATATACATTGACATATGCATATTGATATATGCCTATTAATATATGCCTACTGTTTTAAATGTTAATTTCAAAAGTACGCCTACAAATATAAAAAAAAATTGGTACTATAGATTAAAAATTTTGAACCTCACTTGATGATTATTTTTTATTCATTGACATTTGCCTAATGTTTGGGGTTTTCTTCTAATTCCAAAAATTTCACTCTTGATAACAATTTATTTTAATTAGTTTCGTAACGTGGAAGTTCAGTACTATAATAGTTGATGGTACTAAGACAACTACTTAATTTTTTTTGTTTATTGTCATTCTTATATAATATGATGTACTAACTCCTTACATGCATGTTAACAATAGTAGGATTGTAATCTGATATTTCATAAAAAAAAATCATCATTTAACTTTTTCGTAATTAAGTTTTAATTGAAATTTTGTAAGATATTATCAATATTGGTGGTACAAGCTCGAATTGTAAATCTGAGAGTGAAGGAATTTCAATTTTGTTTAGGAGGTATGTGAAGGAGTTAATACCATATTGAAATTGTTTCCTATAATTTATATTCGAGATGGTCATATATTTCCTTTGAAACTTTGTAGGATATTTTCAATATTATTGGTGGAAGCTTGGATTGTCAATCTCGCAGTGAAAGAATCTCACTTTTGTTTACGAGGTAATTCCAATTTATTAATGTATCATTGCGATTTTAATTATCAATTCTTATGGCCTGTAATTTAAAGAAAAAATGGTCATTTAAATGTATCTTAACCATGACCCCAGAAGAATTCATCCATACTACTTTCCCTTTTCTTGATAACCTTTTTTGGGGGACATAGAGATGATGATGACTGGTTTGATGAGATAGCACCAAACGGGCGAAACAATGTCGGTTTACTAGAACAGTTACGTTTAACAGGTGTAATCGCCATATAAGTTTGGAACTAATTATGAAATGCAGGGAAGCATGTGCAATGTTCAACAAAGTGTCTACGATCATAGAATCCAAAATGCCCTCTTTGAAGTCTACTTGAGAACAACGGACTTTAATGAATCAGAGGGTAATGGAAAGGGAAAATGTAGAATTCTTTGAGGGGCAAAATAATGGCTATTACAAAATATAGCATTAGGCCTGATCTCAGGGGAGGTTAATGACAGTAAAAATTAAACAATCAAGTTCTGAAATCTTTCCATACAATCATGATTCTAGTCTCAAATTTCATTTTTTTGTGATCATCTTCTACTTGAAAAGCTTCCATACAGTGGTGACTTTGGTCTCAAATTTCGTTTCCCCTCATCATCTTCTCCTTGATAAGATGAAAAAAATATGTCCATTTCTGACACATAATTAAATGAAGAAAATGTATCAAGTATAAGATTTTATAGTATATGCTTTCATTCACTAAAAGACTGATCAATTGTAGTGTAGGTTTTTATGTGTTCTAGGATGTTATCCTCTTAGTATTTATTCGTATAATTTGTTGTATATCTAACTTTTGTTGTCGTATGTGCATAAGATGTGTTTTGGTTGCCTCTTCTCACCCCACCAACAAGATAGCAAAATTATTTAAGGAAGGGGGCAAACCAATTTTGGATCCTACAAAATTTTGACATGTTGTTTGTACTTTACAATACTTGACATTAACAATATGCGACCTCAACTTTGTTGTAAATAGAGTTCGCCATTTATGCGACCCTACCAACGATCACTGGACAACCTTGAAACAAAATTTCTAATATTTAAAGCACATTGCCACACTATGTTTGTTCTTTTAAAAATCATATCCACTTGATCTTCAGTCTTTTTTTTAAACTCGGATTGGACTGCGTGTATCGATGATCGGCGACGACCGATGGATATACCATTTATCTTGGTCAGAATCCTTTATCCACCAAATCTGAATATAAAGCACTCACGATACTGGCGTAGCTGAGCTAACATGTTTGCACTCTCTCCCTGGTGAACTTTATGTCACTCTCTCTCAACCTCCTACATTGTGGTCCGACAACATCGTTGTCACCTACCTTGCATTTCATCCGATGTTCTATGCCCGAACAAAACAAATCGAAATTGATTTTAATTATATATGTGAAAAGGAGTCCTCAAAGGAGTTTTAGTCCAATTAATTTCTATAAAAGATGAAATTGTTGACATTATCACAAAAGTTCTACCTTTAATGCGATTCAGTTTTGTGACACCCCGACTAATTAAATACCGGGTAGCTACTCCTTTATTAAATTAATACAAAATGTCAAGTTGATTCAGTTAATAACATCACTGTCGAAAACATTTAAAAGATTACTAACCACCTAGTATTTAAAAAGTAAGTTGCCAAATTTTAAGTTAAGTCTGATTAACATGCAATAAAAGAATAATGGAAGAACAACATAAATCCATTCACCATAACGAAGTAATGAAATAACCAATAAAGTAAATATAAATCTGGAAGAAACTTCTCACAACAATTCCATAACTGAAAAATAATACGACAAGTCTGAATCCTGAATAATTACATGCCGAAGGTCTGAATAACTGAAATAAACGAAATGCCTCCAAAAGAAATGGGCGACATGCCCAACAACTGATAAATACTGAGTATAGAGTCAAGATAGATGAAGCGTCTATAATCAATGTCCTGTAACTTCCACAAACAGCTACAGCTCGTCACCTGAATGAGGATCCTAAGCATGGTGTCCTTGTGGCTGGGCACCTAAAATGGTTTTTACAAAAAGATAGATTTGAAAGCAAACGGGTCAGAGCCCGAATGTGGAGAGTATTTTAAAAACATCAAGTGCTTTAATAATAATTAAAACAATGAATGCAAGATACATGTTAGGATGTGCTCTCACATGAAATACTCACCTCTCGTCTAACTGTGCACTCCCAACGTTCCTGTACCCATTCATGTGTTATCTCATAATTAACTAATTCCAAAGAGTTTCTAACACTTCTACTCGGTTCACGTTTAATTTCCAAACTTAACAATTAAATAGAGAGTTCTACATTAATTCTCGGATTCCCAATTATTAACAAAACCATTTATGGATAATGTCCCCTTTTATCTTTTCATAATATTACAACTACTATACTCACAATTTAACATAGCAATTTCCTTATCATATAACTGTATATTATTCACATCATAGATATACTATACAAGCACCCAAAGGCTAAGCTGCGGTGCACACATACTCTGCTATCCATCACGGTACATCACGTACATAAGGATTACAAATTCCGAGTCTCTCAGGAATTGTTGGAATAAGCACCACACACAAAAATGGAGGCGAACATAATTCAACATATCCATGGTCACGTACATACCTACGCTCCATAGTCAGCTGGCTTATTAACTCACAAATAAGTCGTTCTCTTGAACTATGTCCTCAAGGTACCAATCTAAATCCGGGCAACACAAGGATAAGAAGGCCCTAAGCGAACGTAACCTCCCGTGATAGCAAGTATGGTAGGTATGTCATACCTATAGAAATCATATACTAAACATTCACACATCTTAGATAATTCAATATTAATAAAGGTATACTTTACATCCTTATACCATTATTCCAAACTTGTATATTTTACGTCTCCCGATAATATAAAAGTTAAACTGTCGACACGTCTCACGTCGTAGTTTCTTATACTTAAAACCTATCTAAAATAGATTATTAAGTTCCTATTATTCCCACGTATAGCATCTTTATTCCTAGGGTCCTTACTTCTTCCCCAAACCTCATTTCGTCAAATTATTCAAATTTACACTATTAACCCAAATAATTACTCACTTATCGAATTTCATTAGTTTAGAATAATTCCTCAAGTTGAATTCTAATAAAGGTCCAAATTTCGTAATCATGCCTACTGGTCTTCCTTAAGTCTAAGGGTATTCATAAGGTCTCCAATAATATTTTCCAAGGGTTACCACCATTAAAATTTAAAATAGGGAAAACTTTACTCATTCTGGGAAGGTCGATCGATCGACTTTTTCCTTCGATCGATCGATGGTGGTCGATCGATCGACTGATGATTGTCGATCGATCGATTGCACCAGGTATGGTTACGGACTGCTTCGTTTTGCAGTTTCCAAATCAACCCAAAACATACTTTTAATGCAAGAATCTCTAATATAACCTTATAGTATCATCATATAACCATCCTACAACATTAATAACATTCTAAAACCAATAATTCATCATTCAAGGGCTTTGTACGGATCAAATCTTCATCAAGAATTCCAGATTACTATTTCTCTCACGAACATTAATAAACTTCTTCAAAAATCCGTTTTTAAATCATCAAGGTTCAAAATTCTGAGTTCATAATTCGTCCAGATTGTTACTACATGCAGTCCCTAACATAATTCATAGATTTATACTTCCAATTCATGGGTCTATATCATCTTCCAAGATAAATTCGATAATTTCCTAAACATGGAAAAACGTAGCTTTGAATCAATTGTAATTAAACCACTTGCCTTAATCTTTCTCTGAATTTGAGGTTGAAACTTAAAGGTTGGATTGTCTTCTCTCTCTCTCTCTGCAGAATTCTTCTCTTCCTCTCTCTCTCTCTACAAGTTCCTCTCAAGGTTCTTCTCAAGGTGTTAATGGAGGTGGAGTTGGTTTTTGCCAATCTTTATGGTTTCTAACTTCTCCCGTAGCCCACTATCTAAGTTGGTGTTAGAACATGGCTTAGTGGGTTAATACTAAGTCAGATATTAACTCTAATTTTCGTGGGTTTTAAATCCCTCATTTCCGAAATCACCAAAATGCCCCTATAAGTTACCGGTATGGCCCAATAATGCCCCGGGACCCAAACTTAACCCCCGACTAGTGTTTTCTGACTATTTCGACCCTTCCGGACGCGTTGGCGCACTCAAAATGACCATACGGGTGATAAAAATAAAATTCACTATTAATTCAAATAATTATATTCCTGACGCGACTGTCACGCGCGTCCCAACAAAGTTTCTTAAATTGCCGTATTTCAATCTCGCGACAAGTTCAATATTAATATTCATATATTGCCAAATATACACATTATAATCAAATACTAACTCACATCTCGTTAATATTTTTATCCGGATTAATTTCCAATTAATACACATCTAATTCAATTAATCCCAAAACTAAATATCACAGAAAATACGGGGTATTACATACTTCCCCCCTAATAACTGAATTTCGTCCCGAAATTCGGAACTAGAAAGTACCTGGTAAGAACAAATCTGTATAACGTTCGCGCATCTCATCCTCGTGCTCCCATGTGGACTCCTCGACATTATGATGTCGCCACTGAACACGCACTAACGAAACTATCTTTGACCGCAGTTTCTGCTCACTTCGGTCCAAAATAGCAATCGGCCCCTCCTCGTTCGAGCTATCCGGCTGGAGATCGATGTCCTCCAAAGCAATGTGAGAATGAGCCAAATCGTCTCTAAGATATTTCATAAGCGAGGAAATATGAAATACATCATGAATCCGATGTAAATGCTCCGGTAATCCAAGCCTATACGCAACCGGTCCAACCCGCTCAATAATTGGAAATGGTCCCACATATCTCGGTGCCAACTTCCCTTTCTTCCCGAAACGCATAATCCCCTTCATAGGAGATACTCTGAGTAAAACTTGGTCCCCCACATGGAACTCTCTGAAGAACCTCTTCGCATCAGCATAGCTCTTTTGCCGATCCTGAGCTACCCGAATGCGACTCCGAATCAATTCTATCCTCGCCGAAGTATCCTGGATCACTTCCGGCCCAAGTAGTTTGTTGTCCCCCACCTCCAACCAACATGTTGGGGAACGACAAGGTCTACCGTACAATGCCTCAAATGGAGCCATGCCAATGGTGAACTGGTAGGAGTTATTGTAAGCAAACTCCACCAGTGGAAGATACTGCTCCCATCCACCCCCAAAATCAATGATGCTCATACGTAGCATGTCCTCCAACATCTGGTTTGTACGCTCAGTCTGCCCATCGGTCTGCGGGTGATACGCCATACTCAACCGCAGTTCTGTGCCCATGGCCTCCTGAAAACTTTCCCAAAACCCTGAAACAAATATCTTATCTCGATCAGACACGATATTTAGGGGTACACCGTGAAGTCTCACTATCTCTGAAATGAAGAGCTGGGCATATTGTCCCGCAGTGTAGTCTGTTCTTACGGTAGAAAATGAGCGACTTTGGTCAACCTGTCCACAATCACCCATACGGAGTCATGACCTCTCTGTGACGTAGGTAACCCCGTGATAAAATCCATGGAGATTCTCTCCCACATCCATATAAGAACCTCCAATGGCTGTAGGAGTCCTGCCGGTCTCTGATGATCCACTTTAACTAGCTGACAAGTGGCGCATTTTGAAACAAACACGATAATATCTTTCTTCATCCCGCTCCACCAATACTGATGTCTCATGTCTTGGTACATTTTGCCCCCTCCGGGATGTACCGCGAACCGTGAGCCGTGTGACTCTGCCATCACCTCATGCTGCAATTCTTCCCCTTTCGGAACTACCAATCTCCCATTGAAGCGTAATCTCCCGTCTGAGCTAACGGTATAGGATTCGGCTCCCTCTGCCAATAATCGAACTATCTGCTCCTGACAGAACGAATCTTTTGCCTGTGCCTTTACCACCTTCGTGAAAATTTGCGGTGTAACGGTCATCACATACATGAATGATCGGGCCACTGCATCCTGGTGTCCCAACTCCTTCCACTTGGCCTTCCACACCCCTGCCACCTCATCTACTGGCCTATGGCTCAACGCGTCTGCTACCTTGTTAGCCTTCCCCGGGTGATACTGGATATCGAACTGATAATCTTTCACGAATTCAAGCCACCTCCGTTGCCGAATATTCAACTCCTTCTGCGTGAATAGGTACTGTAGGGACTTGTGATCCGTGAACAATCGAAACTTCTCCCCCAAAAGGTAATGTCTCCAAATACGAAGGGAAAATACCACTGCCGCTAACTCCAAGTCATGGGTAGGGTAATTCTTCTCGTGAGGCTTAAGCTTACGGGAAGCATAAGCTATGGCCTGACTCTCCTGCTGCAGTACACCTCCAAGTCCTTGTAAGGACGCATCGGTGTAAACAAGATACTCAACTCCCGGTCTCGGCAATGCTAACACAGGTGCTGAGGTTAACTTGTCCTTCAACTCATCAAATGCCAACTGATAGGCATCACTCCAAATGAACGGCACACCTTTACGAGTTAGATGTGTCATGGGACCCGCGATCATGGAGAAACCCCGAATAAACCTCCTGTAGTATCCTGCTAAGCCCAAGAAACTACGGATCTCGATCGGTGTCGTGGGCTGTCCCCACTCCCTCACCGCGGATACCTTTCCCGGATCAACAGATATTCCCCTGTCGGAAATAATATGTCCCAAAAACTGGACCTCCTTCAGCCAAAACCCGCACTTCTCATATTTTGCATACAGCTCGTTCTGGCGTAGCGTCTGCAAAACTTGTCTCAAATGCTCGGCGTGTTCCTCCTCTGTCTGGGAGTAGACCAGAATATCATCGATGAAGATAATGACAAACTGATCTAGGAAATCCCTGAACACCCTATTCATCAAGTCCATAAACGCTGCTGGAGCGTTGGTCAAACCAAATGGCATAACCTGAAACTCGTAAGAACCATATCTCGATAAAAATGCAGTCTTCGAGACGTCCTCCTCCCTGATACGCAACTGATGGTATCCAGATCGCAAATCAATCTTTGAGAAGCAAGAAGCTCCTCTCAACTGGTCGAATAGGTCATCGATTCGAGGCAACGGATACTTATTCCGTATCGTGACCTTGTTTAACTCCCGGTAGTCCACACACAATCTCAGTGAACCATCTCTCTTCTTCACGAACAACACAGGGGCACCCCACGGCGAAGTTCTCCTCCGTATAAACCCCTGACCCAACAACTGCTCAATCTGATCTCGTAGCTCTCGCATTTCTGCCGGAGCCATACGGTACGGTGCGCGTGCTATAGGTCTCGTATCTGGTAATAAGTCTATAACAAAGTCTATCTCTCGACTGGGTGGTAGGCCTGGTATCTTCTGAAACACATCGGAATACTCCCTGACAACTGGGATCGAATCTAAAGGAATCACAACCTCCTTAGAGGTATCCTCCTCTAAGTAGTACAAATGAGCGGTCGAACCTCCCTCTAGGCGAGGCATCGCCACTACAAACATCTCTTACCCCGGAATGGCAAAAACAATCAATCATGGCTCTATAATCAGCGAGCCAATCCATACCGATAATTACATCATGAACATGCATATCTAATACCAACATATCTGCAGGTAATACCAGACTACCAATCTCTACCCCCACTCCCCGGCATATAAAGAAAATAAGTGACCCACTCCCCAATGGTGAGTCTACACACGTTACTGTGCTCTCTGCCGTAGCTAACAACCCTAAGGCTTTCGCAAAATGTGTAGCTATAAAACAGTGTGTTGCCCCCGTATCAAACAAAACCCGACCCATAGTACCATGGATAGGAAACATACCCTCAATCGCGGGTGGTGCCTGTGGAGCTGCTACCCGGTGAACGTTATAGACACGTCCATACTGTAACTGCCCCTGCTGCACAGGAACTGCTAGAATGGCTGGTATTGCTGGCACCTGGGCTGGAGATGGAAGAGCAGGTGGAAAAAGTGGCCTCTGTGGCTCATGTCGAGCACCCTGCTGCTGCTGTGGGGCCCTGCCCTTATCAGGACAATCCTGACGTTTGTGGCAAATCTTACCACAAATGAAACACTTCCCCGGGAAGTTTCCCCCTCGCTGTCCCTGCTGCCCACGGCCCTGGTGGCCGTTACCATTTCTGCCCTGGCCTTGCTGGCCCTGGTGAAACTGCTGATGTTGACCATTTTGATCCTGCTGGCCCTGATGGCCGTTATGACCCTGCTGGCCATTCCGGAATCCTCCCTGTCCGTTCCTGAAACCCCCTGATCGGAACCTCTTATGATCCCCCTGCTGGGAACCCTGATCACTCTGCCTATACTGACCCTGAGCTGACTGTGCCCCGCTGGCACCATTTCCCCCTGTCCTGCCCTGATGGCTGGACTCTCCTGATCGCTTCCCTCTGTCAGGTGAAAGCGGTGGTCCTGGAAATGGAGCAATGCAGCATTAACCACGTCAGAATAAGTGGCCAATGAAAGGTTCCCTAATAGATGCTGACGGATCCTCCATGTCAACCCGTCGGTGAATTTCTCAATCTTCTTCTTTTCTGTCGGTATCTCATCCGAAACGATATTCAACAGATTCGTGAACTCGGCCTCATACTCGGCCACAGTCTTTCCCTCTTGTCGAAGGCTCATCAACTTCCTCCTCATTTCCGTGTGAACAGCAGACGGAAAGTACTTGCAGTCTAACTGCATCCAGAACTCCTGAATCGTGAGAGTATCTCTCTCCTCTGCGGTGGTAATAGACTCCCACCACTGTAGTGCAGATCCCACTAGCTTAAAAGTAGTCAGTACATGCCTCTGAACGTCAGTGCACTCATACATCCTCAAGTGCCTTTGTATATCCTTTCTCCACTGAATCGAAACAACCACATCGGAGCTACCAGCAAACTCCGGTGGATGTGCTTTCTGAAAAGTATCACGTACACGTTCCCAGGCAGACGGGAATGCATAAGGCTGAACTGGCGCGGCAACTGGCGCCTGAGGTGGTGCCTGCTGAACTACGGCTAATGCAGCATTTACCGCTTGGGCTACTATGGCTGCAACCTCGGCGGCGTTCATCGTGCCATGAACTGGTGCGGGCTGTAGTTCTGGCGTTGCATTCCTGGGAACCCGTGGTGCACGTCGTGGAGGCATCTGAAATAAGAATGAAGTTTATAAACTCAAAATAGCTGAAGAACGTAGCATAAACAAGAGAATACAACAGTCCTAAAATATAGGGCTCTATATCAAAGAAAGCTCAGCGGAAAACATAATAAGCCGTACAGATCCTAAAGGACACTAGAACCTGATGCTCTGATACCACCTGTGACACCCCGACTAATTAAATACCGGGTAGCTACTCCTTTATTAAATTAATACAAAATGTCAAGTTGATTCAGTTAATAGCATCACTGTCGAAAACATTTAAAATATTACTAACCACCTAGTATTTAAAAAGTAAGTTGCCAAATTTTAAGTTAAGTCTGATTAACATGCAATAAAAGAATAATGGAAGAACAACATAAATCCATTCACCATAACGAAGTAATGAAATAACCAATAAAGTAAATATAAATCCGGAAGAAACTTCTCACAACAATTCCATAACTGAAAAATAATACGACAAGTCTGAATCCTGAATAATTACATGCCGAAGGTCTGAATAACTGAAATAAATGAAATGCCTCTAAAAGAAATGGGCGACATGCCCAACAACTGATAAATACTGAGTATAGAGTCAAGATAGATGAAGCGTTTATAATCAATGTCCTGTAACTTCCACAAACAGCTACAGCTCGTCACCTGAATGAGGATCCTAAGCATGGTGTCCTTGTGGCTGGGCACCTAAAATGGTTTTTACAAAAAGATAGATTTGAAAGCAAACGGGTCAGAGCCCGAATGTGGAGAGTATTTTAAAAACAGCAAGTGCTTTAATAATAATTAAAACAATGAATGCAAGATACATGTTAGGACGTTCTCTCACATGAAATACTCACCTCTCGTCTAACTGTGCACTCCTAACGTTCCTATACCCATTCATGTGTTATCTCATAATTAACTAATTCCAAAGAGTTTCTAACACTTATACTCGGTTCACGTTTAATTTCCAAACTTAACAATTAAATAGAGAGTTCTACTTTAATTCTCGGATTCCCAATTATTAACAAAACCATTTATGGATAATGTCCCCTTTTATCTTTTCATAATATTACAACTACTATACTCACAATTTAACATAGCAATTTCCTTATCATATAACCGTATATTATTCACATCATAGATATACTATACAAGCACCCAAAGGCTAAGCTGTGGTGCACACATACTCTGCTATCCATCCCGGTACATCACGTACATAAGGATTACAAATTCCGAGTCTCTCAGGAATTGTTGGAATAAGCACCACACACAAAAATGGAGGTGAACATAATTCAACATATCCATGGTCACGTACATACCTACGCTCCATAGTCAGCTGGCTTATTAACTCACAAATAAGTCGTTCTCTTGAACTATGTCCTCAAGGTACCAATCTAAATCTGGGCAACACAAGGATAAGAAGGCCCTAAGCGAACGTAACCTCCCGTGATAGCAAGTATGGTAGGTATGTCATACATATAGAAATCATATACTAAGCATTCACACATCTTAGATAATTCAATATTAATAAAGGTATACTCTACATCCTTATACCATTATTCCAAACTTGTATATTTTACGTCTCCCGATAATATAAAAGTTAAACTGTCGACACGTCTCACGTCGTAGTTTCTTATACTTAAAACCTATCTAAAATAGATTATTAAGTTCCTATTATTCCCACGTATAGCATCTTTATTCCTAGGGTCCTTACTTCTTCCCCAAACCTCATTTCGTCAAATTATTCAAATTTACACTATTAACCCAAATAATTACTCACTTATCGAATTTCATTAGTTTAGAATAATTCCTCAAATTGAATTCTAATAAAGGTCCAAATTTCATAATCATGCCTACTGGTCTTCCTTAAGTCTAAGGGTATTCATAAGGTCTCCAATAATATTTTCCAAGGGTTACCACCATTAAAATTTAAAATAGGGAAAACTTTACTCATTCTGGGAAGGTCGATCGATCGACTTTTTCCTTCGATCGATCGATGGTGGTCGATCGATCGACTGATGAATGTCGATCGATCGATTGCACCAGGTATGGTTACGGACTGCTTCGTTTTGCAGTTTTCAAATCAACCCAAAACATACTTTTAATGCAAGAATCTCTAATATAACGTTATAGTATCATCATATAACCATCCTACAACATTAATAACATTCTAAAACCAATAATTCATCATTCAAGGGCTTTGTACGGATCAAATCTTCATCAAGAATTCCAGATTACTATTTCTCTCACGAACATTAATAAACTTCTTCAAAAATCCGTTTTTAAATCATCAAGGTTCAAAATTCTGAGTTCATAATTCGTCCAGATTGTTACTACATGCAGTCCCTAACATAATTCATAGATTTAAACTTCAAATTCATGGGTCTATATCATCTTCCAAGATAAATTCGATAATTTCCTAAACATGGAAAAACATAGCTTTGAATCAATTGTAATTAAACCACTTGCCTTAATCTTTCTCTGAATTTGAGGTTGAAACTTGAAGGTTGGATTGTCTTCTCTCTCTCTCTCTGCAGAATTCTTCTCTTCCTCTCTCTCTCTCTACAAGTTCTTCTCAAGGTTCTTCTCAAGGTGTTAATGGAGGTGGAGTTGGTTTTTGCCAATCTTTATGGTTTCTAACTTCTCCCGTAGCCCACTATCTAAGTTGGTGTTAGAACATGGCTTAGTGGGTTAATACTAAGTCAGTTATTAACTCTAATTTTCGTGGGTTTTAAATCCCTCATTTCCGAAATCACCAAAATGCCCCTATAAGTTACCGGTATGGCCTAATAATGCCCCGGGACCCAAACTTAACCCCCGGCTAGTGTTTTCTGACTATTTCGACCCTTCCGGACGCGTTGGCGCACTCAAAATGACCATACGGGTGATAAAAATAAAATTCACTTTTAATTCAAATAATTATATTCCTGACGCGACTGTCACGCGCGTCCCAACAAAGTTTCTTAAATTGCCGTATTTCAATCTCGTGACAATTTCAATATTAATATTCATATATTGCCAAATATACACATTATAATCAAATACTAACTCACATCTCGTTAATATTTTTATCCGGATTAATGTCCAATTAATACACATCTAATTCAATTAATCCCAAAACTAAATATCACAGAAAATACGGGGTATTACAAGTTTCTTCATGACAAGCTATGGGTTCTCTCTTGCTCCCCGTCCACTTAAAGGAAGTGTATCAGACCAAGTCAATCTTCCACCTAATTAACCAGGTGTAATTGATCTGTTTTAGTTGAAATGCAATTTCAAATGTTTTTGTATCCTTCGTTAAGGCATAAACTTTTATCATGTAATTAGTATATAAATCAGTAACTTCTCACATTATACTGTGAGGCAACAATTTTAGCTCCAGCACTGTGTGCATTAACTCACCACTGTTTGTGTTCCCTTTGACGGATATATGATGTGGTGATGCATCTTTGGAGGTGAGATTCTCTGAGTTGTTTCGTATTATTGTCGATAAGTAGGGATTAGTAGCAGACTACATTACGCGCATAAGTGGTCAAGATGTTAGGAATCCCAATTTCTGTGGGGAGGAGGGAGGGAGAAGGTTGATGTGTTCTTTCGAATGTTGGATGCATACAAGTGATAGAGATTTTACGTCCCCAAAATTCAACATTTATAAATTGAATTTTCCTAGGTTCTGGAAATAGGTTTTGTAGAACCTAGAAGCACCTAGGCTATAAACATTGAATTAATATAGTTGATCTCTTGAGCATCATTATTTTTTATAAACATTTCCTATATGCAGATAATACTTTCCACTACTAGAGCATGAGATCCAAATAAGCCATGAGTTAAAAGTCCACCAACACATACACGCAGTGCCTTGCTTTACCAAATGTATTGCAGCCCTGTTGAATCAGTGTTGTTTGAGCATATGAGGTGTCACCTGGCTAGAGAATGGAGGGGGCGTTCATCCTTTGCCTGTGAATGTTCGGTTGAGATGTTACGAGAAACGGTTAATTCTTTTTTTAAATATCCATAAGAAATTCATCATAATCATGGAGTTCATCTCTCCTCATAAAATTCTATAAATATATCCATAAAATAGAAAATTTAGAGCCAAATATCATTTACTTGAGATATGTCCAACCCGAACAGGTTTTTCTCCTGTGGCCTCATCTCCAGATTGTCGAGATTGTCTATACATGATTTTATTATTATTATTATCATGAAACACAACATTTTGGAGATGGTCTGCCAATATATCATCCTTGACCATACATTTTTCCATTTTTACTTTCAACTCTATAATTTGAACTTTAATTTACTGTAGAACAACACTACATAAGTAAATGTATTTGATGAAATAACATAAAGAATTGAATTATACATTTAGTAAACATGTTCTCTACGAGTTAGAATTTGTTGCCTGAGATCCTATTTCCATAATTTGATTTTTCTTTTATAGTAGCCAAATCTTTCCTTAGATCATTAGTCTCAGCTTCAAGGCCTCTTATTTCCCTTTTACACTCTGTAACTTCATGTTCCAAAATTACCTAGGCAAAAAGCAACCTGATTTCATTGCTTCAAAGGAAAAGGTAACATCGTTGTTATTAACAATTCAAATTCATACATAAATTAAAAACACTCAATATTAATTACGTATACTTAATATTCATACTTATTCTTTCATTCCACAGGGAATTATGCACTCGGACTATATTCAAAAGTTATATATGTGCATTGGCAAAATTTACAATTCTACATTAAAGGGAAATCTCTTAAAGATTCGGATCGAAAGCCTGCACGTTTCGTCGCTCATAAAGTTGAAGAGGAAGAAGAATCTTTGAATCCAAACAAACGTCAAAAGAAACATATTTGATGATTATATTTTCTTTTTTTTTATTACAAATTGTTATTATCCAATGTCTTCCCCCAAAAAAATGATCTATTGCTTTGCATTTTACATTTTTAATAACTCGAATTCATTCACAGTAATTTTTTCAATTTCATCAAAATTCTTATCTTCTTACATCATTGTCACTACATTCTTTCACACAAATCGTTTAGTTCACTTCGTTACCTGGGCATAATTTGTTATAGGATTTACGCTCTACATAAAATATTTTGAAATTTAAAGTTTCTTATTCATTTATTCAAATACTGAACTTGAATATCTGGACTCACCCACATATACAACGCACGTGGTCGCAACTAGTATTAGAAAAAAAAGAGTCTTCACTTCACACTATAAATAAAAATCAATTCGTGACTATTTTATTAGTGGCTAATCATTTATTGCCATTAAAACTTATATATTGTGGCAAAATTTATGTTTGCCACTAAAAGATAATGTATTAATGGAAACAAATTAAAATCGCCACTAATTTTGCCACTAAATATAAAGCAGCAAGAATTAGACATTTAACGGGAATACAAAATTCTAATTAGTTGCAAACTTAAAAGATTTTCCACTAATATAAATTTATTAGTAGAAAATATAATAATTTGCCACAAAACAAATTTAAGATACATCCCTATTTACCCCCAAAATTAATTTCAACTTAACTAAAAAATATTTTAGGAGGATTCCCCCCAAAATACTTCCAAACCCGAACCGAGTACCATTCATCCCCCAAATCCTCTTCATCTTCCATTCATACCCCAAATCCATAAAGAAGAGTCTGAATATTTTGTACGTATATTTATATATGTATAAGTATATAAATATCTTGTAATCATAGGTCTAAATATCTTGTAATCATAGGTCTGAATATTTTCTACGTATATTTATATATGTATATATACGGACATATATATATTTCTTAACAAATAAATTTCTTGCGATTCACAGATCTTGATGATCTTGCGCGATTCATCGGTCTAGAAAAAAATTGAATAGATCTGTTTGTATAAGCATTTACAAAGGCACCATTGATTCAAAAGAATAAAACGAAGGTGGATGGATCATGTCCTAAAAGTTGCTAGAGCTTCTGATTCACTCAATCTTTCCAACTGATCTCTCAAGTAACTCCTTAATTTCTAGTTCAATCTCCATTATGAGTATGCAATTCTACATTTTATACACATCTGGTCTATTTTATCGTTAATCATTTTTTTTACCTATTGGTTGATTCATCCTTAATTCCAATTATTGCGCCTCAAAAATGTATTTTTATTTTTATAAATTTTTATATATATTGTAATATATGTTGCGGTATCGTGATATAGGCAAACTAATCCCAATAAAATGATTTCAAAGATATTTTCTAATCAGACCAATTGAAATTCATCATTATAGGTGAATCATCACCGACTGGTTTTGTACATTCATTGATTTGGCTCAGATTCAAAGTGGGTAATAGGCTTGTGTAGTTAAGGTGTTATATGTCAATTAAAAGTGGAATACTACTAATTTTGTTGATTATTTTATGACTTTAATTATGTAAGATTTATGAATTAAGGATTGTTATAGCACATTTACTTTAAAAATCAGTGACTTCTTTTTTGGGGAATAAAAGTGGGAATTAGGTAAGATTTATGATTGGCATTGAACTTGTGCAGAACTCTATGAAGTAAATACTTATGCACGTATGCAGTCAGCATTGAAGGTGCCTGTAATTCACTTTCAAAGGAGTTTGTTGGGAAGATACATAAAAGCTTGTGCTGTAGGCATGAGCATGTGAGTTGAGCTATAAGAACAGGAGTTGAAAATTTATTTGAGGTGGAGCTATATTTAATAGGTGGTGGCATTTACTTAAGATCCACATGTGGATTATTGTTGCTTTGTATTCCTTTTTTCAAAGTATTATTAGGAGAGTCATTGTCATGGAAATACAAAGAAACGTTAAGAATCAGATTGAGAAATGGTCAATGGTTAATGAAAATTATTAGAGGTAGTGTTTAATAATGCTCAATGTGAAGTGTAAAACTTAACCCCCTGTAATTTTCACCGTTGGCCTTATCATATTCTATAACAGTCATAAAAAATTGAATATATTGTTAATGTACACATGTTAGTTGAACTAACTCCTTCAACAAAAGTTATATGTACAGATAGCATTATCCTTGCACAATTACTGAAATCTCTTCCCTGCACAAATAGTGAAAGCTCAATGTCGGGTGAATCATCACCAACTATTTCTTTTCATTATCATTTTTGGTGAGAAACTATTATTTATGTCTATTTGTCTGATATATGGCTGCACTAGCTGATTATGGGAAAAAAAATTCTTGCTGCTCGGAATACATATGTTGGGAAACTAAGGTGTGTTCAAAGTTATAACTGCTTTATATAGTGACTTATTCTATCTTGGCAAGTTATGACATAATACCATTTTATTCTGATAAAAGTACCATTCTTTATCCTCTAGCAGGTCAATTTTTTTTTAAACTAAGTTCATAATATATGACGGTTTTCCACCACTAATCGAAACTGATGAGATATCACCCCCATCCAGTTAAACCCTAGTTAGGTTTTAATAGTGGAGGGCTTCGATGATCTTCATAAACACCATCTCAATACTTGTCTAACCAATGGGGAACTAATGTCTTCTGGTGTTGTGAGGAGCATAGACAGGATCTGCGACTTGCCAGATCCTCTTTTGTGTCATATCCTTTCATTTTTTCTAACAAAGTATGCAGTGGGAACTAGAAATTTATCAAAAAGATGGATACACCTTTGGGCCTCGATCCTAGTTCTCGATTCGATGATACCAAGAGTGGAGCGAAATGACAGAAGATAAGAAAACCAAATTATAGTTGAGCTTTATGAATTTTATAACTAGAGTATTACTTCTTAGTGACTTGTCGTGCTTTCAGAAATTCCATCTTGTACTCGGAAGATTAGATTGCAATATGGAACTTGTCAATGCGTGCATTTGTACTGCAATTAAACATAATGTTCAAGAGCTGCGCATTGAATATTGTTTTGAGATTAATGTTAGATTTTCCCCATTTTCTCTACATTAGTAAAACACTAGTATTTCTAATGCTTTATGGTGGAATTGTGTTAAATATTCCTGATTCGGTTTTGCTCCCAATCCTCAAGGTTATTTATCTCATATCTGTTCAATGTGAAAATGAGGATTCAGCTCCGAATCTTTTTTTTGGGTGTCCGATTATTAAAGAATTATTTATTGAGATATTGATGCTTAATGATCAACCGGTAATGAATAATTATGTACCTACACTGAAAAGTTTAAAGATAATGCATACGACCCCATTTTTAGTAAGAAAAGGTGAATGGGATGATCCTGAAGGCTTACACGAACATATTCACGGGCGCAAACTTATGGTTATGTTCCCCAATCTAGTACACTTTCATATCGCTGATTATGTTTCAAATGACTTTGTGGTAGAGATAACAACTTTGTCCAAAACATATGTTAATGTTGGACACATCTGCACAAATCCCAACGAATTTGACAGTTACGATGCTCTTATGAGGATGCTTCTTGGTGGGATTGTAAATGTTAAGTTTCTAACCTTAACTAGCAATAATATCGTCTTTCTCTCTAAGGCTTGTGATTATGGCCTGCTTACATTTCATAACATGATTCAATTGGAGTTTGGTGCTGATGATGACTCTAGTTAGGATTTGCTTACAGATTTCTTGGGTTCTCTCCTAATCTAGAAGTTATTATTCTTGACAAGGGACTTTGGCTCCTTGATAAGTCTATATGCTAGACTCCACCGCATCAACAGCCTAGTTCTTTGTTACATCTCAAGGAAATTAAAGTTAAGGCATTGTATGGGGTAGAATATGAGTTTCATGCAATGGAGTATTTGCGGAAAGATGTTAAAGTTTTGAAGAAGATGACAATTGGTTGTCGATATTTAGATCTGAAGGAAAAGTTATGTTTTGGCGAGAAATTGTCAATGTTTCCAAAGGCACTTGATGGCTTGTCAACTTAAACTTCTTTCCTAAAGTTGTAAGCCACTGTTTTCCTAATCTAATGGTTCTTCTCGCTAATAAGGTTAATTTATCCTAGAAAAATATGATGGATTTCCACCTCATGCTGGAGTTAAAATTACAAAGACTCGCCCCACTACGTTAGTGGGATTAAAACAAGTTTATCCTAGAGTTCCAGCTAGCAGTTATCCAGTAGCTCACATCTCACATGAGTTGAATGTGCTGGGATCAAAGTAAGAGAATGCTTTTGGAACTATCTATATATTTTCACAATAAAAAAGGAATTACTAAATTAATGATATTCTATAATTAACTATATCTATGTATGGATTATTGAGGACTGAAAGGATAATACGTAATTTCTGAGACTGCTACTCATCTGTTTTGATTAAAATCTAGTTGTGGTTTATGTTTCATTAACCGAAGTTACTCTTCTAAAAAAATAAACTGATACTCAATTACTTCCTATAATTAGCATGGGGGCAAGAAGAATGTAGTGCATTATGGATGCCATCTCAGTTTCTGCCACTAAACCTAGAGGTTTGGCCCTCAGACTGAGTTCCCTCTTAGCAATGTTGATTACTTTCCAACAATACCTTTTTCAGATCAAAATCAAATCGAAATGAGAAAACTCTATTCAGTTCTTTCATTTTGAAGAACAAATCCCCTTGTTGGCATGAACAACTCCAGGGATGGTGTTTGAACATTCATGGATGTGTAACAATTGCTTCGATGAAAAACTTTCAGTTGGTGGCATCTTCTCCAAGTGAACAGGCTTGACCAGAATGTGAGAAGGTTTGGACTACTGACCAGTCTACATAGGTCAGAACCTTTGATATTTGTTTGATAAGAATTCTTTTCAAGTTTGATATAGGTAATCAATTTTTATCCAAATAGGCAATTATTAAAAACATTTTTGTTATTAGGTTTTACCCACAAGTGTCACCCACATTCTACTTGGTGGGTCTTAATGCAAATATTTAGATGTGAACCATAATGATGGGAAAAAATGCCGATGCACTTTAATAGGCCAAACAAATACATAGATAACACAAATAGGCCATTCAATTACCCCAAACAAACTTTGTCTCTCTTTTATTTTCCCTGTGTGACACTATTAGTTTTTCTTTTCTTTTGAACGAGCATGTTTTGGAAAAATGGGGGTAATAATAAAAAGAATTAATAGAGGGCATAAACTAAAATAAGTAATCCTATCATATTTAATTATGTGGTTCCTATGTATCAATACTGTATCATATCAGAAATGATATTTGTGTTCGTGCTTCCTAGCTACTCGTACAATATATGATTAGCTATCACTTGCCAGTGTAGGTTATAGGTCCGTATTGTGGTTACAGACCTTGAAGATAAACTCGTAATGAGGTAGTTTTTTACTGTACAGACTGTCATTTGTTTAGATTCATAGGAGTTTACTTGATGAAGACCAGGAATGTACCATTAGTAATCTTATATTTCATATTTTCATAATCCTGTTCCTTCAGAGTGTTCGGTTTTGAATATATCACTTTTTTCTATTATAATACCATGGTATTGAGTGACAGAATTATATCCAAATTCCCTGCTTTGTTAACAATCAACTGGAGTATGAGATGGTACCATATATTTGTTAAAAACGTTAGGTTTGGTAATTATTTAATTTTTCTTTGTTATTAGTTATGATACTTTATTTATCTTAAAATTTGTATAGCGTGACAAGATAATTCGAGATCTAGCACCTATGACAAAGGTGTGGTATACGACTTATTGGAGTAAAAGAAAGGACAATTAGGTTACTCTAAAGGCTAGAAGTGTATATAAGATGTTTCCAAGTTTTTTTTACTATAATTTTTTTATAATAACATTATGATGTAAACTACACGTCAATGGCCAAGAAAAATAAATCAAACCCTAACTTTCGAGAGAGAATCAAATGATTTCTTATACTTCAAAATGGAGGAGTGTCCTAAATGAGGAATACAAGGGGTTTATTTATAAGTGGAGAAGGGGATCACTAAATGGTTATCTAACCCATGTGGGACTCCCACTTTACAAATAAACCTAATACCCATTTGTGGTCACCTACGCCCAAACTTACAAATAAACAACAAAACAAAATGACATAACAAAGAAAAGAAATATAAAAAAGAGAAAATAGAAATGACTAAAATAACCATAAAATATGGTCCATTTCCATCAAAATATGTTAAATTATACATTGTTTACAACAGTCAATAGGATGAGCTAAAAAAATACTTGCATCACAATCTGAAGATGGTGAGGGGTTGGATGATGTAGAAGCATTTCAATATATTTTGGGTATCGCTCTAGCTATGCACATGGATGAGGGGTCGGTGCTAAGACCACATAACTTGAAGTTATGCAAAGGGAGAAAGATATTTAGAGGGACATACAAATTATCGAGGCCATAAGAGAAACTGAAGAGGCGATAAGGGAAGTTGACGAGGCGGGGAGAGAAGCAAATGAAGATTAAAGGGAAAACGCTGCAATGAAAGAACGAATGGATGACATTTTTGAAATATTTGAGGAGTTATCTAATCACAGATCTCGTGATAATACATGATTAGCAGAAAAGATGCATGGAGTCTAAAGGATCAACCGCCTCATATCTATCTCCTTTCGTACGTATTTATTTTTTTGCGAACAGTGAAATTATTGATGTAATTAGTTTATTCGACTTGATTTTGATGTGAAATGGTTCAAATATTGGTTGTCATAATGAGTATACAATATGATAAATATGTTTTGATTGTTTTGTGACGCAATGAAAAAGCATAGAAGTTCTTACTAAATTGTCTTATTTATCTTAAGTATTAAATATGAAAATTGAATGCATTAAGCATTATTTGTTAGTTATTTTGTGCATAATATATGATAACTGAAGGTAATAACTATTATTGGAGGCAATAATTCGCTAGCAAAAAATATTTTTAGTGGCAAATTTGAATTGCCACTGAACTATCTTTATCTCAAGCAAAAATTTAGTTTTAGTAGAAAATCTTATATTTTTCACAAAAAGAACCTTTTAGTGGCAAAGAATATGTCTTTTGGTGGCAATTTTGATAATTTTTTATAGCAAATAATTTGTCACTAAAAGTAAATCATTTAGTAGCAAAATTTGTTTGCCACTAAATTCGTAACATTTAGTAACAAATTCTAAAATATTTCCCCTAAAGGTACTAGCAGCAGGTCTTTAGTATCGAAGTTGTGACAATTTTTTTTTTTACCACTAATGATTTAGTGGAAATTTTTTAATGATTAGTTACAATTTTATTTTGTAACAAAAAGTCTTTTTCTTGTTGTGAAATGAAGCTCCAACAATGGTGTATTAAGTGTAGAGGAAGATGGCAAAGTGAACTTAATAGGTTGCCTAGCTCCACAAAGCTTGACTCTATGAATGCTCCATTAAATCCCTTTCAAACTCCATTAATCTTCTACACTTCTTCAAAAATCCCTAACAACATTTCCAAATTTTGCAACTTTTCTCAACCATGGTATAAATGGGTTTATAAGGGTTGTATATGGTGGAATATGAAGGGAATATAGTGGTACAAGGTGTAAGGATGGTGGTGTGGGGTGGTTTATGGTGGTTGATGGGTAGGGAATCTCTCAAGGCTGGAGAGATAGGGGAAATCTGATGGAGAATACCTCAAATGGGCCAAACTTCATATAAATACTTCCAAAAAATATTATTAGTTAAATTCCCCAAATTCCCTTACATTTAACCCTTTAAGCCAATGGTAATCTAGTATTTTGTCCCACATTTTGATCTGCATCGCTGAGAAGTTGACATGTCATCAAATCCAACGACCCACATCCTGATAGCACATTAAAAATGATAAGATTTTCAAATTCAATCTTCCATTCGAATGAGATTGACCCCTCATTCGAAGGACTTCAGTTTTCCTCTGTCTAAACTTTGTGCCATAAACATTTCAGTTCAACAAGAACGAAGTCGTGAAGTTTCCCAAATTTGATCAAAGATCTGTCTTACCATGTACAAGGCCCAATTGGGTTATACTATATCACCAAATCACACAAGTACGATCAAAGTCTCGAGGCGAGCATTACATATATGACTGAAGGTACTTCACATTACACTAAAAGAATTTCCTCGGATCCATCTACTAAGGAAAATGGCGTGTAGCTTGTTGATTTCCTCTTGATCATTAGATAAGCCTAAAGTACCATTGGTAGCTTGTCATCCTATGCTCCGAAAAAGTCTTCCATTATTTCGGCTAAAATATTGATCAACATTTTTTTTGTGGTCTCAACTTGACCATTATCTTTTGGGTAGGAGGACATTAACTACATCAAATCCTGCGAATGGTCACACCCAATGGGTCACGGCCCAAGTCCGTGACCAGCTGGTTGCAGACTTGGGCATTGACCAACTCAATATTTGGCATGACCATATTTATTACCACACTAAATTATCGATGCTCTGGAAGTGGTCATGGACCAAATCTGTGACCAGGTTCGTGACCAAGTCCATGACCATCTTGGCGCCAAATGTGCACAGAAATTCCCTCCAAGCTTGGTCACGGATGGGTCACGACCCAAGCTTGTGACCCATGGCATGACGAAGGAGAAAACATACACATATGGGGTCACGACTTGGGGCGGTGACCATTTCTCTATGTGGGTCACGGCTGTAGGCCATGACCATTCATCAATAAGCAGTAGGTATGAGGTCACGGCTAAGGGCCATGACCATTTCTTGGTCTTAACCACCCCTCAATTCTTGGACTTTTGTTGGTTGCGCATGGGCGGTCACGGATGTAGGCCGTGACCATTCGTCAATCAGTAGCAGGTAAAGGAACTGATGGGTTACGATGGTGGGTCACGACTATTGGCCGTGACCAGGTTCAGCCATTAAATAAAGAAAATGCGTATATGTGTGTGCATTTCATCAATCAATAGAAGCTTTGGGCAATTTTACGATTCGATTTCGTCTAAGGTGCGATTTCATCTCTAAGATTTGTGAAAGGTATGTGCATATATGTGTGTTCATTTCAATTTCTTAATTTGTGGCTGATGTATGTATGTGTGTGCCTTCCTCAAAATAATTCCTTCAAATCGATTTCAACCAGCATAACCCCTCACCCCCAAAACTGATTGTAGGCCATTGAAAATTAATTTCTATTTGGGTTATTATTCTTGTTTGTATGTGTGTTTATGTATAAATTTATGTTTATATATGTTTGTATGCATATATTTATGTGTATATGTGTGTTTATGTATGTAACTATGAACAAATAAATTATTTTTTATGTCAATAAACCCTAGATTGTATGAGTGTGTATGTATAGATTGTATGTGTGTGTATGTATAGATTTATGGAAAAAAAATATTAGGGTTTAGAAAACCCTAGATTGTATGTGTGTGTATGTATAGATTATGTCAATAAACCGTAGATTGTATGTGTGTGTATGTCTAAATTATGTCAATAAACCCTAGATTGTATGTGTGTGTATTTTTTTGAAAAAATATTATTCAAAACCCTAGACATTATATTTTTTAGCCAAAATATAATTAAATGGATTTTTAATAAGTAAAAAAAATACATCCACCTTGTTGTGGGCTATATTCATGTCATCATATTATATTGGGGGTTATATGCTTGTCATTATTTTTTTTTGACAAAATATAATTAAATGATTTTTTTTACTTACAAGTCACAAACACGTGTGCACATTATCATAGTGATATATTGTTGGCTTGGTTGTTGGATACTATATTGGATTTATTGAATTGATACTAGTGTCGATAAGTGTACATGTTATTAAATTTGTTGGGTGTGTTCTTGATTTGCCTATGAAAAATTATATCACTTATCTTGCGATTAATGTTCATTTTTTAACGTTTACGTCAAGATGTTAGGAGGTTACAACTTGACATGGAATAAAGGAAACTTGATTCCGTTCATTCATATTTTAACTTGACATGTATGCCATAATTCTGTTGATTTCATACCGTTCTGTTTTAGTTTGAGATTTGTTCTGATCAACTTGATTGGGTATGTATTTTAAAGCCTTAAAATGTCGGCGTAATAATCACAACTACATTGATATTATAGGCACTAGGTTGATATTATATGTTTTTGTTGTCCTTTGCCTTTGTGTACTTTTCCTTACATATTATAGGAAGCAGGTTGCTCATGTTCGTTCGAATAATGGGGGAATAAATATGCATCATATGTAAATCTACGACATATTATAGGCAGTAAATCTAATTCTTCAGTGGTATTGTGAGGTACTTTCTTTAATTTTACATACTCGTTCTTCATAACACATTGTTTACGTATTGCAGATCTAACCAATTGGATATCTGTTCTTCATACATGCCAGTTCTTCATTACACACCATACTCTTTACTTTAACTGAAGTAGTTTTATAATTGATATGCATTATCTATTAAATCTTTTAGATGATAGAAGGAGTACGGGATAACTATTGGTTTTGTTTGGTTTGGATGTCGGATAATTATTGGTTATTGGCTTGTTGTTGGATAGATCTTGGATAGTATGTTAGAAAGTATGGGATAATTTGAAGGAGTACGGGATAATTATTTGTTTGATGGTTGGATAATATGTTGAAAACATTTTAGACTGCCGATTTCAGAATACGAAGATAACATGCTAATGTCTAGACTTAAGCATAAAAACATGGCGTTAGAGGGGAGAAACCCGAAACATCCCCCAAACGGCCCCATGAGAGGCATCGACACCTCGCACGGGACCAATGTAACACATAAGAACTGACAGCGCAATCAAGGGACTCCCGATTTGAGAATACGACTATAATTTGAAAATATGAGGACTTAAGCTTAAAAATAAGGCGTTAGAAGGTAAAAACTCAAACAGCCCCCGAACGGCCCCGTGAGAGGCACTAACACCTCACACGGGACCAATGTAACTCATAGGTACTAACTACCCATTCCTGGGACCCCCTATTTTAGAATACGATGATAATTTGAAAATATGAGGACTTAAGCTTAAAAACAAGGCGTTAGAGGGTGAAAACACGAAATAGCCTCCGTACGGTCCTGTGAGAGGCACCAACACCTCTCACAGGACTAATGTAACATGTAGGAACTGACCGCACAGTCACGAGACTTTTGGTTTGAGTATACAATGAAAATATGAGGACTTGAGCATAAAAATAAGGCATTAGAGGGTGAAAATATGAAACAACCCCCGTACGACCCTGTGAGAGGCACCAACACCTCACACGGGACCAATGTAACTCGTAGGAATTGATCGCTCAATCACGGGACTCCCGGTTTGAGAATACGACTATAATT
Source organism: Sambucus nigra (assembly GCA_949130495.1). Taxonomy (NCBI): domain Eukaryota; kingdom Viridiplantae; phylum Streptophyta; class Magnoliopsida; order Dipsacales; family Adoxaceae; genus Sambucus; species Sambucus nigra. Next base: position 354,909,029 of record OX422215.1, read on the forward strand.
TGAAAATATCAAGACTTAGGCTTAAAAAATGGCATTACAGTGCGGACACCCGAAGCAGCACCTGAACGGCCCCATGAGAGGTACCAACACCTTGCACGGGACCAATGTAACTCGTACAAACTAACCATGCGATCATGGGACCCTCAGTTTGAGAATACGATGATAATTTGAAAATATTTAGACTTCAGCTTAAAAAATGGCATTAGAGTGTGAACACCCGAAGCAGCACCCGAACGGCCCCATGAGAGGCACCAACACCTCGCACAGGACCAATGTAACTCGTACGAGCTAACTGCGCGATCACGGGACTCCTAGTTTGAGAGTACGAGTATAATTTGCATATTTTAGGACTTAGGCTTAAAAATGTGGCCTTAGATGGCCAAAACCCAAAACAGCCCCCAAATGGCCCCGTGAGAGGTACCAACACCTCACACGGGACCAATGTAACTCATAGGAACTGAACGCATGATCACAGGACCCTCGATTTGATAATACGGGGATAACATGACAATGTTAGGACTTAGGCATGAAAACATAACCTTAGAGTGCGAACACCCGAACGACCCCGTGAGAGGTAGTAACACCTCACACGGGACCAATATAACTCGTAGGAACTGATCGCGTGATCACGGGACCCCCGATTTGAGAATTTGATGATATTTTGAAAATATCTAAACTTAGGCTTAAAAATGGCATTCGAGGGTGAAACCCCGAAACAACCCTCGAATGGCCCCGTGAGAGGCACCAACACCTCGCACGGGACCAAGATAACTCGTACGAACTGATCGCGCAATCACGGGACCCCCGGTTTGAGAGTATGAGGATAATTTGCATATATTATCACTTAGGCTTAAAAACATGGCCTTAAATGGCCAAAACCTGAAACAGCCCCCGAACGACCCCGCGAGAGGCACCAACACCTCGCACGGGACCAATATAACTCGTAGAAACTAACCCCATGATCATGGGACTCTCATTTGAGAATATGAGGATAATTTGAAAATATAAGGACTTACGCTTGAAAATATGGCCTTAGATGGCCAAAACCCAAAACAACCCCGAACGATCCCGTGAGAAGCACCAACACCTCGCACCGGACCAATGTAACTCGTAGGAACTGATAGCGCGATCAAAGGACTCCGAGTTTGAGAATACGATGATAATTTGAAAATATATAGACTTAAGCTTAAAAAATAGCATTAGAGGGCGAAACCCCGAAACAACCCTGAAACGATCCCGTAAGAGGCACCAACACCTCGTACGGGAGTAATGTAACTCGTAGAAACCGACCCCGTGATCACGGGATGCCCGGTTTGAGAATATGAAGACATTATGAGAATTTAAGGACATAAGCTTGAAAACATGGCCTTAGATGGCCAAAAACCGAAATAGCCCTCGAACGGCCCCGTGAGAGGTACCAACACCTCACACGGGACCAATGTAACTCGTAGGAACTGACCGTGCTATCACGGGACCCCCCGATTTGTGAATACAAGGATAATTTTCATATTTAGGACTTAGGCTCAAAAAATGGCGTTAGATGGCCAAAACAAAAAATAGCCCCCGAACAGCCCCATTAGAGGCACCAACACCTCGCACTAGACTAATGTAACTCGTATGAATAAACCATGCAATCACGAGACTATCAGTTTGAGAGTATGAGGATAATTTGCATATATTAGGACTTAGGCCTATAAACAGGTCTTTAGAGTGTGAACACCCGAAATAGCACTCGAACGGCCCCGTGAGAGGCACCAACACCTCAGACGGGACCAATGTAACTCGTAGGAACTGACCATGTGATCACGGGACCCCCGGTTTGAGAATACGACGATAATTTGCATATTTCTAGACTAAGGCCTAAAAACTTATCGTTAGTGGGGGAAAACCCGAAACAACCCCCGAACGGCCCCGTGAGTGGCACCAACACCTCGCACAGGACCAATGAAACTAGTAGGAAATGACTGCGCGATCACGGGACCCTCGATTTGAGAATACGACGATAATTTAAAAATATCACGACTTAGGCAAAACATGGCATTAGTGGGGAAAAATGCGAAACAGCCCCCGAACGACCTCGTGAGTGGACCAACACCTCGCACGGGACCAATGTAACTCGTAGGAAGTGACTGCGTGATCACGGGACTCCCGATTTGAGAATACAACAATAATTTGCATATATCTAGACTTAGGCTTAAAAACTAGTTTGAGAATAAAAAAAAATTGAAATATCTATACTTAGGCTTAAAAAATGGCATTAGGTGGAGAACCTCCGAAACAACCCCTAAAGGGCCCCGTGAGTGGTACCAACAACTCGCACGGGACCAATGTAACTCGTAGGAACTGATCGTGCGACCATGGGACTCTCAGTTTTATAATACGGGAATAATTTGAAAATATCATAACTTAATCAAAACATGGCGTGAGTGTGGGAAACTCGAAACAGCCCCCGAACGGGCCCGTGAGTCTCACCAACACCTCGCACGGGAGCAATGTAACTCGGACAAACGGACTGCGCAATAACATGACTACTGGTTTGAGAATATGACGATAATTTACATATTTATTGACTTAGGCTTAAAAACTTACCGTTAGTGGGCAAAAACTAGAAACAGCCCCCGAACGGCCCAGCGAGTGGCACCAACACCTCGCACGGAACCAATGTAACTCATAGGAACTGACCGCATGATCATGGGATTCCCAATTTGAGAATATGACTATAATTTGAAAATATCTAGACTTCGGCTTAAAAAATGGCATTAGAGGGCGAAACCCCGAAACAACCCCTAAACGGTCCCGTGAGAGGCACCAACACCTCACACGAGACTAGTATAACTCGTAGAAACTGACCCAATGATCACGGGACCCCCGGTTTGAGAATACGAGGATAATTTGAAAATATCAGGACTTAGGCTTGAAAACATGGTCTTAGATGGTGAAAACCTAAAACAGCCCTAGAACGGCCCCGTAAGAGGTACCAACACCTCACACGGGACCAAGGAAACTCGTAGGAACTGACCGTGATATCACAAGACCCCTCCATTTGAGAATACATGGATAATTTGCATATTCAAGACTTAGGCTTAAAAAAATGGCGTTAGATGGCCAAAACTCAAAATAACCCCACGAACAACCCTATTAGAGGCACCAACACCTTGAACTGGACTAATGTAACTCGTACAAAAAGATCGCGTAATCACGAGATTTTTGGTTTGAGGGTATGAGGATAATCTACACATATCAGGACTTAGGCTTAAAAACATGGTTTTACAGTGTGAACACCCGAAACAACACTCAAACGGCCCATGAGAGGCACCAACACCTTGGACGGGACCAATGTAAGTCGTAGGAACTGACCTCGCGATAACGTGACCTCTGATTTGAGAATACGACATTAATGATAAAATATCTATACTTAGGCTAAAAAAATGGCATTATATTGAGAAACTCTGAAACAGCCCCCGAACGGTCCCGTGAGTGGCACCAACACCTCGCACGGGACCAATGTAACTCATAAGAACTGACCGCGCGATCACGGGACTCCCGATTTGATAATACGGGGATAATTTGAAAATATCAGGCATTAGGCAAAACATGGCGTTACTGTGGGAAAACTCGAAACAGCCCCCGAACGGGCCCGTGACTGTCACCAACACCTCGCACGAGCCCAATGTAACTCGTACAAATTGACATCGCAATCATGGGACTCTCGATTTGTGAATACGAAGATAATTTGCATATCTCTAGACTTAAGTTTAGAAATTTGTCGTTAGTGGGCAAAAACCCGAAACAACCCCCGAACGGCCCCGTGAGTGGCACCATAACCTCATATGGGACTAATGTAACTCGTAGGAACTGACCGTACGATCACAGGACCCCCGATTTGAGAATACGAGGATAATTTTCCAATTTCTAGACTTAGGTATAAAAACTTGTCGTTAGAGGGAGAAAACCCGAAACAGCCCCCGAACGGCCCAGTGAGTGGCACCAACACCTCGTACGGGACCATTGTAACTCGTAGGAACTTACAGCGCGATCACAGGAGACCCAGTTTGAGAATACAACAATAATTTGGATATTTTTAGACTTAGGCATAAAAACAGGACGTTAGTGGGAAAAAACCCGAAACGCCCCCTGAACAGTGTCGTGAGTGGCACCAACACCTCGCATGGGACTAATGTAACTCGTCGAAACTGATCGTGCGATCATGGGACCACTAGTTTAAGAATAGGATGATAATTTGAAAATATCAGGACTGAGGCAAAACATGGTGTTAGTGGGGGAAAACCCGAAATAGGCCCCGAACAGCCCTGTGAGAGGCACCAACACCTCGCACGGGACCAATGTAACTCATAGGAACTGATCGTGCGATCATGGGACTACCGATTTCAGAATACGAGGATAATTTGCATATTTCTAAAGTTAGGCTTAAAAACTTGCCGTTAGTGAGCGAAACCCAAAATATCCCCCGAACGGCCTCGTGAGTGGCACCAACACCTCGCACGGGACCAAAGTAACTTGTAGGAACTCACCATGCGATCATGGGATCCCCGGATTGAGAATATGACAATAATTTGCATATTTCTATACTTAGGCGTAAAAATAGGGTGTTAGTGGGGGAAAACCCAAAACAACCCCCGAACGGCCCCATGAGTGGCTCCAACACCTCCAACGGGACCAATATAACTCGTAGGAACTGGCCACGTGATCACGAGACCCCCAGTTTGAGAATACAACGACGATTTAAACATATCGGGACTTAGGCAAAACGTGGCGTTAATGGGGGAAAACCTGAAATATACCTCTAACGGCTCCATGAGTGGCACCAACACCTCGCGCGGGACCAATGTAACTCGTAGGAACTGACTCCGTGATCACAGGACCCCCGGTGTGAGAATACGATGATAATTTGCATATTTCTTCACTTAGGTTTAAAAACTTGCCGTTAGTGGGCGAAAACCGAAAACAACCCCTGAACGACCCTATGAATGGCACTAACACCTCACACAGGACCAATGTAACTCGTAAGAACTGGCTGTGTGATCATGGGACCCCCAGTTTGAGAATACGATGATAATTTAAAAATATCAAGACTTAGGCAAAACATGGCGTTAGTGGTGGAAAACCCAAAAATGGCCCCGTGAGTGGCACCAACTCCTCACACGGGACCAATTTAATTCGTAGGAACTGACCACACGATCACGGGACCCTCAGTTTGAGAATACGATGATAATTTTCATATTTCTAGAGTTAGGCTTAAAAACATGCCGTTAGTGGGCGAAAACTCTAAACATCCCCCGCACGACCCTGTGAGTGGCACCAACACCTTGTACGGGACAAATGTAACTCGTAGGAATTGACTGCATGATTACGAGAACCCCGGTTTGAGAATACGAAGCTAATTTTCATATTTGTAGACTTAGGCTTAAAAACTTGTCGTTAGTGGGTGAAAACCCGAAATAGCCCCCGAACGACCCTATGAGTGGAGCCAACACCTCACACGAGACCAAGGTAACTCGTAAGAACTGACCGCGTGATCATGAGACCCCCGATTTGAGAATACGATGATAATTTGTATATTTGTAGACTTAGGCATAAAAACTTGCCGTTAGTGGGCGAAAACCCAAAACAGCCCCCGAACGGCCTAGGGAGTGGCACCAACACCTCACACAGGATCAATGTAACTCGTAAGAACTGACTGTGTGATCAGGGGACCCTCGATTTGAGAGTAGAATGATAATTTCAAAATATCAAGACTTAAGCAAAATATCGCGTTAGTTGCGAAAAACCCGAAATAGCCCTCGAACGGCCCCGTGAGTGGAACCAACACGTCGCACGGGACCAATGTAACTAGTAGGAACTGACCGTGCGATCACAGGACCACCGGTTTGAAAATACGACGATAATTTAAAAATATTAGGAATTAGGCAAAAGATGGCGTTAGTGGGGGAAAACTCGAAATAGCCCCGTGAGTGGCGCCAACACCTCGTATGGGACCAATGTAACTAGTACGATCAGAACGTAAAATCACGAGACTCTTGGTTTGATAATATGACGATAATTTGCATAGTTCTTGACTTGGATTCAAAAACTTGTCGTTAGTGGGAGAAAACCCAAAATAGCCCCCGAACGACCCTATGAGTGGAACCAACACCTCGCACGGGACAATGTAACTCGTAGGAACTGATCACACGATCATGGGACCCTCGGTTTGAGAATACGACGATAATTTGCATATTTCTAGACATAGGCTTAAAAACTTATCGTTAGTGGGAGAAAACTTGAAATAGCCCCCGAACGGCCCGAGAAGTGGCACCAACATCTCGCACGGGACCAATGTAACTCATAGAAACTCACCGCGCGATCACATGACTCCCGATTTGAGATTACGAACCTAATTTGCATATATCTAGACTTAGGCTTAAAAAATTATCGTTAGTGGACGAAAACCCAAAACATCCACTGAACAACTCCGTGAATGGCACCAACACCTCGCACGAGACCAATGTAACTCGTAGGAACTTATCGCGCGATTACGGGACCCTCGGTTTGAGAATACGACGATAATTAAAAAATATCAAGACTGAGGCAAAACATGGCGTTAGTTGGGGAAAACTCAAAACAGCCCACGAACGGCCCCGTGAGTGGCACCAACACCTCGCACGGGACCAATGAAACTCGTATCAACTGACCACGTGATCACAGGACCCCTGGTTTGAGAATACGACAAAAATTTGCATAGTTCTAGAATTAGTCTTAATGTAACTCATAGGAACAGCCACCGAACGACCCTATGAGTGGCACCAACACCTTGCACGAGATTAATGTAACTTATAGGAACTGATCGCGTGAAAACGGGACCCTCGGTTTGAGAATACGATGATAATTTGCATATTTGTAGAATTAGGCATAAAAACTTGTCGTGAGTGGAGGAAAACTCGAAACAGCCCCCGAATGGCCCCATGAGTGGCACCAACACCTCGCATGGGACCAATGTAACTCGTAGGAACTGACCACGCGATCACAGGACCCCCAATTTGAGAATACAATGATAATTTTCATATTTATAAACTTAGGCTTCAAAACTTTCCCTTAGTGGGTGAAAACCCAAAAAAAACCCGTACAGCCCCTTGAGTTGCACCAACACCTCGCACGGGACCAATGTAACTCGTATGAATTGACTACGTGATCACGCGACTCCCTGTTTGAGAATACGATAATAATTTATATATTTCTAGACTTAGGCATAAAAATAGGGCGTTAGTTGGGGAAAACCAGAAAAAGCCCCTGAATGGCCACGTGAGTTCCACCTACACCTCGCACGGGTCCAATGTAACTCATAGGAACTGACCACGTGATCACAGGACCCTCGGTTTGAGAATACAACGATAATTTGCATATTTCTAGAATTAGGATTAAAAACATGCTGTTAGTGGGTGAAAACTCTAAACATCCCCCGAATGGCCCTGTAAGTGGCACCAACACCTCGTACGGGAGAAATGTAACTCGTAGGAACTGACCGCGTGATAACGGGACCCCCAGTTCCAGAATACGAAGATAATTTGCTTATTTCAAGACTTAGGCATAAAAACAGGGCATTAGTTGGGAAAACCCAAAACAGTCCCCGAACGTCCCCATGAGTGGCACCAATACCTCCTAGGGACCAATGTAACTCGTAGGAACTGATCGCGTGATCACTGGACCCCTGGTTTGAGAATAAGACAATAAGTTAAAAATATCAGCACTTAGGCAAAACATGGCGTTAGTGGGGGAGAACCCGAAACAATCCACGAACGGCCCCGTGAGTTGCACCAACACCTTGTACGGGACCAATGTTACTCATAGGAACTGACCGCGTGATCACGGGACTCCTAATTTGAAAATATGAGAATAATTTGCATATTTATAGACTTAGGCTCAAAAACTTGGCGTTAGTCGGTTAGGACCTGAAACAGCCCCCGAACGGCCTCGTGAGTGGCACCAACACCTTGTGCGGGATGAATGTAACTCGTAGGAACAGACAGCGCGGTAACGGGACCTCTAGTTTGAGAATATGATGATAATTTGCATATTTCTAGACTTAGGCTTAAAAACTTACTGTTAGTTGGCAAAAACTCGAAACAACCCCCGAACGGCCCTGTGAGTGGCACCAACACCTCGCACGGGACCAATGTAACTCGTAGTAACTGACCATGCGATCATGGGCCCCCCGGTTTAGAAATATGACGATAATTTACATATTTCTAGACATAGGGATAAAAACAGGGTGTTAGTGGGGAAAAACCCAAAACAACCGCCGAACGACCCCGTGAGTGGTACCAACACCTCATACGGGACCAATATAACTCATAAGAACTGACCGCATGATCACAGGACCCACAGTTTGAGAATGGGATGATAATTTAAAAATATTAAGACTTAGGCAAAATGTGGCGTTAGTTGGGGAAAACTCGAACGACCCCGTGAGTTGCACCAACACCTCGCACGGGATCAATGTAGCTCATAGGAACTGACCGCACGATCATGGGACTCTCGGTTTTGGAATACGATGATAATTTGCATATTTCTAGAATTAGGATTAAAAACTTACCGATAGTGGTTGAAAACCCAAAACAACCACCGAACGGCCCCGGGAGTGGCACCAACACCTCGTATGGGACCAATGTAACACGTACAAACTGACAGCATGATCACAGGACCCTCAGTTTGAGAATATGATGATAATTTAAATATATCAGGACTTAGGTAAAACATGGGGTTAGTGTGGGAAACCCGAAACAACCTCTGAATGGACTCGTGAGTGGCACCAACACCGCGTACGAACTGACCGCGCTATCACGATATGCCCGGTTTGAGAATACGATGATAATTTGCATATTTCTAGACTTAGGCATAAAAACTTGCGATTAGTGTGTGAAAACCCGAAATAGCCCCCGAATGGCCCCGTAAGTGGGGCCAACGCTTTGCATGGGACTAATGTAACTCATAGGAACTAATCGCGCAATCACGGGACCCCAAGTTTGAGAAGAAGACAATAATTTGCATATTTCTAGACTTCGGCTTAAAAACATGGTGTTAGTGGGCAAAAACCCGAAACAGCCCCCGAACGGCCCCATGAGTGGCACCAACACCTCGCACGGGACCAATGTACCTCATAGCAACTTACCGCCAGATCAGAGGACATTCTATTTGACAAAAATTTAACAATATCAGGACTTAGGCAAAAATGGCGCTAGTGGGGAAAAAACCGAAACAGCCCTTGAACGGCACCGTGAGTGGCACCAACACCTCGCACTGGACCAATGTAACTCCTAGGAACTGACCGCAGGATCACGGGGCTCCCGGTTGTAGAATATGATGATAATTTTCATATTTCTAGACTTAGGCTTAAAAACTTGACGTTAGTGGGCGAAAACCCAAAATAGCCCCCGAATGGCCTCGTGAGTGTCACCAACATCTCACACGGGACAAATGTAACTCGTAGGAACTCACTACGCGATCACGGGACTCCCAGTTTGAGAATACGAAGATAATTTGTACAAATCTAGACTTAGTCTTAAAAACTTGCCATTAGTGGACGAAAACCCAAAACAGCCTCCGAATGGCCCCATGAGTGGCACCCACACAACGCACGTGACCAATGTAACTCGTAGGAACTGACCGCGCGATCACAGGACCCTCGGTTTGAGAATATGACGATAATTTACATATTTCTAGACATAGGCCTAAAAACTTCGCGTTAGTGGGAAAAAACCAGAGACAACCCCCAAACAGCATCGTGAGTGGCACCAACTCCTCGCACGGGACCAATGTAACTCGTAGGAAATGACCGCGCGATCATGGGACCCCCGATTTGAGAATACGATGATAATTTGCATATTTTTAGACTTAGGCTTAAAAACTTGGTGTTAGTGGGGGAAAACCCGAAACAACCCACGAACAGCCCGATGCATGGCACCAACACCTCGCTAGGGACCAATGTATCTCGTAGGAACTGACCGCGCGATCACAGGACCCTTGGTTTGAGGATATGACAATAATTTGCGTATTTCTAGACATAGGCTTAAAAACATGTTGTTCGTGGGTGAAAACCCAAAACTGCCATCGAACGGCCCTATGAGTGGCACCAACACCTCGCACGAGATTAATTAAACTCGTAGGAACTGACCACGCGATCACGGGACCCCCGATTTGGGAATACAACGATAATTTGCATATTTCGAGCTTAGGCTTAAAAACTTACTGTTAGTGGACGAAAACCTAAAACAACCCCCGAACGGCCCCGTGAGTGGCACCAACCCTCGCACGGGACCAATGTAACTTGTAGGAACTGACCACGCGATCACGAGACCCCCAGTTTGAGAATACGATGATAATTTGCATATTTTTAGACTTAGGGTTAAAAATTGGCGTTAGTTGGTGAAAACTCGAAACAAGCCCCGAATGGCCTCGTGTGTGACACCAACACCTCGCACGGGACCAATGTAACCCGTAGGAACTGATCGCGCAATCACGGGACCCCCGATTTGAGAATACGACAATAATTTGCATATTTCTAGACTTAGGATTAAATACTTATCGTTAGTGGGTGAAACCCTAAAATAGCCCCCGAATGGCCCCGTGAGTGGCACCAACACCTAACACGGAACCAATGTAACTCATAGTAACTGATCGCGCGATCACGGGACCCCCAATTTGAGAATACGAGGATAATTTTCATATTTCTAGACCTTGGGAGAAATACTTATCGTTAGTGGGCGAAAACCCAAAACAGCCACCGAACGGCCCTGTGAGTGGCACCATCACCTCGTACGCGACTAATGTAACTCGTAGGAACTGATCACGTGATCACGGGACCCTCGGTTTGAGAATATGACGATGATTTGCATATTTTGAGACTTAGGTTTAAAAACTTGCCGTTAGTGGACGAAAAATCGAAACAACCCCTGAACGACCCCGTGAGTGGCACTAGCACCTCGCATAGAACCAATGTAACTCATAGGAACTGACCGCACGATCACAGGACCCACGGTTTGAGATTACAATAGCAATTTGCATATTTTTAGACTTAGGCTTGAAAATTTGGCGTTAGTGGGAGTAAACCCGAAACATCCCTCCAATGTCCCCGTGAGTGGCACCAACACCTCGCACATGAACAATGTAACTCGTAGGAACTGACCACATAATCACGGGGCCCCTGATTTGAGAATATGACAATAATTTGCATATATCTGGACTTAAGCTTAAAAACTTGACGTTAGTGGGATAAAACACACAATAGCCACCGAACGACCCTATGAGTGGCACCAACACCTCGCACGGGATTAATGTAACTCGAAGGAAATGATCGCGCGATCACGGGACCCCTGGTTTGAGCATACGGTGATAATTTGCATATTTCTAGACTTAGGCTTAAAAACATGCCCCCGAACGGCCCCGTGAGTGGCACCAACACCTCGCATGGGACCAATGTGACTCATAGGAACTGACCGCGTGATCACATGACCCCCAGTTTGAGAATGCGATGATAATTTGCATATTTCTAGACTTAGTCCTAAAAACTTATCGTTAGTGGGTGAAGAACCGAAACAACTCCCAAATGGCCTCGTGAGTGGCACCAACACCTCGCACGGGACCGATGTAACTCGTAGGAACTGACTGTGCGATCACAGGATCCTTGGTTTGAGAATATCACGATAATTTGCATATTTCTAGACAGAGGCTTAAGAACTTGGCGTTAGTGGGTGAAAACCAAATACAACCCCTAAACGACATCTTGAGTGGTACCAACACCTCGCACAGGACCAATGTAACTCATAGGAATAGACCGCGTGATCACGGGACTCCCGGTTTGAGAATATGACGATAATTTGCATATTTCTAGACTCAGGGTTAAAAACTTGGCATCATTGGCCGAAAACCCGAAAAAGCCTCATAACAACCCTGTGAGTGGCACCAACACCTCGCACGAGATTAATGTAACTCGTACGAACTGATCGCGCGTTCACGGGACCCCCGGTTTGAGAATACGACGATAATTTGCATATTTCGAGACTAAGGCTTAAAAACTTACCGTTAGTGGATAAAAACCTGAAACAAACCCCGAACGGCCCCACGAGTGGCACCAAGACCTTGCACGGGACCAATGTAACTCGTAGCAACTGACCGCGCGCTCATGGGACCCCCGGTTTGAGAATACGACGATAATTTGCACATTTTTAGACTTACACTTAAAAACTGGGCGTTAGTGGGCGAAAACCCGAAATAGCCCCTGAATGGCCCCGTGTGTGGCACCAACACCTAGCACGGGACCAATGTAACTCGTAGGAACTGAATGTGCGATCACGGGACCCCCATTTTGAGAATACAATAATAATTTACATATTTCTAGACTCAGTCTTAAAAACTTGTCGTTACTGGGTGAAACCCTGAAACAACCCCCGAACGGCCCCGTGAGTGGCACCGACACCTAACACGGGACCAATGTAACTCGTAGGAATTGAACGCGCAATCACGGGACCCCCAATTTGAGAATAGGATGATAATTTGCATATTTCTAGACTTAGGCTGAAAAACTTGCCGTTGTGGGCGAAAACCCAAAACAGCCACCAAACGGCCCGGTGAGTGCCACCATCACCTCGCACGGGATTAATGTAACTCGTAGGAACTGACCGCGCGGTCACGGGACCCCCGGTTTGAGAATACAACGATAATTTGCATATTTCGAGACTTAGGCTTGAAAACTTGCCATTAGTGCACAAAAACCCGAAACAGCCCCCGAACGACCCTGTGAGTGGTACCAACACCTCACACGGGACCAATGTAACTCGTAGGAACTGATCACGCGATCACCGGACCCCCGATTTGAGAATACAATGATAATTTGCATATTTTTATACTTAGGCTTAAAAATTTGGTGTTAGTGGGTGAAAACCCGAAACAGCCTTCGAACGGCCCCGTGAGTGGCACCAACACCTCGTACGGGACCAATGTAACTCGTAGGAACTGACTGCGTGATCACGGGTCCCCCGGTTTGAGAATACGACAATAATTTTCATATATCTAGACTTAGGCTTAAAAACTTGCAGTTAGTGGGCTAAACACAAAATAGCCATCGAACGGCCCCGTGAGTGGCACCAACACCTCGCACGGGATTAATATAACTCGTAGGAAAAGAGTGCGCAATCACAGGACCCCTAGTTTGACAATACAATGATAATTTGCATAATTCTAGACTTAGGCTTAAATGTTGTCGTTAGAGGGGCAAAACCCGAAATAGCCCCCGAACGGACCCATGAGTGGCACCAACACCTCGCACGGGACCAATGTAACTCATAAGAACTGATCGCGCAATCATGGGACCTTCAATTTGAGAAGACGCTGATAATTTGCATATTTCTGGACTTTGTATTAAGAACTTGCCGTTAGTGGGCGAAAACCCGAAAAAACCCCCGAACGGCCCCATAAGTGGCAACAATACCTCCCACGGGACTAATGTAACTCGTAGGAACTGACTACACGATCACGGGACCCCCGTTTTGAGAATACAATGATAATTTTCATATTTCTAGACATAGGGTTAAAAACTTGGCGTTACTGGGCGAAAACCCGAAACAGCCCCCAAACGGGATCTAGAGTGGCACCAACACCTCGCACGGGACAAATGTAACTCGTAGGAACTGACCGTGCGATCACGGGACACCTGGTTTAAGGATACCATGATAATTTGCATATTTCTATACTTAGGCTTAAAAACTTACCATTAGTGGGTGAAAACCCAAAACAACTACCGAACGACCCTGTGAGTGGCATCAACACCTCGCATGAGATTATGTAAATCTTAGGAACTGACTGCGCGATCACGGGACCCTCGGTTTTAGAATATGATGATAATTTGCATATTTTTGGACTTAAGCTTAAAAACTTGGAATTAGTGCGCAAAAACCCAAAACAACCCCTGAATGGCCACGTGTGTGGCACCAACACCTGGCACAAGACCAATGTAACTCGTAGGAACTGACTGCGTGATCACGGGAACCTCAGATTGAGAGTACGACAATAATTTATATATTTCTGGACTTATGCTTAAAAACTTGTCGTTAGTGGGTGAAACCCCGAAATATCCCCCGAACGGCCCCATGAATGGCACCAACACCTAGCACGAGACCAATGTAATTCGTAGGAAGTGACCGCGCGATCACGGGACCCCCGATTTGAGAATACGACGATAATTTACATATTTCTAGACTTAGGCTGAAAAACTTGTCGTTAGTGGGAGAAAACCCAGAACAGCCACCGAACGGCCCTGTGAGTGGCACCATCACCTCGCACGGGATTAATGTAACTCGTAGGAACTAACCGTGCAATCTCGGGACCCCAGGTTCAGAATGCGATGATATTTTTCAAATTTCGAGACTTAAGCTTAAAAACTTGCCGTTAGTGGATGAAAACCCAAAACAAACCCCGAACGGCCCCGTGAGTGGCACCAACACCGCGCACGGGACCAATGTAACTCGTACGAACTGACCGCGCAATCACGGGACCCTCGGTTTGAAAATACGATGATAATTTTCATATTTTTAGACTTAGGCTTAAAAATTTGGGGTTAAAGGGGGAAAACTTGAAACATCCCCCGAACGGTCCCGTGAGTGGCACCAACACCTCACATGGGACCATTGTAACTCGTAGGAACTGACCGCGTGATCACGGGACTCCCAGTTTGAGAATATGACGATAATTTCCATATTTCTAAACTTAGGCTTAAAAACTTGCCGTTAGAGGGGAAAAACACAAAACAGCCCCCGAATGGCTCCGTGAGTGGCACTAACACCTCGCACAGGACCAATGTAACTCGTAGGAACTGACTGCACGATCACGGAACCCCCGATTTGAGAATAGGATTATAATTTGCATATTTCAAAACTTTGGGTTAAAAACTTTACGTTAGTGGGCAAAAACCCGAATAAAACCCCGTACGGCCCCGTGAGTCCCACCAACACCTCACACGGGACCAATGTAACTCGTATGAATCGACCGTGCGATCATGGGACTCCCTGTTTAAGACTACGATGATAATTTGAATATTTCAAGACTTAGGCATAAAAACAGGGCGTTAGTGGGGAAAACCCGAAAAATCCCCCGAATGGCCCCGTGAGTTGTACCAACACCTCGCACGGGACAAATGTAAATCGTAGGATTTGATCTCGTGATAACGGGACCCTCGGTTTGAGAATACGATCATAATTTGCATATTTCTAGACTTAGTATTAAAAACTTGTCATTAGTGGCCGAAAACTCGAAACAACACCCGAACGGCCCCGTGAGTGGAACCAACATGTTGCACGGGGCCAATGTAACTCGTAGGAACTGACCGCGCGATCACAGGACCCCCAGTTTGAGAATACGACGATAATTTGCATATTTCTAGACTTAGGCTTAAAAACTTGCCGTTAGTGGGCGAAAACCCGAAACATCCCCCCAACGGCCGTGTTAGTGGTACCAACACCTCACACAGGACAAATGTAACTCGTAGGAACTGATCGCGTGATCACAGGACCCTCGATTTGAGAATACGATGATAATTTTCATATTTCTAGACTTAGTCATAAAGGTAGGGCGTTATTGGGGGAAAACTCAAAATAGCCCCCGAACGGCCCCATGAGTGGCACCAATACCTCCCACGGGACCAATGTAACACGTTGGAACTGACCGCGCGATCATGGGACCTCCGGTTTGAGAATGTGATAATAATTATAAATATCAGCACTTAGGTAAAACATGGCGTTAGTGGGTGAAGACCCGAAATAGCCCCCGAAAGGCCTCGTGAGTGGAACTAACACCTCGTAAGGGACCAATGTAACTCGTAGGAACAGGCTGTGTGATAACGGGACCCCCAGTTTGAGAATAAGATGATAATTTGCATATTTCTAGACTAATTCTTAAAAACTTTCCGTTGGTGGGTGAAAACCCGAAACATCCCCCGAACGGCCATGTGAGTGGCACCAACACCTCGCACAGGACCAATGTAACTCGTAGTAACTGACCGGGCGATCACGGGACCACTAGTTTGAGAAAATGACAAAAAAATGCATATTTCTAGACTTAGGCATAAAAACAGGACGTTAGTGGGCGAAAACTCGAAGTATCCTCCGAACGACCCCGTGAGTGGCACCAACACCTCGCATGGGACCAATGTAACTCGTAGGAACTGATCACGCGATCACGGGACCCCTGGTTTGAGAATATGACAATAATTTTCAAATATCTAGACTTAGGCTTAAAAACATGCCGTTAGTGGGCTAAACACACAACATCCACCGAACGGCCCTGTGATCGGCACCAACACCTTGCACATAACCAATGTAACTCGTAGGAGATGACAGTGAGATCACGGGACCCCAAGTTTGAGAATACGATGATAATTTGCATATTTCCAGACTTAGGCTTAAAAACAGGGCGTTAGTGGGCGAAAATCCAAAATAGTCCTCGAACAGCCCCGTGAGTGGCACTAACACCTTGCACTGGACTAATGTAACTCATAGGAACTGATCGCGCAATCATGGGACCCCTGGTTTGAGAATACGATGATAATTTGTATATTGGTGGACTTAGGCATAAAAACTTGCCGTTAGTGGGCGAAAACCCAAAATAGCTCCCGAATGGCCCAGTGAGTGGCACCAACACCTCACACAGGACCAATGTAACTCGTAAGAACTGACTGTGTGATCATGGGACCCTCGGTTTGAGAATAGGATGATGATTTAAAAATATCAAGACTTAGGCAAAACATGGCATTAGTGGGTTAAAACCCAAAACAACCCCCGTGAGTGGGATCAACATGTCGCCCGGGACCGATGTAACAGGCAGGAAGTGACCGCGTGATCACGGGACCCCCGATTTGAGAATACAACGATAATTTAAAAATATTCGAACTTAGGCAAAAGATGGCGTTAGTGTGAGAAAACTCGAAACAGCCCCGTGAGTGGCACCAACACCTCGCACCGCGCCAAATACAACTTCTACGAACAAATCGCACAATCATGAGACTCCCGATTTGAGAATGTGACGATAATTTGCATATTTCTAGACTCAGGCTTAAAAACTTGTCATTACTGCTCGAAAACCTGAAACATCCCCCGAACGGCCCCGTGTGTGGCACCAACACCACGCACGGGACCAATGTAACTCGTAGGAACTGACCGCGCGATCACGGGGCGCTTGGTTTGAGAATATGATTATAATTTGCATATTTATTGACTTAGGCTTAAAATCTTGTCGTTAAAGGGAGAAAACCCAAAACAACCTTCGAACGGCCCCGTGAGTGGCACCTACACCTCGTATGGGACAAATGTAACTCGTAGTAACTGATCGCGTGATCACGGGACCCTCAGTTTGAGAATACGATGATAATTTGCATATTTCTAGACTTAGGCTTAAAAACTTGTCGTTAGTGGGCGAAAACCCAAAACTTCCACGTAACGGCGATGTGAGTGGCACCAACACCTCTCATGGGATTAATGTAACTCATTGGAATAGACCGCGCGATCATGGGATGCTCGGTTTGAGAATAACGTTGTAATTTGCATATTCCTAGACTTAGGCTTAAAAACTTGTCGTTAGTGGGTGAAAACCCAAAACAGCACCCGAACGGCCCCGTGAGAGGCACCAACACCACGTACGGGACCAATGTAACTCGTAGTAACTGACCGCGTGATCACGGGACATCTAGTTTGAGAATATGATGATAATTTTCATATTTCTTGAGTTAGGCATAAAAATAGGGCGTTAGTGGGGGAAAACCAAAAACAACCCCCGAATGGCCCCGTGAGTGGCACTAACACCTCACACGGGACCAATGTAACTCGTAAGAACTGGCCACGTGATCATGGGACCCCCGATTTGAGAATAGGACAATAATTTAAGAATATGAGGACTTAGGCAAAACATGGCGTTAGTGCGGGAAAATCCGAACGGCCCCGTGAGTGGCACCAACACCTCGCACGACCACGCTATCACGAGACTGTCAATTTTAGAATACGATGATAATTTGCATATTTCAAGAATTTGGATTAAAAATTTGCCGTAAGTGGTTGAGAACCCAAAACAGCCACCGAACGACCCCGTGAGTGGCACCAACACCTCTTACGAGACCAATGTAACTCGTAGGAGTTGACCGCGCGATCACGGGACACTCAGTTTGAGAATACGATAATAATTTGCATATTGGTGGAGTTAGGCATAAAAACTTGCCGTTAGTGGGCGAGAACCCGAAATAGCCCCCGAACGGCCCAGTGAGTGGCACCAACACCTCACACAGGACCAATGTAACTCGTAAAAACTGACTTTGTGATCAAGGGACCCCCGATTTGAGAATCAGATGATAATTTAAAAATATCAAGACTTAGGCAAAACATGGAGTTAGTGGGGGAAAACCCAAAATAACCCACGAACGGCCCCGTGAGTGGCATCAACACGTCACACGGGACCAATGTAACTTGTAGGAACTGACCGCGTGATCATGGGACCCCCGGTTTGAGAATACAAAGATAATTTAAAATTATCAGGACTTAGGCAAAAGATGGCGATAGCGGGGGAAAACTCGAAACGGCCCCGTGAGTGGTACCAACACCTCGCACGGGACCAATGTAACTTGTACGAACAAACCGCACAATCACGAGACTCCCGATTTGATAATATGATGATAATTTGCATATTTCTAGACTTAGGCTTAAAAACTTGTCATTAGTGGGCAAAAACTCGAAACATTGCCCGAACGACCTCGTGAGTGGCACCAACATGTTGCACGGGACCAATGTAACTCGTAGGAACTGACCACGTGATCACGGGACCCCCGGTTTGAGAATACGACGATAATTTGCATATTTCTGGACTTCGGCTTAAAAACTTGCCGTTAGAGGGCGAAAAACCAAAACTGCCACCGAACGGCCATGTGAGTGGCACCAACACCTCGCACGGGGTTAATGTAACTCGTCGGAACAGACCGCATGATCATGGGATGCCCGGTTATATAATATGATTATTATTTGCGTATTTCTATACTTAGGCTTAAAAACTTGTCGTTAGTGGGCGAAAACTAGAAACAGCCCCCGAACGGCCCCGTGAGTGGCACAAATACCTCGCATGGGACCAATGCAACTCGTACTAACTGTTCGTGTGATCACAGGATCCCCAGTTTGAGAATACGACGATAATTTACATATCTCTAGACTTAGGCATAAAAATAGGGCATTAGTGGGGGAAAACGAAAAACATCCCTGGAACGGCCCCGTTAGAGCCACCAAGACCTCACACGGGACCAATGTAACTCGTAAGAACTGGCCACGTGATCACGGGGTCCCCGATTTGAGAATAGGAAGATAATTTAAAAATATCAGGACTTAGGCAAAACATGGTGTTTGTGGGGGAAAACCCGAACGGCCCCGTGAGTGGCACCAATACCTCGCATGGGAATAATGTAACTCGTAGGAACTGACCACACTATCATGGGACTCTCTGTATTAGAATACGATGATAATTTGCATATTTCTAGAATTAGGACTAAAAACTTGCCGTTAGTGGTTGAAAACCTGAAATAGCCACCGAACGACCCCATGAGTGGCACCAACACCTCACACGGGACCAATGTAACTCGTAGAAACTGACCGCGCGATCACGGGACCCTCGGGTTGAGAATACTACGATAATTTGCATATTGTTGGACTTAGGCGTAAAAACTTGCCGTTAGTGGGCGAGAACCCGAAACAGCCCCCGAACGGCCCAGTGAGTGGCACCAACACCTTGCACGGGATTAATGTAACTCATACGAACTGATTACGCGATCAAGGGACCCCCGGTTTGAGAATATGATGATAATTTGCATATTTTGAGACTTAGGCTTAAAAACTTGCCGTTAGTGGGAAAAAACCCGAAACGGCCCCTGAACGGCCCCGTGAGTGGCATCAACACGTCACACGGGACCAATGTAACTGGTAGGAACTGACCGCACGATCACGGGAGCCCCGATTTAAGAATATGAAGACAATTTAAAATTATCAAAACTTAGGCAAAAGATGGCGTTAGTGGGGGAAACTCGAAACAGCCCCGTGAGTGGCACCAACACCTCGCACGGGACCAATGTAACTTGTATGAACAGACTGCACAATCACGAGACTCCCAGTTTAAGAATATGATAATAATTTGCATATTTTTAGAGTTAGGCTTAAAAACTTGTCATTAGTGGGCGAATACCCGAAACAACCCCCAAACGGCCCCGTGAGTGGCACCAACACCTCGCACGGAACCAATGTAACTCGTAGGATTTGATAGTGAGATCACGGGACCCGAGGTTTGATAATACAATGATAATTTGCATATTTTTAGGCTTAGGCTTAAAAATAGGGCATTAGTGGCCGAAAGCCCAAAACAGTCTCTGAACGGCCCCGTGAGTGGCACTAACACCTTGCACAGGACTAATGTAACTCATAGGAACTGATCGCGTGACCAAGGGACCCCCGGTTTGAGAATATGACGATAATTTGCATATTGGTGGACTTAGGCATAAAAACTTGCCGTTAGTGGGCGAAAACCCAAAACAACCCCCAAAAAGCCCAGTGAGTGGCACCAACACCTCACACAGGACCAATGTAACTCGTCAGAACTAAATGTGTGATCATGGGACCCCCGATTTGAGAATATGATGATAATTTAAAAATATCAAGACTTAGGCAAAACATGGCATTAGTGTGGGAAAACCCGAAACAACCCCCGTGAGTGGCATCAACACGTCGCACGGGACCAATGTAACTGATAATAACTGACCGTACGATCACGGGACCCCCGATTTGAGAATACAATGATAATTTAAAAATATCAGGACTTAGGCAAAAGATGGCGTTAGTGGGGGAAAACTCGAAATAGCCCCGTGAGTGTCACCAACACCTCGTACGGGACCAATGTAACTTCTACGAACAGACCGCACAATCACGAGACTCCCTGTTTGAGAATATGTTGATAATTTGCATATTTCTAGACTTAGGCTTAAAAACTTGTCATTAGTGGGCAAAAACCTGAAACATCACCCTAACGGCCCCGTGAGTGGCACCAACACCTCGCACAGGACCAATGTAACTCGTAGGAATTGACCGCGCGATCACAGGACGTTCGGTTTGAGAATATGATTATAATTTGCATATTTCTAAACTTAGGCTTAAAAACTTACCCTTAGTGTGTGAAAACCCAAAATTTCCACCGAACGGCCATGTGAGTGGCACCGACGCCTCGTACAGGATTAATGTAACTCGTAGGTACAAATTGCGCGATCATGGGACGCCTAGTTTGAGAATACAGTTTTAATTTGCATATTTCTAGAATTAGGAATAAACACTTGTCGTTAGTGATTGAAAACCCATAACAGCCACCGAACGACCCCGTGAGTGGCACCAACACCTCGCACGGGACCAATGTAACTCGTAGGAACTCACCATGCAATCACGGGACCCTCAGGTTGAGAATACAACAATAATTTGTATATTGGTGGACTTAGGCATTAAAAACTTGCCGTTAGTGGGCGAGAACCCGAAATAGCCCCCGAACGGCCCAGTGAGTGTCACCAACACCTCACACAGGACCAATGTAACTCGTGAGAACTGATTGTGTGATCACGGAACCCCCAGTTTGAGAATATGATGAGAATTTAAAAATATCAAGACTTACGCAAACACATGGCATTAGTGGGGGAAAACCCGAAACAACCCCCGTGAGTGGCATCAACATGTCGCACGGGACAAATGTAACTGACAGGAACTGACTGCGCGATCACGAGACGCCCGGTTTGAGAATACAATGATAATTTAAAAATATGAGGACTTAGGCAAAAGATGGCGTTATAAAGGGAAAACTCGAAACATCCCCGTGAGTGGCACCAACACCTCGCACGGGACCAATGTAACTTCTACGAACAGGCCGCACAATCACGAGACTCCCGGTTTGAGAATATGTTGATAATTTGTATATTTCTAGACACAGGCTTAAAAACTTACCATTAGTGGGAAAAAATATGAAACATCCCCCGAACGGCCCCGTGAGTGGCACCTACACTTTGCACGGGACTAATGTAACTCGTAGGAGCTGACCGCGCGATCACGGGACGCTCGGCTTGAGAATATGATTATAATTTGCATATTTCTTGACTTAGACTTAAAAACTTGTCGTTAGGGGACAAAAAGCCAAAACAGCCCCCGAACGGCCCCGTGAGTGGCACCAACATCTCACACGGGACCAATGTAACTCATAGTAACTAATCGCGCGATAATGGGACCCTCGGTATGAGAATATGAGATAATTTGAATATTTCTAGACTTAGGCTTAAAAACTTGCCGTTAGAGGGCGAAAACCCAAAACTGCCACCGAACAGCCATGTGAGTGGCACCAACACCTCGCATGGGATTAATGTAACTCGTAGGAATAGACCGCGCGATCATGGGATGCCCAGTTTGAGAATACAATTTTAATTTGCATATTTATAGACTTAGGCTTAAAAACTTGTCGTTAGTGGGTGAAAACCCGAAACAGCCCCCGAACGGCCCCGTGAGTGGCACCAACACCTCGCACGGGGACCGATGTAACTCGTAGTAACTGACCGCGTGATCATGGGCCCCCAGTTTGAGAATATGACGATAATTTGCATATTTCTTGACTTAGGCATAAAAACAGGGCGTTAGTTGGGGAAAACCACAAACAACCCTCGAATGGCCCCGTGAGTGGCACCAACACCTCACACGGGACAAATGTAACTCGTAAGAACTGGCCGGGTGATCATGGGACCCCCGATTTGAGAATAGGACAATAATTTAAAAATATCAGGACTTAGGCAAGACATGGCGTTAGTGGGGGAAAACCCGAACGGCCCCGTGAGTGGCACCAATTCCTCACACGACCACGCTATCACGGGACTCACTATTTTAGAATACGGTGATAATTTGTATATTTCTAGAATTAGGAATAAAAACTTGCCGTTAGTGATTGAAAACCCAAAACAGCCACCGAACGGCCCCGTGAGTGGCACCAACACCTCGCACGGGACCAATGTTAATCGTAGGAACTGACCGTGCGATCACTGGACCCTTAGTTTGAGAAAACGACAATAATTTTCATATTGGTGGACTTAGGCATAAAAACTTGCCGTTAATGGGCGAGAACCCGAAACAACCCCCGAACGGCCCAATGAGTAGCACCAACACCTCACATAGGACCAATGTAACTCGTAAGAACTGACTGTGTGATCACGAGACCCCCGGTTTGAGAATACGATGATAATTTAAAAATATTAAGACTTAGGTAAAACATGGCGTTAGTGGGGGAAAACCCGAAACAACCCTTGAACAACCCCATGAGTGGCATAAACACGTCACACGGGACCAATGTAACTGGTAGTAACTGACCAAGCGATCATGGGACCCCCGGTTTGAGAATACGAAGATAATTTAAAATTATCAGGACTTAGGCAAAAGATGGCGTTAGTGGGGAAAAACTCGAAACAGCCCCGTGAGTGGTACCAACACCTCGCACTGGACCAATGTAACTTGTACAAACAGACCGCATAATCATGAGACTCCCAGTTTGAGAATATTATGATAATTTGCATATTTCTAGAGTTAGGCTTAAAAACTTATCGTTACTGGGTGAGTACCCGAAACAGTCCCAGAACTGCCCCGTGAGTGGCACCAACACCTCGTATGGGACCAATGTAACTCGTAGGAACTGACAGTGCGATCACGGGACCCCAGGTTTGCGAATACGATGATAATTTGCATATTTCTAGACTTAGGCTTAAAAATGGGGTGTTAGTGGGAGAAAACCCGAAATAGTCCCCGAACGGCCCCTTGAGTGGCACCAACACCTCACACGGGACCAATGTAACTCATAGGGATTGATCGCGCAATCACGGGACCCTTTATTTTAGAATACAATGATGATTTGTAAATTTCTAGACTTAGGCTTAAAATCTTGCCGTTAAAGGGAGAAAACTCAAAACAGCCCCCGAACGGCCCCGTGAGTGGCACCAACACCTCGTACGGGACCAATGTAACTCGTAACAACTGATCGCACGATCACAGGACCCCCATTTGAGAATACGATGATAATTTACATATTTCAAGACTCAAGCATAAAAATAGGCCGTTAGTGGGTGAAAACCCGAAACAGCCGCCGAACGGCCCCGTGAGTTGCACTAACACTTCGCACGGGACCAATGTAACACGTAGGAACTGACAATGCAATCACGGGATTGTTGATTTCAGAATGCGATGATAGTTTCCATATTTCTAGACTTAGGCTTAAAAACTTGTCGTTAGTGGGCGAAAACCCGAAACAGCCCCGTGAGTGGCACCAACACCTCGCACGGGACCAATGTAACTCATAGGAACTGACCACGTTATCACGGGGCCCCATATTTGAGAATTCAATAATAATTTAAACATATTAGGACTTAGGAAAAACATGGTGTTAGTGGGGGAAATCCCGAAACAGCCCCCGAACAGCCCCATAAATGGCACCAACACTTCGCACGGGATCAATCTAACTCATAGGAACTGATCACACGATCACGGCACTGCCAATTTGAGAATACAAAGCTAATTTGCATATCTCTAGACTTAGGCGTACAAACTTGCCATTAGTGGGCAAAAACCTAAAATAGACCCGAATGACCCCGTGAATGGCACCAACGCCTCGCACGAGACCAATGTAATTCGTACGAACGGACTGCGCGATCACGGGATCCCTGGTTTCAGAATACGATGAAAATTTGCATATTTTTAGATTTAGGCTTAAAAACTTGTCGTTATTGTGCGAAAACCCGAAACAGCCTTCGAACGGCCCCGTGAGTGGCACCAACACCTCGCACGGGACCAATGTAAATCGTAGGAACTGACCACGCGATCATGGGACCCCGGTTTAAGAATACGATGATAATTTCTATATATCTAGACTTAGGCATAAAAACATGTCGTTAGTGGGCAAAAACCTGAAAAAGCCCCCGAACGGCCCAGTGAGTGGCACCAACACCTCACCCAAGACCAATGTAACTCGTAAGAACTGATTGTGTGCTCATGGGAGCCCCGGTTTAAGAATAGTATAATAATTTAAAAATATCAAGACATAGGCTAAACAAGGCGTTAGTGGGAAAAAACCCAAAATAGCCCCCGAACGGCCCCATGAGTGGCACAACCACGTCGAACAGAACAAATGTAACTGGTAGGAACTGACTGCGTGATCACGGGACCCCCGATTTGAGAATACAATGATAATTTAAAAATATCAGGACTTAGACAAAAGATGGCGTTAGAGGGGGAAAACTCAAAACAGCCCCGTGAGTGGCACCAACACCTCGCACGGGACCAATGTAACTCGTACGAACATACCACACAATCACGAGACTCTCAATTTGCGAATATGACGATAATTTGCATATTTCTAGACATAGGCTTAAAAACTTGTCGTTAGTAGGCGAAAACCTGAAATAGCCCCCGAACGGCCCCGTGAGTGGAACCAACACCTCGCACGGGACAAATGTAACTTGCAGGAACTGACCATGCGATCACGGGACCCCCGGTTTGAGAATATGATGATAATTTAAAAATGATAAGACGTAGGCAAAACATGGCGTTAGCATTGTAAACCCAAAACAGCCATCGAAGGGCCCGTGAGTGGCACCAACAACTCGCATGGGACCAATGCAACTCGTACGAACTAGTCGAACAATCACGGGACCCCCGATTTGGGAAGACGATGATAATTTATATATTTCCAAACTTCGGCTTAAAAACTTGCCGTTAGTGGGCGAAAACCCAAAATAGCCACCGAACGGCCCCGTGAGTGGCACTGACACCTCGCACGGGACCAATGTAACTCGTACGAACCGACCGCACGATCGCGGGACCCCCGATTCAAGAATATGATGATAATTTGCATATTTTTAAACTTAGGCATAAAAAAAGTGCGTTAGTGTGGGAAAACCCGGAACAACCCCCGAACGGTCCCATGAATGGCACCATCACCTCGCACGGGACCAATGTAACTCGTAGGAACAGACAACCCTATCACGAGACCCTCTTTTGAGAATACGATGATGATTTAAAAATATCAAGACTTAGGTAAAACATGGCGCTAGTGGTGCAAAAATCAAAACAGCCTCCAAACGGCACCGTGAGTGACACCAACACCTCGCACATGACCAATTTAACTCGTAAGAACTGTTCGCGCGATCACGGGGCTCCTAGTTTGATAATACGAAGATAATTTTAATATTTCTAGTCTTAGGCTTAAAACTTCACGTTAGTGGGCGAAAACCCAAAATATCCTCCGAACCGTCCAGTGAGTGGCACCAACACCTCACACGGGACAATTGTAACTCTGTGTAACTCACCGTGCGATCACGGGACTCCCGGTTTGAGAATATGATGATAAATTGCAAATTTTTAGACTTAGGCTTACAAACTTGGCGTTAGTGGGTGAAAACCCAAAACAACCCCCGAATGGCCCTGTGAGTGGCACCAACGCCTCGCACGGGACCAATGTAACTCGTAGGAACTGACCGCGCGATCACGGGACACCCGGTTTGAGAATATGACTATAATTTCCATATTTTTAGACTTAGGATTAAAAACTTGCCTTTAGTGGGCGAACACCCAAAACAACCACCGAACGGGCCCGTGAGTGGCAGCAACACCTTGCACGGGACCAATGTAACTCGTAGGAACTGATCTCGCAATCACGGGACCCCCAGTTTGAGAATACGATGATAATTTCCATATTTCTAGACATGGGCTTAAAAACTTGTCGTTAGTGGGCAAAAACATAAAACAGCCACTGAACGGCACCATGAGTGGCACCAACACCACGTACGGGTTTAATGTAACTCATAGGAACTTATCGCGCAATCACGGTACCCCTGTTTGAGAATACGGTGATAATTTGCATATTTTGAGACTTAGGCTTAAAAACATGCCCTTAGTGGGGGAAACGTCGAAACAGCCCCCGAACGACCCCGTGAGTGGCACTTACACCTCGCACGGGACCAATGTAACTCGTAGAACTAACCTCACGATCACGGGACCCTCGGTTTGAGAATACAATGATAATTTGCATATTTCAAAACATAGGCTTAAAATCATGTCGTTAGTGGGTGAAAACCCAAAAAACCTCTCATATTGCCCCGTGAGTTTCACCAACACCTCGCACGGGACCAGTGTAACTCGTACGAACTGATCGCATGATCACGGGACTCCCTGTTTGAAAATATATGATAATTTGCATATTTATAAACTTAGGCATAAAAATAGGACGTTAGCGGGGGCAAACCGAAACAGCCCCCAAACGACCCCGTGAGTGGCACCAACACATTGTCCGTAACCAATGTAACTCGTAGGAACTAACCATACGATCATGGGACCCTTGGTTTGAGAATACGATGATAATTTGCATATTTCTATACTTTGACTTAAAAACTTTCCGTTATTGGGTGAAAACCCGAAACATCCCACGAACGGCCTTGTGAGTGGAACGAACACCTCGCACGGGACCAATTTAAATCGTAGGAATGGACTGCATGATCATGGGACCCCCAGTTTGAGAATACAACGATAATTTGAATATTTCAAGACATAGGCATAAAAACAAGGCGTTAGTGGGGGAAAACCCAAAACAGCCCCCGAACGCCCCATAAGTGGCACCAACACCTCCCACGGGTCCATTGTAACTCGTAGGAACTGACTACGCGATCAGAGGACCCTCGGTTTAAGAATACAACAATAATTTCAAAATATCAAGACTTAGGAAAAACATGGCATCAGTGGGGGAAAACCTGAAACAACACATGAACGGCCCAGTGAGCGGCACCAACACTTTGTACCAGACAAATGTAACTCGTAGGAACTGACTGTGCAATCACGGGACTCCCGATTTGAGACTACTAAGATAATTAGCATATTTCTAGACTTATGCTTAAAAATTTGCCGTTAGTGGGTGAAGACCTAAAATAGCCCCCGAACAGTCTCGTGAGTGGCACCGACACCTCGTACGGGACCAATGTAACTCGTAGGAACAGACCGCGTGATCACGGGACCCCCAGTTTGAGAATAAGATGATAATTTGCATATTTCTAGACTTAGGATTAAAAACATGCCGTTAGTGGGCGAAAACCTGAAATAGCCCCCGAATGGCCCCGTGAGTTGAACCAACACTTCGCACGGGACCATTGTAACTCGTAGTAACTGACCGCATGATCACGAGACCCCCAGTTTGAGAATACGATGACAATTTGCATATTTCTAGACTTAGGCTTAAAATAGGGTGTTGGTAGGGGAAAAACCCGATACAAACCCCGAACGGCCCCGTGACTGGAAGCAACACCTCACACGTTACTAATGTAACTCGTCAGAATTGACCACGTGATCTTGGGACCCCTGGTTTGAGAATAGGATGATAATTTAAAAATATCAGGACTTAGGCAAAACACGGCGTTAGTGGGGGAAAACCCGAACGACCCCATGAGTGGCACTGACACCTCGCATGGGACCAATGTAACTCGTAGGAACTCACCGCACGATCACGGTACTTTCGGTTCTAAAATACGATGATAATTTGTATAATTATAAAACTAGGATTAAAAACTTGTCGTTAGTGGTTTAAAACCCGAAACAGCCACCGAACGACCCTGTGAGTGGCACTAACACCTCACACGGGACCAATGTAACTCGTAGGTACTGACCGCGCGATCACAGGACCCCTAGTTTGAGAATACGATGATAATTTGCATATTTGTATGCTTAGGCTTAAAAACTTGCCGTTAGTGGGTGAAAACTCGAAACAGACCCCGAACGACCGAGTGAGTGGCACCAACACCTCACACAGAACCAATGTAACTCGTAAGAACTGACTGTGTGATCACGGGTCCTCTGGTTAGTGAATACGATGATAATTTAAAAATATCAAGACTCAGGCAAAACATGGCGTTAGTGGTGGAAACCCCGAAACAACCCCCGAATGGCCCCGTGAGTGGCACCAACACGTTGCATGGGATCAATGTAACTGGTAGGAACTGTTAGTGCGATCACGGGACCCCAGTTTGAGAAGACGATGGTAATTTGCATATTTCGAGACTTAGGCTTAAAAACTTGCCGTTAGTGGGGAAAACATGAAATAGCTCTCAAACGGCCACATGGGTGGCACCAACACCTCGCATGGGAGCCATGTAACTCGTAGGACCTGACCGCGTGAGCATGGTACCCCTAGTTTGAGAATACGACGATAATTTGCATATTTCAAAACTTAGGCTTAAAAATTGGCCGTTAGTGAGCGAAAACCCAAAAAACCCTTGTACGGCCCCGTGAGTTACACCAACACCTCGTACGGGACCAATGTAACTCGTATGAATTGACCGCATGATCACGGGACTTCCAGTTTGAGAATAAGATGATAATTTTCATATTTCTAGAGTTAGGCATAAAAATAGGGCATCAGTGGGGGCAAACCCGAAATAGCCCCCAAACGGCCCCATGAGTGGCATCAACATCACGCACGGGGCCAATGTAACTCATAGGAACTGAACACGCCATCATGGGACCCTCGATTGGACAAAATGATGGTAATTTGTATATTTCTAGTCTTAGGCATAAAAATAGGGCGTTAGTGGGGGAAACCCCGAAATAGATCCCGAACGGCCCCATGAGTGGCACCAACACCTCACACGGGACCAATGTAACTCGTAGGAACTGACTGCGCGATCACGGCACCCCCAGTTTGAGAATACGAAAATAATTTATAAATATCAGGACTTAGGCAAAACATGGAGTCAGTGGGGGAAAACTCGAAACAGCACATGCACGATGCCATGAGTGGCACCAACACCTCGTACGGGATAATTATAACTCGTTGGAACTGACTGTGCGATCACATAACTCCTGATTTGAGAATACGATGATAATTTGCATATTTCTAGACTTAGGCTTAAAAACTTGCCGTTAGTGGGTGAAGACTTAAAACAGCTCCTGACAGCCTCGTGAGTGGCACCGACACCTCGTACGGGACCAATGAACTCATAAGAAATGACCGCGTGATCCCAGGACCCCCAGTTTGAGAATACGATGATAATTTGCATATTTCTAGACTTAGGCTTAAAAACTTGCCGTTAGAGGGCGAAAACCCAAAACAACCCCCGAATGGCCCCGTGAGTGGCACCAACACCTCACTCGGGACTAATGTAACTCGTAGTAACTGACCGCGTGATCACGGGACCCCGGATTTGAGAATACGACGATAATTTTCATATTTCTAGACTTAGGCATAAAATAGGGCGTTAGTGGGGGGGAACCCGATACAGCCCCCGAATGGCCCCGTGAGTGACACCAACACCACACACGGGACCAATGTAACTCGTAAGAACTGACTGCGTGATCACGAGTGCCCCAGTTTGAGAATAGGATGCTCATTTAAAAATATCAGGACATAGGCAAAAGATGGCGTTTGCGGGGGAAACCCGAAACGGCCCCGTGAGTGGCACCAACACCTCACACGGGACCAATGTAACTTGTCAGAACTGACCATGTGATCTCGGGACCCCTGGTTTTAGAATACGAAGATAATTTTTATATTTCTAAAATTAGGATTAAAAACTTGCCATTAGTGGTTGAAAACCCAAAACAGCCGCCGAACGGCCCCGTGACTGGTACCAACACCTCACATGGGACCAATGTAACTCGTAGGTACTGACCGCGCGATCACGGGACCCCCGGTATGAGAATACGACGATAATTTGCATATTTGTAGACATAGTCATAAAAACTTACCATTAGTGGGCAAAAACTCAAAATAGCCCCCGAACGGCCTAGTGAGTGGCACCATCACCTCACACAGGACCAATGTAACTCATAAGAACTGATTATGTGATCACGGGACCCCCGATTTGAGAATACGATGATAATTTGAAAATATCAAGACTTAGGTAAAACATGGCGTTAGTGGGGGAAAACCCGAAACAGCCCCGTGAGTGGCACAAACACCTCGCATTGGACCAATGTAACTCGTACAAATAGATCGCACAATCAGGAGACTCCCGATTTGAGAATATGACGATAATTTGCATATTTCTAGACTTAGACTTAAAAACTTGTCGTGAGTGGGTGAAAACTCGAAACAACCCCCGAACGGCCCCCTGAGTGGCACCAACACCTCGCACAGGACCAATATAACTCATAGGAGCTGACCGCGCGACCACAGGAGCCCCAGTTTGAGAACAGGATACTAACTTTCATATTTCTAGACTTAGGCTTAAAAACTTGCAGTTAGTGCGCGAAAACTCGAAACAACCCCGTGAGTGGCATCAACACCTCGTACGGGACCAATGTAACTTGTACAAACTGATTGCGCGATCACGAGACCCCGTGTTTGAGAATAAGATGATAATTTCAAAATATTAGGACTTATGGAAAACATGGCGTTAGTGAGGGAAACCCGAAACAACCTCAGAACGGCCCCGTGAGTGGCACCAACACCTCGCATTGACCAATGTAACTCGTACGAACTGACCGCGTAATCACGGGACTCTCGGTTTGAGAATATGAGGATAATTTTTATATTTCTAGACTTAGGCATAAAAGCTTATCGTTAGTGGACGAAAACTCGAAACAGCCCCCGAACGGCCCCGTGAGTGGCACTAATACCTTGCACGGGCCAATGTAACTCGTGGGAACTGATCGTGAAATCACGGGACCCCCAGTTTGATAAGATGACGATAATTTGCATATTTCTAGACTTCGGCTTGAAAACTTATCGTTAGTGGGCAAAAAATCCAAACTGCCCCCGAACGGCCCTGTGAGTGGCACCAACACCTCGCACTAGACCAATGTAACTCGTACGATCTGACCGCGCGATCATGGGACCCCCGATTTGAGAATATGATGGTAATTTGCATATTTCTAGACTTAGGCATAAAAATAGTGCGTTAGTGGGGGAAACCCGAAACAACCCCCAAACGGACCCATGAGTGGCACCAACTCCTCGCACGGGACTAATGTAACTCGTAGGAACTGATCGCCCGATCAAGGGACCCCCCATTTGAGAATACGACGATAATTAAAAAATATCAGGACTTTGGTAAAACATGGCGCTAGTCGAAAAAACCAAAATAGCCGCCGAACAGCGCCGTGAGTGGTACCAACACCTCGGACGGGACCAATGTCACTCGTAGGAACTGACCAAGCGATCATGGGACTCTCGGTTTGAGAATATGATGATAATTTGTATTTTTCTTGACTTAGTCTTAAAAACTTACTGTTAATGGGCAAAAACAGGAAATAACCCCAAAACGACCCGGTGAGTGGCACCAACACCATGCACGGGTTCTATGTAACTCGTAGGAACTAACCGCATGATCACGGGACTCCCGATTTGAGAATACGAAGCTAATTTGCATATATCTAGACTTATTCTTAAAAACTTGCTGTTAGTGGACGAAAACCCAAAATAGACCCCGAATAGCCGTGAGTGGCACCAACACCTCGCACGCAAACAATGTAACTAGTAGGAACTAACCGCGTGATCACGGGACCCCCGATATTAGAATACGACGAAAATTTGCATATTTTTAGACTTAGGCTTAAAAACATGGTGTGAGTGGGCGAATACCCGAAATAGCCCGCGAATGTCCCCATGAGTGGCACCAACACCTCACACGGGACCAATGTAACTCATAGGTACAGACAACATGATCACGGGTCCCCCAATTTGATAATACGATGATAATATGCATATTTCTAGACTTAGGCTTAAAAACTTGCCGTTAGTGGGTGAAGACAAAAAACAGCCATCGAACGACCCGTGAGTGGCACCAACACCTCGCACGGGATTAATGTTACTCGTAGGAACTGACCGCGTGATCACGGGACCCCCGGTTTGAGAGTACGACAATAATTTGCATATTTCAAGACTTAGACTTAAAAGAATGTCGTTAGTGGTGGAAAACTCGAAACAGCCCCCGGACGGCCCCGTGAGTGGCACCAACACCTCGCACGGGACCAATGTAACTCGTAGGAACTGACTCCGTGATCAAGGGACCCCCGGTTTCAGAATATGATGATAATTTTCATATTTCTAAACTTAGGGTTAAAAACTTGTCGTTAGTGGGCGAAAACCCGGGAAAAAAATGTACGGCCCCGTGAGTGGCACCAACACCTCGCACGAAACCAATGTAACTTGTTTGATTTTACCGCGCGATCACGGGACCCCCGGTTTGACAATACGTAATAACCCCGAATGGCCCCATGAGTGGCACCCACACCTCGCACGGGACCAATGTAACTCATAGGAACTGGTCGCGTGATCACGAGACCCTCGGTTTGAGAATACGATATAATTTGCTTATTTTTAGACTTAGGCTTAAAAACAGGGCGTTAGTGGGGGAAAACTCTAAACAACTCTTGAACAACCCCATGAGTGGCACCAACACCTCGCACGAGACCAAAGTAACTCGTATGAATTGACCGCACAATCACGGGACCCCTGGAATGAGAATACAACGATAATTTTCATATTTCTAGACTTAGGCATAAAAATAGGGCGTTAGTGGGGGAAAACTCGAAACAACCCCCGAACGGCCCCGTGATTGGCACCAACACCTCGTACGGGACCAATGAAACCCCTAGAAACTAGTCGCGCGATCACGGGACCCTCGGTTTGAGAATACAACGATAATTTGCATATTTTTTGACTTAGGCATAAAAAATTGACGTTAGTTGTCGAAAACCCGAAAAAGCCCCCGAACGGCCCCATAAGTGGAACCAACACGTTGCACGAGACCAATGTGAATCGTAGGAATTGACCTCGTGATCACGGGACTCTCAGTTTGAGAGTACAACGAGAATTTGCATATTTCGAGACTTAGGCTTAAAAACTTCTCATTAGTGGTGGAAAACTCGAAGCAGGCCTCGAACGGCCTCGTGAGTGGCACCAACACCTCGCACTGGACCAATGTAACTCGTAGAAACAGACCGCATGATCACGGGACCCCCGGTTTGAGAATACGTTAGTAATTTGCATATTTCTAAACTTAGGGTTAAAAACTTTTCGTTAGTGGGCAAAACCCCAATAAAAAAAATGTACGGCCCCGTGAGTGGCACCAACACCTCGCACGAGAGTAATGTAACTCGTATGAGTTGACCGCGCAATCACGAGACTGTCGGTTTGAGAATACGACGATAATTTTCATATTTCTAGACTTAGGCATAAAAATAGGGCGTTAGAGGGGAAAACCCAAAATAACCCCCGAACGGCCCCGTGAGTGGCACCAACACCTCGTACGGGACCAATGTACCTCGTAGGAACTGACCATGCGATCACGGGACTCTCGGTTTGAGAATACGACGATAATTATCATATTTTTAGACTTAGGCTTTAAAACTTGCCATTAGTGGGTGAAGACCCGAAATAGTCCCCTAACGGCCTCGTGAGTGGCACCAACACCTCGTACGGGACCAATGTAACTCGTAGGAATAGACCGCGCGATCATGGGACTCCCGGTTTGAGAATACGACGATAATTTGCATATTTTTAGAATTTGGCTTAAAAACATGACGTCACTTGGTGAAAACCCGAAATAGCCCCCGAACGGCCCCATGAGTGGGACCAACAGGTTGCACGGGACCAACGTAGTTTGTAGGAACTGACCGCATGGTCACGGGATCCCCAATTTGAGAGTACGGTGATAATTTTCATATTTCGAGTCTTAGGCTTAAAAACTTGTCATTAGTGGTGGAAAACTCGAAACATCCCTCGAGCGGTACCAGTGAGTGGCACCAACACCTTGCACGGTATCAATGTAACTCGTAGGAACTGACCGCGTGATCGTAGCACCCCCGATTTGAGAATACGACGGTAATTTGCATATTTATAAACTTAGGGTATAAAACTTGCCGTTAGTGGGCAAAAACTCGAAAAAAAACCCGAACGGCCCCGTGAGTGGCACCTACACCTCATACGGGACCAATGTAACTCATAGGAACGGGTCGCGCGACCACGGGACCCTCGATTTGAGAATACGACGATAATTTACATGTTTTTATACTTAGGCTTAAAAACTTGTTGTTAGTGGGCGAAAACCCGAAATAGCCCCCAAACGGCCCCATGAGTGGCACCAACACGTTGCACGGGACCAATGTAACTCGTACAAACTGATTGGGCGATCACGGGACCCCCAATTTGAGAATACAATGATAATTTGCATATTTCTAAACTTTGGCATAAAAACATGGCGTTAGTGGGGGAAAACCCGAAACAGCCCCTAACGGCCCCATGAGTGGAACCAACACCTCCCGCGGGACCAATGTAACTTGTTGGAACTGACCGTGCGATCACGGGACCCCCAGTTTGAGAATACGATAATAATTTAAAAATATCTAGACTTAGGTAAAACATGGCATTAGTGGGGGAAAACCAGAAATAGCCCATGAACGACCCCGTGAGTGGTATCAACACCTCGTACGGGACCAATGTAACTCGTAGGAACCGACCGTGCGATCACGGGACTCTCGATTTGAGAATACAATGATAATTAACATATTTCTAGACTTAGGCTTAAAAACTTGCTGTTGGTGGGTGAAGACCTGAAATATCCCCCTAACGGCCTCGTAAGTGGCACCAACACCTCGTACGGGACCAATGTAACTCGTAGGAATAGATCGCGTGATCACGGGACCCCCAATTCTAGAATATGATGTTGATTTTCATATTTTTAGACTTAGGTTTAAAAACTTACCATTAGTGGCCAAAAACCCGAAACACCACCCAAACGGCCCCGCGAGTGGCACCAACACCTCGTATGGGACTAATGTAACTCGTAGTAACTGACCGCACAATCACAGGACTCCCGGTTTGAGAATAAGATGATAATTTGAATATTTCTAGACTTAGGCATAAAAATAGGGCGTTAGTGGGGGAAACCCGAAATAGCCCCCTAACGGCCCCATGAGTGGCACCGACACCTCCCACGGGACCAATATAACTCGTAGGAATAGATCGTGTGATCACGGGGCCCCTGGTTTGAGAATACGATAATAATTTAAAAATATAAGGACTTAGGCAAAACATGGCGTTAGTGGGGGAAAACCAGAAATAGCCCACGAACGGGCCCATGTGTGGCGCCAACACCTCGTACGAGACCAATTCAACTCGTAGAAACTTACCATGTGATCAGGGGACTCTCGGTATGAGAATACGATGATAATTAGCATATTCCTAGACTCAAGCTTAAAAACTTGTCGTTAGTGGGTGAAAACCTGAAACAGCCCCCTAATGGACTCGTGAGTGGCACCAACACCTCGTACAGTACCAATGTAACTCATAGGAATAGACCGCCCGATCACGGAACCCCCATTTTTAGAATATGACGATAATTTACATATTTCTAGACTTAGGCTTAAAAACATATCGTTAGTGGGCGAAAACCCTAAATAGCCCCTAAACGTCTCCATGAGTGGCACTAACACCTCGCACGGGACCAATGTAACTCGTAGTAAGTGACCGCTCCATCACGGGACTCCCGGTTTGAGAATACGACGATAATTTGCATATTTCTAGACTTTGGCTTAAAAACTTGTCGTTAGTGGGTGAAAAAATGAAATAGCCCCCGAACGACCTCGTAAATTGCACCTCGTACGGGACCAATGTAACTCGTAGGGACAGATTGCGTGATCACGGGATCCCCGTTTGAGAATACGATGATAATTTGCATATTTCTAATCTTAGCCTTAAAAACTTGCCGTTAGTGGGCGAAAACCCAAAAAAGCCCCCGAAAACACCTTACATGGGACCAGTGTAACTATTAGCAATTGACCGCGCGATCATGGGACTTCTGTTTGAGAATACAATGATAATTTTCATATTTCTGGACTAAGCCATAAAAATAGGGCATTAGTGAGGAAAACCCAAAACTGCCTCGAACGGCCCCGTGAGTGGAACCAACACCTCGCACAGGACCAATGTAACCCGTTCGAACTGACTGGGCGATCACAGGACCCTCGGTTTGAGAATACGAGGATAATTTGCATATTTCTAGACTTAGGCTTAAAAAATTGTCGTTATTGGGTGAAAACCCAAAACAGCCCCCGAACGGCCACGTGAATTGCTCCAACACATTGGGCGGGACCAATGTAACTCGTAGGAACTGACCGCGCGATCACGAGACCCCCTCTTTGAGAATACGACAAAAAATTGTATATTTCAGGATTTAGGCTAAAAAACTTGTCGTTAGTGGGCCAAAACCCAAAACTGCCCTGAACGGCCTTGTGAGTGGCACCAACACCTCGCATGGGACCAATGTAACTCATAGGAACTGATCGTGTGATCACGGACCCCCGGTTTGAGAATACGATGATAATTTGCATATTTCTTGACTTAGGCATAAAAATAGGGCGTTAGTGGGAGAAAACCCTAAACAACCCTCGAACGGCACCATGAGTGGCACCAACACCTCCCACAGGACCAATGTAACTCATAGGAACTGATTGCGCGATCACAAGATGACCAGTTTGAGAAGCTGACAGTAATTTAAAAATATCAGGACTTAGGCAAAACATGGCGTTAGTGGGGGAAAACCCAAAACTTCCCACGAACGGCCCCGTGAGTGGCACCAACACCTCATACGGAACCAATGTAACTCGTAGGAACTGACAGCGCAATTACGGGACACTCGATTTGAGTATACAATAATAATTTGTATATTTCTATACTCAGGCTTAAAAACTTGCCATTAGAGGGTGAAGACACGATACAACCCCCGAACGGCCTCGTGAGTGGCACCAACACCTTGTACGGGACCAATGTAACTCTTAGGAACAGATCGCATGATCACGGGGCCCCCGAATTGAGAATGCGATGATAATTTCCTTATTTCTAATCTTAGTCTTAAAAACTAGCCGTTAGTGGGCAAAAACTCAAAAAAAAACCCGAACGGCCCTGTGAGTGGCAACAACACCTCGCACGGGACCAATGTAACTCGTATGAATTTACCGGATGATTACGGGACTCCCTGTTTGAGAATACGATGATAATTTGCATATTTCAAGACTTAGGTATAAAAATAGGGCGTTAGTGGGGAAAACCCAAAAAGGCCCTCGAACGGCCCCAAGAGTGGCACCGAAACCTCCCACGGGACCAATGTAACTCATACGAACTGACCGGGCAATCACGGGACCCTCAGTTTGAGAATACGATGATAATTTACATATTTCTAGACTTAGGCTTAAAAACTTGTCGTTATTGGGTGAAGACACGATACATCCCCCGAACGGCCTCGTGCGTGGCACCAACATCTAGTACGGGACCAATGTAACTCGTATGAACAAATCGCGTGATCATGGGGCCCCGAGTTTGAGAATGCGATGATAATTTGTACATTTCTAAACATAGGCTTAAAAACTTGCCATTAGTGGGCGAAAACCCGAAAAAGCCCCCGAACGGCCCCGTAAGTGGCAACAACACCTCGTACGGGACCAATTTAACTCGTGTGAATTTACCGCGTGATCACGGGACTCCCTATTTGAGAATACGATGATAATTTGCATATTTCTAGACATAGGCATAAAAACTTGCTGTTAGTGGGAGAAAATAAGAAACAACCCCTGAACGACCCCGTGAGTGCCACCAACACCTCGCACGGGACCAACATAACTTGTAGTAACTGATCGCGCGATCACGAGACTCCGGGTGTGTGAATACGACGATAATTTGTATATTTCTAGACTTAGGCTTAAAAACTTGCTGTTGGTGGGTGAAATCCCGAAATAGCCCCCGAACTCCCTCGTGAGTGGCACCTCGTATGGGACCAATGTAGCTCGTAGGGACAGTTTACGTGATCACGAGACCCCGGGTTTGAGAATATGACGATAATTTGCATATTTCTAAACTTAGGCTTCAAAACTTGCCGTTAGTGGGTGAAAACACGAAACAGCCCCCGAACGACCCCGTGAGTGGCACCAACACCTCGTACGGGACCAATGTAACTCGTAGGAACAGGCCGACCGATCATGGAATCCCCGGTTTAAGAATGCGATGATAATTTCCATATTTCTAAACTTAGGCTTAAAAACTTGTCGTTAGTGGGAAAAAACTAGAAAAAGCCCCCGAACGACCCCGTGAGTGGCACCAACACCTCGCACGGGACTAATGTAACTCGTATGAATTGACCACACGATCACGAGACTCCCTATTTGAGAATACGATAATAATTTGCATATTTCTAGACTTATGTGTAAAAATAGGGCGTTAGTGGGCAAAAACCCGAATCATCCCCTGAACGGCCCCATGATTGGCACCAACACCTCCCACGGGACCAATGTAACTCGTAGGAACTGACTACGCGATCACGGAACCCTCGATTTGAGAATATGATGATAATTGGCATATTTCTAAACTTAGGCATAAAAACTTGTCGTTAGTGTGCGAAAACTCGCAACAGCCCCCGAACGGCCCCGTGTGTGGCACCAACATGTTACACGTGACCAATGTAACTCGTAGGAACTAAACGTGCGATCACGGGACTCCCAGTTTGAGAATATAATGATAATTTACATATTTCTAGACATAGGCTTAAAAAAATGCCGTTACTGGGCGAAAACACAAACAGCCCCCGAACGGCCCTGTGAGTGGCACATATACCTCACACGGGACCAATGTAACTCGTAGGAACTGACCACGCGATCATGTGATCCACGGTTTGAGAATACAATGATAATTTGCATATTTCTAGAATTAGGCATAAAAACATGGCGTTAGTGGGCGAAAACTCGAAACAGCCCCCGAACAGCCCCGTGAGTGGCACCAACACCTCACACGGGTTCAATGTAACTCGTAGGAACTGATCGCACGATCACGAGACTCCCGGTTTGAGAATACGACGATAATTTGCATATTTCTAAACTTAGGCTTAAAAGCTTGTTGTTAGTGGGCGAAAACCAAAAACAGCCCCCGAACAACTCCGTGAGTGGCACCAACAACTCACACGGGACCAATATAACTCGTAGGAATTGACCGCGCGATCACGGGACCCCCGGTTTGAGAGTACGATGGTAATTTGCATATTTCTAGACTTAGGCATAAAATCAGGGCATTAATGGAGGAAAACCCGAAACATCCCCCGAACGGCCCCATGAGTGGCACCCATACCTCCCACGAGACCAATGTAACTCAGAGGAACTGATCATGCGATCACGGGACCCCCAGTTTAAGAATACGACAATAATTTAAAAACATCAGGACTTAGGCAAATTATGGCGTTAGCGGGGAAAAACTTGAAACAACCCACAAACGGCCCCGTGAGTGGCACCAACACCTCATACGGGACCAATGTAACTCGTAGGAACGGATCGTGCGATCACGAGACTACCGGTTTGACAATATGATGATAATTTTCATATTTCTGGACTTAGGCTTAAAAACTTGTCGTTAGTGGGTGAAAACCCGAAACAACCCCCAAACGGCCTTGTGAGTGGAACCAACACCTCGTACGGGACAAATGTAACTTATAGGAACTGACCGCGCGATCATGGGATCCCCGAATTGAGAATGCTACGATAATTTACATATTTCTAAATTTAGGCTTAAAAACTTGCCGTTTGTCGGCGAAAACACGAAAATGCCCCCGAACGGCCCCGTGAGTGGCACCAACACCTCTCACGGGACCAATGTAACTCCTATGAATTGACCGTGCGATCATGGGACTCCCTGTTTGAGAATACGACACTAATTTGCATTTTTCTAGACTTCGGCATAGAAACACGGCGTTAGTGGGGGAAAACCAGAAATAGCCCCCTAACGGCCTCGTGAGTGGCGCCAACACCTCATACGGGACCAATGTAAATCGTAGGAACAGATCCCGCATTCACGGGATCCCCGGTTTGAGAATGCGACGCTAATTTTCATATTTCTAAACTTAGGCTTAAAAACTTATCGTTAGTGGGTGAAAACCCGAAACAGCCTCCGAATGGCCTCGTGAGTGGCACCAACACCTCGTACGAGACAAATGTAACTTATAGGAACACGCCGCACGATCATTGGAATCCCGAATTGAGAATGCGATGATAATTTGCATATTTTTAAACTTAGGCTTAAAGACATGCCGTTAGTGGGTGAACACTCGAAAATGCCCCCAAACGGCCCCGTGAGGTGCACCAACACCTCTCACGGGACTAATGTAACTCGTATGAATTGAATGCGCAGTCATGGGACTCCCTGTTTGAGAATACAATGATAATTTGCATATTTCTAGACATAGGCATAAAAACTTGGCGTTAGTGGGGGAAAACCCAAAATAGCCCACGAACGGCCCCGTGAGTGTCACCAACACCTCGTACGGGACTAATGTAACTCATAGGAACTGACCGCGCGATAATGGGACTCTCGGTTTGAGAGTACGATGATAATTTGCATATTTCTAAACTTAGGCTTAAAAACTTGTGGTTAGTGGGCAAAAACTCGAAATAGCCCCCGAACAGCCCCGTGAGTGGCACAAACACCTCACACGGGACCAATATAACTTGTAGGAACTGACCGCGTGAATACGAAACTCCCGGTATGAGAATACGACGATAATTTTCATATTTCTAAAGTTAGGCTTAAAAACTTCTTGTTAGTGGGCGAAAACTAGAAACAGCCCCCGAACAGCCCCGTGAGTGGCACCAACACCTCACACGGGACCAATATAACTCGTAGGAACTGACCGTGCGATCACGGGACCCCCAGTTTGAGAGTACGATGGTATTTTGCATATTTCTAGACTTAGGCATAAAATTCAAGCATTAGTGGGGATAAACCCGAAACATCCCCCGAACGACCCCATGAGTGGCACCCATACCTCCCACGGGACCAATGTAACTCATAGGAACTGATCATGCGATAACAGGACCCCCAGTTTAAGAATATGACAATAATTTAAAAACATCAGGACTTAGGCAAAACATGGCGTTAGCTGGGGAAAACTCGAAACAGCCCACAAACGGCCCCGTGAGTGTCACCAACACCTCGTACAGGACCAATGTAACTCATAGCAATGGACCGCGCGATCACGGGACTCCCGGTTTGACAATATGACGATAATTTTCATATTTCTAGACTTAGGCTTAAAAACTTGTCGTTATTGGGTGAAAACTCGAAACAACCCCCGAACGGCCTCGTGAGTGGCACCAACACTTCGTACGGGACAAATGTAACTTATTGGAACAAACCGCACGATCATGGGATCCCCGAATTGAGAATGCGACGATAATTTGCATATTTCTAAACTTTGGCTTAAAAACTTTCCGTTAGTGGGCAAAAACACAAAAATGCCCCCGAACAGCCCCGTGAGTGGCACCAACACCTCTCACGGGACCAATGTAACTCGTATGA
This sequence comes from Sambucus nigra, assembly GCA_949130495.1. Classification (NCBI taxonomy): domain Eukaryota; kingdom Viridiplantae; phylum Streptophyta; class Magnoliopsida; order Dipsacales; family Adoxaceae; genus Sambucus; species Sambucus nigra. The sequence continues at coordinate 354,951,458 of OX422215.1, forward strand.
ATTGATCGCGCGATCATGGGACTCCCTGTTTGATAATACGATGCTAATTTGCATATTTCTAGACTTAGGCATCAAAACACAGCGTTAGTGGGGGAAAACCCGAAGTAACCCCCGAACGCCCTCGTGAGTGGCACCAGTGCCTCGTACGGGACCAATGTAACTCGTAGGAATAGATCCCACGATCACGGGATCCTCGGTTTGAGAATGCGATGCTAATTTGCATATTTCTAAACTTAGGCTTAAAAACTTGTCTTTAGTGGGTGAAAACTCGAAATAACCCCCGAACGCCCTCGTGAGTGGCACCAACACCTCGTACGGGACAAATGTAACTTATAGGAATAGACCGCACTATCCTGGGATCCCCGAATTGAGAATGCGACAATAATATGCATATTTCTAAACTTAGGCTTAAAAACTTGCCGTTAGTGGGCGAAAACTCAAAAATGCCCCCGAACGTCCCCGTGAGTGACACCAACACCTCTCACGGGACCAATGTAACTGATATGAATTGATCGCACGATCATGGGACTCCCTGTTTGAGAATACAACGGTAATTTGCATATTTATAGACTTAGGCATAAAAACATGTCGTTAGTGCGGGAAAATCCAAAATAGCCCACGAACGGCCCCGTGAGTGGCACCAACACCTCGTACAGGACTAATGTAACTCGTAGGAACTAATCGCGCGATCACGGGACTACCGATTTGAGAATACGAAGATAATTTGCATATTTCTAAACTTAGGCTTAAGAACTTGCTGTTAGTGGGCGAAAACTCGAAACAGCCCTCGAACGGCCTCGTGAGTGGCACCAACACCTCATACGGGGCCAATGTAACTCGTAGAACAAATCGCGCGATCATAAGATCCCCGATTTGAGAACACGACGACAATTTGCATATTTCTAGACTTAGGCTTAAAAACTTGTTGTTAGTGGGAGAAAACCCGAAATAGCCCCGTGAGTGGCACCAACACCTCGAACGGGACTAATGTAACTCGTAGGAACTGACTGCGCGATCATGGGACCCCCAGTTTGAGAATACGACAATAATTTACCTATTTCTAGACTTAGTCATAAAATCTGGGCATTAGTGGGGGAAAACCCAAAATAGCCCCCGAACGGCCCCGTAAGTGGCACCAACACCTCACACGAGACCAATGTAACTCGTAAGAATGGACCCTATGATCACGGGACCCCGGTTTGAGAATAGGATGATAATTTAAAAATATGAGGACTTAGGCAAATCATAGCATTAGTGGAGGAAAACCTGAAACAACCCCCGAATGGCCCCGTGAGTGCCACCAACGCCTCGCACGGGACCAATGAAACTTTTAAGAACTGATCGCGCGATCACGAAACTACCAATTTTAGAATACAACGATAATTTGTATATTTTTAGACATAGGCATAAAAATAGGGCGTTGTTGGTGGAAAACCCGACGGAGAATGCGACGATAATTTGCATATTTCTAAACTTAGGCTTAAAAACTTGTCGTTAGTGGGTGAAAACACGAAAATGTCCCCCGAATGGCTCCGTGAGTGGCACCAACACCTCTCACGAGACCAATGTAACTCGTATGAATTGACCGTGCGATCATGGGACTCCCTGTTTGAGAATATGACGCTAATTTGCATATTTCAAGACTTAGGCATAAAAACATGGCATTAGTGGGGGAAAACCCGAAATAGCCCCCGAACGGCCCCGTGAGTGGCACCAACTACTCGCACGGAACCAATGTAACTCGTAGGAACTGACCACGTGATCACGAGACCCTCGGTTTGGAAATTCGACAATAATTTGTATATTTGTAGACTTAGGCATAAAAACTTGCCGTTAGTGGGTGAAAACCCGAAACAGCCCTTGAACGGCCCCGTGCGTGGCACCAACACATTGCACGGGACAATGTAACTCGTAGGAACAGATCGCGCAATCACAGGACACCCAAATTTGAGAATATGATGATAATTTGCATATTTCACGACTTAGGCTTAAAAACCTGTCGTTAGTGGATGAAAACCCAAAACAGCCCCTGAACGTCCCTTTGAGTGGCACCAACACGTCGTACGGGACCATTGTACTAGTAGGAACTGACCGCGCGATCATGGGACCCCCGGTATGAGAATACAATGATAATTTGCATATTTCTAGACTTAGGCATAAAAATAGGGCGTTAGTAGGGGAAAACCCAAAACATCCCCCGAACGGCCCCCCATGAGTGGCACCAATACCTCCCACGGGACCAATGTAACTCGTAGGAACAGACCGCATGATCACGGGACGCCTGGTTTGAGAATATGAAAATAATTTAAAAATATCAGGACTTAGGCAAAACATGGCGTTAGTGGGGAAAACCCAAAACAACCCACTAACGGACCCGAGAGTGGCACCAACGCCTCGTACGGGACCAATGGATCTCGTAGGAACTGATCGCGCGATCATGGGACTCCCAGTTTGAGAATGCGATGATAATTTGCATATTTTTAGACTTAGGCTTAAAAACTTGCCGTTAGTGGGTGAAAACCCAAAACAGCCCCCGAATGGACTCGTGAGTGGCACCAACACCTCATACGGTGCTAATTTAACTCGTAGGAATAGACTGCGCGATCACAGGATCCCCAAATTGAGAACACAATGATAATTTGCATATTTCTAGACTTAGGCTTAAAAACATGCCGTTAGTGGGCGAAAACCCAAAATAGCCCCCAAACAGCCCCGTGAGTGGCACAAACACCTCACACGGGACCAATATAACTCGTAGGAAATGACCACGCGATCACAGGACCCCCAGTTTGAGAATACAATGATAATTTGCATATTTCTAGACTTAGGCATAAAATCAGGGCGTTGGTGGGGGAAAACTCAAAGCAGTCCCTGAACGGCCCCGTGAGTGGCACCAACACCTCACAAGTCACCAATGCAACTCGTAAGAACGGATCGCCTTATCACGGGACCCCCGGTTTGAGAATTGGATGATAATTTAAAAATATGAGTACTTACGCAAAGCATATCATTAGTGGAGGAAAACCCTAAACAACCCTCGATCGGCCCCGTGAGTCACCAAGACCTCGCACGGGACCAATGTAACTTGTAGGAACTGACCGTGCGATCACAACACTCTTGATTTTGGAATACGATGATAATTTGTATATTTTTAGACTTAGGCATAAAAACAAGGCATTAGTGGAGGAAAACGTAAAACATCCCCCAAACGGCCCCATGAGTGGCACCAACACCTCCCACGGGACCAATGTAACTCGTAGGAACTGACCGCGCGATGATGAGACCCCTGGTTTGAGAATACGACAATAATATAAAAATATTAGGACTTTGGCAAAACATGGCGTTAGAGGGAGAAAACCCAAAACAGCCAACGAACGGACCCAAGAGTGGAACCAACACCTCATACGGGACCAATGTAACTGTAGGACCTGACCGTGTGATCATGGGACTCCAGGTTTGAGAATATGATGATAATTTTCATATTTTTAGACTTAGGCTTAAAAACTTGCCGTTAGTTGGTGAAAACTCGAAACAGCTCTCGAACGGCCTCATGAGTGGCACCAACACCTCATACGGGGGCCAATGTAACTCGTAGGAACAAACCGCGCAATCACAAGATCCCCGATTTGAGAAGACGATGATAATTTGCATATTTCTAGACTTAGGCTTAAAAACGTGCCGTTAGTGGGCGAAAACCCGAAACAACCCCGTGAGTGGCACCAACAGCTCGAACGGGACTAATGTAACTCTTAGGAACTGACCGCGCGATCACGGGACCCCCAGTTTGAGAATACGATGATAATTTACCTATTTCTAGACTTAGTCATAAAATCAGGGCGTTAGTGAGGGAAAACTCGAAACAGCCCCCGAACGGCCTCGTGAGTGGCACCAACACCTCACACGGGACTAATGTAACTCGTAAGAATGGACTGCATGATCACGAGACCCCCGGTTTGAGAATAGGATGATAATTTAAAAATATGAGGACTTAGGCAAATCATAGTGTTAGTGGAGGAAAACCTGAAACAGTCCCCGAACGGCCCCGTGATTGCCACCAACACCTTGCACAGGACCAATAAAACTCTTAGGAACTGACCGCTCGATCACGGCACTCCCTATTTTAGAATATGATGATAATTTGTATATTTTTAGACTTAGGCATAAAATAGGATGTTAGTGGTGGAAAACCCGACAGATCCCCCGAACGGCCCCATGAGTGGCACCAACACCTCCCACGGGACTAATTTAACTCGTAGGAACTGATCGTACGATCACGGGACCAACAATTTGAGAATACGATAATAATTTAAAAATATAAGGACTTAGGCAAAACATGGCGTTAGTGGGGGAAAACTCGAAATTGCCCACGAACGGCCCCGTGAGTGGCACCAACACCTCGTACGGGACGAATGAAACTCGTAGAAACTGATCGCGCTTTTACGGGACTCCCTGTTTGATATTACGATGATAATTTGCATATTTCTATACATAGGCTAAAAAACTTGTTATTAGTGGGTGAAAACCCGAAACAACCCCCGACCGACCTTGTGAGTGGCACCAACACCTCGTATAGGATGAATACAACTTGTAGGAACAGACCACACGATCATGGGATCCCCAATTTGATATTGCGATAATAATTTGCATATTTCTAAGCTTAGGTTTAAAAACATGCCGTTAGTGGGTGAAAACTCCAAAAATCCCCCGAACAGCCACCTGAGTGGCACTAACACCTCGCAAGGGACTAATGTAACTCGTATGAATTGACCGCGCGATCATAGCACTCTTTGTTTGAGAATACAATGATCATTTGCATATTTCTAGAATTTTGCATAAAAACAAGGCATTAGTGTGGGAAAACTCGAAACAGCCCCCGAACACCCCCGTGAGTGGCACCAACACCTCGCACGGGACCAATGTAACTCATAGGAACTGATCGCGTGATCATGAGACTCCCTATTTGAGAATACGATGATAATTTGCTTATATCTAGATTTAGGCATAAAAATAAGGCGTTAGCGGGGGGAAAACCCGAAACAGCCCCCAAACGGCCCCGTGAGTGGCACCAACACCTTGCACGGGACCAATGTAACTCGTAGGAACTGACCGCGCGATCACAAGACCCCCAGTTTGAGAATATGATGATAATTTGCATATTTTTAGAATTAGGCTTAAAAACACGGCATTAGTGGGGAAAACCCGAAACATCCTCTGAATGGCCCCGTGAGTGGCATCAACTCCTCGCACGGGACCTATGTAACTCGTAGGAACTGACCGCGTGATCACAGGATGATCGGTTTGAGAAAACAAAAATAATTTGTATATTTGTAGACTTAGGCATCAAAACTTGTCGGTAGTGTGTGAAAACCCGAAACATCCCTTGAACGACACCGTGAGTGGCACCAACACATTGCACGGGACCAATGTATCTCGTAGGAACTGATCGCGCAATCACAGGACCCCCAGTTTGAGAATATGATGATAATTTGCATATTTCAAGACTTAGGCTTAAAAACTTTCTGTTAGTGGACGAAAACCCAAAACAGCCCCTAAACGTACCTGTGAGTGGCACCAACACCTCGCACGGGACCATTATAACTCGTAGGAACTGATCGCGCGATCACGGGACCTCCGGTATGATAAAACAATGATAATTTGAATATTTCTAGACTAAGGCATAAAAATAGGGCGTTAGTGGGTAAAACCCAAAACATCCCACGAATGGACCCGAGAGTGGCACCAACACCTCATATGGGACCAATGTAACTCGTAGGACCTGACCGCGCGATCATGGGACTCCCGGTTTGAGAATATGATGATAATTTGCATTTTTATAGACTTAGCCTTAACAACTTTCCGTTAGTGGGTGAAAACCCTAAACAGTTCCTCAACGACCTCGCGAGTGGCACCAAGACCTCATACGGGGCCAATGTAACTCGTAGGAACTGACCGTGCGATCACAAGATCCCCGATTTGAGAACACGATGATAATTTGCATATTTTTAGACTTAGGCTTAAAAACTTGACGTTAGTGGGCGAAAACCCGAAACAGCCCCGTGAGTGGCACCAACACCTCGAACAGGACTAATGTAACTCGTAGGAACTGACCGTGCGATCACGGGACCACCAGTTTGAGAATACGATGATAATTTACCTTTTTCAAGACTTAGTCATAAAATCAGTGCGTTAGTGGGGGAAAACCCGAAACAGCCCCTGAACGGCCCCGTGAGTGGCACCAACACCTCACACGGGACCAATGTAACTCGTAAGAATGGACCGCGTGATCACAAGACCCCCAGTTTGAGAATTGGACGATAATTTAAAAATATGAGGACTTAGGTAAATCATAGCATTTTATGGAGGAAAACCTGAAACAGTCCCCAAACGGCCTCGTGATTGCCACCAACACTTCGTACGGGACCAATGAAACTTTTAGAAACTGACCGCGCGATCACAGCACTCCCGATTCTAGAATATGACGATAATTTGTATGTATTTAGACTTAGGCATATAAATAGGGTGTTAGTGGTGGAAAACCCGACTGATCCCCCGAATGGCCCCATGAGTGGCACCAACACCTCCCACGGGACTAATGTAACTCGAAGGAACTGATCATGTGATCACGGGACCCCCAGTTTGAGAATATGACAATAATTTAAAAATATTAGGACATAGGCAAAACATGGCGTTAGTGGGAGAAAACTCGAAACAGCCCACGAACGGCCCTGTGAGTGGCACCAACACCTCGTACGGGACCAATGTAACTCGTAGGAACTGATCGCGTGATTACGGGACTCCCTGTTTGACAGTACGACGATAATTTGCATATTTCTAGACTTAGTCTTAAAAACTTATCATTAGTGGGTGAAAACCCAAAACAACCCTCGACCGACCTTTTGAGTGGCACCAACACCTCGTACGGGACCAATGTAACTTGTAGGAACAGATCGCACGATCATGGGATCCCCGATTTGAGAATGTGACGATAATTTGTAAATTTCTAAACTTACGCTTGGAAACTTGCCGTTAGTAGGCGAAAACTCGTAAAATCCCCCGAACAGCCTCGTGAGTGGTACTAACACCTCGTACGGGACCAATGTAACTCGAATGAATTGACTGCTCGATTGCAGCACTCTTTGTTTGAGAATACAACGATAATTTGCATATTTCAAGAATTAGGCATAAAAATAAGTCATTAGTGGGGGGAAACCCGAAACAACCCCCGAACGGCATCGTGAGTGGCACCAACACCTCGCACGGGACAAATGTAACTCGTAGGAACTGATCGCGCGATCACGGGACCCTCGGTCTGAGAATATGACGATAATATGCATTTTTCTATAATTAGGCCCAAAAACTTGTCGTTAGTGTGCGAAAACCCGAAACAGCCCTTGAACGGCCCCGTGAGTGGTACCAACACATTGCACAGGACCAATGTAACTCGTTGGAACTGACCGTGCGATCACAAGACCCCCAGTTTTTAGAATTTGATGATAATTTGCATATTTCTATAGTTAGGATTAAAAACTTGTCGTTAGTGGACGAAAACCCAAAATAGCCCCCGAACGGCCCTGTGAGTGGCACCAACACCTCGCACGGGACCAATGTAACTCGTAGGAACTGACTGTGCAATCACGAGACCCCTAGTTTGAGAATACGAAGATAATTTGCATTTTTCTAGACTTAGGCATAAAATAGGGCATTAGTGGGGGAAAACCCGAAATAGCCCCGAACGGCCCCATGAGTGGCACCCACACCTCGCACGGGACGAATGTAACTCATAGGAATAGACCGCACGATCGTGGGACCCCCGATTTAAGAATATGACAGTAATTTAAAAATATCAGGACAGACCTGATAGTGGCACCAACAGCTTGTACAGGACCAATGTAACTCGTAGAAACTGACCGCGCGATCATGGGAGTCACGGTTTGAGAATACGACGATAATTTGCATATTTCTAGATTTAGGCTTAAAAACTTGCTGTTAGTGGGTGAAAACCTGAAACAGCCGATGAACGACCTCGTGAGTGGCACCAACACCTCATATGGTGCTAATGTAACTCGTAGGAACAAACCGCGCGATCACGGGATCCCCGATTTGACAACACGACGATAATTTGCATATTTCTAGACTTAGGCTTAAAAACATGTTGTTGGTGGACGAAAATCCAAAACAGCCCCCGAACAGCCCCGTGAGTGGCACCAACTCCTCGCACGGGACCAGTGTAACTCGTAGGAACTGACCTCTCAATCGTGGGACCCCCAGTTTTGGAATACGATGATAATTTGCATATTTCTACACGTAGGCATAAAATCAGGGCGTTAGTGGTGAAAAACCCGAAACTCTTCATGAACGGCCCCGTGAGTCGTACCAACACCTCACACGGGACCAATGTAAGTCGTAAGATTGGATCGCGTGATCACAGTACACCCTATTTGAGAATAGGACAATAATTTAAAAATATGAGGACTTAGGAAAAGCATAGCGTTAGTGGAGGAAAACCTGAAACAACCCTCGAACGACCCCGTGAGTGACACCAACACCTCGCACGGGACCAATGGAACTTGTAGGAACTGACCGCATGATCATGGCACTCCCGATTTTAAAATATGACGATAATTTGTATTTTTTTAGAATTAGGCATAAAAACAAGGCGTTAGTGGAGGAAAACCTGAAACATCCCCCGAACGGCCCCATGAGTGGTACCAACACCTCCCATGGGACTAATGTAACTCGTTGAAACTGATCGTGAAATCATGGGACCCACGATTTGAGAACACGACAATAATTTAAAAATACCAGGACTTAGGCAAAACATGGCGTTAGTGGGGGAAAACTCAAAATGGCACACGAACGGCCCCGTGAGTGGCACCAAAACCTCGTACGGGACCAATGTAATTCGTAGAAACTGACCGCGCGATCACGGGACTCCTTTTTTGACAATACGGTGATAATTTGCATATTTCTAAACTTAGGCTTAAAAACTTGTCGTTAGTGGGTGAGAACTCGAAACAGCCCCCGAACGGCCTCGTGAGTGGAACCAACACTTCGTACGAGACCAATGTAACTTGTAGGAATAGACCGCACGATCAAGGGATCCCCGGTTGGAGAATGCAACGATAATTTGCATATTTCTAAACTTAGTCTTAAAAACTTGTCGTTAGTGGGAGAAAAATCGAAAAGGCCCCCGAACGGCCCCGTGAGTGGCACCAACACCTCGCACTGGATCAATATAACTCATATGAATTAATCGTGCGATCACGAGGCTCCTTATTTGAGAATATGATGATAGTTTGCATATTTCTATACTTAGGCATAAAAATAGGGCATTAGTCGGGGAAAACCAGAAACAGCCCCCGAACGGCCCCGTGGTTGGCACCAACACCTTACATGGGACCATTATAACTCGTAGGAACTAACCGCGCGATCATGGGACCCTTAGTTTGAGAAAATGACGATAATTTGTATATTTCTAGACTTAGGCATAAAAACTTGCCGTTAGTGGGAAAAAAGCTTAAACAACCCCTGAACGGCCCCGTGAGTGGCACCAATACAATGCATGGGACCAATCTAACTCGTAGGAATAGACCGCACATTCACACGACCCCCAGTTTGAGTATATGACGATAATTTGCATATTTCTAGACTTAGGCTTAAAAACTTATCGTTAGTGGTCGAAAACCCAAAACAGCCCCCGAACGGTCCTGTGAGTGGCACCAACACCTCGCACGGGACCAATGTAACTCGTAGGAACTGACCACGCAATCACGGGACCCCGGTTTGAGAATACGATGATAATTTGCAAATTTCTAGACTTAGGCATAAAAATAGGGCATTAGTGGGGGAAAACCCGAAACAGCCATCGAACGGCCCCATGAGTGGCACCAACACCTCCCACGGGACCAATGTAACTCGTAGGAACAGACCGCATGATCACGGGACCCACAGTTTGAGAATACGACAATAATTTAAAAATATGAGGACTTCGACAAAACATGGCGTTAGTGGGGAAAAACCCAAAACAACCCACAAACGAACTCGAGAGTGGCACCAACACCTCATACGGGAACAATGTAACTCGTAGGACCTCACCGCATGATCATAGGACTCCCAGTTTGAGAATACGATTATAATTAGCATACTTCTAGACTTAGGCTTAAAAACTTGTCGTTAATGGGTGAAAAATCGAAACAGCCCCCGAACAGCCTCGTGAGTGGCACCATCACCTCATACGAGGTCAATGTAACTCGTAGGAACAGACCGTGCGATAAAAAAATCCCCGATTTAAGAACACGACGATAATTTGCATATTTCTAGACTTAGGCTTAAATACTTGCCGTTAGTGGGAGAAAACTCGAAACAGCCACGTGAGTGGCACCAACACCTCGCAAGGGACCAATGTAAGTGATAGGATCTGATCGTGTGATCACGGGACTCCCGGTTTGAAAATATGATGATAATTTGAATATTTTTAGACTTAGGCTTAAAACCTTGTCGTTAGTGGGTGAAAACCTGAAACAGCCCCCGAACGGCCTCGTGAGTGGCAACAACACCTCATACGGGACCAATGTAACTTGTAGGAATAGACCGCGCTATCATGGGATCCCTGGTTTGAGACGGCGATGATAATTTGCATATTTCTAAACTTAGTCTTAAAAACTTTCTGTTAGTGGGCAAAAAATCAAAAAATTCCCCCGAACGACCCCTTAAGTGACGCCAACACCTCGCACGGGACCGATGTAACTCGTATGAATTGACCGTGCAATGACGGGACTCCTTGTTTGAGAATACAATGATAATTTGCATATTTCTAGACTTAGGCATAAAAATAGGGCATTAGTGGGGGAAAACCCGAAACAGCCCCTGAACGGCCTCGTGAGTGGCACCAACATCTCGCATGGGACCAATGTAACTCTTAGGGACTGACCGCCTGATCACGGGACCCTCGGTTTGAGAATATCATGATAATTTGTATATTTCTAAACTTAGGCATAAAAACTTGCCGTTAGTGGGCGAAAAACTGAAACAACCCTTGAACGACCCCATGAGTGGTACCAACACATTACACGGGACAAATGTAACTCGTAGGAACTGACCGTGCAATCAGAGGACCCCCAGTTTGAGAATATCATGATAATTTGCATATTTCTAGATTTAGGCTTAAAAACTTGTCGTTAGTGGACGAAAACCCAAAACAGACCCCGATCGGCCCTATAAGTGGCACCAACACCTCGCATGGGACCAATGTAACTCGTAGAAACTGACCGCGCAATCACGGGACCCCCGATTTGAGAATACAATCATAATTTCAAATTTCTAGACTTTGGCATCAAAACTAGGCGTTAGTGGGGAAACCTCAAAACAGCCCCCGAACGGCCCCATGAGTGGAACCAACACCTCCCACGGGGCCAATGTATCTCATAGGAACGGACCGCACGATCATGGGACCCCCGATTTGAGAATACAACAATAATTTAAAAATATTAGGACTTAGGCAAAACATGGTGTGAGTGGGGGAAATCTCAAAATAGCCCATGAACGGACCCGAAAGTGGCACCAACACCTCGTACGGGACCAATGTAACTTGTAGGAACTGACCGCGCGATCATGGGACTCTCGCTTTGAGAATACGATGATAATTTGTATATTTTAAGACATAGGCTTAAAAACTTGCCGTTAGTGGGTGAAAACTCAAAATAGCCCCAGAACGGCCTCGTGAGTGGCACCAACACCTCATACGGGGCCAATGTAACTCGTAGGAACAGACATCGCGATCAAAGGATCCCCGATTTTAGAACATGACGATAATTTGCATATTTCTGGACTTAAGCATGAAAACTTGCCGTTAGTGGGCAAAAACCCTAAACAGCCCCCGAACGGCCACGTGAGTGGCACCAACACCTCGCACGTGACCAATGTAACTCGTAGGAACTAATCGCATGATCACGGGACCCTCGGTTTGAGAATATGATGATAATTTGCATATTTCTAGACTTAGGGATAAAAACTTGCCGTTAGTGGGCGAAAACATGAAACAACCCTTGAACGACTCCGTGAGTGGCACCAACACATTGCACCGAACAAATGTAACTCGTAGGAACTGACTGCGTAATCAGAGGACCCCCAGTTTGAGAATATGACGATAATTTTCATATTTCTAGACTGAGGCTTAAAAATTTGTCGTCATTAGATGGAAACCCAAAACAGCTCCCGACCGGCCTTATGAGTGGCACCAACACCTCGTACGGGACCAATGTAACTCGTAGGAACTGATCGCGCAATAACGGGACCCCCGATTTGCGAATACGATGATAATTTTCATATTTTTAGACATAGGCATAAAAACAGGGCATTAGTGGGGGAAAATTCGAAACAGCCCCCGAACGACCCCATGAGTGGCACCAACACCTCCCACGGGACCAATGTACCTCGTAGGAACAGACCGCACGGTGATGGGACCACGTTTTGAGAATACAATAATAATTTAAAAATATTAGGACTTAGGTAAAACATGGCGTGGGAGGGGGAATGCTCAAAATAGCCCACGAACGGACCCGAAAGTGGCACCAACACCTCGTCGGGACCAATGTAACTTGTAGGAACTGACCGCGTGATCATGGGACTCCCGGTTTGAGAATACGGTGATAATTTGCATATTTCTAGACTTAGTCTTAAAAACTTTTCGTTAGTGGCTGAAAAATTGAAATAGCCCCATAACGGCCTCGTGAGTGGCACCAACACCTCGTACAGGGCCAATGTAACTCGCAGGAACGGACCGCGTGATCACAGGATCCCCGGTTTGAGAACACGACGATAATTTGCATATTTCTGGACCTAAGCTTAAAAACTTACCATTAGTGGGCAGAAACCCGAAACAGCCCCGTGAGTGGCACCAACACCTCGCACGGGACCAATGTTACTCGTAGGAACTGACCGCGTGATCACGGGACCCTCGGTTTTAAAATATGGCGACAATTTACATATTTCTAGACTTGGGCATAAAAACTTGTCGTTAGTGGATGAAAACCCAAAACAGCCCCGAACGGCCCAATGAGTGGCACCAACACCTCGTACAGGACCAATGTAACTCATAGCAACTGACCGTGCAATCATGGGACCCCCGGTTTGAGAATACGATGATAATTTTCATATTTCTAGACTTAGGCATCAAAACAGGGCGTTAGTGGTGGAAAACCCGAAACAGCCCCCGAACGGCCCCATGAGTGGCACCAAAACCTCCCACAGGACCAATGTAACTCGTAGGAACAGTCCGCACGATCATGGGACCCCCGGTTTAAGAATACGACAATAATATAAAAATATAATGACTTAGGCAAAACATGTCGTGAGTGGGGGAAAACCAAAAATATCCCACGAACAGACCGAAAAGTGGCACCAACACCTCGTACGGGACCAATGTAACTCGTAGGAACTGACCGCGCGATCATGGGACTCCCGGTTTGAGAATACAATGATATTTTACATATTTCTAGACTTAGGCTTAAAAAATTGCCGTTAGTGGGTGAAAACTCGAAACAGCCCCAGAACGGCCTCCTGAGTGGCACCAACACCTCGTACGGGCAAATGTAACTCGTAGGAACACCCCGCGCAATCACAGGATCCCCGGTTTGAGAACACGATGATTATTTTCATATTTCTGGACTTAATCGTGAAAACTTGCCGTTAGTGGGCAAAAACCCTAAGCAGCCCCCGAACGGCCCTGTGAGTGGCACCAACACCTCGCATGTGACCAATGTAACACGTAGGAACTGCCCGTTTGATCACGGAACCCCCGTCTTGAGAATACAATGATAATTAGCATATTTCTAGACTTAGGCATAAAATCAAGGCGTTAGTGGGGGAAACTCGAAATAGCACCCGAATGGACATGTGAGTGGCACCAACACCTCACACGAGACCAATGTAACCCGTAAGAACTGACTACGTGATCACAGGACCCCCTGTTTGAGAATAGGATGTTAATTTAAAAATATCAGGACTTAGGCAAAGCATGGCGTTAATGGAGGAAAACTCGAAACATCCCCCGAATGGCCCCGTGAGTGGCACAACCATTCACACGGGACCAATGAAACTCGTAAGAACTGACCGCACGATCACGGCACTCCCGGTTTGAGAATACGATGATAATTTGCATATTTCTGGACTTAAGCTTGAAAACTTGCCGTTAGTGTGGAAAAACCTGAAACAGCCCCGAACGGCCCCATGAGTGGCACCGACACCTCCCACAGGACCAATGTAACTCGTAGGAACTGACCGTGCGATCACTGGAGCCCCGGTTTCAGAATACGATAATAATTTTAAAATATCAGGATTTAGGCAAAACATGGCATTGCTGGGGGAAAACTCGAAACAACCCATGAACAGCCCCGTGAGTGGCACCAACACCTCGTACGGGACCAATGTAACTCGTAGGAACTGACCGCATGATCACGGGACTCCGAGTTTGATAATACGATGATAATTTTCATATTTCTAGACTTAGGCATAAAAACATGATGTTAGTGGGTGAAAACCTGAAACAGACCCCGAACGGCCTCATGAGTGGCACCAACACCTCGTATGGGACCAATGTAACTTGTAGAAATGGACCGCGCGATCATGGGATCCCCGATTTGAGAATGCGATGATAATTTGCATATTTCTAAACTTAGGCTTAAAAACTTACCGTTAGTGGGCGAAAACTCGAAAAAGCCCCTGAACGGCCCCGTGAGTGGCACAAACACCTCGCACGGGACCAATGTAACTCATATGAATTGACTACACGATCACGGGGTTCTCAGTTTGAGAATACGATGATAATTTGCATATTTATAGACTTAGGAATAAAAATAGGGCGTTAATGGGGGAAAACCCGCAATAGCCCCCAAACGGCCCCGTGAGTGGCACCAATACCTCGCACGGGACCAATGTAAATCGTAGGAATTGATCGCACGATCACGGGACCCTCGGTTTGAGAATTCGAAGATAATTTGCATATTTCTAGACTTACGCATAAAAACTTTACGTTTATTGGTGAAAACTCGAAACAACCCTCGAACGGCCCCGTGAGTGGTACAATCACGTTGCACGGGACCAACTTAACTCTTAGGAACTGAACGCGCGATCACGGGACCCCCAGTTTGAGAATATGACGATAAATTTTATATTTCTAGACTTAGGCTTAAAACTTGCCATTAGTGGGCGAAAACCTAAAACAACCCCCGGACGGCTCTGTGACTGGCACCAACACATTTCACGGGACCAATGTACCTCGTAGGAATTAACGGCGCGATCACAGGACCCTCGGTTTGAGAATACAATGATAATTTGCATATTTCTAGACTTAGGCATAAAAACAAGGCGGTAGTGGGGGAAAACCCGAAACAGCCCCCGAACGGCCCTACGAGTGGCACCAACACCTCCCACGGGACCAATGTAACTCGTAGGGACAGACTGCACGATCACAGGACCCCCAGTTTGAGACTACAATAATAATTTAAAAGTATCAGGATTTGGGCAAAACATGGCGTTAGTGGGGGGAAACCCAAAACACCCCACGAACGGCCCCAAGAGTGGAACCAACACGTAATAAAGGACCAATGTAACTCGTAGGAACTGATTTCGTAATCATGGGACTCTCAGTTTGAGAATATGATGATAATTTGCATATTTCTATACTTAGGCTTTAAAATTTGTCGTTAGTGGGTGAAAACCAAAAAGAGCCCCTGGACGGCCTCATGAGTGGCACCAACACCTCGTACGGGGCCAATGTAACTCGTAGGAACAAACCGCGTGATCACAAGATCCCCAGTTTGAGAACAAGATGATAATTTGCATATTTCTTGACTTAGGCTTGAAAACTTGCCGTTAGTGGGCAAAAAACCAAAACAACCGCAAATGGCCCCGTGAGTGGCACCAACACCTCGCACGGGACCAATGTAACTCGTAGGAACTGACCGCGTGATCACGGAACTCCCGGTTTTAAAATACGATGACAATTTGCTTATTTTTAGACTTAGGCATAAAATCGAGGCATTAGTGGGGTAAAACACAAAATAGCCCCCGAACGGCCCCCATGAGTGGCACCAACACCTTCCACGAAACCAATGTAACTCGTAAGAACAGACCGCATAATCACGGGACCTTCGGTTAAATAATACGATAATAATTTCAAAATATCAGGACTTAGGCGAAACATGGCTTTAGTGGGGAAAACAAAAAACAGCCCACGAATGGCCCCGTGAGTAGCTCCAACACCTCGTAAAGGACCAATGTAACTCGTAGGAACTGATCGCGGAATCATGGGACTCCTAGTTTGAGAATACAAAGATAATTCGCATATTTCAAGACTTAGGCTTAAAAACTTGTCGTTAGTGGGTGAAAACCAGAAACAGCCCCCGAATGGCCTCGTGAGTGGCACCAACACCACGTACGGGGCCAATGTAACTCGTAGACACAGACCGCACAATCACAGGATCCCCGATTTGAGAACACGATGATAATTTGCATGTTTATAGACTTAGGCTTGAAAACTTGGCGTTAGTGGGTAAAAACCCGAAACATCCCCCGAACGGCCCCGTGAGTGGCACCAACACCTCGCACGGGACCAATGTGACTCATAGGAAACGACTGGGGGATCACGGGACTCCCGGTTTGAGAATACGACGATAATTTGCATATTTCAAGAGTTAGGCATAAAATCAGAGCATTAGTGGGGGAAAACCCGAAACAGCCCCAGAACGGCCCCGTGAGTGGCACCAACACTCACACGGGACCAATGTAACTCATAAGAACTGACCGCGTGATCACGGGACCCCCGGTTTGAGAATAGGACAATAATTAAAAAATACCAGGACTAAGGCAAAGCATGGCATTAATGGAGGAAAACTGGAAATTGCCCCTGAATGGCCCCGTGAGTGGCACCAACACCTCGCACGAGACCAATTTTACTCGTAGGAACAGACCGTGCTATCACAGCACTCCCGGTTTTAGAATACTATGATAATTTCCATATTTTTAGACTTATACATAATAATAGGGTGTTAGTGCGGAAAAACCCGAAATAGCCCCCGAACAGCCCCATGAGTGGCACCGACACATCCCACGGGACCAATGTAACTCGTAGGAACTGACCGTGTGATCACGGGACCCCCAGTTTGAGAATTGGACAATAATTTTAAATATCAGGACTTAGGAAAACAGGGTGTTAGTGGGGGAAAACCCAAAACAGCCCACGAACGACCCGATGAGTGGCACCTACACCTCCCACGGGACCAATGTAACTCGTACGAACAGACAGCGAAATCACGAGACCCTCGGTTTGAGAATACGACAATAATGTTAAAATATCAGGACTTAGGCAAAACATGGTGTTAGTGGGGAAAAACTCAAAATTACCCATGAACGACCCCGTGAGTAGCACCAACACCTCGTACGGGACCAATATAACTCGTAGGACCTGACCGCACCATCACGGGACTCTCGGTCTGAGAATAGGAAGATAATTTTCATATTTTTAGACTTAGGCTTAAAAACTTGCCGTTAGTGGTCGAAAACCCGAAAACCAACACCTCGTACGGGACCAACATAACTGGTAGGAACAGACCGCGCAATCACAGGACCCCCGATTTGAGAATGAGATGATAATTTGCATATTTCTAAACTTATGCGTAAAAACTTGCCGTTAGTGGGAAAAAACTCGAAAAAGCCCCGGAACAGACCCGTGAGTGGCACCAACACCACACACGATACCAATGTAACTCGTATGAATTGACCGCGTGATCGTGGGACTCCCTGTTTGAGAATACGATGATAATTTGCATATTTTTGGACTTAGGAATAAAAATAGGGCGTTAGTGGTGGAAAACCCAAAATATCCCGCGAACGGCCCCGTGAGTGGCAACAACACCTCGCACGGGACTAGTTAACTCGTAGGAACTGACCGCGCGATCACGTGACCCTCAGTTTGAGGATACGATGATAATTTACATATTTCTAGACTTAGGCATAAAAACTTGCCGCTAGTGGGAGAAAACCCAAAACAACCCTTGAACGGCCCCGTGATTGGCACCAACACATTACAGGGTACCAACGTAAAGCATAGGAACTGATCGCGCAATCACGGGACCCCCAGTTTGAGAATATGATGATAATTTGCATATTTATAGACTGAGGCTTAAAAACTTACCGTTAGTGGGAAAAACCCAAAAAAACCCTCGGACGACTCTGTGACTGGCACTAACACCTCGCATGGGACTAGTGTAACTAATAGGAACTGAACGCGCGATCACGGGACCCCCGGCTTAAGAATACGACGATAATTTGCATATTTCTAGACTTAGGCATAAAAACAGGGTGTTGGCGGGGGAAAACCCGAAACATCCCCCGAACGGCCCGATGAGTGGCACCTACACCTCCCATGGGACCAATGTAACTCGTACAAACAGACCGCACAATCACGATACCCCCGGTTTGAGAATACAACAATAATTTAAAAATATCAGGACTTAGGCAAAACATGGCGTTAGTGGGGGAAAACCAAAAACAACCCACGAATGGCCCGAGAGTGGCTCCAACACCTCGTAAAGGACCAATGTAACTCTTAGGAACCGATCGCGCAATCAAGGGACTCCCAGTTTGAGAATACGATGAAAATTTGCATATTTCTATACTTGGGCTTAAAAAATTGCCATTAGTGGGTGAAAACCCGAAACGTCCCCCGAACGGTCTCATGAGTGGCACCAATACCTCCTACGGGGCCAATGTAACTCGTACGAACAGATCGCGCGATCATAGGATCCTCGATTTGAGAACACGATGATAATTTGCAAATTTCTAGATTGAGGCTTGAAAAATTGCCATTAGTGGGTAAAAACCGAAAACAACCCCCGAACGGCCCCGTGAGCGGCACCTATACTTCACACGGGACCAGTGTAACTCGTAGGAATTGACTGTGCAATCCGGAGACTCCCGGTTTGAGAATACGATGATAATTTTCATATTTCTAGACTTAGGCATAAAATCAGGGCGTTAGTGGGGGAAACCCCGAAACAGCCACCGTGAGTGGCACCAACACCTCACACGGGACCAATGTAACTCGTAAGAACTGACCTCGTGATCACGGGACCCCCAGTTTGAGAATAGAATGATAATTTAAAAATATCAGGACTTAGGTAAAGCATGGCATTAATGGAGGAAAACTCGAAACAACTCCTGAATGGCCCCGTGAGTGGCACCAACACCTCGCACGGGACAAATGTGACTCGTAGGAACTGACAGAGCAATCATGGCACTCCTGGTTTTAGAATACGACGATAATTTGCATATTATTAGACTTAGGCATAAAAACAAGGCATTAGTGGGGGAAAACTCGAAACAGCCCCCAACCAGCCCTATGAGTGGAACCGACATCTCCCACGGGACCAATGTAACTCGTAGGAACTAACCATACGATCACGGACCCCAAGTTTGAGAATTGGATAATAATTTTTAAATATCAGGACTTAGGCAAAATAGGGTGTTAGTGGGGGAAACCCGAAACAGCCCACGAACGGCCCCGTGAGTGGCACCAACACCTCGTACGGGACAAATGTAACTCGTTGGAGCAGACTGTGCGATCACGGGACCCCTATTTGAGAATGAGATATTAGTTTGGATATTTTTTAACTTCGACGTAAAAACTTGTCGTTAGTCGGCAAAAACTTCAAAAATCCGCTGAACGGCCCCGTGAGTGGCACCAGCACCTCGCACGGGACCAATGTAACTCGTATGAATTGATCACGTGATCGCGGGACTCCTTGTTTGAGTATACGACGATAATTTTCATATTTCTAGACTTAGGCTTAAAAACAGGGCGTTAGGGGATGAAAACACGAAACAACCCCTCAACAGCCCCGTGAGTGGCACCAACACCTCGTACGGGACCAATGTAACTCGTAGGAACAAACCGAGCGATCACGGGCCCCCCGGTTTGAGAATATGATGATAATTTGCATATTTCTAGAATTAGACTTAATAACTTGTCGTTATTGGGCGAAAACCCAGAACTGCCCCCGAACGGCCCTGTGAGTGGCCCCAACACCTCGCACGGGACCAATGTAACTCGTATGAACTGACCGCGCGATCATGACACTCCCTGTTTGAGAATACGACGATAATTTGCTTATTTCTAGATTTAGGCATAAAAATAAGGTGTTAGCGGGGGCGAAACCCAAAACAGCCCCCGAACGGCCCCGTGAGTGGCGCCAACACCTTGCACGGGACCAATGTAACTCGTAGGATTTGACCGCGCGATCATGGGACCCCCAGTTTGAGAATATGACGATAATTTGTATATTTCTACAATTAGGCATAAAAATAGGGCGTTAGTGGGGGAAAACCCAAAACAGCCCCCGAACGGCCCCATGAGTAGCACCAACACCTCCCACGGGACCAATATACATCGTAAGAAGTGATCGCACGATCACGGGACCCCTAGTTTGAGAATACAACAATAATTTTAAAATATCAGCACTTAGGCAAAACATGGAGTTAGTGGGGGAAAACCTGAAACAACCCACGAATGGCCCCGTGAGTGGCACCAGCACCTCGTACGGGACCAATGTAACTAGTAGGAAGTGACCGCGTGATCACGACACTCCTGGTTTTAGAATACGATGATAATTTGTATATTTTTAGACTTCGGCATAAAAACAGGGCGTTAGAGGGGGAAAACTCAAAACAGCGTTCTCCAGGCCCCATGAGTGGCACCGACACCTCCCACGGGACCAATGTAACTTATAGGAACTGACCGTGTGATCACGGACCCCCAGTTTGAGAATACGACAATAATTTTTAAATATCTGGACTTAGGCAAAATAGGGCGTTAGTGAGGGGAAAACCCGAAATAGCCCACGAACGGCCTCGTGAGTGGCACTAACACATCGTATGGGACCAATGTAACTCGTAGGAACAGACCTCGCGATCACTGGACTCCCTGTTTGAGAATACGATGATAATTTGCATATTTCTAGACTTAGGCTTAAAAACTTGTCCTTAGTGGATGCAAACCCGAAACAGCTCCGAAAGGCCTCGTGAGTGGCACCAACACCTCGTACGGGACCAATGTAACTGGTAGGAACAGACCCCGCATTCACGGGACCCCCGGTTTGAGAATGAGATGATAATTTGCATATTTCTAAACTTATGCGTAAAAACTTGCCGTTAGTGGGCAAAAACTCGAAAAAGCCCCAGAACGGACCCGTGAGTGGCACCAACACCACACACGATACCAATGTAACTCGTATGAATTGATCGCGCGATCGTGGCATTCCCTGTTTGAGAATACGTTGATAATTTGCATATTTTTAGACTTAGGAATAAAAACAGGTTGTTAGTGGTGGAAAACACAAAATATCTCGCGAACGGCCCCGTGAGTGGCACCAACACCTCGCACGGGACCAATGTAACTCGTAGGAACTGACCGCGCGATCACGGGACCCTCAGTTTGAGGATACGATGATAATTTACATATTTCTAGACTTAGGCATAAAAACATGCCGCTAGTGGGAGAAAACCCGAAACAACCCTCGAACGTCCCCGTGATTGGCACGAACACATTGCAGGGGACCAACATAACGCATAGGAACTGATCCTTCAATCACGGGACCCTTAGTTTGAGAATATGATGATAATTTGCATATTTGTAGACTGAGGTTTAAAAACTTGCCGTTAGTGGGAAAAATCCAAAACAGCCCTCGGACGGCTCTGTGACTGGCACCAACACCTCACATGGGACCAGTGTAACTAATAGGAACTGACCGCGCGATCACGGGACCCCCGGTTTGAGAATACGACGATAATTTGCATATTGCTAGACTTAGGCATAAAAATAGGGCGTTGGCGGGGGAAAACCAGAAACATCCCCCGAACGGCCCGATGAGTGGCACCTACACCTCACACGGGACCAATGTAACTCGTACGAACAGACCGCGCAATCACGAGACCCCCGGTTTGAGAATATGACAATAATTTAAAAATGTCAGGACTTAAGCAAAACATGGCCTTAGTGGGGGAAAACCAAAAACAGCCCACGAATGGCCCGAGAGTGGCTCCAACACCTCGTAAGGGACCAAAGTAACTCTTAGGAACTGATCGCGCAATCATGGGACTCCCAGTTTGAGAATACGATGAAAATTTGCGAATTTCTAGACTTAGGCTTAAAAACTTATCGTTAGTGGGTGAAAACCCGAAACAGCCCCCGAACGGTCTCGTGAGTGGCACCAACACCTCCTACGGGGCCAATGTAACTCGTAGAAATATATCGGACGATCATAGGATCCTCGGTTTGAGAACACGATGATAATTTGCAAATTTTCAGACTGAGGCTTGAAAACTTGGCGTTAGTGGGAAAAAACCGAAAACAACCCCCAAATGGCCCCGTGAGCGGCACCAATACTTCGCACGGGACCAGTGGAACTCGTATGAATTGATTGTGCAATCACGAGACTCCCAGTTTGAGAATACGATGATAATTATCATATTTCTAGACTTAGGCATAAATCTGGGAATTAGTGGGGGAAACCCTGAAACAACCCCCATGAGTGGCTCCAACACCTCACACGGGACCAATGTAACTCATAAGAACTGACCTCGTGATCATGGGACCCCCGGTTTGAGAATAGAATGATAATTTAAAATTATGATAACTTAGGTAAAGCATGGCATTAATGGAGGATAACTCGAAACAACCCCCGAATGGCCCCGTGAGTGGCACGAACACCTCGCACGGGACAAATGTAACTCGTAGGAACAGACCGAGCAATCATGGCACTCCTGGTTTTAGAATACGACGATAATTTGCATATTTTTAGACTTAGGCATAAAAACAGGGCGTTAGTGGGGGAAAACTCGAAACAACCCCCGACCAGCCCCACGAGTGGAACCGACACCTCCCACGGGAGCAATGTAACTCGTAGGAACTGACCGTACGATCACGGACCCCCAGTTTGAGAATGGGACAATAATTTTTAAATATCAAGACTTAGGCAAAATAGGGTGTTAGTGGGGGAAAACCCGAAACAGCCCACGAACGGCCCCGTGAGTGGCACCAACACCTCGTACGGGACCAATGTAACTCGTAGGAGCAGACCGTACGATCACGGGACCCCTATTTGACAATGAGATGATAATTTCGATATTTCTAAGATTAGGCGTAAAAACTTGCCGTTACTGGGTGAAAACTTGAAAAATCCGCCGAACGGCTCCGTGAGTGGCACCAGCACCTCGCACGGGACCAATGTAACTCGTATGAATTGATCACGCGATCGCGGGACTCCCTGTTTGAGAATACGACGATAAATTTTTTTTCTAGACTTAGGATTAAAAATAGGGCATTAGTGGATGAAAACACGAAATAACCCCTCAAGAGCCCCGTGAGTGGCACCAACACCTCGTACGGGACCAATGTAACTCGTAGGAACAAACCGCGCGATCACGAGCCCCCCGGTTTGAGAATACGATGATAATTTGCATATTTCTAGACTTAGACTTAAGAACTTATCGTTAGTGGGCGAAAACCCAAAACAGCCCCCGAACGGCCCCGTGAGTGGCACCAACACCTCGCACGGGACCAATGTAACTCGTATGAACCGACCGTGCGATCATGAGACTCCCTGTTTCAGAATACGGCGATAATTTTTTTTATTTCTAGATTTAGGCATAAAAACAAGGCGTTAGCAGGGGAAAACCCGAAACAACACCCGAACGGCCCCGTGAGTGGCACCAACACCTTGCACGGGACCAATGTAACTCGTAGGAACTGACCGCGCGATCACGGGATCCCCGGTTTGAGAATATGACGATAATTTGCATATTTCTACAATTAGGCATAAAAAGAGGGCGTTAGTGGGGGAAAACCCAAAACAACCCCCGAACGGCCCCATGAGTAGCACCAACACCTCCCACGGGACCAATATACCTCGTAAGAAGTGATCGCACAATCACGGGACCCCTAGTTTGAGAATACGACAATAATTTAAAAATATCAGCACTTAGGAAAAACATGGAGTTAGTGGGGGAAAACCTGAAACAACCCATGAATGGCCTCGTGAGTGGTACCAGCACCTCGCACGGGACCAATATAACTCGTAGGAACTGACCGCGCGATCACGACACTCCTTGTTTTAGAATACAATGATAATTTGCATATTTTTAGACTTAGGCATAAAAACAGGGCGTTAAAGGTGGAAAACCCGAAACAGCGCTCGCCCGGCCCCATGAGTGGCACCGACACCTCCCTCGGGACCAATGTAACTCGTAGGAACTGACCGTGCGATCACGGACCCCCAGTTTAAGAATACGACATTAATTTTTAAATATCTGGACTTAGGCAAAATAGGGCGTTAGGGGGTGGAAAACCCTAAATAGCCCACGAACGGCCCCGTGAGTGGCACTAACACGACGTATGATACCAATGTAACTCGTACGAACAGACCGCGCGATCACGGGACTCCGGTTTCAGAATACGATGATAATTTGCATATTTTTAGACTTAGGCTTAAAAATTTGTCCTTAGAGGATGCAAACCCGAAACTGCTTCGAAAGGCCTCGTGAGTGGCACCAACACCTCGTACGGGACCAATGTAACTGGTAGGAATAGACCGCGCAATCACGGGACCCCCGGTTTGAGAATGAGATGATAATTTGCATATTTCTAAATTTATGTGTAAAAACTTGCCGTTAGTGGACAAAAACTCGAGAAAGCCCCGGAACGGACCCGTGAGTGGCACCAACACCACACACGATACCAATGTAACTCGTATGAATTGACCGCGCGATCGTGGGACTCCCTGTTTGAGAATACGATGATGATTTCCATATTTTTAGGCTTAGGAATAAAAACAGGTCGTTAGTGGTTGAAAACCAAAAATAGCCCACGAACGGCCCCGTGAGTGGCACCAACACTTCACACGGGACCGGTGTAACTCGTAGGAACTGACCGCACGATCACGGAACCGTCAGTTTGAGGATACGATGATAATTTACATATTTCTAGACTTTGGAATAAAAACTTGCCGCTAGTGGGAGAAAACCTGAAATTACCCTCGAACGGCCCCGTGATTGGCACCAACACTTTGCAGGGGACCAACGTAACGCATAGGAACTGATCGCGCAATCACGGGACCCCCAGTTTGAGAATATGATGATAATTTGCATATTTGTAGACTGAGGCTTAAAAACTTTCCGTTAGTGGGAAAAACCCAAAACAACCCTCGGACGGCTCTGTGATTGGCACCAACACCTCGCATGGGACCCGTGTAACTAATAGGAACTGATCGCGCGATCACGGGACCCCCGGTTTGAGAATATGATGATAATTTGCAAATTGCTAGACTAAGGCATAAAAACAGGGCGTTGGCGGGGGAAAACAACGAAACATCCCCCGAACGGCCCGATGAGTGGCACATACACCTCCCATGGGACTAATGTAACTCGTACCAACAGACCGCGCAATCATGAGTCCATCAGTTTGGGAATACGACAATAATTTAAAAATATCAGGACTTAGGCAAAACATGGCTTTAGTGGGGGAAAACCAAAAATAGCCCACGAATGGCCCGAGAGTGGCTTCAACACCTCGTAAAGGACCAATGTAACTCTTAGGAACTGATCGCGCAATCAAGGGACTCCCAGTTTGAGAATATGATGAAAATTTTCATATTTCTAGACTTAGGCTTAAAAATTTATCGTTAGTGGGTGAAAACCCGAAACAGCCCCCGAACGGTCTCGTGAGTGGCACCAACATCTCCTACGGGGCCAATGTAACTCCTAGGAACAAATCGCACGATCATAGGATCCCCGGTTTGAGAACACGATGATAATTTGCAAATTTTTAGACTGAGGCTTGAAAACTTGCCGTTAGTGGGCAAAAACCGAAAACAACCCCCGAACGGCCCCCTGAGCGGCATCAATACTTCGCACGGGACCACTGTAACTCGTAGGAATTGACTGTGCAATCACGAGACTCCCAGTTTGAGAATACGATGATAATTTTCATATTTCTAGACTTAGGCATAAAATCAGGGCGTTAGTGGGGGAAACCCCGAAACAGCCCCCGTGAGTGGCACCAACACCTCACACGGGACCAATGTAAGTCGTAAGAACTGACCTCATGATCATGGGACCCCCGGTTTGAGAATAGAATGATAATTTAAAAATATCAGGACTTATGTAAAGCATGGCATTAATGGAGGAAAACTCAAAACAACCCCCAAATGGCCCCGTGAGTGGCACCAACACCTCGCACGGGACAAATGTAACTCGTAGGAACTGACCGAGCAATCATGGCACTCCTGGTTTTAGAATACGACTATAATTTGCATATTTTTAGACTTAGGCATAAAAACAGGGAGTTAGTGGGGGAAAACTCGAAACAGCCCCCAACCAGCCCCATGTGTGGAACCGACACCTCCCACGGGACCAATGTAACTCGTAGGAACTGACCGTACGATCACGGACCCCCAGTTTGAGAATTGGACAATAATTTTTAAATATCAGGACTTAGGCAAAACAGGGTGTTAGTGGGGGAAAACCCGAAACAGCCCACGAACGGCCCCGTGAGTGGCGCCAACACCTCGTACGGGACCAATGTAACTCGTAGGAGCAGACCGTGCGATAACGGGGCCCCTATTTGAGAATGAGATGATAATTTGGATATTTCTAAACTTAGGCATAAAAACATGCCGTTAGTGGGCGAAAACTTGAAAAATTCGTCGAACGGCCCCGTGAGTGGCACCAGCACCTCGCACGGGACCAATGTAACTCGTATGAATTGATCACGCGATCACGGGACTCCCTGTTTGGGAATACAATGATAATTTTCATATTTCTAGACTTAGGATTAAAAACAGGGCGTTAGTGGATGAAAGCACGAAACAACCCCTCAACAGCACCGTGAGTGGCATCAACACCTCGTACGCGACCAATGTAACTCGTAGTCACAAACCGCGCGATCACGGGCCCCCGGGTTTGAGAATACGATGATAATTTGCATATTTCTAGACTTAGACTTAATAACTTGTCGTTAGTGGGCGAAAACCCAGAACAGCCCCCGAACGGCCCCGTGAGTGGCACCAACACCTCGCACGGGACCAATGTAACTCCTATGAACTGACCGTGCGATCATGAGACTCCCTGTTTGAGAATACGACGATAATTTGCTTATTTCTAGATTTAGGCATAAAAACAAGGCGTTAGCGGGGGGAAAACCCGAAACAGCCCCCGAACGGCCCCGTGAGTGGCACTAACACCTTGCACGGGACCAATGTAACTCGTAGGAACTGACCGCGTGATCCCGGGATCCCCGGTTTGAGAATATGACGATAATTTGTATATTTCTACAATTTGGCATAAAAACAGGGCGTTAGTGGGGGAAAACCCAAAACAGCCCCCGAACGGCCCCATGAGTAGCACCAACACCTCCCACGGGACCAATATACGTCGTAAGAAGTGATCGCACGATCACGGGACCCCTAGTTTGAAAATATGACAATATTTCAAAAATATCAGCACTTAGGAAAAACATGGAGTTAGTGGGGGAAAACTTGAAACAACCCACGAATGACCCCGTGAGTGGCACCAGCACCTCGGACGGGACCAATGTAACTCGTAGGAACTGACCGCGTGATCAAGACAATCCTGGTTTTAGAATACGATGATAATTTGCATATTTTTAGACTTTGGCATAAAAACAGGGCGTTAAAAGGGGAAAACCCGAAACAGTGCTCGCCCGGCCCCATGAGTGGCACCGACACCTCCCACGGGTCCAATGTAACTCGTAGGAACTGACCGTGCGATCACGGACCCCCAGTTTGAGAATACGACATTAATTTTTAAATATCTGGACTTAGGCAAAATAGGGCGTTAGTGGGGTGAAAACCCGAAATATCCCACGAACGGCCCCGTGAGTGGCACTAACACCTCGTATGAGACCAATGTAACTCGTACGAACAGATCGCGTGATCACGGGACTCTCGGTTTGAGAATACGATGATAATTTTCATATTTCTAGACTTAGGCTTAAAAACTTGTCATTAGTGGATGCAAACCCGAAACAGCTTCAAAAGGCCTCGTGAGTGGCACCAACACCTCGTACGAGACCAATGTAACTAGTAGGAACAGACTGCGCAATTACGGGACCCCCGGTTTGAGAATGAGATGATAATTTTCATATTTCTAAACTAATGCGTAAAAACTTGCCGTTAGTGGGTAAAAACTCGAAAAAGCCCCGGAACGGACCCGTGAGTGGCACCAACACCACACACAATACAAATGTAACTCGTATGAATTGACCGCGCGATCGTGGGACTCCCTGTTTGAGAATACGATGATAATTTCCATATTTTTAGACTTAGGAATAAAAACAGGGCGTTAGTGGTGGAAATACCAAAATAGCCCACGAACGGCCCCGTGAGTGGCACCAACACCTCACACGGGACCAGTGTAACTCGTAGGAACTGACCGCGCGATCATGGGACCCTCAGTTTGAGGATACGATGATAATTTACATATTTCTAGACTTAGGCCTAAAAACTTGTCGCTAGTGGGAGAAAACCCGAAATTACTCTCGAACGGCCCCGTGATTCGCACCAACACTTTGCACGGGACCAACGTAACGCATAGAACTAATCGTGCAATCACGGGACCCCCAGTTTGAGAATATGATGATAATTTGCATATTTGTAGACTGAGGCTTAAAAACATGCCGTTAGTGGGAAAAACCCAAAACAACCCTCGAACGGCTCTGTGATTGCCACCAACACCTCGCATGGGACCAGTGTAACATATAGGAACTGACCGCGCGATCAAGGGACCCCCGGTTTGAGAATACGACGATAATTTGCATATTGCTAGACTTAGGCATAAAAACAGGGCGTTGGTGGGGGAAAACCCGAAACATCCCCCGAACGGCCCGATGAGTGGCACCTACACCTCCCACGGGGCCAATGTAACTCGTACGAATAAACCGCGCAATCATGAGTCCCCCGGTTTGAGAATACGACAATAATTTAAAAATATCAGGAATTAGGCAAAACATGGCTTTAGTGGGGGAAAACCAAAAATAGCCCACGAATGGCCCGAGAGTGGCTCCAACACCTCGTAAAGGACCAATGTAACTCTTAGGAACTGATCGCGCAATCAAGGGACTCCCAGTTTGAGAATATGATGAAAATTTTCATATTTCTAGACTTAGGCTTAAAAACTTGTCGTTAGTGGGTGAAAACCCGAAACAGCCCCCGAACGGTCTCGTGAATGGCACCAACATCTCCTACGGGGCCAATGTAACTCCCAAGAACAGATCGCCCGATCATAGGATCCCCGGTTTGAGAACACGATGATAATTTGCAAATTTTTAGACTGAGGCCTGAAAACTGGCCGTTAGTGGGCAAAAACCGAAAACCACCCCCGAACGGCCCCGTGAGCGGCACCAATACTTCGCACGTGACCAGTGTAACTCGTAGGAATTGACTGTGCAATAAAGAGACTCCCGGTTTGAGAATACGATGATAATTTTCATATTTCTAGACTTAGGCATAAAATCAAGGCATTAGTGGGGGAAACCCCGAAACAGCCCCCATGAGTGGCACCAACACCTCACACGGGACCAATGTAACTCGTAAGAAATGACCTCGTGATCATGGGACCCCCGGTTTGAGAATAGAATGATAATTTAAAAATATCAGGACTTATGTAAAGCATCGTATTAATGGAGGAAAACTCGAAACAACCCCCAAATGGCCCCGTGAGTGGCACCAACACCTCGCACCGGACAAATGTAACTCGTAGGAACTGACCGAGCAATCATGGCACTCCTGGTTTTAGAATACGACGATAATTTGCATATTTTTAGACTTAGGCATAAAAACAGGGCTTTAGTGGGGGAAAACTCGAAACAGCCCCCTACCAGCCCCATGTGTGGAACCGACACCTCCCACGGGACCAATGTAACTCGTAGGAACTGACCGTACGATCACGGACCCCCAGTTTGAGAATTGGACAATAATTTTTAAATATCAGGACTTAGGTAAAACACGGTGTTAGTGGGGGAAAACTCGAAACATCCCACGAACGGCCCCTTGAGTGGCGCCAACACCTCGTACGGGACCAATGTAACTCGTAGGAGCAGACCGTGCGATCACCGGACCCCTATTTGAGAATGAGATGATAATTTGGATATTTCTAAACTTAGGCGTAAAAACATGCCGTTAGTGGGCGAAAACTTGAAAAATTCATCAAACGGCCCCGTGAGTGGCACCAGCACCTCGCACGGGATCAATGTAACTCGTATGAATTGATCACGCGATCGCGGGACTCCCTGTTTGAGAATACGATGACAATTTTCATATTTCTAGACTTAGGATTAAAAACAGGGTGTTAGTGGATGAAAACACGAAACAACCCCTCAACAGCCCCGTGAGTGGCACCAACACCTCGTACGCGACCAATGTAACTCGTAGGCACAAACCGGGCGATCACGGGCCCCCGAGTTTGAGAATACGGCGATAATTTGCATATTTCTAGACTTAGACTTAATAATTTGTCGTTAGTGGGCGAAAACCCAGAACAACCCCCGAACGGCCCCGTGAGTGGCACCAACACCTCGCACGGGACCAATGTAACTCCTAGGAACTGACCGTGCGATCATGAGACTCCCTGTTTGAGAATACGACGATAATTTGCTTATTTCTAGATTTAGGCATAAAAGCAAGGCGTTAGCGGGGGGAAAACCCGAAACAGCCCCCGAACGGCCCCGTGAGTGGCACTAACACCTTGCACGGGACCAATGTAACTCGTAGGAACTGATCACATGATCACGGGATCCCTGGTTTGAGAATATGACGATAATTTGCATATTTCTACAATTTGGCATAAAAACAGGGCGTTAGTGGGGGAAAACCCAAAACAGCCCCCGAACGGCCCCATGAGTAGCACCAACACCTCCCACGGGACCAATATACCTCGTAAGAAGTGATCGCAAGATCACGGGACCCCTAGTTTGCGAATACGACAATAATTTAAAAATATCAGCACTTAGGAAAAACATGGATTTAGTGGGGGAAAACCAAAAATAGCCCACGAATGGCCCGAGAGTGGCTCCAACACCTCGTAAAGGACCAATGTAACTCTTAGGAACTGATCGCGCAATCAAGGGACTCCTAGTTTGAGAATACGATGAAAATTTGCAGATTTTTAGACGTAGGCTTAAAACCTTGCCGTTAGTGGGGGAAAACCCGAAACAGCCCCCGAACGGTCTCGTGAGTGGCACCAACACCTCCTACGGGGCCGATGTAACTCGTAGGAACAGATCGCACGATCATAGGATCCCCGGTTTGAGAACACGGTGATAATTTGCCAATTTTTAGACTTAGGCTTGAAAACTTGCCGTTAGTGGGCAAAAACTGGAAACAACCCCCGAATGGCCCCGTGTGCGTCACCAATACTTCGCACGGGACCAGTGTAACTCGTAGGAATTGACTGTGCAATCACGAGACTCCCGGTTTGAGAATACGATGATAATTTTCATATTTCTAGACTTAGGCATAAAATCAGGGCGTTAGTGAGGGAAACCCAGAAATAGCCCTCGTGAGTGGTACCAACACCTCACACGGGACCAATGTAACTCGTAAGAACTGACCTCGTGATAATGGGACCCCCGGTTTGAGAATAGAATGATAATTTAAAAATATCAGGACTTAGGTAAATCATGGCATTAATGGAGAAAAACTCGAAACAACCCCCGAATGGCCCCGTGAGTGGCACCAACACCTCGCACGGGACAAATGTAACTCGTAGGAACTGATCGAGCAATCATGGCACTCCTGGTTTTAGAATACGACGATAATTTGCATATTTTTATACTTAGGCATAAAAACAGGGCGTTAGTGGTGGAAAACTCGAAATAGCCCCCGACCAGCCCCATGAGTGGAACCGACACCTCCCACGGGACCAATGTAACTCGTAGGAACTGACCGTACGATTACGGACCCCCAGTTTGAGAATTGGACAATACTTTTTAAATATCAGGACTTAGGCGAAACAGGGTGTTAGTGGGGGAAAACTCAAAACAACCCAGGAACGGCCCCGTGAGTGGCACCAACACCTCATACGGGACCAATGTAACTCGTAGGAGCAGACCGTGCGATCACAGGACCCCTTTTTGAGAATGAGATGATAATTTGGATATTTCTAAACTTAGGCGTAAAAACTTGCCGTTAGTGGGCGAAAACTTGAAAAATTCACCGAACGGCCCCGTGAGTGGCACCAGCACCTCGCACGGGACCAATGTAACTCGTATGAATTGATCACGCGATCGCGGGACTCCCTGTTTGAGAATACGACGAAAATTTTCATATTTGTAGACTTAGGCTTAAAAATAGGGCGTTAGTGGATGAAAACATGAAACTACCCCTCAACAGCCCCGTGAGTGGCACCAACACCTCGTACGGGACCAATGTAACTCGTAGGAACAAACCGCGCGATCACAGGACTCCCGGTTTGAGAATACGATGATAATTTGCATATTTCTAGACTTAGGCTTAAAAACTTATCCTTAGTGGATGCAAACCCGAAACAGCTCCGAAAGGCCTCGTGAGTGGAACCAACACCTCGTACGGGACCAATGTAACTGGTAGGAACAAACCGCACAATCACGCGACCCCCGGTTTGAGAATGAGATGATAATTTGCATATTTCTAAACTTATGCATAAAAACTTGCCGTTAGTGGGCAAAAACTCGAAAAAGCCCCGGAACGGACCCGTGAGTGGCACCAACACCACACACGATACCAATGTAACTCGTATGAATTGACCGTTCGATCGTGGGACTCCATGTTTGAGAATACGATGATAATTTGCATATTTTTAGACTTAGGAATAAAAACAAGGCGTTAGTGGTGGAAAACCCAAAATAGCCCACGAACGGCCCCGTGAGTGGCACCAACACCTCACACGGGACCAGTGTAACTCGTAGGAACTGACCGCGCGATCACGGGACCCTCAGTTTGAGGATACGATGATAATTTACATATTTATAGACTTAGGCATAAAAACTTGCCGCTAGTGGGAGAAAACCCGAAATTACCCTCGAACGACCCCGTGATTGGCACCAACACTTTGCAGGGGACCAACGTAACGCATAGGAACTTATCGCGCAATCACGGGACCCCCAGTTTGAGAATATGATGATAATTTGCATATTTGTAGACTGAGGCTTAAAAACTTGCCGTTAGTGGGAAAAACCCAAAACAGCCCTCGGACGGCTCTGTGATTGGCACCAACACCTCGCATGGGACCAGTGTAACTAATAGGAACTGAACGCGCGATCACGGGACCCCCAGTTTGAGAATACGATGATAATTTGCATATTACTAGATTTAGGCATAAAAACAGGGCGTTGGCGGAGGAAAACCCGAAACATCCCCCGAACGGCCCGATGAGTGGCACCTACACCTCCCACGGGACCAATGTAACTCGTACGAACAGACCGCGTGATCACGAGACCACCGGTTTGAGAATACGACAATAATTTAAAAATATCAGGACTTAGGCAAAACATGGCGTTAGTGGGGGAAAACCAAAAATAGCCCACGAATGGCCCGAGAGTGGCTCCAACACCTCGTAAAGGACTAATGTAACTCTTAGGAACTGATCGCGCAATCAAGGGACTCCCAGTTTGAGAATACGATGAAAATTTTCATATTTTTAGACTTAGGCTTAAAAACTTGCCGTTAGTGGGTGAAAACTCGAAACAGCCCCCGAACGGTCTCGTGAGTGTCACCAACACCTCCTACGGGACCAATGTAACTTGTAGGAACAGATTGCGCGATCATAGGATCCCCGGTTTGAGAACACGATGATAATTGGCAAATTTTTAGATTGAGGCTTGAAAACTTGCCGTTAGTGGGCAAAAACCGGAAACAACCCCCGAACGGCCCCGTGAGCGGCACCAATACTTCGCACGGGACCAGTGTAACTCGTAGGAATTGACTGTGCAATCACGAGACTCCGGGTTTGAGATTACGATGATAATTTTCATATTTTTAGACTTAGGCATAAAATCAGGGCGTTAGTGGGGGAAACCCCGAAACAGCCCCCGTGAGTGGCACCAACACCTCACACGGGACCAATGTAACTCGTAAGAACTGACCTCGTGATCATGGGACCCCCGGTTTGAGAATAGAATGATAATTTAAAAATATCAGGACTTAGGTAAAGCATGGCATTAATGGTGGAAAACTCAAAACAACCCCCAAACAGCGTAGGAACTGACCGAGCAATCATGGCACTCCTGGTTTTAGAATACGACGATAATTTGCATATTTTTAGACTTAGGCATAAAAACAGGGCGTTAGTGGGGGAAAACTCGAAACAGACCCCTACAAGCCCCATGAGTGTAACCGACACCTCCCACGGGACCAATGTAAATTGTAGGAACTGACCGTACGATCACGGACCCCCAATTTGAGAATTGGACAATAATTTTTAAATATCAGGACTTAGGAAAAATAGGGTGTTAGTGGGGGAAAACCCGAAATAGCCCACGAACGGCCCCGTGAGTGGCACCAACACCTCGTACGGGACCAATGTAACTTGTAGGAGCAGACCGTGCGATCACGGGACCCCTATTTGAGAATGAGATGATAATTTGGATATTTTTAAACTTAGGCATAAAAACTTGCCGTTAGTGGGCGAAAACTTGAAAAATCCGCCGAACGGCCCCGTGAGTGGCACTAGAAACTCGCACGGGACCAATGTAACTCGTATGAATTGATCACGCGATCGCAGGACTCCCTGTTTGAGAATACGACGATAATTTTCATATTTCAAGACTTAGGCCTAAAAACAGGGCGTTAGTGGATGAAAACACGAAACAACCCCTCAACAGGCCCGTGAGTGGAACCAACACCTCGTACTGGACCAATGTAACTCGTAGGAACAAACCGCGCGATCATGGGCCCCCCGGTTTGAGAATACGGCGATAATTTGCATATTTCTAGACATAGACTTAATAACTTGTCGTTAGTGGGCGAAAACCCGGAACAACCGCCGAACGGCCCCGTGAGTGGCACCAACACCTCGCACGGGACCAATATAACTCGTATGAACTGACCGCGCGATCATGAGATTCCCTGTGTGAGAATAAGACAATAATTTTCTTATTTCTAGATTTAGGCATAAAAACAAGGCGTTAGCGGGGGGAAAACCCGAAACAGCCCCCGAACGGCCCCGTGAGTGGCACCAACACCTTGTACGGGACAAATGTAACTCGTAGGAACTGACCGCGTGATCACGGGATCCCCGGTTTGAGAATATGACGATAATTTGCATATTTCTACAATTAGGCATAAAAATAGGGGGTTTGTGGGGGAAAACCCAAAACATCCCCCGAACGGCCCCATGAGTAGCACCAACACCTCCCACGGGACCAACATACCTCGTAAGAAGTGATCGCACGATCACGTGACCCCTAGTTTGAGAATACGACAATAATTTAAAAATATCAGCACTTAGGCAAAACATGGAGTTAGTGGGGGAAAACCTGAAACAACCCACGAATGGCCCCGTGAGTGGCACCAGCACCTCGCACGGGACCAATGTAACTCGTAGGAACTAACCGTGCGATCACGACACTCCTGGTTTTAGAATACGATGATAATTTGCATATTTTTAGACTTAGGCATAAATACAGGGCGTTAGAGGGGGAAAACCCAAAACAGAGCTCGCCCGGCCCCATGAGTGGCACCGTCACCTCCCACAGAACCAATGTAACTCGTAGGAACTGACCGTACGATCACGGACCCCCAGTTTGAGAATACGACAATAATTTTTAAATATCTGGACTTAGGCAAAATAGGGGGTAAGTGGGCGGAAACCCGAAATAGCCCACGAACGGCCCCGTGAGTGGCACTAACACCTCGTATGGGACCAATGTAACTCGTAGGAACAGACCGCACGATCACGGGACTCCCGGTTTGAGAATACGATGATAATTTGCATATTTCTAGACTTAGGCTTAAAAACTTGTCCTTAGTGTATGCAAACCCGAAACAGCTCCGAAAGGCCTCATGAGTGGCACCAACACCTCGTACGGGACCAATGTCACTCGTAGGAACAGACCGCGCAATCACGGGACCCCCAGTTTGAGAATGAGATGATAATTTGCATATTTCTAAACTTATGCGTAAAAACTTGCTGTTAGTGGGAAAAAACATGAAAAAGCCCCGGAACGGACCCGTGAGTGGCACGAACACCACACACGAACCAATGTAACTCGTATGAATTGACCGCGCGATCGTGGGACTCCCTGTTTCAGAATACGATGATAATTTGCATATTTTTAGACTTAGGAATAAAAACAGGGCGTTAGTGATGGAAAACCCAAAATAGCCCGTGAACGTCCCCGTGAGTGGCACCAACACCTCGCACCGGACCAGTGTAACTCGTAGGAACTGACCGCGCGATCACGGGACCCTCAGTTTGAGGATACGATGATAATTTACATATTTCTAGACTTAGGCATAAAAACTTGCCGTTAGTGGGAGAAAACCCGAAACAACCCTCGAACGGCCCCGTGATTGGTACCAACACATTGTAGGGTACCAACGTAACGCATAGGAACTGATCGCGCAATCACGGGACCCCCAGTTTTAGAATATGATGATAATTTGCATATTTATAGACTGGGGCATAAAAACTTTCCGTTAGTGGGAAAAACCCAAAACAACCCTCGGACGGCTCTGTGACTGGCACCAACACCTCGCATGGGACCAGTGTAACTAATAGGAACTGAACGCGCGATCATGGGACCCCCGGTTTGAGAATACGACGATAATTTGCATATTGCTAGACTTAGGCATAAAAACAGGGCGTTGGCGGGGGAAAACCCGAAACATCCCCCGAACGGCCCGATGAGTGGCACCTACAACCCCCACGGGACCAATGTAACTCGTACAAACAGACCACGCAATCACGAGACCCTCGGTTTGAGAATACAACAATAA
Source organism: Sambucus nigra (assembly GCA_949130495.1). NCBI lineage: Eukaryota > Viridiplantae > Streptophyta > Magnoliopsida > Dipsacales > Adoxaceae > Sambucus > Sambucus nigra. The sequence continues at coordinate 354,988,498 of OX422215.1, forward strand.
TTTAAAAATATCAGGACTAAGGCAAAACATGGTGTTAGTGGGGGAAAACCAAAAACAGCCCACGAATGGCCCGAGAGTGGCTCCAACACCTCGTAAAGGACCAATGTAACTCTTAGGAACTGATCGCGCAATCAAGGGACTCCCAGTTTGAGAATACAATGAAAATTTGCATATTTCTTGACTTAGGCTTAAAAACTTGTCGTTAGTGGGTGAAAACCCGACACAGCCCCCGAACGGTCTCGTGAGTGGCACCAACACCTCTTACGGGGCCAATGTAACTCGTAGGAACAGATCGCGTGATCATAGGATCCCCGGTTTGAGAGCACGATGATAATTTGCAAATTTTTAGACTGAGGCTTGAAAACTTGCCGTTAGTGGGCAAAAACCGGAAACAACCCCCGAACGGCCCCGTGAGCGGCACCAATACTTCACACGGGACCAGTGTAACTCGTAGGAATTGACTGTGCAATCACGAGACTCCCAGTTTGAGAATGCGATGATAATTTTCATATTTCTAGACTTAGGCATAAAATCAGGGCGTTAGTGGGGGAAACCCCAAAACAGCCCCCGTGAGTGGCACCAACACCTCACACGGGACCAATGTAACTCTTTAGAACTCACCTCGTGATCATGGGACCCTCGGTTTGAGAATAAAATGATAATTTAAAAATATTAGGACTTAGGTAAAGCATGGCATTAATGGAGGAAAACTCGAAACAACCCCCGAATGGCCCCGTGAGTGGCACCAACACCTCGCACGGGACAAATGTAACTCGTAGGAACTGACCGAGCAATCATGGCACTCCTGGTTTTAGAATACGATGATAATTTGCATATTTTTAGACTTAGACATAAAAACAGGGCTTTTTTGGGGGAAAACTCGAAACAGCCCCCGACCAGCCCCATGAGTGGAACCGACACCTCCCACGGGACCAATGTAACTCGTAGGAACTGACCGTATGATCACGGTCCCCCAGTTTGAGAATTGGACAATAATTTTTAAATATCAGGACTTAGGTAAAACAGGGTGTTAGTGGGGGAAAACCCAAAACAACACATGAACGGCCTCGTGAGTGGAACCGACACCTCCCACGGGACTAATGTAACTCATTGGAACTGACCGTACGATCACGGACCCCCAGTTTGAGAATTGGACAATAATTTTTAAATATCAAAACTTAGTCAAAACAGGGTGTCAGTGGAGGAAAACCCAAAACAGCCCACGAACGACCCCGTGAGTGGTACCAACACCTCGTACGGGACCAATGTAACTCGTAGGAGTAGACCGTGCGATCACGGGACCCCTCTTTGAGAATGAGATGATAATTTGGATATTTCTAAACTTAGGCGTAAAAACTTGCCGTTAGTGGGCGAAAACTTGAAAAATCCGCCGAACGGCCCCGTGAGTGGCACCAGAACCTCGCACGGGACCAATGTAACTCGTATGAATTGATCACGCGATCGCGGGACTCCCTGTTTGAGAATACGACGATAATTTTCATATTTCTAAACTTAGGCTTAAAAACAGGGCGTTAGTGGATGAAAACACGAAACGACCGCTCAACAGCCCCGTGAGTGGTACCAACACCTCGTACGGGACCAATGTAACTCGTAGGAGCAGACCGTGCGATCACGGGACCCCTATTTGACAATGAGATGATAATTTGGATATTTCTAAGCTTAGGCGTAAAAACTTGCCGTTACTGGGTGAAAACTTGAAAAATCCGCCGAACGGCCCCGTGAGTTGCACCAGCACCTCGCACGGGACCAATGTAACTCGTATGAATTGATCACGCGATCGCGGGACTCCATGTTTGAGAATACGATGATAATTTTCATATTTCTAAACTTAGTCTTAAAAACAGGGCGTTAGTGGATGAAAACACGAAAAACCCCTCAACAGCCCCGTGAGTGGCACTAACACCTCGTACGGGACCAATGTAACTCGTAGGAACAAACCACGCGATCACAGGCCCCCCGGTTTGAGAATACGATGATAATTTGCATATTTCTAGACTTAGACTTAATAACTTGTCGTTAGTGGGCGAAAACCCAGAACAGCCCCTGAACGGCCCCGTGAGTGGCACCAAGACCTCGCACAGGACCAATGTAACTCATATGAACTGACCGCGCGATCATGAGACTCCTGTTTGAGAATACGATGATAATTTGCTTATTTCTAGATTTAGGCATAAAAATAAGGCGTTAGCGGGGGAAAACCCGAAACAACCCCCGAATGGCCCCATGAGTGGCACCAACACCTTGCACGGGACCAATGTAACTCGTAGGAACTGATCGCGTGATCACGGGATCCCCGATTTGAGAATATGATGATAATTTGCATATTTCTACAATTAAGCATAAAAACAGGGCGTTAGTGGGGGAAAACCCAAAACAGCCCCCGAAAGGCCCCATGAGTTGCAACATCACCTCCCACGTGACCAATATACCTCGTAAGAAGTGATCGCATGATCACGGGACCCCTAGTTTGAGAATACGACAATAATTTGAAAATATCAGCACTCAGGCAAAACATGGAATTAGTGGGGGAAAACCTATAACAACCCACGAATGGCCCCGTGAGTGGCACCAGCACCTCGCACGGGACCAATGTAACTCGTAGGAACTGACCGTGCGATCACGACACTCCTGGTTTTAGAATACGATGATAATTTGCATATTTTTAGACTTAGGCATAAAAACAGGGCGTTAGAGGGGGAAAACCCGAAACAACGCTCGCCCGGCCCCATGAGTGGCACCAACACCTCCCACGGGACCAATGTAACTCGTAGGAACTGATCGTGCGATCACGGACCCCCAGTTTGAGAATATGACATTAATTTTTAAATATCTGGACTTAGGAAAAATAGGGCCTTACTGGGGGAAAACCCGAAATAGCCCACGAACGGCCCCGTGAGTGGCACTAACACCTCGTAAGGGACCAATGTAACTCGTAGGAACAGACCGTGAGATCACGGGACTCCCGGTTTGAGAATACAATAATAATTTGCATATTTCTAGACTTAGGCTTAAAAACTTGTCCTTAGTGGATGGAAACCCGAAACTGCTTCTAAAGGCCTCGTGAGTGGCACCAACAACTCGTACAGGACCAATGTAACTAATAGGAAGAGACCGCGCAATCACGGGACCCCCGGTTTGAGAATGAGATGATAATTTGCATATTTCTAAACTTATGCGTAAAAACTTGCCGTTAGTGGGCAAAAACTCGAAAAAGCCCCGGAACGGACCCGTGAGTGGCACCAACACCACACACGATACCAATGTAACTCGTATGAATTGACCGCGTGATCGTGGAACTCCCTGTTTGAGAATACGATGATAATTTGCATATTTTTAGATTTAGGAATAAAAATAGGGCGTTAGTGGTGGAAAACCCAAAATAGCCCATGAACTGCCCCGTGAGTGGCACCAACACCTCGCACGGGACCAGTATAACTCGTAGGAACTGACCATACGATCACGGGACCCTCAGTTTGAGGATACGATGATAATTTACATATTTCTAGACTTTGGCATAAAAACTTGCCGCTAGTGGGAGAAAACCCGAAACAACCCTCGAACGGCCCCGTGATTGGCACCAACACATTGCAGGGGACCAACGTAACGCATAGGAACTGATCGCGCAATCACGGGACCCCCAGTTTGAGAATATGATGATAATTTGCATATTTGTAGACTGAGGCTTTAAAACTTGCTGTTAGTAGGAAAAACCCAAAACAACCCTCAGACGGCTCCGTGATTGGCACCAACACCTCGTATGGGACCAATGTAAGTAATAGGAACTGACCACGCGATCACGGGACCCCCGATTTAAGAATACGATGATAATTTTCATATTGCTAGACTTAGGCATAAAAACAGGACATTGGCGGGAGAAAACCCGAAACATCCCCCGAACGGCCCGATGAGTGGCACCTACACCTCCCACGGGACCAATGTAACTCGTACGAACAGACCGCGCAATCACGAGACCCCCGGTTTGAGAATAGAACAATAATTTAAAAATATCAGGACTTAGGCAAAACATGGCGTTAGTGGGGGAAAACCAAAAATAGCCCACTAATGGCCCGAGAGTGGCTCCAACACCTCGTAAAGGACCAATGTAACTCTTAGGAACTCATCGCGCAATCAAGGGACTCCCAGTTTGAGAATACGATGAAAATTTGCAGATTTCTAGATGTAGGCTTAAAAACTTGTCGTTAGTGGGGGAAAACCCGAAACAGCCCCCGAACGGTCTCGTGAGTGGCACCAACACCTCCTACGGGGCCGATGTAACTTGTAGGAACAGATCGCGCGATCATAGGATCCCTGGTTTGAGAACACGATGATAATTTGAAAATTTTTAGACTCAGGCTTGAAAACTTGCCGTTAGTGGGCAAAAACTGGAAACAACCCCCGAATGGCCCCGTGAGCGGCACCAATACTTCGCACGGGACCAGTGTAACTCGTAGGAATTGACTGTGCAATCACGAGACTCCCGGTTTGAGAATACGATGATAATTTTCATATTTCTAGACTTAGGCATAAAATCAGGGCGTTAGTGGGGGAAACCCCGAAATAGCCCTCGTGAGTGGTACCAACACCTCACACGGGACCAATGTAACTCGTAAGAACTGACCTTGTGATCATGAGACCCCCGGTTTGAGAATAGAATGATAATTTAAAAATATCAGGACTTAGGTAAAGCATGACATTAATGGAGGAAAACTCGAAACAACCCCCGAATGGCCTCGTGAGTGGCACCAACACCTCGCACGGGACAAATGTAACTCGTAGGAACTGATCGAGCAATCATGGCACTCCTGGTTGTAGAATACGACGATAATTTGCATATTTTTAGACTTACGCATAAAAACAGGGCGTTAGTGGGGGAAAACTCGAAACAGCCCCCGACCAGCCCCATGAGTGGAACCGACACCTCCCACGGGACCAATGTAACTCGTAGGAACTGACCGTACGATTACGGACCCCCAGTTTGAGAATTGGACAATAATTTTTAAATATCAGGACCTAGGCAAAACAGGGTGTTAGTGGGGGAAAACTCAAAACAGCCCACGAACGGCCCCGTGAGTGGCACCAACACCTCGTACGGGACCAATGTAACTCGTAGGAGCAGACCGTACGATCACGGGACCCCTATTTGAGAATGAGATGATAATTTGGATATTTCTAAACTTAGGCGTAAAAACTTGCCGTTAGTGGGCGAAAACTTGAAAAATCCGCCGAACGGCCCTGTGAGTTGCACCAGCACCTCGCACGGGACCAATGTAACTCATATGAATTGACCACGCGATCGCGGGACTCCCTGTTTGAGAATACGACGATAATTTTCATATTTCTAGACTTAGGCTTAAAAATAGGGCGTTAGTGGATGAAAACACGAAACAACCCCTCAACAGCCCCGTGAGTGGCACCAACACCTCGTACGGGACCAATGTAACTCGTAGGAACAAACCGCGCGATCACAGGAATCCCGGTTTGAGAATACGATGATAATTTGCATATTTCTAGACTTAGGCTGAAAAACTTATCCTTAGTGGATGCAAACCCGAAACAACTCCGAAAGGCCTCGTGAGTGGAACCAACACCTCGTACGGGACCAATGTAACTGGTAGGAACAGACCGCGCAATCACGCGACCCCCGGTTTGAGAATGAGATGATAATTTGCATATATCTCAACTTATGCGTAAAAACTTGCCGTTAGTGGGCAAAAACTCAAAAAAGCCCCGGAACGGACCCGTGAGTGGCACCAACACCACACACGATACCAATGTAACTCGTATGAATTGACCGTGCGATCGTGGGAGTCCCTGTTTGAGAATACGATGATAATTTGCATATTTTTAGACTTAGGAATAAAAACAAGGCGTTAGTGGTGGAAAACCCAAAATAGCCCACGAACGGCCCCGTGAGTGGCACCAACACCTCACACGTGACCAGTGTAACTCGTAGGAACCGACCGCGTAATAACGGGACCCTCAGTCTGAGGATACGATGATAATTTACATATTTCTAGACTTAGGCATAAAAACTTGCCGCTAGTGGGAGAAAACCCGAAATTACCCTCGAACGGCCCCGTGATTGGCACCAACACATTGCAGGGGACCAACGTAACGCATAGGAACTGATCGCGCAATCACGGGACCCCCAGTTTGAGAATATGATGATAATTTGCATATTTGTAGACTGAGGCTTAAAAACTTGCCATTAGTGGGAAAAACCCAAAACAACCCTCGGACGGCTCTGTGACTGGCACCAACAGCTCACATGGGACCAGTGTAACTAATAGGAACTGAACGCACGATCACGGGACCCCCGATTTGAGAATACGACGATAATTTGCATATTGCTAGACTTAGGCATAAAAATAGGGGGTTGGCGGGGGAAAACCCGAAACATCCCCCGAACGGCCCGATGAGTGGCACCTACACCTCCCACGGGACCAATGTAACTCGTACGAACAGACCGCGCAATCACGAGACCCTCGGTTTGAGAATACGACAATAATTTAAAAATATCAGGACTAAGGCAAAACATGGCGTTAGTGGGGGAAAACCAAAAACAACCCACGAATGGCCCGAGAGTGGCTCCAACACCTCGTAAAGGACCAATGTAACTCTTAGGAAGTGATCACGCAATCAAGGGACTCCCAGTTTGAGAATACGATGAAAATTTGCATATTTTTATACTTAGGCTTAAAAACTTGCCGTTAGTGGGTGAAAACTCGAAACAGCCCCCGAACGGTCTCGTGAGTGGCACCAACACCTCCTACGGGACCAATGTAACTCGTAGGAACAGATCGCGTGATCATAGGATCCCCGGTTTGAGAACACGATGATAATTTGCAAATTTTTAGGCTGAGGCTTGAAAACTTGTCGTTAGTGGGCAAAAACCGGAAACAACCCCCGAACGACCCCGTGAGCGGCACCAATACTTCGTACGGGACCAGTGTAACTCGTAGGAATTGACTGTGCAATCACGAGACTCCCGGTTTGAGAATACGATGATAATTTTCATATTTTTAGACTTAGGCATAAAATCAGGGCATTAGTGGGGGAAACCCCGAAACAGCCCCCGTGAGTGGCACCAACACCTCACACGGGACCAATGTAACTCGTAAGAACTGACCTCGTGATCATGGGACCCCCGGTTTGAGAATAGAATGATAAGTTAAAAAAATCAGGACTTAGGTAAAGCATGGCATTAATGGAGGAAAACTCGAAACAACCCCCAAATGGCCCCGTGAGTGGCACCAACACCTCGCACGGGACAAATGTAACTCGTAGGAACTGACCGAGCAATCATGGCACTCCTGGTTTTAGAATACGACGATAATTGGCATATTTTTAGACTTAGGCATAAAAACAGGGCATTAGTGGGGGAAAACTCGAAACAGACCCCTACAAGCCCCATGAGTGTAACCGACACCTCCCACGGGACCAATGTAACTCGTAGGAACTGACCGTACGATCACGGATCCCCAGTTTGAGAATTGGACAATAATTTTTAAATATCATGACTTAGGCAAAACAGGGTGTTAGTGGGGGAAAACCCGAAACAGCCCACGAACGGCCCCGTGAGTGGCACCAACACCTCGTACGGGACCAATGTAACTAGTAGGAGCAGACCGTGCGATCACGGGACCCCTATTTGAGAATGAGATGATAAATTGGATATTTCTAAACTTAGGCGTAAAAACTTGCCGTTAGTGGGCGAAAACTTGAAAAATCCGCCGAACGGCCCCGTGAGTGGCACCAGAAACTCGTACGGGACAAATGTAACTCGTATGAATTGATCACGCGATCGCGGGACTCCCCTTTTGAGAATACGACGATAATTTTCATATTTCTAGACTTAGGCTTAAAAACAGGGCGTTAGTGGATGAAAACACGAAACAACCCCTCAACAGGCCCGTGAGTGGCACCAACACCTCGTAATGGACCAATCATGGGCCCCCGATTTGAGAATACAGCGATAATTTGCATATTTCTAGACATAGACTTAATAACTTGTCGTTAGTGGGCGAAAAACCGGAATAGCCCCCGAACGACCCCGTGAGTGGCACCAACACCTCGCACGGGACCAATATAACTCGGATGAACTGACCGCGTGATCACGGGATCCCCGGTTTGAGAATATGACGATAATTTGCATATTTCTACAATTAGGCATAAAAGTAGGGGGTTAGTGGGGGAAAACCCAAAACAGCCCCCGAACGGCCCCATGAGTAGCACCAACACCTCCCACGGGACCAATATACCTCGTAAGAAGTGATCGCACGATCACGGGACCCCTAGTTTTAGAATACGACAATAATTTAAAAATATCAGCACTTAGGCAAAACATGGAGTTAGTGGGGGAAAACCTGAAACGACCCACGAATGGCCCCGTGAGTGGCACCAACACCTCGTACGGGACCAATGTAACTCGTAGGAACTAACCGTGCGATCAAGACACTCCTTGTTTTAGAATACGATGATAATTTGCATATTTTTAGACTTAGGCATAAATACAGGGCGTTAGAGGGGGAAAATCCAAAACAGAGCTCGCCCGGCCCCATGAGTGGCACCGTCACCTCCCACAGGACCAATGTAACTCGTAGGAACTGACCGTCCGATCACGGACCCCCAGTTTGAGAATACGACAATAATTTTTAAATATCTGGACTTAGGCAAAATAGGGGGTTAGTGGGGGGGGGGGGGGGGGAAACCCGAAATAGCCCACGAACGGCCCCGTGAGTGGCATTAACACCTCGTATAGGACCAATGTAACTCGTAGGAACAGACCGCACGATCACGGGACTCCCGGTTTGAGAATACGATGATAATTTGCATATTTCTAGACTTAGGCTTAAAAATTTGTCCTTAGTGTATGCAAACCCGAAACAACTCCGAAAGGCCTCATGAGTGGCACCAACACCTCGTACGGGACAAATGTCACCCGTAGGAACAGACCGCGCAATCACGGGACCCCCGGTTTGAGAATGAGATGAAAATTTGCATATTTCTAAACTTATGCGTAAAAACTTGCCGTTAGTGGGAAAAAACTTGAAAAATCCCCGGAACGGACCCGTGAGTGGCACCAACACCACACACGATACTCGTATGAATTGACCGCGCGATCGTGGGACTCCCTGTTTGAGAATACGATGATAATTTGCATATTTTTAGACTTAGGAATAAAAACAGGGCGTTAGTGGTGGAAAACCCAAAATAGCCAGAGAACGGCCCCGTGAGTGGCACCAACACCTCGCACCGAACCAGTGTAACTCGTAGGAACTGACCGCGCGATCACGGGACCCTCAGTTTGAGGATACGATGATAATTTACATATTTCTAGACTTAGGCATAAAAACTTGCCGCTAGTGGGAGAAAACTCGAAACAACCCTTAAACGGCCCCATGATTGGTACCAACACATTGTAGGGTACCAACGTAACGCATAGGAACTGATCGCGCAATCACGGGACCCCCAGTTTTAGAAAATGATGATAATTTGCATATTTATAGACTGAGGCTTAAAAACTTGCCGCTAGTGGGAAAAACCCAAAACAACCCTCGGACGGCTCTGTGACTGGCACCAACACCTCGCATGGGACCAGTGTAACTAATAGGAACTGAACGCGCGATCACGGGACCCCCGGTTTGAGAATACGACGATAATTTGCATATTGCTAGACTTAGGCATAAAAACAGGGCGGTGGCGGGGGAAAACCCGAAACATCCCCCGAACGGCCCAATGAGTGGCACCTACAACCCCCACGGGACCAATGTAACTCGTACAAACAGACCGCGCAATCACGAGACCCTCGGTTTGAGAATACAACAATAATTTAAAAATATCAGGACTAAGGCAAAACATGGCGTTAGTGGGGGAAAACCAAAAACAGCCCACGAATGGCCCGAGAGTGGCTCCAACACCTCGTAAAGGACCAATGTAACTCTTAGGAACTGATCGCGCAATCAAGGGACTCCCAGTTTGAGAATACGATGAAAACTTGCATATTTCTAGACTTAGGCATAAAATCAGGGCGTTAGTGGGGGACACCCCAAAACAGCCCCCGTGAGTGGCACCAACACCTCACACGGGACCAATGTAACTCTTTAGAACTCACCTCGTGATCATGGGACCCTCGGTTTGAGAATAGAATGATAATTTAAAAATATCAGGACTTAGGTAAAGCATGGCATTAATGGAGGAAAACTCGAAACAACCCCCGAATGGCCCCGTGAGTGGCACCAACACCTCGCACGGGACAAATGTAACTCGTAGGAACTGACCGTATGATCACGGACCCACAGTTTGAGAATTGGACAATAATTTTTAAATATCAGGACTTAGGCAAAACAGGGTGTTAGTGGGGGAAAACTCAAAACATCACACGAACGGCCTCGTGAGTGGAACCGACACCTCCCACGGGACCAATGTAACTCATAGGAACTGACCGTACGATCACGGACCTCCAGTTTGAGAATTGGACAATAATTTTTAAATATCAGGACTTAGGCAAAACAGGGTGTTGGTGGGGGAAAACCCAAAACATCCCACGAACGGCTCTGTGAGTGGTACCAACACCTCGTACGGGACCAATGTAACTCGTAGGAGTAGACCGTGCGATCACGGGACCCCTCTTTGAGAATGAGATGATAATTTGGATATTTCTAAACTTAGGCGTAAAAACTTGCCGTTAGTGGGCGAAAACTTGAAAAATCCGCCGAACGGCCCCGTGAGTGGCACCAGAACCTCGCACGGGACCAATGTAACTCGTATGAATTTATCACGCGATCGCGGGACTCCCTGTTTGAGAATACGACGATAATTTTCATATTTCTAAACTTAGGCTTAAAAACAGGGCGTTAGTGGAAGAAAACACGAAACAACCCCTCAACAGCCCCGTGAGTGGTACCAACACCTCGTACGGGACCAATGTAACTCGTAGGAGCAGACCGTGTGATCACGGGACCCCTCTTTGAGAATGAGATGATAATTTGGATATTTCTAAACTTAGGCGTAAAAACTTGTCGTTAGTGGGCGAAAACATGAAAAATCCGCCGAACGGCCCCGTGAATGGCACTTGATCCTCGCACGGGACCAATGTAACTCGTATGAATTGATCACGCGATCGCGGGACTCTTTGTTTTAGAATACGACGATAATTTTCATATTTCTAAGTTAGTCTTAAAAACAGGGCGTTAGTGGATGAAAACACGAAACAACCCCTCAACAGCCCCGTGAGTGGCACTAACAACTCGTACGGGACCAATGTAACTCGTAGGAACAAATCGCGCGATCACGGGCCCCCCGGTTTGAGAATACGATGATAATTTGCATATTTCTAGACTTAGACTTAATAACTTGTCGTTAGTGGGCGAAAAGCCAGAACAGCCCCCGAACGGCCCCGTGAGTGGCACCTACACCTCGCATGGGACCAATGTAACTCATATGAACTGACCGCGCTATCATGAGACTCCTTGTTTGAGAATACGACAATAATTTGTTTATTTCTAGATTTAGGCATAAAAACAAGGCGTTAGCGGGGGAAAACCTGAAACAGCCCCCGAACGGCCCCATGAGTGGCACCAACACCTTGAACGGGACAAATGTAACTCGTAGGAACTGACCGCGTGATCACGGGATCTCCGGTTTGAGAATATGACGATAATTTGCATATTTCTACAATTAGGCATAAAAATAGGGGGTTAGTGGGAGAAAACCCAAAACAGCCCCCGAACGGCCCCATGAGTAGCACCAACACCTCCCACGGGACCAATATACCTCGTAAGAAGTGATCACACAATCACGGGACCAAGAAGTTTGAGAATACGACAATAATTTAAAAATATCACCACTTAGGCAAAACATGGATTTAGTGGGGGAAAACCTGAAACAACCCACGAATGGCCCCGTGAGTGGCACCAGCACCTCACACGGGACCAATGTAACTCGTAGGAACTAACCGTACGATCACGACACTCCTAGTTCTAGAATACGATGATAATTTGCATATTTTTATACTTAGGCATAAAAATAGGGCGTTAGAGGAGGAAAACCTGAAACAGCACTCGCCCGGCCTCATGAGTGGCACCGACACCTCCCACGGGACCCATGTAACTAGTAGGAACTGACCGTTCGATCACGGACCCCCAGTTTGAGAATATGACAATAATTTTTAAATATCTGGACTTAGGCAAAATTGGGCGTTAGTGGGGGGAAACCTGAAATAGCCCACGAACGGCCACGTGAGTGGCACTAACACCTCGTATGGGACCAATGTAACTCGTAGGAATAGACCGCGCGATCACGGGACTCCCGATTTGAGAATACGATGATAATTTGCATATTTCTAGACTTGGGCTTAAAAACTTGTCCTTAGTGGATGCAAACTTGAAACAGTTCCGAAAGGCCTCATGAGTGGCACCAACACCTCGTACGGGACCAATGTAACTGGTAGGAACAGACCGCGCAATCACGGGACCCCCAGTTTGAGAATTAGATGATAATTTGCATATTTCTAAACTTATGCGTAAAAACTTGCCGTTAGTGGGCAAAAACTCGAAAAAGCCCCGGAACGGACCCGTGAGTGGCACCAACTCCACACACGATACCAATGTAACTCGTATGAATTGACCGCGCGATTGTGGGACTCCCTGTTTGAGAATACGATGATAATTTGCATATTTTTAGACTTAGGAATAAAAACAGGGCGTTAGTGGTGGAAAACCCAAAATAGCCCGCGAACGGCCCCGTGAGTGGCACCAACACCTCGCACGGGACCAGTGTAAACTCGTAGGAACTGACCGCGCGATCACGGGACCCTGAGTTTGAGGATACGATGATAATTTACATATTTCTAGACTTAGGCATAAAAACTTGCCGCTAGAGGGAGAAAACCCGAAACAACCCTCGAACGGCCCCGTGATTGGCACCAACACATTGTAGGGTACCAACGTAACTCATAGGAACAGATCGCGCAATCACGAGACCCCCAGTGTCAGAATATGATGATAATTTGCATATTTATAGACTGAGGCTTAAAAACTTCTCGTTAGTGGGAAAAAACCAAAACAACACTCGGACGGCTCTGTGACTGGCACCAACACCTCGCATGGGACCAGTGTAACTAATAGGAACTGAACGCGTGATCACGGGACCCCCGGTTTGAGAATACGATGATAATTTGCATATTGCTAGACTTAGGCATAAAAATAGAGCGTTGGGGGGGGGGGGAACCCGAAACATCCCCCGAACGGCCCGATGAGTGGCACCTACACCTCCCACGGGACCAATGTAACTCGTACGAACAGACAGCGAAATCACGAGACCCTAGGTTTGAGAATACAATAATAAATTAAAAATATCAGGACTAAGGCAAAACATGGCGTTAGTGGGGGAAAACCAAAAACAGCCCACGAATGGCCCGAGAGTGGCTCCAACACCTCGTAAAGGACCAATGTAACTCTTAGGAACTGATAGCGCAATCAAGGGACTCCCAGTTTGAGAATACGATGAAAATTTGCATATTTCTACACTTAGGCTTAAAAACTTGTCGTTAGTTGGTGAAAACCCGAAACAGCCCCCGAACGGTCTCGTGAGTGGCACCAACACCTCCTACGGGGCCAATGTAACTCGTAGGAACAGATCGCGCGATCATAGGATCCCTGGTTTGAGAACAGGATGATAATTTGCAAATTTTTAGACTGAGGCTTGAAAACTTACCGTAAGTGGGCAAAAATCGGAAACAACCCCTGAACGGCCCCGCGAGCGGCACCAATACTTCACACGGGACCAGTGTAACTCGTAGGAATTAACTGTGCAATCACGAGACTCCCAGTTTGAGAATACGATGATAATTTTCATATTTCTAGACTTAGGCATAAAATCAGGGCGTTAGTGGGGGAAACCCCAAAACAGCCCCCATGAGTGGAACCAACACCTGACACGGGACCAATGTAACTCTTTAGAACTCACCTCGTGAACATGGGACCCTCGGTTTGAGAATATAATGATAATTTAAAAATATCAAGACTTAGGTAAAGCATGGCATTAATGGAGGAAAACTCGAAACAACCCCCGAATGGCCCCGTGAGTGGCACCAACACCTCGCACGGGACAAATGTAACTCGTAGGAACTGACCGAGCAATCATGGCACTCCTGGTTTTAGAATACGACGATAATTTGCATATTTTTAGACTTAGGCATAAAAACAGGGCTTTAGTGGGGGAAAACTCGAAACAGCCCCCGACCAGCCCCATGAGTGGAACTGACACCTCCCACGGGACCAATGTAACTCGTAGGAACTGACCGTATGATCACGGACCCCCAGTTTGAGAATTGGACAATAATTTTTAAATATTAGGACTTAGGAAAAACAGGGTGTTAGTGGGGGAAAACCCAAAACAGCCCACGAACGACCCGATGAGTGGCACCTACACCTCCCACGGGACCAATGTAACTCGTACGAACAGACAGCGAAATCACGAGACCCTCGGTTTGAGAATACGATAATAATTTAAAAATATCAGGACTAAGGCGAAACATGGCGTTAGTGGGGGAAAACCAAAAGCAGCCCACGAATGGCCCGAGAGTGGCTCCAACACCTCGTAAAGGACCAATGTAACTCTTAGGAACTGATCGCGCAATCAAGGGACTCCCAGTTTGAGAATACGATGAAAATTTGCATATTTCTAGACTTAGGCTTAAAAACTTGTCGTTAGTGGGTGAAAACCCGAAACAGCCCCCGAACGGTCTCGTGAGTGGCACCAACACCTCTTACGGGGCCAATGTAACTCGTAGGAACAGATCGCGTGATCATAGGATCCCCGGTTCGAGAGAACGATGATAATTTGCAAATTTATAGACTGAGGCTTGAAAACTTGCCGTTAGTGGGCAAAAACCGGAATCAACCCCCGAACGGCCCCGTGAGCGGCACCAATACTTCACACGGGACCAGTGTAACTCGTAGGAATTGACTGTACAATCACGAGACTCCCAGTTTGAGAATACGATGATAATTTTCATATTTCTAGACTTAGGCATAAAATCAGGGTGTTAGTGGGGGAAACCCCAAAACAGCCCCCGTGAGTGGCACCAACACCTCACACGGGACCAATGTAACTCTTTAGAACTCACCTCGTGATCATGGGACCCTCGGTTTGAGAATAGAATGATAATTTAAAAATATCAGGACTTAGGTAAAGCATGGAATTAATGGAGGAAAACTCGAAACAACCCCCGAATGGCCCCGTGAGTGGCACCAACACCTCGCACGGGACAAATGTAACTCGTAGGAACTGACCGTATGATCACGGACCCCCAGTTTGAGAATTGGACAATAATTTTTAAATATCAGGACTTAGGCAAAACAGGGTGTTAGTGGGGGAAAACTCAAAACATCACACGAACGGCCTCGTGAGTGGAAACGACACCTCCCACGTGACCAATGTAACTCATAGGAACTGACCGTACGATCACGGACCCCCAGTTTGAGAATTGGACAATAATTTTTAAATATCAGGACTTAGTCAAAACAGGGTGTTAGTGGGGGAAAACCCAAAACAGCCCACGAACGGCTCCGTGAGTGGTACCAACACCTCGTACGGGACCAATGTAACTCGTAGGAGTAGACCGTGCGATCACGGGACCCCTCTTTGAGAATGAGATGATAATTTGGATATTTCTAAACTTAGGCGTAAAAACTTGCCGTTAGTGGGCGAAAACTTGAAAAATCCGCCGAACGGCCCCGTGAGTGGCACCAGAACCTCGCACGGGACCAATGTAACTCATATGAATTGATCACGCGATCGCGGGACTCCCTGTTTGAGAATACGACGATAATTTTCATATTTCTAAACTTAGGCTTAAAAACAGGGCGTTAGTGGAAGAAAACACGAAACAACCCCTCAACAGCCCCATGAGTGGTACCAACACCTCGTACGGGACCAATGTAACTCGTAGGAGCAGACCGTGCGATCACGGGACCCCTCTTTGAGAATGAGATGATAATTTGGATATTTCTAAACTTAGGCGTAAAAACTTGTCGTTAGTGGGCGAAAACATGAAAAATCCGCCGAACGGCTCCGTGAATGGCACCTGAACCTCGCACGGGACCAATGTAACTCGTATGAATTGATCACGCGATCGCGGGACTCTTTGTTTTAGAATACGACGATAATTTTCATATTTCTAAGTTAGGCTTAAAAACAGGGCGTTAGTGGATGAAAACACGAAACAACCCCTCAACAGCCCCGTGAGTGGCACTAACACCTCGTACGGGACCAATGTAACTCGTAGGAACAAACCGCGCGATCACGGGCCCCCCGGTTTGAGAATACGATGATAATTTGCATATTTCTAGACTTAGACTTAATAACTTGTCGTTAGTGGGCGAAAAGCCAGAACAGCCCCCGAACGGCCCCGTGAGTGGCACCAACACCTCGCACGGGACCAATGTAACTCATATGAACTGACCGCGCTATCATGAGACTCCCTGTTTGAGAATACGACGATAATTTGTTTATTTCTAGATTTAGGCATAAAAACAAGGCGTTAGCGGGGGAAAACCTGAAACAGCCCCCGAACGGCCCCATGAGTGGCACCAACACCTTGAACGGGACCAATGTAACTCGTAGGAACTGACCGCGTGATCACGGGATCTCCGGTTTGAGAATATGACGATAATTTGCATATTTCTACAATTAGGCATAAAAATAGGGGGTTAGTGGGAGAAAACCCAAAACAGCCCCCGAACGGCCCCATGAGTAGCACCAACACCTCCCACGGGACCAATATACCTCGTAAGAAGTGATCACACGATCACGGGACCAAGAAGTTTGAGAATACGACAATAATTTAAAAATATCACCACTTAGGCAAAACATGGATTTAGTGGGGGAAAACCTGAAACAACCCACGAATGGCCCCGTGAGTGGCACCAGCACCTCACACGGGACCAATGTAACTCGTAGGAACTAACCGTACGATCACGACACTCCTAGTTCTAGAATACGATGATAATTTGCATATTTTTATACTTAGGCATAAAAATAGGGCGTTAGAGGAGGAAAACCTGAAACAGCACTCGCCCGGCCTCATGAGTGCACCTCCCACGGGACCCATGTAACTAGTAGGAACTGACCGTTCGATCACGGACCCCCAGTTTGAGAATACGACAATAATTTTTAAATATCTGGACTTAGGCAAAATTGGGCGTTAGTGGGGGGAAAACCCGAAATAGCCCACGAACGGCCCCGTGAGTGGCACTAACACCTCGTATGGGACCAATGTAACTCGTAGGAATACACCGCGCGATCACGGGACTCCCGGTTTGAGAATACGATGATAATTTGCATATTTCTAGACTTGGGCTTAAAAACTTGTCCTTAGTGGATGCAAACTTGAAACAGTTTCGAAAGGCCTCATGAGTGGCACCAACACCTCGTACGGGAACAATGTAACTGGTAGGAACAGACCGCGCAATCACGGGACCCCCAGTTTGAGAATTAGATGATAATTTGCATATTTCTAAACTTATGCGTAAACACTTGCCGTTAGTGGGCAAAAACTCGAAAAAGCCCCGGAACGGACCCGTGAGTGGCACCAACTCCACACACGATACCAATGTAACTCGTATGAATTGACCGCGCGATTGTGGGACTCCCTGTTTGAGAATACGATGATAATTTGCATATTTTTAGACTTAGGAATAAAAACAGGGCGTTAGTGGTGGAAAACCCAAAATAGCCCGCGAACGGCCCCGTGAGTGGCACCAACACCTCGCACGGGACCAGTGTAAACTCGTAGGAACTGACCGCGCGATCACGGGACCCTGAGTTTGAGGATACGATGATAATTTACATATTTCTAGACTTAGGCATAAAAACTTGCCGCTAGAGGGAGAAAACCCGAAACAACCCTCGAACGGCCCCGTGATTGGCACCAACACATTGTAGGGTACCAACGTAACTCATAGGAACAGATCGCGCAATCACGAGACCCCCAGTGTCAGAATATGATGATAATTTGCATATTTATAGACTGAGGCTTAAAAACTTCTCGTTAGTGGGAAAAAACCAAAACAACACTCGGACGGCTCTGTGACTGGCACCAACACCTCGCATGGGACCAGTGTAACTAATAGGAACTGAACGCGTGATCACGGGACCCCCGGTTTGAGAATACGATGATAATTTGCATATTGCTAGACTTAGGCATAAAAATAGAGCGTTGGGGGGGGGGGGAACCCGAAACATCCCCCGAACGGCCCGATGAGTGGCACCTACACCTCCCACGGGACCAATGTAACTCGTACGAACAGACAGCGAAATCACGAGACCCTAGGTTTGAGAATACAATAATAAATTAAAAATATCAGGACTAAGGCAAAACATGGCGTTAGTGGGGGAAAACCAAAAACAGCCCACGAATGGCCCGAGAGTGGCTCCAACACCTCGTAAAGGACCAATGTAACTCTTAGGAACTGATAGCGCAATCAAGGGACTCCCAGTTTGAGAATACGATGAAAATTTGCATATTTCTACACTTAGGCTTAAAAACTTGTCGTTAGTTGGTGAAAACCCGAAACAGCCCCCGAACGGTCTCGTGAGTGGCACCAACACCTCCTACGGGGCCAATGTAACTCGTAGGAACAGATCGCGCGATCATAGGATCCCCGGTTTGAGAACAGGATGATAATTTGCAAATTTTTAGACTGAGGCTTGAAAACTTACCGTAAGTGGGCAAAAATCGGAAAAAACCCCTGAACGGCCCCGCGAGCGGCACCAATACTTCACACGGGACCAGTGTAACTCGTAGGAATTAACTGTGCAATCACGAGACTCCCAGTTTGAGAATACGATGATAATTTTCATATTTCTAGACTTAGGCATAAAATCAGGGCGTTAGTGGGGGAAACCCCAAAACAGCCCCCATGAGTGGAACCAACACCTCACACGGGACCAATGTAACTATTTAGAACTCACCTCGTGAACATGGGACCCTCGGTTTGAGAATATAATGATAATTTAAAAATATCAGGACTTAGGTAAAGCATGGCATTAATGGAGGAAAACTCGAAACAACCCCCGAATGGCCCCGTGAGTGGCACCAACACCTCGCACAGGACAAATGTAACTCGTAGGAACTGACCGAGCAATCATGGCACTCCTGGTTTTAGAATACGACGATAATTTGCATATTTTTAGACTTAGGCATAAAAACAGGGCTTTAGTGGGGGAAAACTCGAAACAGCCCCCGACCAGCCCCATGAGTGGAACTGACACCTCCCACGGGACCAATGTAACACGTAGGAACTGACCGTATGATCACGGACCCCCAGTTTGAGAATTGGACAATAATTTTAAATATCAGGACTTAGGAAAAACAGGGTGTTAGTGGGGGAAAACCCAAAACAGCCCACGAACGACCCCGTGAGTGGTACCAACACCTCGTACGGGACCAATGTAACTCGTAGGAACTGACCGTACGATCACGGACCCCCAGTTTGAGAATTGGACAATAATTTTTAAATATTAGGACTTAGGCAAAACAGGGTGTTAGTGGGGGAAAACCCAAAACAGCCCACGAACGGCCCCGTGAGTGGTACCAACACCTCGTACGTGACCAATGTAACTCGAAGGAGCAGACCGTGCGATCACGGGACCCCTCTTTGAGAATGAGATGATAATTTGGATATTTCTAAACTTAGGCGTAAAAACTTGCCGTTAGTGGGCAAAAACTTGAAAAATCCGCCGAACGGCCCCGTGAGTGGCACCAGAACCTCGCACGGGACCAATGTAACTCGTATGAATTGATCACTCGATCGCGGGACTACCTGTTTGAGAATACGATGATAATTTTCATATTTCTAAACTTAGGCTTAAAAACAGGGCGTTAGTGGATGAAAACATGAAACAACCCCTCAACAGCCCCGTGAGTGGCACCAACACCTCGTACGGGACCAATGTAACTCGTAGGAATAAACCGCGTGATCACGGGTCCCCCAGTTTGAGAATACGATGATAATTTGTGTATTTCTATACTTAGACTTAATAACTTGTCGTTAGTGGGCGAAAACCCAGAACAGCCCCCGAACGGCCCCGTGAGTGGCACCAACACCTCGCACGGGACCAATGTAACTCGTATGAACTGACCGCGCGATCATGAGACTTCCTGTTTGAAAATACGACGATGATTTTCTTATTTCTTGATTTAGGCATAAAAACAAGGCGTTGGCGGGGGGAAAACCCGAAACAGCCCCCGAACGGCCCCGTGAGTGGCACCAACACCTTGCACGGGACCAATGTAACTCTTTGGAACTGACCGCGCGATCACGGGATTCCCGATTTGAGAATATGACAATAATTTACATATTTCTACAATTAGGCATAAAAACAGGGCGTTAGTGGGGGAAGACCCAAAACAACCCCCGAACGGCCCCATGAGTAGCACCAACACCTCCCACGGGACCAATATACCTCGTAAGAAGTGATCGCACGATCACGGGACCCCTAGTTTGAGAATACGACAATAATTCAAAAATATGAGCACTTACGCAAAACATGGAGTTAGTGGGGGAAAGCCTGAAACAACCCACGAATGGCCCCGTGAGTGGCACCAGCACCTCGCACGGGACCAATGTAACTCGTAGGAACTGACCGCGTGATCACAACACTCGTGGTTTTAGAATACGATGATAATTTGCATATTTTTAGACTTAGGCATAAAAACAAGGCGTTAGAGGGGGAAAACCCGAAACAGCGCTCGCCCGGCCCCGTGAGTGGCACCGACACCTCCCACGGGACCAATGTAACGCGTAGGAACTGATCGTACGATCACGGACCCCCAGTTTGAGAATACGACAATAATTTTTAAATATCTGGACTTAGGCAAAATAGGGCGTTAGTGGGGGAAAACTCGAAATAGCCCACGAACGGCCCCGTGAGTGGCACTAACACCTCGTATGGGACCAATGTAACCCGTAGGAACAGACCGCGCAATCACGGGACTCCCGGTTTGAGAATACGATGATAATTTGCAAATTTCTAGACTTAGGCTTAAAAAATTGTCCTTAGTGGATGCAAATCCGAAACAGCTCCGAAAGGCCTCGTGAGTGGCACCAACATCTCGTACGGGACCAATGTAACTGGTAGGAACAGACCGCGCAATCACGGGGACACCGTTTTGAGAATGAGATGATAATTTGCATATTTCTAAACTTATGGGTAAAAATTTGCCGTTAGTGGGCAAAAATTCGAAAAAGCCCCGGAACGGACCCGTAAGTGGCACCAACACCACACACGATACCAATGTAACTCGTATGAATTGACCGCGCGATCGTGGGACTCCCTATTTGAGAATACGATGAAAATTTGCATATTTTTAGACTTAGGAATAAAAATAGGGCGTTAGTGGTGGAAAACCCAAAATAGCCTGCGAACGGCCCCGTGAGTGGCACCAACACCTCATACGGGACCAATATAACTCATTGGAACAGATCCGCGATCACGGGACCCCCGGTTTGAGAATACGACAATAATTTGCATATTGATGGACTTAGGCATAAAAACTTCCCGTTAGTGGGGGAAAACCCGAAACAACCCCCGAACGGCCCCGTGAGTGGCACCAACACGTCACACGGGACCAATGTAACTGGTAAGAACAGACCGCGTGATCACGGGTCCCCCGGTTTGAGAATAGGACGATAATTTAAAAATATCAGGACTTAGCTAAAGCATGAGGTTAATGGGTGAAAACTCGAAACAGCCCCCGAATGGCCCCGTGAGTGGCACCAACACCTCTCAAGGGACCAATGTAACTCGTAGGAACTCACCGCGCGATCACGACACTCGTAGTTTTAGAATACGATGATAATTTGCATATTTTTAGACTTAGGCATAAAAACAGGGCGTTAGTGGGGGAAAACTCGAAACAGCTCCCAATCGGCCCCATGAGTGGCACCGATACCAACCACGGGACCAATGTAACTCGTAGAAACTAAACATGCGATCACGGACCCCCAGTTTAAGATTAGGAGAATAATTTTTAAATATCAGGACTTAGGTAAAATAGGGAGTTAGTGGGGGAAAGCCCAAAACAGGCCACGAACGGTCCCGTGAGTGGAACCAACACCTCGTACGGTACCAATGTAACTCGTAGGTGCAGACCGCACGATCACGGGACCCCCAGTTTGAGAATGCGATGATAATTTGGATATTTCAAAACTTAGGCATAAAAACTTACCGTTACTGGACGAAAACTTAAAAAAGCCCCCGAACTGCACCGTGAGTGGCTCCAACACCTCGCACGGGACCAATGTAACTCGTATGAATTAACCGCACGATCACGGGACTCCCTATTTGAGAATAGGATGATAATTTTCATATTTCTAGACTCGGGCTTAAAAACAGGGCGTTATTGGATGAAAACACGAAACAACCCCCGAACGGCCCTGTGAGTGGCACCAACACCTCGTACGGGACCAATGTAACTCGTAGGAACAAACCACACGATCACGAGCCCCCCGGTTTGAGAATAAGACGATAATTTTCATATTTCTAAACTTAGATTTAATAACTTGTCGTTAGTGGGCGAAAACCCAGAACAGCCCCCGAATGGCCCCGTGAGTGGCACCAACACCTCACACGGGACCAATGTAACTCGTATGAACTGAACGTACGATCATGAGACTGCCTGTTTGAGAATACGATGATAATTTGCTTATTTCTAGATTTAGGCATAAAAACATGGCGTTAGCGGGGGAAAACCCGAAACAACCCCCGAACGGCCCCGTGAGTGGCACCAACACCTCGTACGGGACCAATGCAACTCGTAGGAACTGACCGCGCGATCACGGGATCCCCAGTTTGAGAATATGATGATAATTTGCATATTTCTACACTTAGGCATAAAAACAGGGCGTTAGTGGGGGAAACCCCAAAACAGCCCCCGAACGGCCCCGTGAGTGGCACCAACACCTCCCACGGGACCAATATAACTCCTAAGAACTGACCGCGTGATCACGGGAGCCCCGATTTGAGAATAGGATGATAATTTAAAAATATTAGGACTTAAGTAAATCATGGCGTTAATAGAGGAAAACTCGAAACTACCCCCGAATGGCCCCGTGAGTGGCACCAACACCTCGCAGGGGACCAATGTAACTCGTAGGAACGGGCCGCACGATCACCACACTCCTGGTTTTAGAATATGATGATAATTTTCAT
The DNA here is from genome assembly GCA_949130495.1 of Sambucus nigra. Lineage (NCBI taxonomy): Eukaryota > Viridiplantae > Streptophyta > Magnoliopsida > Dipsacales > Adoxaceae > Sambucus > Sambucus nigra. Next base: position 355,011,739 of record OX422215.1, read on the forward strand.
ATTTCTAGACTTGGGCTTAAAAACAGGGCGTTATTGGATGAAAACACGAAACAACCCCCGAACGGCCCCGTGAGTGGCACCAACACCTCGTGCGGGACCAATGTAACTCGTAGGAACAAACCACACGATCACGAGCCCCCCGGTTTGAGAATAAGACGATAATTTGCATATTTCTAAACTTAGATTTAATAACTTGTCGTTAGTGGGCAAAAACCCAGAACAACCCCCGAATGGCCCCGTGAGTGGCACCAACACCTCGCACGGGACCAATGTAACTCGTTTGAACTGAACGTGCGATCATGAGACTCCCTGTTTGAGAATACGATGATAATTCGCTTATTTCTAGGTTTAGGCATAAAAACAAGCGTTAGCGGAGGAAAACCCGAAACAACCCCCGAACGGCCCCGTGAGTGGCACCAACACCTCGTACGGGACCAATGCAACTCGTAGGAACTGACCGTGCGATCACGGGATCCCCGATTTGAGAATATGATGATAATTTGCATATTTCTACACTTAGGCATAAAAACAAGGCGTTAGTGGGGGAAACCCCAAAACAGCCCCCGAACGGCCCCGTGAGTGGCACCAACACCTCCCACGGGACCAATATAACTCCTAAGAACTGACCGCGTGATCACGGGACCCCCGGTTTGAGAATAGGATGATAATTTAAAAATATTAGGACTTAAGTAAATCATGGCGTTAATAGAGGAAAACTCGAAACTACCCCCGAATGGCCCCGTGAGTGGCACCAACACCTCGTACGGGACCAATGTAACTGGTAGGAGCAGACCGCGCAATCACGGGACCCCCGATTTGAGAATGAGATGATAATTTGCATAGGTCTAAACTTATGCATAAAAACTTGTCGTTAGTGGCCAAAAACTCGAAAAAGCCTCGGAACGGACCCGTGAGTGGCACCAACACCACACACGATACCAATGTAACTCGTATGAATTGACTGCGCGATCGTGGGACTCCCTGTTTGAGAATACGATGATAATTTGCATATTTTTAGACTTAGGAATAAAAACAGGGCGTTAGTGGTGGAAAACAAAAAATAGCCCGCGAACGACCCCGTGAGTGGCACCAATACCTCGCACGGGACCAGTGTAAACTCGTAGAAACTGACTGCGCGATCACGGGACCCTGAGTTTGAGGATACGATGATAATTTACATATTTCTAGACTTAGGCATAAAAACTTTCCGCTAGAAGGAGAAAACCCGAAACAACCCTCCAACGTCCCCGTGATTGGCACCAACACATTGCAGGGTACCAATGTAACGCATAGGAACTGATCGCGCAATCACGGGACCCCCAGTTTGAGAATATGATGATAATTTGCATATTTATAGACTGAGGCTTAAAAACTTGCCATTAGTGGGAAAAACCCAAAACAACCCTCGGACGACTCTGTGACTGGCACCAACAGCTCACATGGGACCACTGTAACTAATAGGAACTGAACGCACGATCACGGGACCCCCGATTTGAGAATACGACGATAATTTGCATATTGCTAGACTTAGGCATAAAAATAGGGGGTTGGCGGGGGAAAACCCGAAACATCCCCCGAACGGCCCGATGAGTGGCACCTACACCTCCCACGGGACCAATGTAACTCGTACGAACAGACCGCGCAATCACGAGACCCTCGGTTTGAGAATACGACAATAATTTAAAAATATCAGGACTAAGGCAAAACATGGCGTTAGTGGGGGAAAACCAAAAACAACCCACGAATGGCCCGAGAGTGGCTCCAACACCTCGTAAAGGACCAATGTAACTCTTAGGAAGTGATCACGCAATCAAGGGACTCCCAGTTTGAGAATACGATGAAAATTTGCATATTTTTATACTTAGGCTTAAAAACTTGTCGTTAGTGGGTGCAAACCCGAAACAGCCCCCGAACGGTCTCGTGAGTGGCACCAACACCTCCTACGGGGCCAATGTAACTCGTAGGAACAGATCGCACGATCATATGATCCCCGGTTTGAGAACACGATGATAATTTGCAAATTTTTAGACTGAGGCTTAAAAACTTACCGTTAGTGGGCAAAAACCGGAAACAACCCCCGAACGGCCCCGTGACCGGCACCAATACTTCACACGGGACCAGTGTAACTCGTAGGAATTGACTGTGCAATCACAAGACTCCCAGTTTGAGAATACGATGATAATTTTCATTTTTTTAGACTTAGGCATAAAATCAGGGCGTTAGTGGGGGAAACCCCAAAATAGCCCCCGTGAGTGGCACCAACACCTCACCCGGGACCAATGTAACTCATAAGAACTCACCTCGTGATCATGGGACCCTCAGTTTGAGAATAGAATGATAATTTAAAAATATCAGGACTTAGGTAAAGCATGGCATTAATGGAGGAAAACTCGAAACAACCCCCGAATGGCCCCGTGAGTGGCACCAACACCTCGCACGGGACAATGTAACTCGTAGGAACTAACCAAGCAATCATGGCACACCTGGTTTTAGAATACGACGATAATTTGCATATTTTTAGACTTAGGCATAAAAACAGGGCGTTAGTGGGGGAAAACTCGAAACAGCCCCCGACCAGCCCCATGAGTGGAACCGACACCTCCCACGGGACCAATGTAACTCGTAGGAACTGACTGTACGATCACGGACCCCCAGTTTGAGAATTGGACAATAATTTTTAAATATCAGTACTTAGGCAAAACAGGGTGTTAGTGGCGGAAAACCCAAAACAGCCCACGAACGGTCCCGTGAGTGGTACCAACACCTCGTACGGGACCAATGTAACTCGTAGGAGAAGACCGTGCGATCACGGGACCCCTCTTTGAGAATGAGATGATAATTTGGATATTTCTAAACTTAGGAGTAAGAACTTGCCATTAGTGGGCGAAAACTTGAAAAATCCACCGAACGGCCCCGTGAGTGGCACCAGAACCTCGCACGGGACAAATGTAACTCGTATGAATTGATCATGCGATCGCGGGACTCCTTGTTTGAGAATACGACGATAATTTTCATATTTCTAAACTTAGGCTTAAAAACAGGGCGTCAGTGGATGAAAACACGAAACAACCCCTCAACAGCCCCGTGAGTGGCACCAACACCTCGTACGGGACCAATGTAACTCGTAGGAACAAACCGCGTGATCACGAGTCCCCCAGTTTGAGAATACGACGATAATTTGTATATTTCTATACTTAGACTTAATAACTTGTCGTTAGTGGGCGAAAACCCAGAACAGCCCCCGAACGGCCCCGTGAGTGGCACCAACACCTCGCACGGGACCAATGTAACTCGTATGAACTGACCGCGCGATCATGAGACTCCCTGTTTGAAAATACGACGATGATTTTCTTATTTCTAGATTTAGGCATAAAAATAAGGCGTTAGCGGGGGGAAAACCCGAAATAGCCCCCGAACGGCCCCGTGAGTGGCACCAACACCTTGCACGGGACCATTGTAACTCTTAGGAACTGACCGCGCGATCATGGGCCCCCTGGTTTGAGAATACGGCGATAATTTGCATATTTCTAGACATAGACTTAATAACTTGTCGTTAGTGGGAGAAAACCCAGAACAACCCCCGAACGGCCCCGTGAGTGGCACCAACACCTCGTACGGGACCAATGTAACTCGTATGAACTGACCGTGCGATCATGAGACTCCCTGTTTGAAAATACGACGATAATTTTCTTATTTCTTGATTTAGGCATAAAAATAAGGCGTTAGCGGGGGAAAACCCGAAATAACCCCCGAACGTCCCCGTGAGTGGCACCAACACCTTGCACGGGACCAATGTAACTCGTAGGAACTGACCGCGTGATCACGGGATTCCCGGTTTGAGAATATGACAATAATTTACATATTTCTACAATTAGGCATAAAAACAGGGCGTTAGTGGGGGAAGACACAAAACAACCCCCGAATGGCCCCATGCGTAGCACCAACACCTACCACGGGACCAATATACCTCGTAAGAAGTGATCGCACGATCATGAGACCCCTAGTTTGAGAATACGACAATAATTTAAAAATATCAGCACTTACGCAAAACATGGAGTTGGTGGGGGAAAGCCTGAAACAACCCACGAATGGCCCCGTGAGTGGCACCAGCATCTCGCACGGGACCAATGTAACTCGTAGGAACTGACCGCGTGATCACGACACTCGTGGTTTTAGAATACGATGATAATTTGCATATTTTTAGACTTAGGCATAAAAACAGGGCGTTAGAGGGGGAAAACCCGAAACAGCGCTCGCCCGACCCCATGAGTGGCACCGACACCTCCCACGAGACCAATGTAACGCGTAGGAACTGACCGTGCGATCACGGACCCCCAGTTCGAGAATAAGACAATAATTTTTAAATATCTGGACTTAGGAAAAATAGGACGTTAGTGGGGGGAAACCTGAAATAGCCCACGAACGGCCCCGTGAGTGTCACTAACACCTCGTATGGGACCAATGTAACTCGTAGGAATAGACCGCGCAATCACGGGACTCCCGATTTGAGAATACGATGATAATTTGCATATTTCTAGACTTAGGATTAAAAAATTGTCCTTTGTGGATGCAAACCCGAAACATCTCCGAAAGGCCTCGTGAGTGGCACCAACACCTCATACGGGACCAATGTAACTGGTAGGAACAGACCGCGCAATCACGGGGACCCCGATTTGAGAATGAGATGATAATTTTCATATTTCTAAACTTATGCATAAAAACTTTCCGTTAGTGGGAAAAAATTCGAAAAAGCCCCGGAACTGACCCGTAAGTGGCACCAACACCACACACGATACCAATGTAACTCGTATGAATTGACCGCGCGATCGTGGGACTCCCTGTTTGAGAATACGATGATAATTTGCATATTTTTTGACTTAGGAATAAAAATAGGGCGTTAGTGGTGGAAAACCCAAAATAGCCCGCGAACGGCCCCGTGAGTGGCACCAACGCCTCATACGGGACCAATATAACTCATTGGAACTGATCCGCGATCACGGGACTGCCGGTTTGAGAATACGACAATAATTTGCATATTGATGGACTTAGGCATAAAAACTTCCCGTTAGTGGGGGAAAACCCGAAACAACCCCCAAACGGCCCCGTGAGTGGCACCAACACCTCACACAGGACCAATGTAACTGGTAAGAACAGACCGCGTGATCACGGGACTCCCGGTTTGAGAATAGGATGATAATTTAAAAATATTAGGACTTAGGTAAAGCATGGGGTTAATGGAGGAAAACTCGAAACAGCCCCCGAATGGCCCCGTGAGTGGCACCAACACCTCTCAGGGGACCAATGTAACTCGTAGGAACTCACCGCGCGATCACGACACTCCTAGTTTTAGAATACGATGATAATTTGCATATTTTTAGACTTAGGCATAAAAACAAGGCGTTAGTGGGGGAAAACTCGAAACAGCTCCCGACCGGCCCCATGAGTGGCACCGATACCACCCACGGGACCATTGTAACTCGTAGAAACTAACCATGCGATCACGGACCCCCAGTTTAAGAATTGGACAATAATTTTTAAATATCAGGACTTAGGTAAAACAGGGAGTTAGTGGGGGAAAACCCAAAACAGGCAACGAACGGCCCCGTGAGTGGAACCAACACCTCGTACGGGACCAATGTCACTCGTCGGTGCAGACCGCGTGATCACGGGACCCCCAGTTTGAGAATGCGATGATAATTTGGATATTTCAAAACTTAGGCATAAAAACATACCGTTAGTGGATGAAAACTTAAAAAAGCCCCCGAACTGCCCCGTGAGTGGCTCCAACACCTCGCACGGGACCAATGTAACTCGTATGAATTAACCGCGCGATCACGGGACTCCCTATTTGAGAATAGGATGATAATTTTCATATTTCTAGACTTGGGCTTAAAAACCGGGCGTTATTGGATGAATACACGAAACAACCCCCGAACGGCCCCATGAGTGGCACCAACACCTCGTGCGGGACCAATGTAACTCGTAGGAACAAACCACACGATCACGAGCCCCCCGGTTTGAGAATAAGACGATAATTTGCATATTTCTAAACTTAGATTTAATAACTTGTCGTTAGTGGGCGAAAACCCAGAACAGCCCCCGAATGGCCCCGTGAGTGGCACCAACACCTCGCATGAGACCAATGTAACTCGTATGAACTGAACGTGCGATCATGAGACTCCCTGTTTGAGAATACGATGATAATTTGCTTATTTCTAGATTTAGGCATAAAAATAAGGCGTTAGCGGAGGAAAACCCGAAACAACCCCCGAACGGCCCTGTGAGTGGCACCGACACCTCGTACGGGACCAATGCAACTCGTAGGAACTGACCGCGCGATCACGGGATCCCCGGTTTGAGAATATGATGATAATTTGCATATTTCTACACTTAGGCATAAAAACTGGGCGTTAGTGGGGGAAACTCCAAAACAGCCCCCGAACGGCCCCGTGAGTGGCACCAACACCTCCCACGGGACCAATATAACTCCTAAGAACTGACCGCGTGATCACGGGACCCCCGGTTTGAGAATAGGATGATAATTTAAAAATATTAGGACTTAAGTAAATCATGGCGTTAATAGAAGAAAACTCGAAACTACCCCCGAATGGCCCCGTGAGTGGCACCAACACCTCGAAGGGGACCAATCTAACTCGTAGGAACGGACCGCACGATCACCACACTCCTGGTTTTAGAATATGATGATAATTTGTATATTTTTAGACTTAGGCATAAAAATAGGGCGTTAGTGGGGGAAAACTTGAAACAGCCCCCGACCGGCCCCATGAATGGCTCCGACACCACCCACGGGACCGTGTGATCACGAACCCTCGGTTTGAGAATACGATAATAATTTTTTAATATCTCGACTTAGGCAAAATAGGGCGTTAGTGGGAGAAAACCCAAAACAGCCCACGAACGGCCCCGTGAGTGGCAGCAACACCTCGTACGGGACCAATGTAACTCGTAGCAACTGACCGTGCGATCACGGGACTCCCAGTTTGAGAATAGGACGATAATTTTCATATTTATAGACTTAGGCTTAAAAACTTGTCATTAGTGGATGAAAACCCGAACGGCCTAGTGAGTGGCACCAACACCTCGTACGGGACCAATGTAACTCATAGGAATAGACCGGGGGATCACGGGACCCGCAGTTTGAGATTGAGATTATAATTTTCATATTTCAAAACATAGGCGTAAAAACTTACCGTTAGTGGGTAAAAACTCGAAAAAGCCACAGAACGGCCTCGTGAGTCGCACCAACACCACACACGGGACCAATTTAACTCGTATGAATTGACCGCGCCATCACGGGACTCCCAGTTTGAGAATACAACGATAATTTTCATGTTTCTAGACTTAGGCTTAAAAATAGGGCGTTAGTGGGTGAAAACCCGAAATAGCCCCCGAACGGCCCCGTGAGTGGCACCAACACCTCGTACGGGACCAATATAACTCATTGCAACTGATCCGCGATCACGGGACCCCCGGTTTGAGAATATGACGGTAATTTGCATATTGGTGGACTTAGGCATAAAAACTTGCCGTTAGTGGGGGAAACCCGGAACAGCCCCCGAGCGGCCCCGTGAGTGACACCAACACCTCACACGGGACCAATGTAACTCATAAGAACTGATCCCGTGATCACGAGACCCCTAGTTTGAGAATAGAATGATAATTTAAAAATATCAGGACTCAGGTAAAGCATGGCGTTAATGCAGGTAAACTCAAAACGGCCCCTGAATGGCCCCGTGAGTGTCACCAACAACTCATAGAGGACCAATGTAACTCGTAGGAAATGACCGCGCGATCATGACACTCCTAGTTTTAGAATACGACAATAATTTTTTAGTATCTCGACTTAGGTAAAACAGGGCGTTAGTGGGGGAAAACTCAAAATAGCCCACGAACGGTCTCGTGAGTGGCGCCAACACCTCGTACAAGACTAATGTAACTCATAGGAACTGACAGCGTGATCACGGGACTCCCGGTTTTAGAATACAATGATAATTTGAATATTTCTAGACATAGGCTTAAAAATATGACGTTAGGGGATGAAAACAAGAAACATCCCCGAACGACCTCGTGAGTGGCACCAACACCTCGTACGGGATCAATGTAACTCGTAGGAACAGACCGCGCGATCACGGGACCCCCGGTTTGAGAATGAGATGATAATTTGCATATTTCTAAACTTAGGCGTAAAAATTTGCCATTAGTGGGCAAAAACTCGAAAAAGCCCCGGAACAGCACCAATGTAACTCGTATTAATTGACCGCACGATCACAGGACTCTCGGTTTGAGAATACAACGATATTTTTCATATTTCTAGACTTAGGCTTAAAAACTGGGCGTTAGCGGGTGAAAACCCGAAACAGCCCCCGAACGGCCCCGTGAGTGGCACCAACACCTCGTACGGGACCAATGTATCTCGTATAAATTGAACGCATGATCATGGGACTCCCCGTTTGAGAATACGATGATAATTTAAAAATATCAGCACTTAGGCAAAACATGGCGTTAGTGGAGGAAAACCCGAAACAACCCCCAAACGGCCCCGTAAGTGGCACCAACACCTCGCACGGGACCAATGTAACTCGTAGGAACTGATCGCGTAATCAAGGGACCCCCGGTTTGAGAATGAGATGATAATTTTCATATTTCTAAACTTAGGAGTAAAAATTTGCCTTTAGTGGGCAAAAACTCGAAAAGGCCCCAGAACGGCCTCGTGAGTCGCACCAACTCCACACGATAATTTAACTCGTTTCAATTGACCGCGCCATCACGGGACTCCCAGTTTGAGAATACAACGATAATTTTCATATTTCTAGACTTAGGCTTAAAAATAGGGCGTTAGTGGGTGAAAACCCGAAACTGCCCCCGAACGGCCCCGTGAGTGGCACCAACACCTCGTACGGGACAAATATAACTCATTGGAACTGATCTGCGATCACGGGACCCCCGGTTTGAGAATACTATGATAATTTGCATATTGGTGGACTTAGGCATAAAAACTTGTCGTTAGTGGGGGAAATCCGGAAAAGCCCCCGAACGGCCCCGTGAGTGGCACCAACACCTCACACGGGATTAATGTAACTCGTAAGAACTGACCTCGTGATCACGGGACCCCTAATTTGAGAATAGGATGATAATTTAAAAATATCAGGACTCAAGTAAAGCATGGCGTTAATGGAGGAAAACTCGAAACTGCCCCCGAATGGCCCCGTGAGTGGCACCAACACCTCGCATGTCACCAATGTTACTCGTAGGAACTGACCGCGTGATCACGGGACCCTCGGTTTTAGAATATGACAATAATTTTTTAATATCTCGACTAAGGCAAAATAGGGCGTTAGTGGGGGAAAACCCAAAATAGCCCACGAACGGCCCCGTGGGTGGCGCCAACCCCTCGTATAAGACCAATGTAACTCATAGGAACTGACAGCGTGATCACGGGACTCCCGATTTGAGAATACAATGATAATTTGAATATTTCTAGACATAGGCTTAAAAACATGATGTTAGTGGGTGAAAACTAGAAACAAGCCCGAACGACCTCGTGAGTGGCACCAACACCTCGTACAGGATCAATGTAACTCGTTGGAACAGACCACACGATCACGGGACCCCCGGTTTGAGAATGAGATGATAATTTGCATATTTCTAAACTTAGGCGTAAAAATTTGCCGTTAGTGGGCAAAAACTCAAAAAAGCCCCGGAACGGCCCCGTGAGTGGCACCAACACCAGACATGGGACCAATGTAACTCGTATGAATTGACCGCGCGATCATAAGACTCCTAATTTGATAATACAATGATAATTTTCATATTTCTAGGCTTAGGCTTAAAAACTAGGCGTTAGCGGGTGAAAACTCGAAAAAGCCCCCGAACGGCCCCGTGAGTGGCACCAACACCTCGTACAGGACCAATGTAACTCGTATGAATTGAACGCATGATCATGGGACTCCCCGTTTGAGAATACGAGGATAATTTAAAAGTATCAGCACTTAGGCAAAACATGGCGTGAGTGGAGGAAAACTCGAAACAACCCACGAATGGCCCCGTGAGTGGCACCAACACCTTGTATAGGACCAATGTAACTCGTAGGAACTGACCACCAGATCACGGGACTCCCGGTTTGAGAATATAATGATAATTTGCATATTTCTAGCATTTGGTTTAAAAACTTTTCGTTATTGGCGAAAACCCAAAACACCCCCAAACGGCCCCGTAAGTGCCACCAACACCTCGCACGGGACCAATGTAACTCGTAGGAACTGACCGCGCAATCACGGGACCCCCAGTTTGAGAATGATATGATAATTTGCATGCTTCTAAACTTAGGCGTAAAAACTTGTCGTTAGTGGGCAAAAACTCGAAAAAGCCCTGGAACGGCCTCGTGAGTTGCACCAACACCACACACGGGACCAATTTAACTAGTATGAATTGATCGCGCCATCACGAGACTCCCAGTTTGAGAATACAACGATAATTTTTATATTTCTAGACTTAGGCTTAAAAACAGGGCGTTAGTGGGTGAAAACTCGAAACAGCCTCCGAACGGCCCCATGATTGGCACCAACACCACATACGGGACCCATGTAACACATAGGAACAGACTGCGCGATCACGGGGCCCCCAATTTGAGAATACAATGATAATTTACATATTTCTAGACTTAGGAATAAAAATTGGGCGTTAGTGCGAGAAAACCCAAAACAGTCCCGAAAGGCCCCATGAGTGGCACCAATACCTCCCACGGGACCAATATAACTTGTACGAAGTGACTGTGCGATCACGGGACCCCCGGTTTGAGAATACGATAATAACTTAAAAATATTAGCATTTAGGCAAAACATGGCGTTAGTGGCGAAAAACCCAAAACAACCCACGCATGGCCCCGTGAGTGGCACCAACACCTTGTACGGGACCAATGTAACTCGTAGGAACTGACCGTCAGATCACGGGACTCCCGATTTGAGAATAAAATGATAATTTGCATATTTGTAGACTTTGGCCTAAAAACTTGTCGTTAGTTGGAGAAAACCCAAAAAAGCCCCCAAACGGCCCCGTGAGTGGCACCAACATCTCCTACGGGACCAATGTAACTCGTAGGAACTGACCGCGCGATCACGGGCCCCCCAGTTTGAGAATATGACAATAATTTGCATATTTCTAGACCTAGGCATAAAATCAGGGCATTAGTGGGGGAAAACCCGAAACATCCCCTGAACGGCCCCGTGAGTGGAACCAACACCTCACACGGGACCAATGTAACTCGTAAGAACAAACCGCGTGATCACGGGACCCCCGATTTGGGAAAAAGACAATAATTTTAAAAAAAAATAGGACTTAGGCAAAGCACGGCGTTAGATGAGGAAAACCCGAAATAGCCCCCGAACGGCCCCGTGAGTGGCAGCAACACCTCGTACGGGACCAATGTAAATCGTAGGAACTGACCGCGCGATCACGGACCCTCAGTTTGAGGATACGATGATAATTTACATATTTCTAGACTTAGGCATAAAAACTTGCCGCTAGTGGGAGAAAACCCGAAACATCCACTGAACGGCCTCGTGAGTGGCACCAACACCTCGCACGGGACCAATGTAACTCGTAGGAACAGACTGCACGATCAAGGGACCCCCGGTTTGAGAATAAGATGGTAATTTGCATATTTTTAGACTTAGGAATAAAAACAGGGCGTTAGTGGGGGAAAACCCGAAACAACCCTCGAACGGCCCCATGAGTGGCCCCAACACTTCGTACGGGACCAATGTAACTCCTAGGAACTAACCACGCGATCACGGGACCCCCGATTTGAGAATACAATGATAATTTGCATATTTCTAGACTTAGGCATAAAATCAGGGCATTAGTTGGGGAAAACCCGAAACAGTCCCCCAACGGCCCCGTGAGTGGCACCAACACCTCACACGATAATTTAAAAATATAAGGACTTAGGTAAAACATGGCGTTAGTGGAGGAAAACCCAAAATAGCTCCCGAACGGCCCTAGAGTGGCACCAACAACTTGCACGGGACCAATGTAACTCAAAGTAATTAATCGGGTGATCACGGCACTCTCGATTTTAGAATATGACAATAATTTGCATATTTCTAGAATTAGTATTAAAAATTTGCCGTTAGTGGTCGAAAACCCAAAACATCCACCAAACGGCCCCGTGAGTGGCACCAACACCTCGTACGGGACCAATGTAACTCATAGGAGATGACCGTGTGATCACGGGACCCACAGTTTGAGAATACGACAATAATTTAAAAATATCAGGACTTAGGCAAAATATGGTGTTAGTGGGGGAAAACCCAAAATACCCAACGAAAGGCCCCGTGGCTGGCTCCAACACCTCGTACGAGACCAATGTAACTCGTAGGAACTGACCGCATGTTCACGGGACTCCCGTTTTCAGAATATGACGATAATCTACATATTTCTAGACTTCGGCTTAAAAACTAGTCGTTAATGTGTGAAAACCCGTAAAAGCCCCCGAACGGCCTCGTGAGTGGTACCAACACCTCGTACGGGACCAATGTAACTCGTTGGAATAGATCGTGTGATCACGGGACACCCAGTTTGAGAATGCGACGATAATTTGCATATTTCTAAACTTAGGCTTAAAACTTGTTGTTAGTGGGCGAAAACTCAAAAATGCCCCGAACGGCCCCATGAGTGGCACCAGCACCTCGCACTGGACTAATGTAACTCGTATGAATTGACTGCATGATCACGGGACTCCCTATTTGAGAATACGATGATAATTTGCATATTTCTAAACTTAAGCATAAAAATAGGGCGTTAGTGGGGGGAAACCCGAAACAGCCCCCAAACGGCCCCGTGAGTGGCACCAACCCCTCGCACGGGACCAATGTAACTCGTAGGAATTGACTGCGCGATCACGGGACCCTCAGTTTGAGAATACAATGATAATTTGTATATTTTAAGACTTAGGCTTAAAAACAAGCCGTTAGTGGGCAAAAACCCAAAACATCCCCCGATCGGCCCCGTGAGTGGAACCAACATGTTGCACAGGACCAATGTAACTCGTAGGAACTGACCGCGTGATCAGAGGACCCCAGTTTGAGAACACGACAATAATTTTCACATTTCTAGATTTAGGCATAAAATCATGGGGTTAGTGGGGGAAAACCCAAAACAGCCCCCGAGTGGCCCTATAAGTGGCACCAACTCCTCACACGGGACCAATGTAACTCATAAGAAGTGACCGCGTGATCACGGGACCCCCGGTTTGATATTAGGTTGACAATTTAAAAATATCAGGACTTATGAAAAGCATGGCGTTAGATGAGGAAAAATCGAAACAACCCCCGAACGGTCCCGTGAGTGGAACCAACACCTCGCACGGGACCAATGTAACTCGTTGGAACTGGTCGCGCGATCACGGTATTCTCGATTTTAGAATACGAGGATAATTTGGATATTTCTAGAATTAGGATTAAAAACTTGGTGTTAGTGGTCAAAAACCCAAAACAGCTACTGAACGACCTCGTGAGTGGCTCCAACACCTCGCCAGGGACCAATGTAACTCGTAGGAACTGATCGCGCGATCACGGGACCCCCGATTTGAGAATACGATGATATTTCACATATTTTTAGAGTTAGGAACAAAAACAGGGTGTTAGTGGGGAAAAACTCGAAACATCACCCGAACGGCCCCATGAGCGGCCCTAACACCTCCCACGGGACCAATGTAACTCTTAGGAACTGGCTGTGCGATCACGGGACCCCCAGTTTGAGAATACGACAATAACTTAAAAATATCAGGACTTGGGCAAAACTTGGCGTTAGTGGGGGGGGGGGGGAAACCCGAAACAGCCCATGAACGGCCCCATGAGTGGCACAAACACCTCGTACGGGACTAATGTAACTCGTAGGAACTGACCACATGATCATGGGACTCCCGGTTTGAGAATACGATGATAATTTCCATTTTTCTAGAATTAGGCTTAAAAACTTGTCGTTAGTGGGTGAAAACTCGTAATAGCACCCGAGCGGCCTCGTGAGTGTCACCAACACCTCGTACGGGACCAATGTAACTCGTAGGAACATATTGCGTGATCACGAAACCCCCGGTTTGATAATGCGATGATAATTTTCATATTTCTAAACTTAGGTTTAAAAACATGTCGTTAGTGGGCGAAAACTCGAAAAAGCCCGCGAACGGCCCTGTGAGTGACACCAACCCCTCGCACTGGACCAATGTAACTCGTATGAATTGAACGCGTGATCATTGGACTCCCTGTTTGAGAATACGACGATAATTTTCATATTTCTAGACTTGGGCATAAAAACATGGCATTAGTGGGGGGAAACCCAAAATAGCCACCGAACGGCCCCGTGAGTGGCACCAACACTTCGCACGGGACCAATGTAACTCGTAGGAACGGACCGCGCGATCACGAGACCCTCAGTTTGATAATACGATGATAATTTGCATATTTCTAGACTTAGGCATAAAATTAGGGCATTAGTGGGGGAAAACCCGAAACAGCCCCCCAACGGCCCCGTGGGTGGCACCAACACCTCACACGATAATTTAAAAATATAAGGACTTGGGTAAAACATGGCGTTAGTGGAGGAAAACCCAAAATAGCTACCGAACGGCCCTAGAGTGGCACCAACACCTTGCACGGGACCAATGTAACTCATAGGAATTGACCGGGTGATCACGGCACTCTCGATTTTATAATACGACGATAATTTGCATATTTCTAGAATTATGATTAAAAATTTGCCGTTAGTGGTCGAAAACCCAAAACAGCCACCAAATGGCCCCGTGAGTGTCACCAACACCTTGTATGGGACAAATGTAACTCATAGGAACTGACCGTGTGATCACGAGACCCACAGTTTGAGAATACGACAATAATTTAAAAATATCAGGACTTAGGCAAAACATGGTGTTAGTGGGGGAAAACCCAAAATAGCCCATGAACAGCCCCGTGGCTTGCACCAACACCTCGTACGGGACCAATGTAACTCTTAGGAACTAATCGCATGATCACGGGACTCCCGATTTCAGAATATGAAGATAATTTGCATATTTCTAGACTTAGGCTTAAAAACTAGTCGTTTGTGGGTGAAAACCCGTAAAAGCCCCCGAACGGCCTCGTAAGTGACACCAACACCTCGTACGGGACCAATGTAACTTGTTGGAACAAACCGCGTGATCACGGGACCCCCATTTTGAGAATGCAATGATAATTTTCATATTTCTAAACTTAGGCTTAAAACTTGTCGTTACTGGGTGAAAACTCGAAAAAGGCCCCGAACGGCCCCATGAGTGGCACCAACACCTCGCACGGAACTAATGTAACTCGTACGAATTGACTGCGTTAGTGGGTGAAAACCCAAAACATCCCCCGAACATCGCTTTGAGTGACACCAACACCTCGTACGGGACCAATATAACTCGTAGGAACTGATCGTGCTATTACGGTACCCCCGGTTTGAGAATGAGATGATAATTTTCATATATCCAGACTTAGGCATAAAATTATGGCATTAGTGGGGGAAAACCTAAAACAGCCCCTAAACGGCCCTGTGAGTGGCACCAACACCTGACACGGGACCAATGTAACTCGTAAGAACTAACTGCGTGATCACGGGGCCCCCAGTTTGAGAAAAGGATGATAATTTAAAAATATGAGGACTTATGCAAAACATGGCGTTAGTGGGGGAAAACCCAAAATAACCCCCGAACAGCCCCGTGAGTGGCACCAACACCTCGCAAGGGGCCAATGCAACTTGTAGGAACTGACCGCGCGATCACAGGACTCTCGATTTTAGAATACGATGATAATTTGCGTATTTCTAGAATTAGGATTAAAAACTTTTCTTTAGTGGTTGAAAACCCGAAACAGCCATCGAACGGCCCCGTGAGTGGAACCAACACCTCGCACAGGACCAAATTTTCTTGTAGGAACTGACCGCGGTATCACGGGACCCATGATTTGAGAATACGATGATAATTTGCATATTTCTAAACAAAGGCTTAAAAACTTGACTTTAGTGGGCAAAAACCCGAAAATGTCACCGAACGACCCCGTGAGTGGCACCAACACCTCGCTCGGGACCAATGTAACTCGTATGAATTTACCATGCTATCACGGGACTCCCTATTTATGAATACGATGATAATTTTCATATTTCTAGACTTAGGCATAAAAATAGGGCGTTATTGGGGGTAAACCCGAAACACCACCCGAAGGTCCCGTGAGTGGCACCAACACTGCGCACGGGACCAATGTAACTCGTAGGAACTGACCACGCGATCACATGACCCATGGTTTGAGAATACGATAATAATTTTCATATTTCTAGACTTAGGCTTAAAAATTGTCGTTATTGGGTAAAAACCCAAAACAACCCCCGAACGGCCCCGCGACTGGCACCAACATGTTGCACGGCACCAATGCAACTCGTAGGAACTGACCGCGCGATCACGGGACTCCCGGTCTTAGAATACGATGATAATTTGCATATTTCTAGAATTAGGATTAAAAACTTGTCGTTAGTGGTCGAAAACCCAAAACAACCATCGAACGGCCCCGTGAGAGGCACCAACACCTCGCACGGGACCAATGTAACTTATAGGAACTGACTGCGCTATCACGAGACCCCCGATTTGAGAATACAATGATAATTTGCATATTTCTAAACTAAGGCTTAAAAACATGCCTTTAGGGGGTGAAAACCTGAAAAAGCCACCGAACGGCCCCGTGAGTGGCACCATCGTACGGGACAAATTTTACTCGTATGAATTGACCGCGTGATCACGGGACTCCCTCTTTATCAATACGATGATAATTTATTATTTCCACACATAGTCATAAAAATAGGGCGTTAGCAGGGGTAAACCCGAACCACCCCTCGAACGGTCCCGTGAATGGCACCAACACCGCGCACGGGACCATTGTAACTCGTAGGAACTGACCGTGTGATCACACGACCCACAGTTGGAGAACAAGATGATAATTTTCATATTTCTAGATGTAGGCTTAAAAACTTGTCATTAGTGGGCGAAAACCCAAACACAGCTCCCGAACGGCCCCGTGAGTGGTGCCAACACCTCGCACGGGACCAATGTAACTCGTAGGAACTGACCACGCGATCACGGAACCCTTAGTTTGATAATGCGACGATAATTTGCATATTTCTAGACTTAGGTATAAAATCAGGGTGTTACTGGGGAAAACCCCAAACAGCCCCTGAACGGCCCCGTGAGTGGCATCAACACCTCGCACGGAACCAATGTAACTCGTAGGAACTGACGGCGTGATCACGGGACCCCCCATTTGAGAATACGACGTTAATTTGCATATTTATGTACTTAGGCATAAAATCTGGGCGTTAGTGGGGGAAAACCCATAATAGCCCCCGAACGGCCCCAAGAGTGGCACCAACACCTCTTACGGGACCAATGTAACTCGTACGAACAGATCACGCGATCATGGGATCCCCGAGGCGAGAATACGATGATAATTTGCATATTTCTAGTCTTAGGCTTAAAAACTTGTCGTTAGTGGGTGAAAACCCAAAACAGCCCCTGAACGTCCTCTTGATTGGCACCAACACCTCGTACGGGACCAATGTAACTCATAGGAACAGACCGCGCGATCACGGGGCCCCCAATTTGAGAATACGATGATAATTTGCATATTTCTACACGTAGGCTTAAAACCTCGTCGTTAGTGGGTGAAAACCCAAAAACAGCCCCCGAACGACCCCTTGAGTGGGACCAACACCTCACACGGGTCCAATGTAACTCGTAGGAACTGACTGCGCGATCACGGATCCCTTACTTTGAGAATACGACTATAATTTTCATATTTCTAGACTTAGGCATAAAATCAGGGCGTTAGTGGGGGAAAACCCGAAACTGCCCCTGAACGGCCCCGTGAGTGGCACCAACACCTGACACGGGGCCAATGTAACTCGTATGAATTGACTGCATGATCACAGGACCCCCGATTTCAGAATAGGATGATAATTTAAAAATATGAAGACTTAAGAAAAACATGGCCTTAGTGGGGGGAAAACTCGAAATTGCCCCCGAACGGCCCTGTGAGTGGCACCAACACCTCGCACGGGATCAATGTAACTCGTAGGAACTGACCGCGTGATCACGAGACTCCCGATTTGATAATATGATGATAATTTGCATATTTCTAAACTTTGGCTTAAAAACATGCCGTTAGTGGGCGAAAACCCGAAACAGCCCCCGAACGGCCTCGTGAGTGGCAACAACACATTGCACGAGACCAATGCAGCTCGTCAAAACTGACAACACGTTGCACGGGACCCACGGTTTGAGAATACGATGATAATTTTTATATTTCTAGACTTAGGCTTAAAAACTTGCCGTTAGTGGGCAAAAACCCGAAACAGCCCCCGAACGGCGCCGTGACTGGCACCAACACCTCGCACGGGACCATTGTAACTCGTAGGAACTGACGGCGTGATCACGGGACCCCCACATTTGAGAATACGACAATAATTTGCATATTTCTAGACTTAGGCATAAAAACAGGGCGTTAGTGGGGGAAAACAAAAAATAGCCCCCAAACGGCCCATGAGTGGCACCAACACCTCCCACAGGACCAATGTAACTAGTAGGAAATGACCGCACGGTCACGAGACCCCTGGTTTGAGAATATGACAATAATTTAAATATATCTAGACTTAGGTAAAACTTGGCGTTAGTGGGGGAAAACCCGAATCATCCCACGAACGACCCCGTGAGTGGCACCAACACCTCGTACAGGACCAATGTAACTCATACGAATTGACCACGTGATCACGGGACTCTCGGTTTGAGAATACAATGATGATTTGCATATTTATAAACTTAGGCTTAAAAACTTGCCGTTAGTGGGTGAAAACCCGAAATAGCCCCTGAACGGCCTCGTGATTGGCACCATCACCTCGTACAGGACCAATGTAACTCGTAGGAACATACCGTGCGATCACGGGATCCCCGATTTGAGAATATAATAATAATTTGCATATTTATAGACTTAGGATTACAAATTTCTCGTTAGTGGGTGAAAACCCAAAACAGCCCCCGAACGGCCCTGTGAGTGGCACCAACACCTTGCACGGTACCAGTGCAACTCGTAGGAACTGACTGCGTGATCACGGGACCCCCGGTTTGATAGTACTATGATATTTCGCATATTTCTAGACTTAGGCATAAAACTACGGCGTTAGTGGGGGAAAGCCCGAAATAGCCCCACGAGTGTTACCAATACCTCCCACAGAACCTATGTAACTCGTAGGAACTGACCGCGCGATCACGGGACTACCGGTTTGAGAATACGACGATAATTTGCATATTTCTAGACTTATGCTTAATAACTTGTCGTTAGTGGACAAAAACGTGAAACAGCCCCCGAATGGCCTCGTGAGTGGAACCAACACCTCGTACGGGACCCATGTAACTCATAGGAACAGACCGCATGATCTCGGGACCCCAGTTTGAGAATACGATGATAATTTCCATACATCAAGGCTTAGGATTAAAACTTCTCGTCAGTGGGCGAAAACCCAGAAAAGCTCCCAAACGGCCCTACAAGTGGCACCAACACCTCGTACGGGACCAATGTAACTCGTCAGAACTGAACACGCGATCATGGGACCCCCGGTTTGAGAATACAATGATAATTTGCATATTTACACACATAGGCATATAATTAGGGAGTTGGTGGGGGAAAACCCAAATCAACCCCCGAACGGCCCCGTGAGTGGTACCAATACCTCACTCGGGACCAATGTAATTCGTAAGAACTTTTCGCGTGATCATGGGACCCGCGGTTTGAGAATAGGATGATAATTTAAAAAAATTAGGACTTAGGTAAAACATGGCGTTAGTGGGCAAAAACTCAAAACATCCCACGAACGGCCCCGTGAGTGGCACTAACATCTCGTACGGGACCAATGTAACTCATAGGAACTCATCGTGCGATCACGGGACTCCCAATTTGAGAATACGATGAGAATTTGCATATTTCTAGACTTAGGCTTAAAAATTTTCCGTTAATGGGTGAAAACCCAAAATATCCCCTGAACGGCCTCGTGATTGGCACCAACACCTCGTACAGGACCAATGTAACTCGTAGGAACATACCGCGCGATCACGAGATCCCCGATTTGAGAATACAATGATAATTTGCATATTTTTAGACTTAGGATTAAATTTCTCGTTAGTGGGCGAAAACCCAAAACAGCCCCCGAACGGCCCTGTGAGTGGCACCAACACCTCGCACGGGACCAATGCAACTCCTAGGAACTGACTGCATGATCACGGGACCCCCGATTGTTTAATACTATGATAATAAACATAAATCTAGACTTAGGTATAAAAATAGGGCGTTAGTGGGGGTAAACCCGAAACACCCCCCACAGAACCTATGTAACTCTTAGGAACTGACCGCGCGATCACGGGACTACCAGTTTGAGAATACGACGATAATTTGCATATTTGAAGACTTATGCATTATAACTTGTCGTTAGTGGGCAAAAACTAGAAACATCCCCCGAATGACCTCGTGAGTGGCACCAACACCTCGTACGGGACCCATGTAACTCATAAGAACAGATCGCACGATCTTTGGACCCCCGGTTTGAGAATACGATGATAATTTCCATATTTCTAGGCTTAGGATTAAAACTTCTCGTTAGTGGGCGAAAACCCAAAAAAGCTCCTGAACGGCCCTATGAGTGGCACCAACACCTCGTATGGGACCAATGTAACTCGTCGGAACTGACCGCGCGATCATGGGATGCCCGCTTTGAGAATACAATGATAATTTGCATATTTACACACTTAGGCAGAAAATCAGGGAATTGGTGGGGGAAAACCCGAATCAACCCCCGAACGGCCCCGTGAGTGGCACTAACATCTCGTACAGGACCAATGTAACTCATAGGAACTGATCGTGCGATCACGGGACTCTCGATTTGAGAATATGATGAGAATTTTCATATTTCTAGACTTAGGCTTAAAAACTTGTCGTTAGTGGGTGAAAACCCGAAACAACCTCCGAACGGCCTCGTAAGTGGCACCAACACCTCGTACGGGACCAATGTAACTCGTAGGAAAAGATCGTGCGATCACGGAACCTTCGATTTGAGAGTACGAAGACAATTTTCATATTTTTAGACTTAGGCTTAAAAACATGTCGTTAGAGGGCAAAAACCCGAAACAGCCCCTGAACGGCCCCGTGAGTGGCACCAACACCTCGCACGGGACCAATGTAACTTGTAGGAACGGATCGCGCGATCACGGGACCCTCGGTTTGAGAATACGACGAGAATTTGCATATTTCTAGACTTAGGCATAAAATCAAGGCGTTAGTGGGGGAAAACCCGAAACATCCACCGAACGGCCCCTTGACCGGCTCCAACTCCTCGCACGGGACCAATGTAACTCATAAGAACTGACCACGTGATTACGGGACCTTCGATTTGAGAATAGGATGATAATGTAAAAATATCAGGACTTAGGTAAAACATGGAGTTAGAAGGGGAAAACTCGAAATAGCTCTCGAACGGACCCGTAAGTGGCACCAACACCTCGCACGGGACCAATGTAACTCGTAAGAACTGACCGCGCGATCACGGGATTGTCAGTTTTAGAATATGATGATAATTAGCATATTTCTAGATTTAGGATTAAAAACTTATCGTTAGTGGTCAAAAACACGAAATAGCAACCGACTGACCCCGTGAGTGGCACCAACACCTCGTACAGGATTAATGTAACTCGTAGGAACTGACCGCACGATCACGGGAAGAACACAATGATAATTTCCATATTTTTAGAATTAGGCTTAAAAACTTGTCGTTAGTGTGGGAAAACCCGAAACAGTCCCCGAACGTCCCCGTGTGTGGTACCAACACCTCGCACGGGACCAATGTAACTCGTAGGAACTGATCGTGCAATCACAGGACCAGATTTGAGAATACATTAATAATTTGCGTATTTCTAAACTTAGGCTAAAAAACGTATCGTTAGTGGGTGAAAACTCAAAAAAGCCCCCAAATGACCCGTGAGTGGCACCAATACCTCGCGCGGGACCAATGTAACTCGTATGAATTGACCGCGCGATAACTGGACTTCCTGTTTGAGAATACGATGATAATTTGCTTATTTCAAGACTTAGGCATAAAAACAGGGTGTTAGCGGGGAAAAACCTAAAACAACCTCCTGAATGACCCCGTGAGTGGCACCAACACCTCGCATAGGACCAATGTAACATGTAGGAACTGGCCGTGCGATCATGGGATCCACGGTTTGAGAATACGATGATAATTTGCAAATTACTAGACTTAGGCTTAAAAACTCTCCGGTAATGGGTGAAAACCGAAAACAGCCCCTGAAGGGCCCTGTGAGTGGCAACAACACGTTGCACGGGACCAATGTAACTAGTAGGAACTGATCGCGTGATCACGGTACCCGCAGTTTGAGAATACAACGATAATTTGCAAATTTCTAGACTTAGGCTTAAAAACTTAACGTTAGTGGGCGAAAACCCGAAACAGCCCCCGAACGACGCTTTGAGTGACACCAACACCTCGTACGGGACCAATGTAACTCATAGAAACTGACCGCACAATCACGGGACCCCCAGTTTGAGAATACGATGATGATTTGCATATTTATAGACTTAAGCTAAAAAACGTGTCGTTAGTGGGGGAAAACACGAAAGAGCCTCCGAACAGCCTCGTGAGTGGCACTAACACCTCGCACGGGACTAATGTAACTCGTAGGAACTGATCGCGCTATTACAGTACCCCCGGTTTGAGAATGCGACGTTAATTTTCATATATCCATACTTAGACATAAAATTATGGCGTTAGTGGGGGAAACCCCAAAACAGCCCCTGAACGGCCCCCTGAGTGGAACCAACACCTGACACGGGACCAATGTAACTCGTAAGAACTAACTGCGTGATCAGGGGGCCCCCACTTTGAGAAAAGGATGATAATTTAAAAATATTAGGACTTAGGCAAAACATGGCGTTAATGGGGGAAAACATAAAATAACCCCCGAACAGCCCCGTGAGTGGCACCAACACCTCGCACAGAACTAATGCAACTTGTAGGAACTGACCGCGCGATCACGGGACTCCCGATTTTAGAATATGATGATAATTTGCGTATTTTTAGAATTAGGATTAAAAACTTGTCTTTAGTGGTTGAAAACCCGAAACAGCTATCGAATGGCCCCGTGAGTGGAACCAACACCTCGCACGGACCAATGTTACTTGTACGAATTGACTGCGCTATCACGGGACCCATGATTTAAGAATACGATGATAATTTTCATATTTCTAAACTAAGGCTTAAAAACTTGCTTTTAGTGGGCGAAAATCGGAAAAAGTCACCGAACGAACTCGTGAGTGGCACCAACACCTCGCACGGGACCAATGTAACTCGTATGAATTAACCATGCTATCACGGGACTCCCTATTTATGAATACGACGATAATTTGCTTATTTCAAGACTTAGGCATAAATACAAGGCGTTAGTGGCCCCAACTCCTCACACGGGACCAATGTAACTCGTAGGAACTGACTGCGGGATCACCGGACCCACGGTTTGAGAATACGATAATAATTTTCATATTTATAGACTTAGGCTTAAAAAACTGTCGTTATTGGGCGAAAACCCGAAACAGCCCTCGAACGGCCCTGTGACTGGCACCAATATGTTGCACAGCACCAATGCAACTCGTAGGAACTGACCGCGCGATCAAGGGACTCCCGGTCTTAGAATATGATGATAATTTGCATATTTCTAGAATTAGGATTAAAAACTTGTCGTTAGTGGTCGAAAACCCAAAACAACCATCGAACGGCCCCGTGAGTGGACCAACACCTCGCACGGGACCAACGTAACTTATAGGAACTGACTACGATATCACGAGACCCCCCGGTTTGAGAATGCAATGATAATTTTCATATTTCTAAAGTAAGGCTTAAAAACATGCCTTCAGTGGGTGAAAACCCGAAAAAGCCACCGAACGGCCCCGTGAGTGGCACCAACACCTCGCACGGGACCAATTGAACTCGTATGAATTGATCACGCTATCACGGGACTCCCTATTTATGAATACGATGATAATTTGCTTATTTCTACACATAGGCATAAAAATAGGGCGTTAGCGGAGGTAAACCCGAAACACCCCTCGAACGGCCCCGTGAATGGCACCAACACCTCGCATGGTACCAATGTAACTCGTACGAACTGACCGTACAATCACACGACCCACAGTTTGAGAATATGATGATAATTTTCATATTTCTAGACGTAGGCTTAAAAACTTGTCGTTAGTGGGCGAAAACCCAAAAACTGCCCCCAAACGGCCCCGTGAGTGGCGCCAACACCTCGCACAAGACCAATGTAACTCGTAGGAACTGACCGCGCAATTACGGAACCCTTAGTTTGAGAATACGACGATAATTTCCATATTTCTAGACTTAGGCATAAAATCAGGGCGTTAGTGGGGGAAAACTCGAAACGACCCTTGAACGGCCCCGTGAGTGGCATCAACACCTGACACGGGACCAATGTAACTCATAAGAATTGACTGCGTGATCACATGACCCCTGGTTTCAGAACAGGACGATAATTTAAAAATATGAAGACTTAAGAAAAACATGGCGTTAGTGGGGGAAAACCCGAAATAGCCCCCAAACGGCCTTGTGAGAGGCACCAACACCTGGGACGGGATAAATGTAACTCATAGGAACTGACCGCGCGATCACGAGACTCCCGATTTGAGAATATGATGACAATTTATTTATTTTTAGACTTAGGCATAAAAATAGGGAGTTAGGAGGGGCAAATCCGAAACATCCTTCGAACGGCCCCGTTAGTGGCACTAATACCTCGTATAGGACCAATGTAACTCGTCGAAACTAGTCGTGCGATCACGGGACCCACGGTTTCAGAATACGACGATAATTTGCATATTTCTAGACTTTGGATTAAATAGTGTCGTTAGTGGGCAAAAACTCGAAACATCTCCCGAACGGCTCTGTGAGTGGCACTAACACGTTGAAGGGACCAATGCGACTCGTCGGAACAGACCACGTGATCACGGGACCCGGGGTTTGAGAATACGAAGATAATTTGAACATTTCTAGACTTAGGCTTAAAAACTTGCCGTTAGTGGGTGAAAACCCAAAACAGCCCCCGAACGGCCCCGTGAGTGGCACCAACCCCTCGCACGGGACCAATGTACCTCGTAGGAACGGACGACGTGATAACGGGACCCCCCATTTGAGAATATGGCGATAATTTGCATATTTCTAGGCTTAGGCATAAAAATTGGGCGTTAGTGGGGGAAAACCAAAAATAGCCCTCGAACGGCCCCATGAGTGGCACCAACACCTCCCACACGACCAATGTAATTAGTAGGAAATGACCGCATGATCACGAGACCCCACTTTGAGAATAGGACAGTAATTTATATATATTTGGACTTAGAAAAAACATGGCATTACTGGGAGAAAACCCGAATCAACCCACGAACGACCCCGTGAGTGGCACTAACACCTCGTACGGGACCAATGTAACTCATAGGACCTGACCACGTGATCACGGGACTCCCGGTTTGAGAATACAATGACAATTTGCATATTTCTAGACTTAGGCTTAAAAACATGCCATTAGTGGGTGAAAACCCGAAACAACCCCTGAACAGCCTCGTGATTGGCACCAACACCTCGTACGGGACCAATGTAACTCGTAGGAATAGATCGCGCGATCACGGGATCCCCGATGTGAGAATACGATGATAATTTGCATATTTCTAGACTTTGGCTTAAAAACTTGTCGTTAGTGGGTGAAAACCCAAAACAGCCCCTGAACGTCGTCTTGATTGGAACCAACACCTCGTACGGGACCAATGTAACTCATAGGAACAGACCGCACGATCACGGGACCGCTAGTTTGAGAATACAACGATAATTTGCATATGTCTAGACTTAGGCTTAAAAACGTGCCATTAGTGGGCAAAAACTCGAAAATAGCCCCCGAACGACCCCGTGAGTGGCTCCAACACCTCGCACGGAACCAATGTAACTTATAGGAACTGACCGCACGATCACGGATCCCTTAGTTTGAGAATACGATGATAATTATCATATTTCTAGACTTAGGCATAAAATCAGGGCGTTAGTGGGGTAAAACCCGAAACAGACCCTAAACGGCCCCGTGAGTGGCACCAACACCGGACACGGGACCAATGTAACTCGTAAGAATTGACTACGTGATCTCGAGACCCTCGGTTTTACAATAGGAAGATAATTTAAAAATATGAGGACTTAGGAAAAACATGGCGTTAGTGGGGGAAAACTCGAAACAGCCCCCGAACGGCTCCATGAGTGGCACCAACAGCTCGCACGGGACCATTGTAACTCGTAGGAACTGACCGTGCGATCACATGATTCCTAATTCGAGAATACGATGATAATTTGCATATATCTAAACTTTGGCTTAAAAACATGCCGTTAGTGGGAGAAAACAACCCTCGAACGGCCCCGTGAGTGGCACCAACACGTTGCACGAGACCAATGCAACTCGTCGGAACTGACCACACGATCACGGGACCCACAGTTTGAGA
Organism: Sambucus nigra; assembly: GCA_949130495.1. Lineage (NCBI taxonomy): Eukaryota > Viridiplantae > Streptophyta > Magnoliopsida > Dipsacales > Adoxaceae > Sambucus > Sambucus nigra. The sequence goes on from OX422215.1 coordinate 355,038,417, forward strand.
ATACGATGATAATTTTTATATTTCTAGATTTAGGCTTAAAAACTTGCCTTTAGTGGGCAAAAACCCGAAACAGCCCCCGAACGACCCCGTGAGTGGCACCAACACCTCGCACGGGACCAATGTAACTCGTACGAACTGACGGCGTGATCACGGGACCCCCATTTGAGAATACGATAATAATTTGCATATTTCTAGACTTAGTCATAAAAATAGGGCATTAGTGGGGGAAAACCAAAAATTGCCCCCAAACGGTCCCATGAGTGGCACCAACACCTCCTACAGGACCAATGTAACTAGTAGGAAATGACTGCGCGATCACGAGACCCCCGGTTTGAGAATATGACAATTATTTAAATATATCTGGACTTAGGCAAAACATGGCGTTAGTGGGGGAAAACCCAAATCATCCCATGAACGACCCCGTGAGTGGCACTAACACCTCGTACAGGACCAATGTAACTCATAGGAATTGACCACGTGATCACGGGACTCCCAGTTTGAGAATACAATGATAATTTTCATATTTCTAGACTTACGATTAAAAACTTATCGTTAGTGGGTGAAAACCCAAAATAGCCCCTGAACGGCCTCGTGATTGGCACCAACACCTCGTACTGGACCAATGTAACTCGTAGGAACAGACCGCGCGATCACGTGATCCCTAATTTGAGAATACGACGATAATTTGCATATTTGTAGACTTAGGCTTAAAAACTTGCCGTTAGTGGGTGAAAACCCGAAAATAGCCCCCGAACGGCTACGTGAGTGGCACCAACACCTTGCACGGGACCAATGTAACTCGTAGGAACTGACCGCGCCATCACGGAGCCCCTAGTTTGAGAATATGATGATAATTTCATATTTTTAGACTTAGGCATTAAATCAGGCCATTAGTGGGGGAAACCCGAAACAACCCCTGAACGGCCCTGTGAGTGGCACCAACACCTGACACGGGACCAATATAACTGGTAAGAATTGATTGCGTGATCACGGGACCCCCAGTTTGAGAACAGACTATAAATTAAAAATATGAGGACGTAGGAAAAATATGGCATTAGTGGGGGAAAACCCAAAACATCCCCCGAATGGCCCCGTGAGTGGCACCAACACCTCACACGGGACCAATGCAACTCGTAGGAACTGACGGCGTGATCACGGGACCTTCCATTTGAGAATACGACAATAATTTGATTATTTCTAGACTTAGGCATAAAAACATGGTGTTAGTGGAGGAAAACCCAAAACAGCCCCCGAGTGGCACCAACACCTCCCACAGGACAAATGTAACTCGTAGGAAATGACCATGCGATCATAAGACCCCCGTTTTGAGAATACTACAATAATTTAAATATATATGGACTTAGGCAAAACATGGTATTAGTGGGGGAAAACCCAAATCATCCCACGAACGGCCCCGTGAGTGGTACTAACACCTCGTACGGGACCAATGTAACTCATAGGAACTGACCACGTCATCACGGGACTTCCGATTTGAGAATACAACGATAATTTGCATATTTATAGACTTAGGCTTAAAAACTTTCCGTTAGTCGGTGAAAACCCATAACAGTCCCTGAGCGGCCTCGTGGTTAGCACCAATACCTCGTACAGGAACAATGTAACTCATAAGAACAGACCACGCGATCACGGGACCCCGGTTTGAGAATACGACGATAATTTGCTTATTTCTAGACTTAATCTTAAAAACTTGTCCTTAGTGGGTGAAAACTCGAAAATAGCCCCCGAAAGGCCCCGTGAGTGGCACCAACACCTTGCACTGGGCCAATGTAACTCGTAGGAACTGAGATGGCTGAGGGGTAATGTTGCCTTGGAATTCTCAAGTACGTGGTCATAAGGTTAAGTGACATCTATCACATTGCTTAGTCAGTTGTCCATTGTCGATTCATTTCCCCAGATGTGACAACTATAATTTTCATTTTGCATTTGGGTTTCTTTTCGCTTTCTCCTTGGTTTTTTTGCTTTTTTCAGCGTTCTTCTCCAATGGGATGTTCTTGATCAAAAGCCTGTATTTCTTTTGGTTTTAATACAAAAGTCCAAATTAGTCAATTACAAACTTGTTTGTAGTTAGGTTAGCCAAATTCATTTAAGTTTAGGGTCTTCCCCTTAATGCTTAGGAGGCTTATGATTTAACCAAGGAATTCCCATCCTTGATAGAGAAGTTTTTCGTAGAGATTAGGCGAATAGAGGAAGAGGACGAGAAAAGATGAGGGGCCGACCCTAATTGGGTACGACCCATTTTACCCATTCCATTAGCCATAATAATACCCCCTGAGTCCTGCGAGTCATCTTGTCATCCAGTCGAGAGTCAATCATATGAGGGGGATGTGGATTAGAGAGCATCATCGCCGATGGGTGTTGGTCCTTTCGGGATAAGAAAGATATCCACTCTTAGCCCAAGCCGACAGGATGAGGGCACAACACCTTTTGAGGTTGTCCCTATAATAGTCATGTCCCCTCTTGCATTTAAAGTAGCCTTTCCAGATGGTCCCCCAATAGGCGACGAGGCTGGGGGATCCGGGGATGAGAGAGCTGAGGACGACAATGAGGGTTCTTCCAATGATGATGATGGTCAAGCTGATATTTCAAGTGCCTCAACTAATGTATCGTCAGTTAAGGACTGTGATCTCTTATTATGGAGGCATCTCTTTAGCATACAACCTAATATAAGTATGAGGGTCCCAACTGAATCTGAGAGAGTCTTCGAGGGGGACAGGGAGAGATTGATGTTTACGAGCAGATGCTAAGGATAGGCATTAGGTTCCCTCTACACCCTGCTATAGCCGACATCTTGTCTACCCTTGGGGTTTCTCCTTCTCAACTTCCTCCCAACTCGTGGAGGACAATCCTCGGCTATATCTTGCTTTGGAAGAATTAGTTCACCAATGAACCCTCGGCCGACTTATTTATTACTTGCTACAACATCACCTCATCGTCCAAACAGCCTAGTTATTTCCATTTAGGGTTCAGGAAGTCCAACAAGAAGCTTCTTTATGTGGCTCAGACCTCTAATCATGACTGGAAGAAGAGGTTTTTCTTCATCTTCAGGGATTGGGAATTCCCCACCGAGGGCGAGCCCATTAAAGACAGTCCAAGGGTTCCAAGGGTATGGTCCAACCCTTCAATGTAAGTGTAATCAGACCTTACACTCAGCTTGGAGGAGAAGGTCATTGTTGACTACCTGAGGGAGCGAGGGAAAGAGGGAGAACTTCCCAAATTTGAAGATTTGATGGCCCCTCGCTTCCTCAAAGAAGTTGGTCTAAGGGTCGGCCCCCTGATAAAACTATGTGAGTAGTTTTTTTCTCAATTTTTTATTTTTTCCTAGTGTTCCATCTTTGTCTTTTTACCTTTCTAATATGTCTTTTCCTTTTCAGGTTGTCCTGCAAACATATCTGATCAAATTTGGGAGATGAATGCCCCAAGTTTGCTATCTGGCCTGGGCAATAAAAAAGGCAAAGAGCCTCAACAGGCTCAGAAGAAGACAAAGGTCGTAGGGACGTCACATGCTGAGCCAATCATCGATAGTAATAAAAGGAAAGAGCCAGAAGTTACTGTTGACCCTCGGCCGAATTCTAGGACGAGGGCGAGGGTGGAGGCATTTGAGGGGACCGGCTCCTCTTCCAGTATGGGGGCCTATTGGTCTCAAAATTTGACATTCTTGAAGGCCGAACCCTCTTCCCTCATAGCCAACCTACGGGAAGCCAAGGCCTCGATGTTTTATGCTCCCTCAGTCGTGGATTATGACTTCCTATCGAAGATGCCCCCGGCTAAGGTCTATGATTACAGTCAGCACACTTTAGCCCAGGTACCTCTCTCGACCTTACTCTTTTTTATTTATCAATATTTCATGAATTGTTCCCTCGCCCCCTCCTAACTTGTGTGCCCCCATGCAGTCTGTCTGCGCCTTTACCTCGGCCACCAAGTGGATGCCTGAAAATCAACAAAAGTTCTATGAGGTTGACAGGGCTATTCATCATGAGGCTGATCTAAAGACCGAGCTTGAGACTATAAAGGCTAAGTAGGAGAGTGCGAGGGCCAAACATGCACGGGTCCTCGATGAGCTGATAAAGCAGCACGAGGTCGACTTGAAGGCAAAAGATTCTCTTATTAAAGAAAAGGATGAGGCCTTGATCAGTCAGGGGGATCAATTTAATGCTGAGCTTGAAGGGGCAATGAAGAAGGCCGACGTGGATGATATGGAGGCTTACAAACTCTCAGACGAGTTTTAAGGCTTCGATCTTGAGTAATTGAAGAGGGGGATCAGGATGGCCTGTCGGTGGGTCATCCTTAAGTTGGCTGATGTCGTGTCTTCAGCTCGCCCCTATCTTGAGGCAGTTCAGTTGGATGACCCCCTAATTGCTGAGGCCTTAGCCCATGTGGAGTCCCAAGTGCACGTCAAAGGTATCGATACATCTGAAGATCTACCTAGTTTGTTCACTGAAGAAACTCCTCTAATAGATGTTGAAACCTTGCCATCCGATGTTGCTCAATAGGGTGGCTGTCTCTAGTCCATACCCTCTTCATGTAACAAATATTCTTGTATTATTGGACAAACATTTGTAACACTTTATAATATACTGCCTCTTCCTATCTTTCTTTATGATTTGACTTAGATGTTATGTGTGTTCACCCATCTTACAAGTCCCCCCTCGTCTTTCTTGGGGGTGAATGTGGGGTCGTCCCCACGATTATCCCCCATTATAGCCGAGGATGGTTTCCCACTAATGATGTTTTTAATCAAGTACCCCCTCGTCTTTCTTGAGGGTAAATGGGGGGTCGTCCCCACCATTGACCCTCATTATAGCCGAGGGTGGTTTCCCACGAATTTAGTGATGTTATAAATTAAGTCCCCCTCGTCTTTCTTGAGGGTTAATGGAGGTCGTCACCACCATTGACCCTCATTATAGCCGAGGCTGGTTTCTCACCAATTTAATGATGTTATAAATCAAGTCCCCCTCATCTTTCTAGAGGGTAAATGGGGAGTCGTCCCCACCATTGACCCTCATTATAGCCGAGGGTGGTTACCACCAATATAATGATATTATAAATTAAGTCCCCCCTCATCTTTTTGGAGGGTGAATGGGGGGTCGTCCCCACCATTGACCCTCATTATAGCCGAGGGTGGTTTCTCACCAATTTAATGATGTTATAAATTTCAAGTCCCCCTTGTATTTCTTGAGGGTTAATGGGGGGTAGTCCCCATCATTGACCCTCATTATAGCTGAGGGTGGTTTCCCACCAATTTAATGATGTTATAGATTAAGTCCCCCTCGTCTTTCTTGAGGGTGAATGGGGGGTCATCCCCACCATTGACCCTCATTATAGCCGAGGGTGGTTTCCCACCAATTTAATGATGTTATAAATCAAGTCCCCCCTCTTCTTTCTTGAGGGTAAATGGGGGGTCGTCCCCACCATTTACCCTCATTATAGCCGAGGGTGGTTACCACCAATATAATGATTTTATAAATCAATCCCCACCTCGTCTTTCTTGAGGGTGATTGGGGGGTCGTCGCCACCATTGACCCTCATTATAGCCGAGGGTGCTTTCTCACCAATTTAATGATGTTATAAATTTCAAGTCCCCCCTCGTCTTTCTTGAGGGTGAATAGAGGGTTGTCCCAACCATTGACCCTCATTATAGCCGAGGGTCGTTTCCCACCAGTTTAATGATGTTATAAATTAAGTCCCCCTCATTTTTCTTGAGGGTTAATGGGGGGTCGTCCCCACCATTGACCCTCATTATAGCTGTAAGAGGGTAGTTTAGATAAGATGGAGGCGTAACCCCTTTTGAGTATGGTGATGACAAGGTTAATCAGTAAACACTAGAGATTTAGTCACAAGACACAAAGAACAGTTTGGAACGTATGAAACCCAGCTTAAACCCACAAATCTCTCGTGTATAACTCACAATATAATAAAGAACTCAGAAATAACTTATCTAGAGGGAGAGAGAAGTGAGCATCCTAGATACACCTTAGCAGGCAGGTAAAAGAACACACCCACCCAAAAAGGTCTTCTTCAAGGATTTCTGTCAAGTTATTAAAGCTCCCTAATAAATGACAAATGGTGGGTGGAAGAACTCTCTGGTTTTTCAATAACTCTTTCTCTAGTAATAATTTCTCAAAATCTTAGAAGAATATCTCCAAAAGAACTCTTTTTAGAACTTTTTGATCGATCCCTTCCTTGGAGGTGGTTGGGGCCTTAAATAGCCCCCACACCACCCTCAAGGCAGCTAAGTCATTAATGCCTGTGAAAGACCTCCCTCATACCTTATGTCACCAACATTAAATACCTGATGCACTAGTTGTCTTTACGTCATAAACATTAAATGCCAAGACATGCCTTTTGCCTAACCACTGTGTGTCAGGGGCTGTTGCCACAGAGGTTGCTTACCCACCGTCTGACAGCCCCAAATACCACGGTGGTTTACTCAAGTGCATACTTGACGTTGTCTAGCTGGCTAGTGACATCACCTATAGTAGATGGGACATAAAGTAGAGGGCTGTTTGGTTCACAGCAAAGCTCCCGATGGAACTCGAAGCTACTTTGCTCTAGGTTGCACGGTGAAGATCTTTCGGTGTTTTACCAGGTGTATCTAAGATGGTCAGGACAAGCCCCAACGGTTCCCCACTTATCAATCCTCCAAACCAAGTCCCTCTAAAGTTCCCACGGTGAGGTTGTTCGATAGGGCATGAAAGCTCTCCCAGGCCCTTCCAAGCCTGGTCTCTCGCGAGTACCGTTCGACCTCACACCCATTCATTATTCTCATTACAACATTACAGTCGTTACAACTCGTAGTCAATATAAACAAAGCTATAATATGACAAAGTAACAATAAGCTAAAGTACGAGTTGTCACGCCAAGCTTCCACGCTGAGCTGCCTCGCTGAGCTTATCCTCAGAACACTGTTGCTAATTGGTGGATTATCCCGAATCCCAGGATTACCTTCAGGCCCCCTCTACATTTGCCCCTTCGTGGAGAAATTTGTTGTGGGAACAAGAAGTGCCTCCACGAAAAATTCTCATTCCGATGAACCTTCTCTGTCTAGCCTGCTACTTTTTCCTAATGCCGAGCCTCAACCGTTCTAGCTTGAATATCTGAAATTTTCCCGAAGGACCTGCTAATATTCTCCCAGTGATGTTCAAAAAACCGAAAAATTCTCCCCGATGTAACTGAGTCATAACTAAACAACGTTTGAGCTTCTGACGAGGGGACATCGTGGCTTTTTTGAACCATTGGGACATCTTCTTCGTTGGGGGGTTTATTGGATATGTCTAAGAAAATCTTGGCGCCCAAAACTCAATCTTGCCTAGGAAGGTAACGATGGTTGTTCCCTAGGTGTCGCTTCATTAATGACGTAGCGTTGTCTTTTCCATTGTCAGAACACTTCCCGAAGTGCCACGTGTACATTTGAAATGATTGCAGGCGGCCTCGCACGTGCAATGGTGGGAAACTTAAACGACGAACTTAAAAATTCAAACGGCTAAATTCCCCAAACACTTAAAACCTTCCTTTCTCTTACTTTGCCATTAACTTCTTCAAATTTCCTTCGCTTTTAGAGAGAGAGAGAAAGAGAACTTCAATTGTTGAGCATCTGAAACCTCCATTGCTGTTCAAGCTTGTGCCTTCCTTTTCTTGCTCTCATCTTCTACGCCACCTCTTGTGGTTGCTCTCCTCCATTATCGTGCTCAAGCTCCTCTTACTCAAGGATTTTTTCGTTTGCTCTAACACTTTGCCATGGCGTCTCCAAGTTACCCCACCATCTCTTCAACCAGTGCGTCGCCTGCTATCGCTGTTGCTACCACTGTTGCTGCCACTACTGCTGCCACTACTGCTACTTCTGCTTTGGACGCTGCCCGTCGTGAACAGTTAAGGTTTTATCATCGCTCTCCCACTTTTGGCAAGGATGACAGCTTTGCTGCTGCCTGCAAGACTGTCAAATTTGAATGCAAGTTTGAGACCTTATTGCTGGGTGACGAGGACGAAGAACCCTCGAAGTGGGGCTTTCTTCCTCCAGAGGGGACTCTCAGGTTTCGTCTGGAGCGAGGGGACTTCTAATGGTCCCAAATTGAGTTCGAGGCACCAAGGGGTTCTCCTGCCCATTTTGCTGCTTGGAACTCTCACATGGTGATATTCTGAGTAAGATTGTCCTTCAACGAGCCAAATGGTTTGGTGAGTTTACTCTCTCCAAAAATAATGTTGCTCTCCCCATTCTTATTTCCCGTTGGAACGTGATGACTCACACCTTCATTGCTGCATGGGGCGAGTTTACGATAACCCTAGAAGATGTCTGCGAGCTCCTGGGGCTCGAAGCAGTAGGCCATGAGCCTTATACCGATGAGACTCTCGACGCCCAAGAGATTGCTGACCGTTTGGCGTTGGACCGAATATGCCAAAGTTGCATCGGTTCTTCAAACAAAGCTACCTTCACTCCGCTGATTAACTACTTCTTCAAGGGTTCTAGCGAAGGCAGTTATTCAACTTCAACGGATGCCCCTGGTCAAGGTACTTCGTTAGAGCTCCCTGCTTACATCCTTGTGATTCTTTCCCATTTTCTTTTGACGGGAAAACCAAATGATCAGCCACGAAGGGACCTTATCAACATATCCCTTCGTTTGGCCCGGGGCATCAAACTTCCTTTGGCTGCAATTGCCTTAGGGTCCCTCTACACCTGGCTCGACAGAACATTGTTCGACATGGAACGATCGCTTGGCCGTTATAACCTGGCCAATTTTGCCAACAACGTCCTTCTAACCGGCTTCCTGTACGTGTACTTTCCTGTTGTAGCCGCCAAGGACAACCGACCTCCTTCTAGGGGAAACGATTCTGCCCCCACGCTCTTATATTTATCACAAGAGGCAGATCTGAAAAGAGCTGATCGCCTCAACTGACCGTTTTGAGGACTTTGTTATGAGGCCTTACGGAGAGGACATCTTTTTTCATACTTGTGATTTCTTCCAGCACGAATCCAAGGTGGTTCAGGTGGGGGTAGACATTGAATATCCTCAGTTAGCCGTGGTGCTTCTCATTTCTTCGGGGTATCTGTCATCCTACACCGAGTGGGGATATTCCAGCGAACATTATAACCCCAATCGGTGCAGTCATCAATTTGGGTTTGATCAGGGGGCTCCTCGTCCAGTTTTCCAAGCTTCAAACCCAAAGGTTAGCTTCAACGAGGCATGTTCCTTATTTTCCTCTACTGCTGCGTGGGGGATAAGTGAATCAATGGCTAGGCGAGTCACCATTCCTTCCAACAAAAGGAAAGGGGATCTGACCGGTCTATTTGCCACGAAGTTCTGGCCGAAACAACTGGCTGACATTGCTGAGTTCATAGATGGCGAGCCCGTGTACCCTCCAGTTCTGTCTTTTTCTGCGTTGGAGCTGGGACTTAAAGGCAACTCCGTTCTTGGGATTGAGTTCCCTCTAAGCAAAACCCCTAAAAGGCCTACCGAAGTGCTTCCTCTATTATGCCCCATGACTCCCACTGCCATACCCAAAGCCAAAAGTGCTGGGGTATCCAGGAAGACTGCTCCTTCGACTGGAGCCACTACTGATGAAGGGTCTTCGCAGCCATCAACCAAGAAGGCCAAGAGTGGGGTGGATTCCATGAAAAAATCAAAGTCCAAATCCCAGACTCCTGTGGCAGCCCTTCCCATAGCCTCCGTTCCTCCTCCCATGTCTGCTGAAAAGGCCGAGAGGTTAAGGACGGAGGCGCAGGCTGAGGTAGATCGGGTAAATGCAGAGTTTCAATGGCGCGCTGTCATCGTTCCTCCTTCGGTTTCTTTCCCAACGATTGTCGTCGATCCAACTGAGCCAGCTGTAAGGAGGAGGAAAAGTTAGAAGGTTCCTCAAGCTATTGGCAGTGACGTGACAAAGTCAAGGAGGAAGACTTTAGGCACCAAGTCCCAGAGGAAGCAAGCTCCCACGGTGCAAGCTTCTCATTCTTCTTCCCGATCTGAGGTATGTACACTTATCTTGTTCTCTTTTCCTCTTTAGTTAAAGCAAGCTGCATTTGCTTATATATATTGTTCTTAATTACTTTGGTGCAGGGGTTTAAAGAAACTGGGCCTCGTCCTCCTAGTCCCCCAAGTCCCCCCATAAGCCGTTTCGTGGGTGGTCGTTGTGGTTCCCTTTCATCCGATACTACCCCACCCCATTCGCCAATGACCGGGCTTACTTACTCCCGTCGTTCAATCTCACGACGGGCGAGGGAGGCAGCTGTGGAGGGTGAGGTTATAGAGCCCATGGATGTCTCTTCACCACCAGAGACAACGCAATCCGAGACAACTACCTCAGTCCCCTCTGGCTCACTAGCTTCCCCTGAGGTTGCTCTGCCCATTGTTCTGGCTGCTGCAAGTGACCCTGAGGTAATGATTTCATACTTAATTTGTCTGATCTGGCATTCCTTCTCTTTCACCCCATTCTGTGTGCTGAATTTGGGATGTTGGTTGCCCTAGGTCGAAGTGTCCTTACTGCTAGCAAACATTGTTCGTCCAACGGTGCTGGCGAGACCTCTGACCACAGTGCCCCTTTTCAATGTCCTGACTGAGGTAAGTAACACTTGGATATATTTCACCCTTTTTCTGTACTTGTTCCTCTTTACTAACATTGGCTTTTATATTGCCGCTTTCCCCTGATCTTTCACCACCCTCTTCTTTGGGTAGTCTTTACGCACACAGGGCTAAGGTTGGGGCTTCATCGCAGCCTGGCAGTTTTTCTGTGCCCCTTTGTGCTGGGGCCTCTTTCGGGAGTCCATCATCTATTCCCAATGAACCCCCTATGCTTTCTTTGGTACCTTATGTGGGCGAGGGAACTTTGCCGATAGTTGAGGTTTCTGCGGCCAGAGACCCCGTTGAGGCTGATGAGGTAACAAGTCCCCTCCCAACGGTTCCTGCCCCTTTAACCTCCGTGGTGACTCCCATTCCTGCCCCTGTTGTGACTCAGGTACTTTCTTAATTCTCTGCATAAACTCCACCGTATGTTAGGGTTGTTTTTTTTCATAACTCCATCTTATAACGGTGACTTAACAACGAAAACGTTTGTTAAGATTTTTATATAATCTCCACCTTATAACGGTGACTTAACAACGAAAACGCTTGTTAAGATTTTTTATATAATCTCCACCTTATAACGGTGACTTAACAACGAAAACGCTTGTTAAGATTTTTATATAATCTCCACCTTATAATGGTGACTTAACAACGAAAACGCTTGTTAAGATTTTTATATAATCTCCACCTTATAACGGTGACTTAACAACGAAAACGCTTGTTAAGATTTTTATATAATTTCCACCTTATAACGGTTACTTAATAACGAAAACGCTTGTTAAGATTTTTATATAATCTCCACCTTATAACGGTGACTTAACAATGAAAACGCTTGGTAAGATTTTTTTTTTATATAATCTCCACCTTATAACGGTGACTTAACAATGACAACGTTTGTTAAGATTTTTATATAATCTCCACCTTGTAACGGTGACTTAACAACGAAAACGCCTGTTAAGATTTTTATATAATCTCACTATTTTTTTATATCTCTTCTCAGGTTGCTCGGGAGGATTCCTCACCAGCTCTTTCACTTATGGGCACACCTCGTCAGGAACCTGCTGTTTCGGAAGAACCTGATCATGCTGACCAAGGTTCCACGACTGGGGCCGAGGCAGAAAGTGAATCTCGGTGCGAATTGCCTCTTCCTGACTTAACTCCTCCTGCCTTTTGCCTAATGGTGCTTCACAATTCTCCCCAAATGCCTGTGAGCCATCGCTTGGTGATTGAGCAGTTAGTAAACCATCACCCCGAGACCTTCACCGTGGACTGCCTACGGTCCAACATTCCCGTGATGAGTCATCGACTGCAAGGCATGGCAATCGTTGTTGCTGAGATTGCCAGTACTCCCACTTCCAGTGTCACTCGAGCCCTCATTAATCAGTTTCTGGGTTTTCTGAAGGAATTGGGTCGTGACGGTTTCCAGTTCGATTGGCTTATAACGTATTTGAAAACCTTGAAGAGTCAGCAGCTGATCGGCCAGAGGGAACTACTGAGAAAGCACCAGGAGGACCAATGGGCTGAGGAGGTTAAGTTAGCTGAGCTGGCACCCCTTTTGGAATCGGTGGATGAAGAAGTAAAGAATGCCGAAGAGGCTCTGCGTTTGGCCAAGCTAAAACGGGAGAGACTTCTTATTGAACGCGCACAGGTGCAAACCAGGCTAGAGGTTGCTGTCAACGCTCAAAGCTCCTTTGCGTCAGCTTCTTCGGGCCTTCCTGGGGATTTTTTCTCTTCCCCGGACCTATGGTTCCTCTTAGGGTAGTAAACTTCTGTATATATTTTCTTTCTTCATCCATTCATGTAATTCTTGGGCAATAGTTCCCAATTTTTTGTAATGCTCTCTTGTTTAATGAATGAAAGAATGTATATTTTCCAGTTTATCTCTGAGTTATGACTGCTTTCATAACAATGTCTATACTTCACGTCATCAATAAAACTTGTATATTCATAATCAAAGACTAGATACATCGATGGTACAAACTTAATTGTTTACACATGATAGACTTTCAGCCATTTATTGTTAATTTTGAATGGCTTATCTTCCTCCAACTTAGAAATTAAGCAATAACCTGAATCATGAGATTCCTTCACGACGAAAGGTCCCTCCCAATTGGCTGCGAACTTTGGCAGAGGAAGTTCCCTAATGTGTTTCACCGCTGCTTTCAAAACGAGATCTCCCTCCACGAACCTCCTTGGTCTTACCAGGTTTTCATATGCCCTAGAGAGCTGCTTTGTATACATTTGAAAATGTTGCATCGCGTTTTCTCTGTGTTCATCCAATGCCTCCAACTGCACATGCCTGTTCTGAGGAAGCATGCTACTTCGCAAGGCGTATCGAGCAGAGGGAACTTCCAACTCCACTGGAAGGATTGCCTCAGCCCCGTAGATAAGGGAGAACGGAGTGTACCCTGTGGGCTTCTTCTTCATCGTTCGATAGGCCCATAACACTACTGGTATCTTGTCATCCCACAATCCTGGAAAGTCCTCCATCATTTTGGCCAAGATATTAACCAGAGTTTTATTAGTTGCTTCGGCCTGACCGTTCCCCTTCGGGTATGCCACCGTTGAAGTGTGATGAACAATAGAGTACTTGTCTATGAGCATCGTTACTTCTGAGTTGACGAAGGGAGTCCCATTATCTGAGAGAATAAATTTTAGGATCCCAAAATGGCAAATGATATACTCTCTGATGAAGTTACTCACTACCCCAGTCGTTGCCCTTCTGATTGGTATTGCTTCAGCCCATTTTGTAAAGCACTCCGTTGCTACCAGTATCCATATCTTGCCCCTCGACGAAGGATGTATCGCCCCCACGAGGTCGAACGCCCAAGTGTGGAAAGGATTAGGCGTTGCCAGAGAGTGTATGTCCACCGATGGGGCATGGATCATATTTCCATGATGTTGGCAAGCTTTGCATTTTCGAACAAATTCGGCAGAGTCTTTCTCCATCGTTGGCCAATAATACCCCAACGTCATCAGCTGATCATATAACTTGGCCCCTCCGATGTTAGCTGGGTCATGGGCTTGTTTGAGGACCTCAGTTGCTTCTTCCTTTATGATGCAACGCAATGGCCTGTTGAAGTACCCCCTTCGATAAAGCTGTCCCTCCTGGATATAGAACCTCGGGGCCCTTCGCTTCAGTCCCATCGCATCCATTTTCTCCGTTGGGACAATTCCATCTTGAATAAAGTCGATATAGGGCTGCCTCCAGTCCGTTTGGGCTTCAATGAAATGTCACTCAGCTGCTTCGAAAAATAGCTGACACTTATCACAATTCTGTTGTAGTTCTGTCGCATCCTGTTTCATTCTAGGCCAAAAATATCCCCCTCTTTGAATTCTCCTATAAAGAGGTATCTCAGTTCTTTCGCAATGATCCTCATGTGTTTTCTTCAACCTCCGCTCTGCTTCCTCTGGCCCAATGCATCTCGATAACCATCCCCCTGCATTTATGAAGTAAAGATTTCCCCGATTTGTAAAGTATTGGGCTAACTCTCTTAGTCCCATAGCTCCTTCGCCAGACTCCAGTTGCTTCCTGATCTCTCCTCTCCAATCCGCGTCTCCCTCCATCGGTAGTATTAACTGTACCACCGAAGTAGCTGTTCTTCGTTGGATCGTAACGATAGTCGTATCGCTCCTCATGACCATCTTTTGAGCAATAGTGGCATAAGCGTCTGGATGACGGTTCATCGTTCTGGGATGTCTTCTGATTTTGGTCCGATGGAACTAGCTGAGAAGCCTTTGAATGATCGTTATGTACGGTGCCAAACTCATGTGCTTTAACGCATATTCTCCGTTAACTTGCTGAATTACTAAGTTCGAGTCACCCTTGATGCAGAGTGAACGAATTCCCCTTCGAAGAGCCTCCAGCAACCCTAGTACCAATGCTTCGTATTCTGCTTCGTTATTGGAGCAAGGGAAATCTAGTTTGTAGGAAAGGCAAATCTCCTCCGTTCCTTTTGAATGGATGACCCATGCCCCTCCTTTTTTCTCTGTCGAAGACCCATCAAACTGCATCGTCCATTCCTCATCGGTTGCATCCAGATAGTTGGCTTGTAAGTCGTCTCCCGGAATGTCTTCTTTAGGTGGTTCAAACGTTCCTGATGGAAAGATTGCCAACAGATCAGCATACGCCTGGCTCTTGATAGCACGAGGAACCACACACTTTAAATCATATTCGGAGAGACTAAGGAACCACCAAGCTGCCCTGCCAATCAAGATAGTTCTAGCCAACAAATACTTGATAGGATCACATCTAGTTACAATATGAATTGTAAAAGACAGCATATAATGTCTAAGTTTTTGTGCTACAAAGACTAAGGACAAACAATGCCTTTCTAGGCTGCTATATCTAATCTCTGGCCCATGTATGATCCTGCTGAGGTAATACACTGGCCGTTCTTGCCCGTCAATCTCTTGTGCCAGCAAAGCTCCAACGGACCTTATAGTGGAGGTGAGGTACAGCTGCAACGGTACTCCTGCCTGTGGAGGAACCATGATTTATGGTTAAACGAGCAGCTTCTTCAACTCATCGAGAGACTCCTGGTGATCCTTTTCCCACCTGAACTTTGTGTTCTTTCGCAGCAGCTGCATCAACGGGTGTGTTACCTCGGCCAATCCCGGTACAAATCTTCTGAGGTAGGAGACCTTGCCGAGGAAACTTTTTAGCTCCTTCGCCATTCTTGGGCACGGCATCTCTAAGATCGCGCGTTGTTTATCCTGGTCCATCTTCACCCCTTGTCGATCAACCACAAAGCCTAGAAACTTCTCGCTTGTTTCTCCAAAGACGCACTTCAATGGGTTCATCCTTAATTTATACTTCCTACATCGAGTAAACACCTTCTTTAAGTCGTTTAGGTGAGACTCCTCCTTCTTCGATTTGATGACCAAATCATCCACGTAGAATTCTACAAATTTGTGGAAGAAATTGTGAAAAATGGCCATCATCGTTCTTTGATAAGTAGCTCCCACGTTCTTAAGTCCAAACGGCATTACTTTGTACATGAAATTGCCCAACGGGGTTCTGAATGCCATTTTCTCTGCGTCCGCGGGGTCCATCTTGATCTGGTTATACCCTACATACCCATCCATGAAGCTATACATCTCATGCCCAGCCGTGGAATCTATCAAACTATCAATGGAGGGTAGAGGGAACTCATCTTTGGGGCAAGCCTTGTTCAAATCTCTAAAATCCACACAGATCCTTATTTGACTCTTGTCCTTCTTCCCTACTGGCACAATGCTAGATAGCCAAAGGGGATGCTGTATTGGTTTGATGAATCCTGCTGCCAACAAACGCTGAACCTCTTCCTTAATCTTCAAGTCCAACTCAGGTTTATAAGTCCTTGTTGCCTGCTTCACCGGGATGGCTGAAGGCATTACGTTTAGCTTGTGGAAGCTCACTTCCTCATCTAGCCCTTCCATTTCGGTATACTTCCATGCAAAGACATCTATGAACTCCCGGATTAGCCCAACCAAGGCTTCTCATTTCTCCTTATCGAGATCCTTCGCGATGAAGATGGGCCTTGGGTCTTCCCCTGCTCCTGCCAGGTTCAACTGCTCCAACTCTTGTGCCTGGGGCTTTGGTTGATTTGCCATGTAGTCTGGTTCTTCGGCGACCTCCTCCACGAACTCCTGTATGTTGGAGTTGTCTATCACCATACACTGTCTCTGTTGATCCACCAAGAAACACTCATATAACGGGTCAGCCCCATCCTCGATCTCTTCGGCCGCCCGCTCACATCGTTATAAACGGTATACCACCTTCCCCTCTTTAGTGACCACCGTCTTGCATTGCCTGTTGGTAGCTGTTGCCACGGCCTTCCTCTTCCTCTCTCTCGAAGCCTCAGTGATTCTTCCCCCTGAAAAGCGACTCAGCACGCTTTGCCATTGGACCTCATGCTCCACAGGATCCATTCTAAGCCTTACTTTGTTTTTGAGCTGCTTCGTGGTACTTTGGGGTCGAGGGATAACCTGATGGGTTTCTTCAGCCCTCACCCCTTCGTTACTCGCGGCTTCTTTACTTTGCTCGTTCAGAGGCCCAATTCTATCTCTGATCGAGGGAACCCATGCCCCCTCAATTCTTCTTGTTAGGACTCGAGCATCCTCCTCCAACTCCGTATAAAAGTCCGCATCTACAAAGTGAGCTTCCTCGATAGCAAAAGGCTTTTTGGTAGCCCTAATGGTCACTTCTGTTCCTTTGACATTCGCCTTGGCGCATTGATGATATGTTGAAGGAACTAAACCTTGATTGTGCATCCACACTCTTCCTATTAGTAAATGATAGGAAGTTGCGCTTTCTATTACATGGAACTTGATGTGGGAACTCAGATTTCCCATTACAATTCCCACATTCACATACCCAATGGATTTGGAAGATTGGTTGTCATACACTGAGATTACCAGAGGCATGGGGACCAACCTTTCTTCTGGGATATTAGCTGCGTGGAAGGAGTTGATCGGCATAATGTTGATGGAAGCACCCCCATCCATAAGCGTTCTTGTAAAACTAACCCCGGTGATACTGGCCGTCACATACAAGGGCCTGTTATGAGGGAACCTTACAGCTCTATCTGCATCGCTGAAGGTCACCTCTGATAGGAACTTTTTTACCAGCCTCGCCATGGGTCCCCTCCATTTCAACGAGGGAACCGCGTCCTTCTTCGCGATGTCTAGGATCGCCCGAGTTATTTCCAGTCTGCTCTCCTTTGGTATCCCCACTTGATCGAAGAACCAAGCGAACTTTGGGGATTTTGAAACTGCACTGTATTCAACGACTGCCTCCATTTCCTCGCCCTCAACGCTGTATACGTCTTCCACGTCTTTAGCGCTTGCTTCATCGTAGGCTAAAACTACGTTAGCCATTCCTGTGGTGCAATGTTCCAGAGTTTCTTCGAATTCCCTTTGCTTCATTGTTGACCTTCCTCCTTCTCTTTCTGCCTCATCATCGTAGGCCATCACCAAGTTGGCCCCATGCGCTGGAAGTGTGTTGTTGTTAAAGTTCTGTGGGGGGATCTGCAGTGTCCCTGCCTTCATGTACTTGTCAATGATTCTTCTTAGTGTGAAGCAGCTCTCTGTCGGGTGCTGGATCTTTCGATGAACCTGACAATACCTAGGATCCGCCTTCGTTGCATCATCGGGTTCTTCCGTCGGAACGCCTTTTGTTAGGTAGACCGTTCCACCTTGGACCATGGTGTTATAACAGCTCACCGCCTCTTCTATCGTTCACGATAATGGTGGTGGGTCTTCTATATCCCTTCCGAACTTCCTTTTGTTGTCCTTCTTCGCCGCCTTACCCCCATCTGTTCCTTCGGTGTATCCCACTCGTGGGGGTTGAGGCCTTCCTCCCCCAGGTTGTATCGGCTGCCTGAATATCATAGGCACCGCCACCGGGTTTGGTCGTATGACCAATGAGATGTTCCTTGCAGATTTTACGAACGCCGAAAAAGTTCCCTCGCGCGTCTCATTGATAAGATGGCAAATGTACTCCGGGAGTAGTCCTTCGGCACAGATTTGTAATAGTTTAGACTCCTTGGCCTCCTCTCTCACATCCAGATACCTTTCCCTGAACCTCCGAACGTATGCCACCACTTCTTCTCCTGGTCGTTGCTTCTCTCTCCCTAGTTGGGTCAGCCTGAATTCATCCTCTGCTAGAAAGAACTTTTGGACAAACAGCACATGCATCTCTTCCCACGTGGAAACACTCTTAGGGGCCAAATGAGAATACCACGTGTATGCTTTATCGGTTAGGGATTTGGAAAACTCTCTGAACCTGAGCTTCTTGTTGTTGCAATGCGCCCCCAAGTGCTCAATAAAACATTTAATGTGCCCTTTAGGATTCCCACCCTTCCCTGTGTATTTTTCAAAGATGGGGGGAATATAATCCCTCGGGTAAGGTTCATCGTTGTATTCCTGAGGATAAAGTGTCCTAAAGTCGTCATAGACTGAAGCTACCTCGCCTATAGACTGTGAGGAAGCCTGCATGAACTTCAACATCTCCTTTTGCATTTCTCTCCTCATTTCCTCCATGGGCGATGGGGCAACGACCAATGGGGGTGTTGGCTGAATGACCGTTACAGTTGGAGCCATCGTTGTAGCTGGCGCCGTTGATACTCCAGAGATTCCCACCGCCGGATTCACGACGGAGGGTATGCTTTCCGGGGTTGCTCCCGTTGTACCTGCGCCTGGTGGAACCGTTGGAGCTGACCCTGGTGTTACGAAGGAATTGGCTTCGAGTCCTCCCAGCACCGTTGAAGCTGCAGGAGTTTACAAAAACTCATTGAACTTGCTCATGAGGAGGGTCATCTGGGCAGGTCCCAGCCCAGCGCTCGTGGAAGCCTACGTCACTCCTTGAGCACCTGTTATTGTCTGAACTGGAGGCACTTCTATTCGAGGAGCTCCGCTCCTTAAAGCCTCCAATTCTACCGCTTCTTGCTCTTCACTGTGTTGGATATCATCAAAGTTGAGCCTTCGATTAATGTTATCTTGCGCCATACTCCTTCCTTAGAAGAATGCCTCCCCAGCAGAGTCGCCAAATGTAAGAGGGTAGTTTAGATAAGATGGAGGCGTAACCCCTTTTGAGTATGGTGATGACAAGGTTAATCAGTAAACACTAGTGATTTAGTCACAAGACACAAAGAACAGTTTGGAACGTATGAAACCCAGCTTAAACCCACAAATCTCTCGTGTATAACTCACAATATAGTAAAGAACTCAGAAATAACTTATCTAGAGGGAGAGAGAAGTGAGCATCCTAGATACACCTTAGCAGGCAGGTAAAAGAACACACACACCCAAAAAGGTCTTCTTCAAGGATTTCTGTCAAGTTATTAAAGCTCCCTAATAAATGACAAATGGTGGGTGGAAGAACTCTCTGGTTTTTCAATAACTCTTTCTCTAGTAATAATTTCTCAAAATCTTAGAAGAATATCTCCAAAAGAACTCTTTTTAGAACTTTTTGATCGATCCCTTCCTTGGAGGTGGTTGGGGCCTTAAATAGCTTCCACACCACCCTCAAGGCAGCTAAGTCATTAATGCCTGTGAAAGACCTCCCTCATACCTTATGTCACCAGCATTAAATACTTGATGCACTAGTTGTCTTTACGTCATAAACATTAAATGCCAAGACATGCCTTTTGCCTAACCACTGTGTGTCAGGGGCTTTTGCCACAGAGGTTGCTTACCCACCGTCTGACAGCCCCAAATACCACGGTGGTTTACTCAAGTGCAGACTTGATGTTGTCTAGCTAGCTAGTGACATCACCTATAGTAGATGGGACATAAAGTAGAGGGCTGTTTGGTTCACAGCAAAGCTCCCGATGGAACTCGAAGCTACTTTGCTCTAGGTTCCACGGTGAAGATCTTTCGGTGTTTTACCAGGTGTATCTAAGATGGTCAGCACAAGCCCCAACGGTGCCCCACTTCTCAATCCTCCAAACCAAGTCCCTCTAAATTTCCCACGGTGAGGTTGTTCGATAGAGCATGAAAGCTCTCCCAGGCCCTGCCAAGCCTGGTCTCTCGCGAGTACCGTTCGACCTCACACCCATTCATTATTCTCATTACAACATTACAGTCGTTACAACTCGTAGTCAATATAAACAAAGCTATAATATGACAAAGTAACAATAAGCTAAAGTACGAGTTGCCACGCCAAGCTTCCACGCTGAGCTGCCTCGCTGAGCTTATCCTCAGAACACTGTTGCTAATTGGTGGATTATCCCGAATCCCAGGATTACCTTCAGGCCCCCTCTACAATAGCCGAGGGTGGTTTCTCTCCAATTTAATGATGTTATAAATCAAGTACCCCCTCGTCTTTCTTGAGGGTAAATGGGGGTCGTCCCCGCCATTGACCCTCATTATAGCCGAGGGTGGTTACCACCAATATAATGATGTTATAAATTAAGTCCACCCCGTCTTTCTTGAGGGTGAATGGGGGCTCGTCCCCACCATTGACCCTCATTATAGCCAAGGGTGGTTTCTCACCAATTTATTGATGTTATGAATTAAGTCCCCCTCGTCTTTCTTGAGGGTGAATGGGGGGTCATCCCCACCATCGACACCCATTATATCTGAGGGGAGTTTCCACCAAGGATAACCCCAATTATACTATAATTAACAAGCACAAGATGAGGGACCAATATGACCTTCTCATTAAAATTCCAAGTGTTCTGTTGGAGCAACACATTCATTACAACTGTGGTCCGATAGGAAATTACAACATTATTGGTAGTATTTCTTCAGATGATCTTCAGTCCACGGATTCGAAAAGGGTTCCCCTTTAAGGTTTTTTTGTCTATAGGTTCTAGGGACAACTTCATCAATGACCCTGTATGGGCCATGCTAATTTGGGTGGAACTTGCTGGGCTTTTGCCAAGTATTTTTGAGGACTAAGCCCCCCACCACGATTGGCCTTTGCTTCACCCTCTGGTTGTAAAACTTGGTATTCCTCTGTTGGTAGGCAGCTTGACTTATCTCAGCTTCTTCCTTCCTTTCCTCGATCAGGTCTAAGTCAAGTCTCCTTTCTTCCATATTTCTCCTGGGGTCATACTTTTGGACCCTGTGAGTAAGAAAGACAATCTCGCTGGGGATGACGGCCTCTGAACCATGCGCCAACATGAACAGGGTTTCTCCGGTAGGAGTTTTCATCGTCATCTTATAGGCCCACAGTACAACGTAAAACTCCTCAACCCATCTTCATTTTGACTCCTCGAGCTTTTTCTTGATCCCGTATAGGATGGTCCTATTCGTAACCTCGGTTTTCCCATTAGCCTGAGGTCGGCCTGGGGTGGAGAAGAATTATTTGACGCTGACCCTTTCACAGTACTTCTCTAGAGATGTATTCTTGAATTGAGTCCAGTTATCTGAGATGTGGTTGTTGGGGAGACCATATCTGCATATAATGTTTTTCCAAATGAACTAGAAGGTCTTCTGCTCTGTGATCGTTACCATCGGCTCCGCCTCCACCCATTTTGACAAATAGTCAATTGCCACGATCAAGTATCAATAGTTTTTTATGGCCCTAGGCAAAGCTCCTACTAGATCGATGGCCATAGGGATGTGATGGAGGTAAGAGGCTGACGGGGCTGGTGAGGGATTGTGGCAAATATTTGACATTTATCTCACTTTTTTACGTATGTCGTGGCATCTTTCCCCAGGGTCGACCACCAGTATCCCTGGGTTACTATCCTCTTTGTTAACGATATGCCCCTAATGTGGCTTGAGCATGACCCCTCATGTAAATCGTGCAGAATGTGAGGGACCTCAGACGAGTGAACACATCTGAGCAAGGGGAGCAAGACCCCCTTTTTGTACAAGGTGTCTCCGATGATAGTGAATTTCGCAGCTCTGTATCTCAACTTCTTCCTTTCTTGTTTTTCCTCTGGCATCTCCCCCTCTTTAATGTATTTGATAAGGGGGTCAATCCATGAGGCTCCCCGTTAATGTTTAAGCAAGAGACAAGTGTTCCCTCTTCTTCTTCAATCATTGGTCAAAGCAAATTTTCTATTGGGACTGTCCTCATGACTTCTGTCCTAGTTGCTGAAGCCATCCTAGCAAGTGCATCGGCTTGGGCATTGTCATACCTATCTATCCTCTTCAACTTTACCTCTCTGAATATCTTTAATAATGACCTTACCCTTTCAAGATATTTGGCCATTCTCTCATTCTTAGCCTCGTAGGCTCCTAGTATATGATTTACCACTAGTCTTGAATCACTATGGACCACAATATGGTCGACACTAAGAGACTTAGCCAAGGAGAGGCCTGCTATCAGGGCCTCATATTCAAACTCGTTGTTGGAGGCTTTGAAGTTGAACCTTAGGGTGTACTCAATGTCTATGTCATCAGGGGATGTTACAATTAATCTAGCCCCACTTCCGCTTTCGCAAGAGGACCCGTCAATGAAGAGGTTCCACATGGTCTTTTCCTCTGAGAAATTTTTGTCGGTGAGGGACCCATGCTTAAAGATATATCTTCCCTCTTCTTTTTCTACCACTTTTTCTCTAGAGGTGCTTGTCTCAGCCTTTTCCACATATGGGTTAATAATTCTGGCTTACCGGGTATCTGTCTCTTCGAGGCTCTCATCTTCAGCCTCATCATCTTCCCAAGTAAATTCAGCCATGAAATCTGCTAATGCTTGCCCCTTAATGGCCACCCTCATTGATATACAATGTCAAACTCCCCTAACTCTATAGCCCAGGCCATTAGCCTCCTCGATTTTTCTGCCTTATTTAAGACCTGTCTGAGAGGAAAGTCGATGAGGATGACTATTGTATGGGACTGGAAGTATGGCTTCATCTTTCCTGATGCGTGGATCAAGGCATATGCTAACTTCTCCATCCTTGGGTATCTTTGCTCTTACCCCTGGAGTGCCTTACTATTGAAATATACGAGCTTTTGTACCCCATCCTCTTCTCTCACAATGGCTGCGCTGATGGCTAATTCTGAGATGGACAGATACACATGTAGTCGTTCACCCTGTACTGGTCGTGACAACCTAAAGGGAGACCCTAAGTACGACTTTAGCTCCTTGAAAGACCGATCACACTCTTCGCTCCATTCAAAGTCCTTTTTGAGGATTTTGAAGAATGGTAACCACCTGTCTGTGGCTCTGGACACGAATCTATTCAAAGAAGCCACTCGCCCTCTGAGCCTTCGAACATCTTTGATGGTATTGAGGGTCTTCATTTCTATGAGGGCCTTTAACTTTTGGATTGGCCTCAATGACGCTTTGGTTGTAAATGGACCCCAAGATCTTCCCCTGCTCCGACCCTGAAGACACATTTAGCCAGGTTGAGCTTCATTCGGTACTTGTCCATCGTGTTAAAGGTCCTCTCGAGGTCGATCACATGATCCTCCGCCTTCAAACTCTTGGTCAGCATGTCATCTACATAGACCTCCATGGACTTCCCGATTTGGTCTTCAAACATTTTATTCACAAGGTGTTAATACGTTGCCCCAGTGTTCTTTAGGCCAAAGGGCATGACCCTATAACTGCATGTCCCCTTGTCGGTAATAAAAACTATTTTTCTGAGTCCTTAGGGCTCATAAAGATCTGGTTCTAACCTGAATAGGCATACATAAAGCTCATTATCTCATGGCCCGCGGTAGCATCTACCATCTGATCAATGCAGGGATGAGGGAAATTATCTTTAGGACAATGTTTATTGAGGTCTGTGAAGTCTACGCACATCCTCCACTTCTCGTTGGATTTTGCAGCTATGACTACGTTAGACAGCCATTCGAGATAGATAACCTCTCTCATAAACTCAGCATCTTCTAACTTCTTGACCTCGTCCCTTATGACCTCATATTTTTCTCGAGAATAAACTCTCCTCTTCTGCTTGAATGTCTTTTCACCCTCAACCACATTGAGCTTGTGGCATATGATTTTGGGGTCGATCCCCGGCATGTCTGCATGACTCCACACAAAGACATTTTGTCTTATCCTTATCAGCTTAATAAGGTCTTCTTTGATGTCTGCCTTTAGGGCCTTTCCTATTTGGACGGTTTTTTTCGTCTCATCCTCATTGAGGATGATGGATTCTACCTCTTTTGTGGCTTCTCCTTTCTTCATTTTTTTCTCATCTCCGGGGTCAAGGGTATTAATATTTTAAGTAGTTGTTGCCTTCTTGTGACCCCTCTTTCTTCGACAAAGTTGAAGTAACATTCTCGTGTCGTCGTCTGGTCTCCCTGAACTTCCCCTACCCCGTAAGTGGTCAGAAATTTGATCATCTGATGAACCGTAGATGGCACAACCTCAAACCCCTTAAGTTATACTCGCCCTAGTATAATGTTGTAGGTCGAGAAAACATGTTCATCCATCATGAAGAAGCTGACCTTCTTGGTAAGCCATCTCGACCACTCGTCCCCCATCCTTACATCGGCCTCATACACTCCTAGAGGATGAACATTTTCCCCACTGAACCCAATCAATGGGTTATGGTATGGGATGAGTCTAGCACGGCTGAGGCCTAAGGCTTTGAAGCACGGCCAAAACATCACATCTGCAGAGCTACCCCCATCTACCAAGATCCTTGGCACCTAACATTCGTGCACCCTGGTAGTGAGGACTAGAGGTTCATCCCATGCAGGGCTAAGAGGCCTTTGAAGTCCATTCTTGAGAATTCCACTATCAGAGTATCCATATCAACCTTCTTCCTCCTTTCTGACTTTGCCTCAACAGAGGTTGAGTGTACAGCTCTTCTCACTGCCATGGCTTCAGCTACATGGGCTGTCTGTGACCTCTAACCCTCCACTCGCTAGTCCCCCGGAGATCATCTCCATGCCAAATGAGATTATATTAAGTCTCTTTATGGGACCATGGTCGTCTCTAGGGGGAGGTCAGGTTCGTCCTCATCATCCGAGAGGTCATCCCGTCAGTTTGGAGGATCTTCTCTACACGTGTCACCTCTCTTCTTCCTGGGCTCATCCCTTTGACCCCTCTTGAAGGCACCCTTATCAACGTACTTCCTTAACTTCCCCTCTTTTAACATTTTCTCAATTGCATCTTTCAAAGCAAAGCACTTGTCGATCACATGGCCATGGTCTTGGTGAAATTCACACCACAGGTTTTTGTTCCTCTTGTGAGGGGCTGCCCTCAACATCTCAGGCCTCTTCAAGGATCGGTCACTCTTTATCTCATTCAGAATGTGCTCGCAACTGACCGTCAGAGGGGTATAGCTGGTAAATTTGTCATCTGCCAGCCTCTTCTTCCCCTTTTTGTTCCTTTTCTGGTACTTGCCCCCAGTGGTGCCTCCTTTTTCATCTTCGTATTTTGCTTCCATTGCCTCTTAGGCATTCATCACCTTTCCTGCTATTGACAACAATTCAGTCATCATCCTTGGAGGGTCTTTAGCAAGCTTCCATAGCAGCTTCCTCTTTTGGAGTCCTCCAATGAAGGCTGTCATGGCTATGCTTTCCTCATACTGTTCGACCTCTAATTTTTCTTTGTTAAATCTGGCTATGTAGTCTCTCAGACTCTCATTCTTCCCCGGTTAACATAGAGCAGGTGTGTGGTCTTCTTCTGTGGCCTCACTCCAAAGAAAAAGTTATGGATAAATAACTCTTCTAACTTCTTAAAGTTTTCAATGGAGTTCTTTGGAAGAGACATATATCAGACGTGTGCAGCCCCAGTCAGGGTACCAGAAAAGGCACGACACCTCATCTCATCTGAGATAGAGTATATGTTTGTCATTGATTGGTACATCTCAATATGGTGGACAGGGTTGGTGCTCCCATCGTATCGAGGGGTGACCACTGGTGGCTTGAACTTGGATGGCGTGGGGAAGTTGACTATCTTTTCCATAAAGGGTGAGCCTATGGAGTATCCTCTCTGAAGAGGGTCCCGTCTCTTCCGAATATCACCAATCTTATCTTCCAACATTTGGATCGAGTCGTTTTAGGGCCTCGTAGGGTCATTTTGGCCAAGGTTATCCCCTGCTGCCCCTTTAAGGTGAACGGAGGGTTCCATCACGGTAGGTCGGTGTTGGCTGTTTACTTCTCCCTGATCGTCTTCTCGTCCGTGGGGTCGTCCCCCATGGGGTCGACCATCTGCTGCCTCCCTTCTGGACCTTAGCAACACTTCTTGACCGAGATAATTTTTCTCACAAGTCATTTACTGGGCCTAGCCTCTTAAAGGCCGACCTTATGCTCAGATGATCGAAAGCAGAGCCCCTCGGGCGATCGTCAGGATTTTTCCTTCCACACTTCCCTTTGCTCTCCTGGAGAGGTCACACAGTATTGTTGGAGACCTCATACGGCTTCCAGCACTCTATGGGGGCCTCCTCCCCCTCCATATCATCATACCTGTATTCTGGGCAAGGGTTTCCCTACCTCCCGAACCGTAGATGCCGGGGGTCAACAACATCCCTCCGCCACTGAGGAGGCGGCAAGTCTTTGCATGGTGCCATGGGTGGTCCCCTGGCCTCATTCTGCCCTGGAGCTGTCGCTGGAGTAATCATCTCCGGTGAGACTCTCGGTGGTCTTAGTATGTTTTGACTAAGAGCTGTGAACTACTCCCTGCATAATCTGATGGCTTGTTGCCAGAGACTTCAAGGCGACTGCCACATCAGCCACCTCAGACTGAGGTGGTGGTTGACTGGAAGTAGGTCCTACTCCACTATCGATTGGAGGAAGAGGTGGTGGTGGAATCTCTAGTGCCATGTGTTTGAGCTATAGAGAGCTGAATGATCAAAATACTGATGAGCTTGAAAGCCTTAATGGGTCTCTTTTAATGGTGAAATAGCTGCACAAAGGGGGAGATCCGGCTCACCACCAGAGTGCCCGGTGAGGTCAAGCTGTATGAAGGAATAGATGTCTTCTCGTTCCCACAGACGATGCCAAACTAATGATGTTAAGATTCATCACCACGAAATAAATGATGATGAGTATAAGAGGAATAAGACAATGATGTATAGCGGTTCACCCAATTAGGCCTGCATCCACTGTGAGTGTGTGATCCACTAAGTATGGGAACTAATGGCCTTGGATACAATGCACATAAGCTCACTCTCTTTCTATACTATGTATAAGCAGAGTTTTAGCTAGGGTTACCATTCTCGATCCCTCTGCAGGGATGTAGGTGACAAGTATATATAGGTCTTTGGGGGGAGCAGTGTACCCCCAAGCATGCATGGTTCATGTGAGTTATGCTCTAGACAATCCCCTGCTGACACCTAGAGGTGCCACCTGTGATTAATGATGACATAATATTCCCTCACGTGAGGTGTTGATATTGTTATAATAGTCTTCCACGTGCCATATGAGTCCCACGCGCATTGTTCCACGCATCTCCCAAATCACGCGTTGTGATGATGTCACCCTCGGCCTATGATATGAAGCTAAGGGAAAAGTTCCTGCTGGCACTGAGCCTCGCCTAATTTGGGCATTGTATTGTCGTACCCTCATAGGGTCGTCAAGGATATGATGAGAGGTCGACCTCTTGGAGGGTCGTCTGGACATGATGAGGGGTCGACCCCTTGGAGGGTCGTCTGGACATGATGATGGGTTAGGCGCCTTGTAGGGTCGTCTGGGCCATGATGAAGGGTCGGCCCCTTGTAGGGTCTTTTGGACCATGATGAGAGGTCGGCCCCTTGTAGGGCCGTCTGGGCCATGATGAGGAGTCGGCCCATTGTAGGGTCATCTGGGCCATAATGAGGGGTCATCTTGGGATGAGCCCTCATCTGGGTGGAGGATACTCTCGGCCCTGCCTAGGGTATATATGGGCATATCACACGAGACTAATGTAACTTGTAGGAACTGACCGCGCTATCACAGGACCCCCAATTTGAGAATACGATGATAATTTGCATATTTTTAAACTAAGGCTTAAAAACATGCCTTTAGTGGGAGAAAACCCAAAAAATCACCTGAATGGCCCCATGAGTGGTACCAATAGCTCGCACGGGACCAATGGAACTCGTATTAATTAACCGCGAGAACACATGACTCGCTGTTTGTGAATACGATGATAATTTGCTTATTTGTAGACTTAGGCATAAAAACAGGGCGTTAGTGGGGGAAAACCCGAAACACCCCCCGAACGGTGTCGTGAGTGGCTCCAACACCTCACACGGGACCAATGTAACTCGTAGGAACTAACCGCGCGATCACGGGACAAACGGTTTGACAATATGACGATAATTTTCATATTTCTAGACTTAGGCTTAAAAACTTACCGTTAGTGGGCGAAAACCGAAAATAGCCCCCGAACGGCCTCGTGAGTGGCACCAACACATTGCACGGGACCAATGTAACTCATAGGAACTGATCGCATGATCATGGGACCCACAGTGTGAGAATAAGATGATAATTTGCATATTTCTGGACTTAGGCTTAAAAACTTGCCGTTAGCGGATGAAAACACGAAACAGCACCCGAACGGCCCTGTGAGTGGTAACAACACCTCGCACGAGGTTAATTTAACTCATAAGAACTGACCGCACAATCATGTGACCCCCGGTTTCACAATACGATGATAATTTTCAAATTTCTAGACTTAGACTTAAAAACCTGTCGTTAGTGGGAGAAAATCCGAAACAGCCCCCGAATGGCCCCGTGAGTGGCACCAACACCTCGCACGGGACCAATGTAACTCATAGGAACTAACCGCCTGATCACGGGACCCCCAGTTTGAGAATACGACAATAATTTAAAAATATCAAGACTTAGGCGAAACATGGCGTTAGTGGGGAAAATCTGAAACAGCCACTAAACGGCCCCGTGAGTGGCACCAACTCCTCGCACGGGAATAATGTAACTCGTAGGAACTGATCGCGCGATCAAGGGACTCACAAATTAAGAATACAATGATAATGTAAATATTTGTAGACTTAAGCTTAAAAACTTACCGTTAGTGGGTGAAAACCCGAAACAGACCCCAAACGGCCCTGTGAGTGGCACCAACACATTGCACAGGACCAATGTAACTCGTAGAAATAGATCGTGTGATCATGGGACCCACAGTGTGAGAGAACGATGATGATTTGCAATCTTAAAAACTTGTCGTTAGTGGATGAAAACTCGAAACAACCCCCAACGGCCCTGTGAGTGGCACCAACACCTCGCACAGGACAAATTTAACTCATAAGAACTGACCACGCGATCATGGGACCCCCGGTTTGAAAATACAATGATAATTTGCATATTTCTATACTTAGGCTTAAAAACTTGCCATTAGTGGGTGAAAACCCGAAACATCCCCGGAACGGCCCCGTGAGTGGCACCAACACCTCGCACGGGACCAATGTAACTCGTAGGAACTGACCGCGCTATCACGGGACCCTTGATTTGAGAATATGACAATAATTCACATATTTCTAAACTTAGGCTTAAAAACTTGCTGTTAGTGTGCGAAAACCCAAAAAAGAGCGCGAATGGCCCCGTTAGTGGAACCTACACCTCGTACGGGACAATTGTAACTCTTATGAATTGACCGCGCGATCACGGGACTCCTTGTTTGAGAATACGACTATAATATACCTATTTCTTGGCTTAGGCATAAAAATAGGGCATTAGCAAAGGGAAACTTGAAACTGCCCCCGAACGGCCCCGTCAGTGGCACTAACACCTCGCACGTGACCAATGTAACTCGTAGGAACTCACCGCACGATCACGGGACCCACGGTTTGAGAATACGATGATAATTTGAATATTTCTAAACTTAGGCATAAAATCAGGGCATTAGCGGGGGAAAACCCAAAATATCCCCCGAACGGCCCTATGTGTGGCACCAACACATGACACGGGACCGATGTAACTCGTAAGAATTGACAGTGTGATCACAAGACCTCCGATTTGAAAATAGGAAGATAATTTAAAAATATCAGGACTAAGGGAAAACATGGAGTTCGTGGGGGAGAACTCGAAAGAGTCCCCGAACGGCCCCACGAGTGGCACCAACACCTCGCACGGGACTAATGTGACTCGTAGGAACTCACCGCGCGATCATGGGACTCCCAATTTTAATAGCCACCGAACGGCCCCGTGAGTGGCACCAACACCTCGCTCGGGATTAATGTAACTCGTAGGAACTGACCGCGCGATCACAGGACCCCCAATTTGAGAACACGATGATAATTTGTATATTTCAATACTTAGGCCTAAAAACTTGTTGTTAGTGTGGGAAAACATGAAACAGCCCCCGAACGACCCCGTGAGTGGCACCAACACCTCGCACGGGACCAATGTAACTCCTAGGAATGGACCGCGCTATCACGGGACCCCCGGTTTGAGAATACGATGATAATTTGCTTATTTATAAAATTAAGCTGAAAAACTTGTCGTTAGTGGGCAAAAACTGGAACAAGCCCACGAACGGCCCCGTGAGTGGAACCGACACCTCGCACGGGACCAATGTAACTCGTATGAGTTGACCGCACGATCACGGGACTCCCTGTTTGAGAATACAATGATAATTTACTTATTTCTAGACTTTGGCATAAAAACAGGCCGTTAGCGAGGGGAAAACTCGAAAAAGCCCCCGAACGGCCCCGTGAGTGGCACCAACACCTCACACAGGACCAATGCAACTCGGGAACTGAACGCACGATTAAGGGACCCAAGATTTTAGAATACGATGATAATTTGCCTATTTGAATACTTAGGCTTGAAAACTTGCCGTTAGTGGGTGAAACCCGAAACTTCCCCCGAACGGCCCTGTGAGTGGCACCAACACCTCACACGGGACCAATGTAACTCGTAGGAACTAACCACGCGATCACGGGACAAACGGTTTGACAATATGACGATAATTTTCATATTTCTAGACTTAGGCTTAAAAACTTACCGTTAGTGGGCGAAAACCGAAAATAGCCCCCGAACGGCCTCGTGAGTGGCACCAACACATTGCACGGGACCAATGTAACTCATAGGAACTGATCGCATGATCATGGGACCCACAGTGTGAGAATAAGATGATAATTTGCATATTTCTGGACTTAGGCTTAAAAACTTGCCGTTAGCGGATGAAAACACGAAACAGCACCCGAACGGCCCTGTGAGTGGTAACAACACCTCGCACGAGGTTAATTTAACTCATAAGAACTGACCGCACAATCACGTGACCCCCGGTTTCACAATACGATGATAATTTTCAAATTTCTAGACTTAGACTTAAAAACCTGTCGTTAGTGGGAGAAAATCCGAAACAGCCCCCGAATGGCCCCGTGAGTGGCACCAACACCTCGCACGGGACCAATGTAACTCATAGGAACTAACCGCCTGATCACGGGACCCCTAGTTTGAGAATACGACAATAATTTAAAAATATCAAGACTTAGGCGAAACATGGCGTTAGTGGGGAAAATCTGAAACAGCCACCAAACGGCCCCGTGAGTGGCACCAACTCCTCGCACGGGAATAATGTAACTCGTAGGAACTGATCGCGCGATCAAGGGACTCACAAATTAAGAATACGATGATAATTTAAATATTTCTAGACTTAGGCTTAAAAACTTACCGTTAGTGGGTGAAAACCCGAAACAGACCCCAAACGGCCCTGTGAGTGGCACCAACACATTGCACAGGACCAATGTAAGTCGTAGAAATAGATCGTGTGATCATGGGACCCACAGTGTGAGAGAACGATGATGATTTGCAAGCTTAAAAACTTGTCGTTAGTGGATGAAAACTCGAAACAACCCCCAACGGCCCTGTGAGTGGCACCAACACCTCGTACAGGACAAATTTAACTCATAAGAACTGACCACGCGATCACGGGACCCCCGGTTTGAAAATACGATGATAATTTGCATATTTCTATACTTAGGCTTAAAAACTTGCCATTAGTGGGTGAAAACCCGAAACATCCCCGGAACGGCCCCGTGAGTGGCACCAACACCTCGCACGGGACCAATGTAACTCGTAGGAACTGACCGCGCTATCACGGGACCCTTGATTTGAGAATATGACAATAATTCGCATATTTCTAAACTTAGGCTTAAAAACTTGCTGTTAGTGTGCGAAAACCCAAAAAAGAGCGCGAATGGCCCCGTTAGTGGAACCTACACCTCGTACGGGACAATTGTAACTCTTATGAATTGACCGCGCGATCACGGGACTCCTTGTTTGAGAATACGACTATAATATACTTATTTCTTGGCTTAGGCATAAAAATAGGGCATTAGCAAAGGGAAACTTGAAACTGCCCCCGAACGGCCCCGTCAGTGGCACTAACACCTCGCACGTGACCAATGTAACTCGTAGGAACTCACCGCACGATCACGGGACCCACGGTTTGAGAATACGATGATAATTTGAATATTTCTAAACTTAGGCATAAAATCAGGGCATTAGCGGGGGAAAACCCAAAATATCCCCCGAACGGCCCTATGTGTGGCACCAACACATGACACGGGACCGATGTAACTCGTAAGAATTGACAGTGTGATCACAAGACCTCCGATTTGAAAATAGGAAGATAATTTAAAAATATCAGGACTAAGGGAAAACATGGAGTTCGTGGGGGAGAACTCGAAAGAGTCCCCGAACGGCCCCATGAGTGGCACCAACACCTCGCACGGGACTAATGTGACTCGTAGGAACTCACCGCGCGATCATGGGACTCCCAATTTTAGAATACGATGATAATTGTCATATTTCTAAAATTAGGACTAAAAACTTATCGTTAGTGGTAAAAAACCCGTAATAGCAACCGAACGGCCCCGTGAGTGGCACCAACACCTCGCTCGGGATTAATGTAACTCGTAGGAACTGACCGCGCGATCACAGGACCCCCAATTTGAGAACACGATGATAATTTGTATATTTCAATACTTAGGCCTAAAAACTTGTTGTTAGTGTGGGAAAACCCGAAACAGCCCCCGAACGACCCCGTGAGTGGCACCAACACCTCGCACGGGACCAATGTAACTCCTAGGAATGGACCGCGCTATCACGGGACCCCCGGTTTGAGAATACGATGATAATTTGCTTATTTCTAAAATTAATCTGAAAAACTTGTCGTTAGTGGGCGAAAACTGGAACAAGCCCACGAACGGCCCCGTGAGTGGAACCGACACCTCGCACGGGACCAATGTAACTCGTATGAGTTGACCGCACGATCACGGGACTCCCTGTTTGAGAATACAAATATAATTTACTTATTTCTAGACTTTGGCATAAAAACAGGCCGTTAGTGAGGGGAAAACTCGAAAAAGCCCCCGAACGGCCCCGTGAGTGGCACCAACACCTCACACAGGACCAATGCAACTCGGGAACTGAACGCACGATTAAGGGACCCAAGATTTTAGAATACGATGATAATTTGCTTATTTGTAGACTTAGGCATAAAAACAGGGCGTTAGTGGGGGAAAACCCGAAACACCCCCCGAACGGTGTCGTGAGTGGCTCCAACACCTCACACGGGACCAATGTAACTCGTAGGAACTAACCGCGCGATCACGGGACAAACGGTTTGACAATATGACGATAATTTTCGTATTTCTAGACTTAGGCTTAAAAACTTACCGTTAGTGGGCGAAAACCGAAAATAGCCCCCGAACGGCCTCGTGAGTGGCACCAACAC
The DNA here is from genome assembly GCA_949130495.1 of Sambucus nigra. Taxonomy (NCBI): domain Eukaryota; kingdom Viridiplantae; phylum Streptophyta; class Magnoliopsida; order Dipsacales; family Adoxaceae; genus Sambucus; species Sambucus nigra. The sequence goes on from OX422215.1 coordinate 355,072,005, forward strand.
ATTGCACGGGACCAATGTAACTCATAGGAACTGATTGCATGATCATGGGACCCACAGTGTGAGAATAAGATGATAATTTGCATATTTCTGGACTTAGGCTTAAAAACTTGCCGTTAGCGGATGAAAACACGAAACAGCACCCGAACGGCCCTGTGAGTGGTACCAACACCTCGTACGAGGTTAATTTAACTCATAAGAACTGACCGCACAATCACGTGACCCCCGGTTTCACAATACGATGATAATTTTCAAATTTCTAGACTTAGACTTAAAAACCTGTCGTTAGTGGGAGAAAATCCGAAACAGCCCCCGAATGGCCCCGTGAGTGGCACCAACACCTCGCACGGGACCAATGTAACTCATAGGAACTAACCGCCTGATCACGGGACCCCCAGTTTGAGAATACGACAATAATTTAAAAATATCAAGACTTAGGCGAAACATGGCGTTAGTGGGGAAAATCTGAAACAGCCACCAAACGGCCGCGTGAGTGGCACCAACTCCTCGCACGGGAATAATGTAACTCGTAGGAACTGATCGCGCGATCAAGGGACTCACAAATTAAGAATACGATGATAATTTAAATATTTCTAGACTTAGGCTTAAAAACTTACCGTTAGTGGGTGAAAACCCGAAACAGACCCCAAACGGCCCTGTGAGTGGCACCAACACATTGCACAGGACCAATGTAACTCGTAGAAATAGATCGTGTGATCATGGGACCCACAGTGTGAGAGAACGATGATGATTTGCAAGCTTAAAAACTTGTCGTTAGTGGATGAAAACTCGAAACAACCCCCAACGGCCCTGTGAGTGGCACCAACACCTCGCACAGGACAAATTTAACTCATAAGAACTGACCACGCGATCACGGGACCCCCGGTTTGAAAATACGATGATAATTTGCATATTTCTATACTTAGGCTTAAAAACTTGCCATTAGTGGGTGAAAACCCGAAACATCCCCGGAACGGCCCCCGTGAGTGGCACGAACACCTCGCACGGGACCAATGTAACTCGTAGGAACTGACCGCGCTATCAGGGGACCCTTGATTTGAGAATATGACAATAATTCGCATATTTCTAAACTTAGGCTTAAAAACTTGCTGTTAGTGTGCGAAAACCCAAAAAAGAGCGCGAATGGCCCTGTTAGTGGAACCTACACCTCGTACGGGACAATTGTAACTCTTATGAATTGACCGCGCGATCACGGGACTCCTTGTTTGAGAATACGACTATAATATACTTATTTCTTGGCTTAGGCATAAAAATAGGGCATTAGCAAAGGGAAACTTGAAACTGCCCCCGAACGGCCCCGTCAGTGGCACTAACACCTCGCACGTGACCAATGTAACTCGTAGGAACTCACCGCACGATCACGGGACCCACGATTTGAGAATACGATGATAATTTGAATATTTCTAAACTTAGGCATAAAATCAGGGCATTAGCGGGGGAAAACCCAAAATATCCCCCGAACGGCCCTATGTGTGGCACCAACACATGACACGGGACCGATGTAACTCGTAAGAATTGACAGTGTGATCACAAGACCTCCGATTTGAAAATAGGAAGATAATTTAAAAATATCAGGACTAAGGGAAAACATGGAGTTCGTGGGGGAGAACTCGAAAGAGTCCCCGAACGGCCCCATGAGTGGCACCAACACCTCGCACGGGACTAATGTGACTCGTAGGAACTCATCGCGCGATCATGGGACTCCCAATTTTAGAATACGATGATAATTGTCATATTTCTAAAATTAGGACTAAAAACTTATCGTTAGTGGTAAAAAAAACGTAATAGCCACCGAACGGCCCCGTGAGTGGCACCAACACCTCGCTCGGGATTAATGTAACTCGTAGGAACTGACCGCGCGATCACAGGACCCCCAATTTGAGAACACGATGATAATTTGTATATTTCAATACTTAGGCCTAAAAACTTGTTGTTAGTGGTGGAAAACCCGAAACAGCCCCCGAACGACCCCGTGAGTGGCACCAACACCTCGCACGGGACCAATGTAACTCCTAGGAATGGACCGCGCTATCACGGGACCCCCGGTTTGAGAATACGATGATAATTTGCTTATTTCTAAAATTAAGCTGAAAAACTTGTCGTTAGTGGGCGAAAACTGGAACAAGCCCACGAACGGCCCCGTGAGTGGAACCAACACCTCGCACTGGACCAATGTAACTCGTATGAGTTGACCGCACGATCACGGGACTCCCTGTTTGAGAATACAATGATAAATTACTTATTTCTAGACTTTGGCATAAAAACAGGCCGTTAGCGAGGGGAAAACTCGAAAAAGCCCCCGAACGGCCCCGTGAGTGGCACCAACACCTCACACAGGACCAATGCAACTCGGGAACTGAACGCACGATTAAGGGACCCAAGATTTTAGAATACGATGATAATTAGCCTATTTGAATACTTAGGCTTGAAAACTTTCCGTTAGTGGGTGAAACCCGAAACTTCCCCCGAACGGCCCTGTGAGTGGCACCAACACCTCGCATTGGAATAATGTAACTCGTAGGAACACACCGTGCGATCTGGCACTCACGGTTTTAGAATACAATGATAATTTGCATATTTCTAGACTTAGGCTTAAAAACTTACTGTTAGTGGGCAAAAACCAGAAACAGCCCCCGAACGACCCTGTGAGTGGTACCAGCACCTCGCACGGGACCAATGTAAATCGTAGGAATTGACTGTGCGATCACGGGATCCTCGATTTGAGAATATGATGATAATTTTTATATTTCTAGACTTTGGCTTAAAAACTTGCCGTTAGTAGATGAAAACCCGAAACAACGCCCGAACGGCCCCGAGAGTGGAACCAACACCTCACACGGGACAAATGTAACTCGTTGGAACTGACTGCGCTGTCACGGGGCCCCGGTTTGAGAATACGATGATAATTTTCATATTTCAGAACTTAGGATTAAAAACTTCGTTAGTGGGAGAAAACTCGAAAAAACCCTGAATGGACCCGTGAGTGGCACCAACACCTCGCACGGGACCAATGTAACTCGTATGAATTGACCGCACGATCACCGGACTCCCTGTTTCAGAATATGATGATAATTGGCTTATTTCTAGACTTAGGCTTAAAAATCGGGCATTAGCGGGGGAAACACAAAACAGCCCTCGAACGGCCCTGTGAGAGGTACAACACCTCGCACAAGACCAATGTAACTCGTAGGAACAGACCGTGCGATCATGGGACCCCCTGTTTGAGAATACGATGATAATTTGCATATTTCTAGACTTAGGCTTAAAAACTTGTCGTTACTGTGTGAAAACCCGAAACTTCCCCCGAACGGCCCCGTTAGTGGCACCAACACCTCGTACGGGACCAATGTAACTCGTAGGAACTGGTTGCGCGATCTGGGGACCCCCAGTTTGAGAATGCGATGATAATTTGCATATTTCTAGACTTAAGCTTAAAAACTTGTCGTTAGTAGGCAAAAACCCGAAATAGCTCCCGAGCGGCCCTGTGAGTGGCACCAACACCTCGCAGGGGACCAATGTAACTCATAGATGCTGACCGTGCAATCACGGGACCCCCAGTTTAAGAATACGATGATAACTTGCATATTTCTCGACTTAGGCTTAAAGTGAGGGCATTAGTGGGGGAAAGCTCGAAACAGCCCCAGAACGGCCCCGTGAGTGGCACCAACACCTGACACGGGACCAATGTAACTCGTAAGAACTCACTGCGTGATCAGGGGACCCCCGGTTTGAGAATAGGATGATAATTTTAAAATATCAGGACTTAGGCAAAACATGGCGTTAGGGGGGAACTTGAAATAGCCCCCGAACGGCCCCATGAATGGCACCAACACCTCGCACGGGACTAATGTAACTCGTGTGAATTGACCGCGCCATCATGGGAGTCCTTGTTTGAGAATACGATGATAATTTTCTTATTTCGAGACTTAGGCATAAAAATAGGGCGTTATCGGGGGAAAACTAGAAACATCCTCCGAACGGCCCCATGAGTGGCACCAACACCTCGCACAGGACCAATGTAACTCATTGGAACTGATCACGCGATCACGGGACCCACGGTTTGAGAATACGATGATAATTTGCATATTTCTAGACTTAGGCTTAAAAACATGTCGTTAGGGGGTGAAAACCCGAAACAGCCCCCAAATGGCCCCATAAGTGGCACCAACACATTGAACGGGACCAATGTAACTCGTAGGAATTTACTGCGCGATCATGGGACCCACATTTTGAGAATACGATGACAATTTGCATACTTCTAGACTTTGGCTTAAAAAATTATCGTTAGTGGTCGAAAACCCAAAATAGCCCCCCGAATAGCCCCTTTAGTGGCACCAACACGTTGCACGGGGCCAATGTAATTCGTAGGAACTGACTGCACGATCACGGGACCCCCAGTTTAAGAAGACGATGATAATTTTCATATTTGTAGACTTAGGATTAAAAACTTGCCGTTAGTGGACGAAAACTGAAATAGCCCGCCGAACGGCCCTGTGAGTGGCACAAACACCTCGCACGGGACAAATGTAACTCGTAAGAACTAATCGTGTGTACACGGGACCCTCGGTTTGAGAATACGATGATAATTTGCATATTTCTAGACTTAGGCTTAAAAACTTGTCGTTAGTGGGCGAAAACCCGAAATAGCCCCCGAACGGCCCCGTGAGTGGCACCAACACCTCGCACGGGACCAATGTAACTCGTAGGAACTGTCCACGCGATCACAAGACCACCAGTTTATGAATACGACAATAATTTAAAAATATCGAGACTTAGGCAAAATATGGCGTTAGTGGGGGAAAACCTGAAACAACCCACCAACGGCCCCGTGAGTGGCACCAACACCTCGTACGGGACCAATATAACTCGTAGGAGCCGATCGCAGAATCACGGGACTCCTGGTTTGAGAATACAAAAATAATTAGCATATTTCTAGACTTAGGCTTAAAAACTTATCGTTAATGGGTGAAAACCTGAAACAGCCCCCGAACAACCTCATGAGTCGCACCAACCCCTCATACGGGACCAATGTAACTCGTAGGAATAGACCACGTGATCACAGGACACTCGGTTTGAGAATACAATGATAATTTGCATATTTCTAGATTTAGGCGTAAAAACTTGTCGTTAGTGAGAGAAAACCCGAAATAGCCCCTGAACCGCCCCGTGAGTGACACCAACACCTCGCAGGGGACCAATGTAACTCATAGGTACTCACCACTCGATCACAAGACCCCTGGTACGAGAATACGATGATAACTTCCATATTTCTAGACTTAGGCATAAACTCAGGGCGTTAGTGGGGGAAAACCCAAAACAGCCCCGTGAGTGGTACAAACACCTGACACGGGACCAATGTAACTCGTAAGAAGTAACTGCGTGATCACGAGACCCTCGGTTTGAGAATAAGATGATAATTTAAAAATACGAGGTCTTAGGAAAAATATGGCGTTAGTGGGGGAAAACCCGAACGGCCCCGTGAGTGGCACAAACACCTCGTACGGGACCAATATAACTCGTAGGAACTGACCGCGCGATCATGCGACTCTATGCTTTAGAATACGATGATAATTTGAATATTTCTATAATTAGGAATAAAAACTTGTCGTTAGTGGGCAAAAACTCGAAAAAGCCATTGAACGGCCCCCTGAGTGGCACCAACACCTCGCACGGGGTTAATGTAACTCGTAGGAACTAACTGCACGATCACGGGAGCACCGATTTGAGAATAAAACTATAATAGGCATATTTCTAGACTTAGGCTTAAAAACTTGCCGATAGTGGGGGAACACCGGAAACACCCACCGAATAGCCCCATGAGTGCACCAACACACGGGACAAATGTAACTCGTAGGAACTCACCGCGCTATCACGGGACCCCCAATTTGGGAATACGACGATAATTTGCATATTTCTAAACTAAGGCTTAAAAACTTGCCATTAGTGGATGAAAACTCGAAACAACCCCCGAACTGCCCCGTGAGTGGCACCAACACATTGCACGGGACCAATGTAACTCGTAGGATCTGACCGCGCGATCACAGGACCCCTAGTTTGAGAATACGATGATAATTTGCATATTTCTAGACTTAGGCTTAAAAAATTGTCGTTATTGGACAAAAACCCAAAACAGCCCCCGAACGGCCTTGTGAGTGGCACCAACACCTCGTACGGGACAAATGTAACTCATAAGAATTGACTGCGCGGTCACGGGACCCCCAGTTTGAGAATACGATGATAATTTACATATTTCTAGACTTAGGCTTAAAAACTGGTCGTTTGTGGGAGAAAACATGAAACAACCCCCGAGTGACCCCATGAGTGGCACCATCACGTTGCACGGGACCAATGTAACTCATAGGAACTGACCATGCGATCACGGGACCCCTAGTTTGAGAATACGATGATAATATAAAAATATCAAGACTTAGGCAAAACATTGAGTTAGATGGACAAAATAAGAAACAACCCCCGAACGGCCCCGTGAGTGGACCAACAACTCACATGGGACCAATGTAACTTGTAGGAACTGACTGCGCGATCACGGGACTCTCTGTTTGAGAATACGATGATAATTTGCATATTTCTTGACTTAGGTTTAAAAACTTGCCATTAGTGGGTGAAAACTCGAAACAGCCCCCGAACGGCTCCGTGAGTGGCACCAACACCTCGCACGGGGTTAATGTAACTTGTTGGAACTGACCACACGATCACGGGAGCACCGATTTGATTATACAATGATAATTGGTAAATTTCTAGACTTAGGCTTAAAAACATGGCGTTAGTGGGGGAAAACCCGAACGGCCCCGTGAGTGGCATCAACACCTCGCACGCGACCAATGTAACTCGTAGGAACAGACCGCGTGATCACGGGACCCCGCTTTGAGAATACGATGATATATTGCATATTTCTAGACTTAGGCATAAAAACAGGGCATTAGTGGGGGAAAACCCGAAACATCCCCTAAACGGCCGTGTGAGTGAAACCAACATCTTGCACGGGAACCAATGTTACTCGTAGGAACTAATCGCACAATCACGAGACCCTCGATTTGAGAATACGACAATAATTTGCATATTTCTTGACTTAGGCTTAAAAACATGTCATTAGTGGGTGAAAACCCGAAATAGTCCTCGAACATCCCCGTGACTGGCATCAACACATTGCACGGGACCAATGTAAGTCGTAGCAACTGACCGAGCGATAACGGACCCCCAGTTTGAGAATATGATGATAATTTGCATATTTCTAGGCATTGGCTTAAAAACATGCCGTTAGTGGGTGAAAACCCGAAACAATCCCCAAACGGCCCCGTGAGTGGCCCCAGCACCTCGCACGAGACCAATATAACTCGTAGAAACTGGTCATGCGATCACGTGACCCCCGGTTTATGAATACGATGATAATTTGCATATTTCTAGACTTAGTGGTAAAAACAGGGTGTTATTGGGAGAAAACCCGAAATAGCCCCCGAACGGCCCCATGAGTGGCGCCAACACCTCGCACAGGACTAATGTAATTCGTAGGAACTGACCGCCCGATCATGGGACCCCCTATTTAAGAATATGATGATAATTTAAAAATATTCGGAGTTAGGAAAAATATGGTGTTAGTGGGGAAAAACCCAAAACAGCACTCGAACGGCGCCGTGAGTGGCACCAACACCTCGCACGGGACCAATGTAACTCGTTGAAACTGGTCGTGCGATCACATGACCCCCGGTTTGAGAATATGATGATAATTTGCATATTTTAAGCCTTATTCGTAAAAACAGGGCGTTAGTGGGAGAAAACCCAAAATATCCCCCGAATGGCTCCCTGAGTGGCACCAACACCTCGCACGGGACCAATCTAACTCGTAGGAACTGACCGCCCGATCATGGTACCCCTTGTTCAAGAATATGATGATAATTTAAAAATATTCGGAGTTAGGAAAAATATGGCATTAGTGGGGAAAAACTCGAAAGAACACTCGAACGGCCACGTGAGTGGCACGAAGACCTCGCATGGGACCAATGTAACTCGTAGGAACTAACCGAAAGATCACGGGACTCCGGATTTTAAAATACGATGATCATTTACATATTTCTAGAATAAGGATTAAGAACTTGTCGTTAGTGGTCAAAAACTCGAAACAGCCACCAAACGGACCTGTGAGTGGCACCAACACCTCGCACGGGACCAATGTAACTTGTAGGAACTGACTACGCGATCACGGGATTCCTGATTAGAGAATACGATGATAATTTGCATATTTCAAGAATTAGGGTTAGAAACTTGTCGTTAGTGGTTGAAAACCCAAAACAGCCCTCGAACGGTCCCGTGAGTGGCACAAACACCTCGCACGGGACCAATGTTACTCGTAGGAACTGACCGCGTGATCACGGGACCCACGGTTTAAGAATATGATGAAAATTTGCAAATTTCTAGACTTAGACATAAAACAGGGCGTTAGTGGGGGAAAACCCAAAACAGCCCCCGAACGGCCCCGTGAGTGGTACCAAAACCTCACAGGGTACCAATGTAACTCGTAAAAACTGACCGCGTGATCACGGGACCCCCGGTTTGAGAATAGGATGATAATTTGCATATTTCTAGACTTAGGCATAAAAACAGAGCGTTAGTGGGGGAAAATCCGAAACATCCCCCAAACGGCCCCGTGAGTGGCACCAACACCTCACATGGGACCAATGTAACTCGTAAGAACTGGCCGCCCGATCATGGGACCCCCTGTTTAAGAATATGATGATAATTTAAAAATATCTAGAGTTAGGAAAAATATGGCGTTAGTGGGTAAAAGCCCAAAATCGCACCCGAACGGCCCCGTGAGTGGCACCAACACCTCGCACGGGACCAATGTAACTCGTAGAAACTGGCCATGCGATCAGATGACCCCCGATTTGAGAATATGAAGATAATTTGCATATTTTAAGACATCGGCATAAAAGCAGGGCGTTAGTGGGAAAAAAACCCAAAACAGCCCCCGAACGGCCCCATGAGTGGCACCAACACCTCGCATGGGACCAATGTAACTCGTAGGAACTGATCGTCCGATCATGGGACCCCCTGTTTAAGAATACGAAAATAATTTAAAAATATCCGGAGTGAGGAAAAATATGGCGTTAGTGGGGAAAAACCCGAAACAACACCCGAACGGCCCCGTGAGTGGCACGAACACCTCGAATGGGACCAATGTAACTCATAGGAACTGACCGCATGATCACGGAACTCCCGATTTTAGAATATGATGATAATTTAAATATTTCGAGAATTAGGATTAAAAACTTGTCGTTAGTGGTCGAAAACTCAAAACAGCCACCAAACGGCCCCGTGAGTGGCACCAATACCTCGCACGGGACCAATGTAACTCGTAGGAACTGATCGCGCGATTACGGGACTCTCGATTTGAGAATATGTCCATAATTTGAATATTTCTAGACTTAGGTTTTAAAACTTGTTGTTAGTGGGTGAAGACTCGAAACAGACCCCGAACGGCTCCGTGAGTGGCACCAACACCTGGCATGGGACTAATGTTACTCGAAAGAAATGTCCGCGTGATCACAGACCCCCGGTTTGAGAATATGATGATAATTTGCATATTTCTAGACTTCGGCATAGAAATAGGGCGTTATTGAGTCAAAAACCTGAAACATCCCCCGAACGGTCCTGTGACTGGCACCAACACGTCCCACGGGACCAATGTAACTCATAAGAACTGACCGTGCTATCACGTGAGACCCCTGGTTTGAGAATACGATGAAAATGTAAAAATATCAGGACTTAGGCAAAACATGGCATTAGTGGGGGGAAACCCGAAACAGCCCCTGAACGACCCCGTGAGTGGCACCAACACCTCATACGGGACCAATGTAACTTGTAGGAATTCACTACGCGATCACGGGACTCCCAGTTAGAGAATACGATGATAATTTGCATATTTCAATACTGAGGATTAGAAACTTGTCGTTAGTGGTTGAAAACCCGAAATAGCCCCCGCATGGTCCTGTGAGTGGCACCAACACCTCGCACGGGACCATTGTAACTCGTAGGAACTGACCGCTTGATCACGAGACCCACGGTTTGAGAATACAATGAAAATTTGCATATTTCTATACTTAGGCATAAAACAGGGCGTTAGTGGGGGAAAACCCAAAACGGCCTCCGAACGGCCCCGTGAGTGGTACCAAAACCTCACAGGGTACCAATGTAACTCGTAAGAACTGACCGCGTGATCACGGGACCCCGGTTTGAAAAAAGGATGATAATTTGCATATTTCTACACTTAGGCATAAAAACCGAGCGTTAGTGGGGGAAAATCCGAAACGGCCCCTAAACGGCCCCGTGAGTGGCACCAACACCTCACATGGGATTAATGTTACTCGTACAAACTGACCGAACGATCACGGGAGGCCCAATTTGAGAATACAGCGATAATTTGTTGATTTCTAGGCTTAGGCTTAAAAAATTGTCATTAATTGGGGAACACTCGAAACAGCCCACTAACAGCCCCATGAGTGGCACTTACACCACGCATGGGACCAATGTAACTCGTAGGAACTGACCGCGCTATCACGGGACCCCCGATTTGAGAATACGACGATAATTTGCATATTTCTAAACTAAGGCTTAAAAACTTGTCGTTAGTGGGCGAAAGCCAGAAACAGCCCCGGGACGATCCCTTGAGTGGCACCAACATGTTGTACGGGACCAATTTAACTCTTAGGAATTGACCGTGAGATCACGAGACCCCCAGTTTGACAATACGATGATAATTTTTATATATCTAGACTTAGGCTTAAAAACTTGTCGTTAGTGGACGAAAACCCAAAATTGCCCCCAAACGGCCCTATGAGTGGCACTAGCACCTCGCATGGGACAAATGTAACTCCTAAGAACTTATCGCGCGATCACGGCACCCCCAATTTGAGAATACGATGATAATTTACATATTTCTAGACTTAGACTCAAAAACTTGCCACTAATGGGTGAAAACCCGAAACAACTCCCGAACAAGCTCATGAGTCGCACCAACCCCTCGTACGGGAACAATGTAACTCATAGGAACAAACCACGCGATCACGGGACCCCTGATTTGATAATACAGTGATAATTTGTATATTTCTATATTTAGGCTTAAAAACTTGTCGTTAGGCGAGAAAAAACGAAATAGCCCCCGAACGGCCCCGTGAGTGGCACCAACACCTCGCAGGGGCCCAATGTAACTCGTAGGTACTCACCGCGCGATCACGGGACCCCCATTTTGAGAATACAATGATAACTTGAATATTTCTAGACTTAGTCATAAAATCAGGGTGTTAGTGGGGGAAAACCCAAAACAGCCCCTAAACGGCCCCATGAGTGGCCCCAACACCTGACACGGGACCAATGTAACTCATAAGAACTGACTGCATGATCAAAGGATCCCCGGTTTGAGAATATGATGGTAATTTAAAAATATGAGGACTTAGGGAAAACATGGCGTTAGTGGGGGAAAACCCGAACAACCCCGTGAGTGGCACAAACACCTCGTACGGGACAAATATAACTCGTAGGAATGGACCACGCGATCACGTGACTCCTGATTTTAGAATACGATGATAATTTGCATATTTCTCAAATTAGGAATAAAAACTTGTCGTTAGTGGGAAAAAACCCAAAATAGCCATCGAATGCCCCCTGAGTGGCACCAATATCGCAAGGGGTCAATGTAACTCGCAGGAACTGACTGCACTATTATGGGAGAACCAATTTGAGAATACAATGATAATTGGTATATTTGTAGACTTAAGCTTAAAAACTTTCCGTTAGTGGGGGAACATCAGAAACAGCCGCCGAGTAGCCCCATGAGTGCACCAACACCTCGCACGGGACCAATGTAACTCGTAGGAACTGATCGCGCTATCACGGGACCCCCGATTTGGGAATACGATGATAATTTGCATATTTCTAAACTAAGTCATAAAAACTTGCCGTTAGTGGGCGAAAACTCGAAACAGCCCACGAAAAGCCCCGTGAATGGCACCAACACGTTGTACGAGACCAATGTAACTCGTAGGAACTGACCTCGCGATCACGGTACCCCTAGTTTGAGAATATGACGATAATTTGCATATTTCTATACTTAGGCTTCAAAACTTACCGTTAGTGGACAAAAACCCAAAACAGCCCCCGAGCGGCCCTATGAGTGGCACCAAGTCCTCGTACGGGACAAATATAACTCATAAGAACTGACCGCGCGATCACGGGACCCCGGGTTTGATAATACAATGAAAATTTGCATATTTCTATATTTAGGCTTAAAAACTTATCGTTAGGAGGATAAAAAATGAAATAGCCCCCGAACGGCCCCTTGAGTGGCACCAACACCTCGTAGTGGCCCAATGTAACTCGTAGGTACTCACCGTGCGATCACGGGACCCCCATTTTGAGAATACAATGATAACTTGCATATTTCTAGACTTAGTCATAAAATCAGGGTGTTAGTGGGGGAAAACCCAAAACAGCCCCTGAACGGCCCCATGAGTGGCCCCAACACCTGACACGGGACCAATGTAACTGGTAAGAACTGACTGCATGATCATGAGATCCCCGATTTGTGAATAGGATGGTAATTTAAAAATATGAGGACTTAGGGAAAACATGGCATTAGTGGTGGAAAACCTGAACAACTCCGTGAGTGGCACAAACACCTCGTACGGGACAAATATAACTCGTAGGAATGGACCGCCCGTGCGATCACATGACTCCCGATTTTAGAATATGAGATAATTTGCATATTTCTCGAATTAGGAATAAAAACTTGTCGTTAGTGGTCAAAAACCCAAAACAGCCATCGAATGCCCCCTGAGTGGCACCAACACCTCGCAAGGGGTCAATGTAACTCGCAGGAACTGACTGCACTAGTATGGGAGCACCAATTTGAGAATACAATGATAATTGGTATATTTGTATACTTAGGCTTAAAAACTTTTCGTTAGTGGGGGAACATCAGAAACAGCCGCCGAGTAGCCCCATGAGTGCAGCAACACCTCACACGGGACCAATGTAACTCGTAGGAACTGATCGCGCTATCACGGGACCCTCGATTTGGCAATACGATGATAATTTGCATATTTCTAAACTAAGGCTTAACAACTTGCCGTTAGTGGGCGAAAACTCGAAACAGCCCACGAACGGCCCCGTGAGTGGCAGCAACACGTTGCACGAGACCAATGTAACTCGTAGGAACTGACCGCGCGATCATGGTACCCCTAGTTTGAGAATATGACGATAATTTGAATATTTCTATACTTTGGCTTCAAAACTTGCCGTTAGTGGACAAAAACCCAAAACAGCCCCCGAGGGGCCCTATGAGTGGCACCAAGACCTCGTACCGGACAAATGTAACTCATAAGAACTAACCGCGCGATCACGGGACCCTCGATTTGAGAATACGATGATAATTTGCATATTTCTTGACTTAGGCTTAAAAACTTTCCGTTAGTTGGTGAAAACCCGAAACAACCCCCGAACGACCCCGTGAGTGGCACCAACACCTCGCATGGTACCAATGTAACTCATAGGAACTGACCGCGCGATCACGGGACCCCCAGTTTGAGAATACGACAATAATTCAAAAATATCAGGACTTAGGAAAAACATGGCGTTAGTGGGGGAAAACCTAAAATCGCCCACGAACGGCCCCGTCAGTGGCACCAACACCTCATACGGGACCAATGTAACACATAAGAACTGATCACGGGACTCCCGGTTTGAGAATACGAAGATAATTTGTATATTTCTAGACATATTTTTAAAAACTTACCATTAGTGGGTGAAAACCTGAAATATCCCCCGAACAGCCTCATGAGTGGCACTAACACCTCGTACGGGACAATATAGCTCGTAGGAACAGACTGCGTGATCCCGGGACCCCCGGTTTGAGAATACAACGATAATTTTCATATTTCTAGACTTAGGCTTAAAAACTTGCCATTAGTGGGCAAAACCCGAAATAGCCCACAAACGTCCCCGTGAGTGTCACCAACACCTCGCAGGGGACCAATGTAACTCGTAGATATTGACCGACCAATCACGGGATCCCCAGTTTATGAATACGATGATAACTTGCATATTTCTAGACTTAGGCATAAAGTGAGGGCATTAGTGGGGAAAGACCGAAACTGCCCCAGAACGGCCCCGTGAGTGGCACCAACACCTGACGCTGGACCAATGTAACTCGTAAGAATTGATCGCGTGATCAGGGGACCCCTGGTTTGAGAATAGGATGATAATTTCAAAACATCAGGACTTTGGCAAAATATGGCGTTGGGGGGAAACCTGAAATAGCCCCCGAATGGCCCCATGAATGGCACCAACACCTCGCACGGGACTAATGTAACTCGTATGAATTGACCGCGCGATCATGGGAGTCCTTGTTTGAGAATACGATGATAATTTGCTTATTTCTAGACTTAGGCATAAAAATAGGGCGTTAGCGGGGGAAAACTCGAAACATCCTCCGAACGGCCCCGTGAGTGGCACCAAGACCTCGCACAGGACCAATGTAACTCGTAGGAACTGACCGCATGATCACGGGACCCACGGTTTGAGAATACAACGATAATTTGCATATTTCTAGACTTAGGCTTAAAAGCATGCCGTTAGGGGGTGAAAACTTGAAACAGCCCTCGAATGGCGCCATTAGTGGCACCAACACGTTGCATGGGACCAATGTAACTCGTAGAAATTTACTGCGCGATCATGGGACCCACATTTTGAGAATACGATGATAATTTGCATATTTCAATACTTAGGGTTAACAACTTGTCGTTAGTGGGCAAAAACCCAAAATAGCCCCCCGAACGGCCCCGTGAGTGGCACCAACACGTTGCACGGGACTAATGTAACTCGTAGGAACTGATCGCACGATCACAGGACCCCCAATTTAAGAAGATGACGATAATTTGCATATTTGTAGACTTAGGCTTAAAAACTTACCGTTTGTGGACGAAAACCCGAAACAGCCCCCGAACGGCCCTGTGAGCGGCACCAACACCTCGCATGGGACAAATGTAACTCGTAAGAACTAATCGCGCGAACATGGGACCCCCGGTTTGAGAATATGATGATAATTTGCATATTTCTAGACTGATGCTTAAAAACTTGTCGTTAGGGGGCGAAAACCCAAAACAGCCCCCGAACGACCTCGTGACTGGCACCAACACCTCACACGGGACCAATATAACTCATAAGAACTGTCCACGCGATCACGGGACCACCAGTTTGTGAATACGACAATAATTTAAAAATATCGAGACTTAGGCAAAATATGGCGTTAGTGGGGGAAAACCTGAAACGTCACACCAACGGCCCCGTGAGTGGTACCAACACCTCGTACGGGACCAATGTAACTCGTAGGAACTGATCGCGCGATCACGGGACTCCCAGTTTGAGAATACAAAGATAATTAGCATATTTATAGACTTAGGCTTGAAAACTTATCGTTAATGGGTGAAAACTTGAAACACCCACCGAACAACCTCATGAGTGGCACCAACCCCTCGTAGGGGACCAATGTAACTCGTACGAATAGACCACGCGTTCACGGGACCTTCGGTCTGAGAATACAATGATAATTTCCATATTTCTAGATTTAGGCATAAAAACTTGTCGTTAGTGGGAGAAAACCCAAAATAGCCCCCGAACGGCCCCGTGAGTGGCACCAACACCTCGCAGGGGACCAATGTAACTCATAGGTACTCACCACTCGATCACATTACCCGTGGTATGAGAATACGATGATAACTTTCAGATTTCTAGACTTAGGCATAAACTCAGGGCGTTAATTAGGGGAACCCAAAACAGCCCCTGAACGGCCCCGTGAGTGGCACCAACACCTGACACGGGACCAATGTAACTCGTAAGAAGTGGCTGGGTGATCATGAGACCCTCGTTTTGAGAATAAGATGATAATTTAAAAATATGAGGACTTAGGAAAAACATGGCGTTAGTGGGGGTAAACCCGAACGACCCCGTGAGTCGCACAAACACCTCATACGGGACCAATATAACTTGTAGGAACTGACCGCGCGATCATGGGACTCTCGATTTTAGAATACGACGATAATTTGCATATTTCTTGAATTAGGAATAAAAACTTGTCGTTAGTGGGCAAAAAATTGAAACAACCATCGAACGGCCCCCTGAGTGGCACCAACACCTCGCACGGGGTTAATGTTACTCGTAGGAACTGACCACATGATCATGGGAGCAAAGATTTGAGAATACAACGATAATAGGTATATTTCTAGCCCCGTGAGTGCACCAACACATGGGACCAATGTAACTCGTAGGAACTAACCGCGCTATCACGGGACCCCCAATTTGAGAATACGATGATATTTAGCATATTTCTAAACTAAGGTTAAAAACTTGCCGTTAGTGGGCAAAAATTGGAAACAGCCCCCGAACGGCCCCGTGAGTGGCACCAACAGATTGCACGGGACCAATATAACTCGTAGGAATTGACCGCGCGATCACGGGACCCCTAGTCTGAGAATACGACGGTAATTTTCATAGTTCTACACTTAGGCTTAAAAACTTGCTGTTAGTGGAGAAAAACCCAAAACAACCCCCGAACGGCCCTGTGAGTGGCACCAACACCTCGTACGGGACAAATGTAACTCATCAAAACTGATTGTATGATCACGGCACGCTTGGTTTGAGAATGCCATGATAATTGGTATAGCACTAAGCTTAGGCTTAAAAACTTGTCGTTCGTGGATGAAAACCCGAAACAACACCCAAACAGCCCCTGAGTGGCACCAACATCTCGCACGGGACTAATGTAACTCATAGGGACTGAGTGTGCGATCACGAGACCCCCAGTTTGAGAATATGACAATAATTATAAAACATCAGGACTTGGGCAAAACATGACATAAGTGGGTAAAACTCGAAACAGCCCACGAACAGCCCCGTGAGTGGCAACAACACCTTGTACGGGACCAATGTAACTTGTAGGAACTGACCGTGCGATTACGGGGCCCTCGGTTTGATAATACAATGATAATTTGCATATTTCTAGACTTAGGTTTAAAAACTTACCATTAGTGGGTGAAAACCTGAAATAGCCCCCAAACGACTCCGTGAGTGGCACCAACACCTCGCACGGGGTTAATGTAACTCGTTGAAACTGACCGCACGATCACTGGAGCACCGATTTGATAATACAAATATAATTGGTACATTTCTAGACTTAGCCTTAAAAACATGGCGTAAGTGGGGGAAAACCCGAACGGCCCCGTGAGTGTCATATTTCTAGACTTAGGCATAAAAATAGGGCATTAGTGGGGGAAAACCCGAAACATCCCCTAAACGGCCCTATGAGTGGAACCAACACCTTCCACGGGAACCAATGTAACTTGTAGGAACTAATCGCACAATCACGAGACCCTCGGTTTGAGAATACAACAATAATTTGCATATTTCTTGACTTAGGCTTAAAAACATGTCGTTAGTGGGCGAAAACCGGAAATAGTCCTTGAACAGCCCCGTGACTGGCATCAACACGTTGCATGGGACCAATGTAAGTCGTAGGAACTAATCGTGCGATCACGGAACCCCCAGTTTGAGAATATGATGATAATTTACATATTTCTAGACATAGGCTTAAAAATATGCCGTTAGTGGGCGAAAACCCGAAACAGCCCCCAAACGGCCCCGTGAGTGGCCCCAACACCTCGCACGTGACCAATATAACTCGTAGAAACTGGTCATGCGATAACGTGACCCACGGTTTGAGAATACGATGATAATTTTCCCCCGAATGAGGTGTTGGGGTGTTAGTGGTAAAAACCAGGTGCTAGTGGGAGAAAACCCGAAATAGCCTCCGAACGGCCCCTTGAGTGGCACCAACACCTCGCACAGGACCAATGTAACTCGTAGGAACTGACCGCCCGATCATGGGACCCCCTGTTTAAGAATATGACAATAATTTAAAAATATCCGGAGTTAGGAAAATATGGCGTTAGTGGGGAAAATCCCGAAACAACACCCGAATGGCCTTGTGAGTGGCACGAAGACCTCACATGGGACCAATGTAACTCGTAGGAACTGACCGCACGATCACGGGACTCCGGATTTTAGAATACGTTGATAATTTACATATTTCTAGAATAAGGATTAAAAATTTGTCATTAGTGGTCGAAAACTCGAAACATCCATCGAACGACCCCGTGAGTGGCACCAACACCTCACACAGGACCAATGTAACTCGTAGGAACTGACCACGCGATTACAGGACCCCCAGTTTGAGAATACGATGATGATTTGCATATTTCTAGACTTAGGTTTAAAAACTTACCATTAGTGGGTGAAAACCCGAAACAAATCCTGAACGGCTCCATTAGTTGCACCAACACCTGGCACGGGACTAATGTCACTCGTCAGAATTGGTCGCGCCATCACGAACCCCGGGTTTGAGAATACGATGATAATTTGCATATTTCTTGACTTGGACATAAAAATAGGGCATTATTGAGTCAAAAACCCGAAACATCCACCAAACGACCCCGTGACTGGCATCAACACCTCCCACGGGACCAACGTAACTCGTAAGAACTGACCGTACGATCACATGAGACCACTGGTTTGAGAATACAATGATAATTTAAAAATATCAAGACTTAGGCAAAACATGGCATTAGTGGGGGGAAACCTGAAACAGCCGCTGAAGGCCCCGTGAGTGGCACTAACACCTCTTACGGGACCAATGTAACTCGTAGGAACTAATTACGCGATCACGAGCCTCCCGATTGGAGAATACAATGATAATTTGCATATTTCAAGACTTAGGGTTAGAAACTTATCGTTAGTGGTTGAAAATCCGAAACAGCCCCCGAACGGTCTCGTGAGTGGCACCAACACTTTGCACGGGACCATTGTAACTCGTAGGAACTGACCGCGTGATCACGGGACCCACGATTTGAGAATATAATGAAAATTTGCATATTTCTAGACTTAGGCATACAACAGGGCATTAGTGGGGGAAAACCCGAAACAGCCGCCGAATGGCCCCGTCAAGGGTACCAAAACCTCACAGGGTACCAATGTAACTCATAAGAACTGATCGCGTGATCACGGGACCCCTGGTTTGAGAATAGAATGGTAATTTGTATATTTCTACACTTAGGCATAAAAACTGAGCGTTAGTGGGGGAAAATCCGAAACAGCCCCCAAACGGCCCCGTGAGTGGGACCAACACCTCACATGGGACCAATGTAACTCGTAAGAACTGACTGCGTGATCATGGGACCCCCGATTTGAGAATATAATGATAATTTAAATATATCAGAACTTAGGCAAACAAATGGCGTTAGTGGGGGAATACCCGAAAAAGCCCCCGAACGGCCCCGTGAGTGGCACCAACACCTCAAATAGGACCAATGTAACTCGTAGGAACTGAACGCAGGATCACGAGACTCCCGATTTTAGAATACGATGATAATTTGCATATTTCTAGAATTAGGATTAAAAACTTGTCGTTAGTGGTCGAAAACCCGAAATAGTCACCGAACGGCTCGTGAGTGGCGCCAACACCTCGCGCGGGATTAATGTAACTCGTACGAACTGACCGCATGATAATGGGGGCCCTGGTTTGAGAATATGCTGATAATTTACATATTTTTATACTTAGGCTTAAAAACTTGCCGTTAGTGGGTGAAAACCCGAAATCGCCCCCGAACGGCCCTGTGAATGGCACCAACACCTTGTACAGGACAAATGTAACTCGCAGGAACTCATCGAGCGATCACGGGACCCCCGATTGGAGAATACGATGATAATTTGCATATTTCTGAACTTAGGCTTAAAAACTTGTAGTTAGTGGGCGAAAACACGAAACAACCCCCAAATGGCCCTGTACGAACTGACCGTGCGATCACGGGACTCCCTGTTTGAGAATCGACGACAATTTGCATATTTCTAGACTTAGGTTTAAAAACTTGTTGTTAGTGGGTGAAAACCCGTAACAGCCCTCGAACAGCCTCGTGAGTGGCACCAACACCTCGTATGGGGCCAATGAAACTCGTAGGAACAGACTGTGCGATCACGGGACCCCCGGTTTGAGAATGCGATGATAATTTGCATATTTCTAAACTTAGGCTTAAAGACTTACCATTAGTGGGTGGAAACCCGAAACACCACTTGAACTTCCTTGTGAGGGGTACCAACACCTCGCATGGGACCAATGTAATTTATAGGAACTGACCACGCGATCACGGGACCCCCGGTCGACGATAATTTGCATATTTCTCGACTTTGGCATAAAAAAAGGTCGTTTGTGGGGGGAACCCGAACGGCCCTGTGAATGGCACCAACACCTCACAAGGGACCAATGTAAGTCATAAGAACTGTCCACGTGATCACGGGAACCCTAGTTTGAGAATGGGACGATAATTTAAAAATATGAGGACTTAGTCAAAACATGGTGTTAGTGGGGGAAAACTCGAAACAACCCCATAACGGCCCCGTGAGTGGTACAAACACCTCGTATGAGACCAATGTAACTCATAGCAACTGACCGCATGATCACGGGACCCAAGGTTTGAGAATACGATGATAATTTGCATATTCCTAGACTTAGGCAAAAAAACAGGATTTTAGAGGGGGAAAACCCGAAATAGCCCCCGAACGGCCCCGTGAGTGGCACCAACACCTCACACGGGACCAATGTAACTCGTAAGAACCGACCTCTTGATCATGGGACCCCCAGTTTGAGAATAGGATGATAATTTAAAAATATCAGGATGTAGGCAAAACATAGTGTTAGTCGGGGAAACCCCAAAATAGCCCTCGAACGGCCCCGGGAGTGGCACCAACACCTCGCACGGCACCAATGTAACTTGTAGGAACTAATCACGCGATCACGGGACTCCCGATTTGATAATACGATGATAATTTGCACATTTCTTGACTTCGGTTTAAAAACTTATCGTTAGTGGGTAAAAACCCGAAATATCCCCAAAACGTCCCCATGAGTAGGACCAACACCTAGCACGGGACCAATGTTACTCTTAATAACTGACCGTGTGATCACGGGACCCCCTATTTGAGAATACGATGATAATTTACATATTTCTAGAGTTGGGCATAAAAGTAGGGTGTTAGTGGGCAAACACCCGAAACAACACCCGAACGGCCCCGTGACTGCACCAACACCTCCCATGGGACCAATGTAACTCTAGGAACTAATCGCACGATAACAGGACACCCCCAATTTGAGAATATGTCAATTATTTAAAAATATCAGAACTTAGGTAAAAGATAGCATTAGTGGGGGAAAACCCGAAACAGTCCCCAAACGGCCTCGTCAGTAGCACCAACACCTCGCACGGGACCAATGTAACTCATATGAACTGACTACGCGATCGTGGGACTCCCTGTTTGAGAATACAACGATAATTTGCATATTTCTAGGCTTAGGCTTAAAAACATACCGTTATTGGGTGAAAACCCAAAATAGCCTCCGAACGGTCCCGTGAGTGGCACCAACACCTCGTACGGGACCAATGTAACTCGTAGGAACTGGCCGCACAATCATGGGACCCCCAGTTTGACAATTGGATGATAATTTGCATATTTCCAGACTTAGGCATAAAAATAGGGCGTTAGTGGGGGAAACCCGAAATAGCCCCCGAACGACCCCGTGAGTGGCACCAACACCTCGCACGGGACCAATGTAATTTATAGGAACTGGCCATGCGATCACGGGACCCCCGATTTGAGAATACGATGATAATTTACATATTTCTAGACTTAGGCATAAAAATAGATCGTTAGTGGGAGAAAACCCGAACGGCCCTGTGAATGGCACCAACACATCACATGGGACCATTGTAAGTCATAAGAACTGTCCGCGTGATCACGGGAACCCCGGTTTAAGAATAGGACGATAATTTAAAAATATAAGGACTTAGTCAAAACATGGTGTTAGTGGGGGAAAACTCGAAACAACCCCCTAACGGCCCCGTGAGTGGTACAAACACCTCGTATGAGACTAATGTAACTCATATCAACTAACCGCTTAATCACGGGACCCACGGTTTGAGAATACGATGATAATTTGCATATTCCTAGACATAGGCAAAAAAATAGGGTGTTAGAGGTGGAAAACCCAAAATAGCCCCTGAACGCCCCCGTGAGTCGCACCAACACCTCACACGGGACCAATGTAACTCGTAAGAACCGACCGCGTGATCACGGGACCCCCAGTTTGAGAATATGACGATAATTTTAAAATATCAGGACTTAGGCAAAACATAGCATTAGTGGGGGAAACTCTGAAATACCCCCCGAATGGCCCCATAAGTGGCACTAACACCTCGCACGGGACCAATGTAACTCGTAGGAACTGATCGAACGATCACGTGACTCCCGATTTGATAATATGATGATAATTTGCACATTTCTTTACTTAGGTTTAAAAACTTGTCGTTAGTGGGCAAAAACCCAAAACAGCGCCCAAACGGCCCCATGACTGGCACCAACACCTTGCACGGGATCAATGTTACTCATAAGAACTGACCGTGTGATCACGGGATCCCCTATTTGAGAATACGATGATAATTTGCATATTTCTAGAGTTGGGCATAAAAGTAGGGATAAGTGGGGCAAACTCCTGAAACAACACCCGAGCGGCCACGTTAGTGGCACCAACACCTCCCATGGGACCAATGTAACTCTAGGAACTGATCGCACGATCATGGGACACCCCCAGTTTGAGAATACGTCAATAATTTAAAAATATCAGAACTTAGGTAAAACATGGCGTTAGTGGGGGGAACCCCAAAACAGCCCCCGAACGACCCCGTCTGTAGCACCAACACCTCGCACGGGACCAATGTAACTTGTAGGAACTGACTGCACAATCATGTGACTCCCTGTTTGAGAATAAAATGATAATTTTCATATTTCTAGACATAGGCTTAAAAACATGCCGTTAGTGGGTGAAAACCCGAAACGGCCCCCGAACGGTCCCGTGAGTGGCACCAACACCTCGTACGGGACCAATGTCACTCGTAGGAACTGACCGCACGATCACGGGACCCCCAGTTTGAGAATAGGAAGATAATTTTTATTTTTTGTAGACTTAGGCATAAAAACTTGCCATTAATGGGCGAAAACTTGAAACAGCCACCGAACGGCCCCGTGAGTGACCCCAACACATCTCACGGGACCACTGTTACTCGTAGGAACTGATTACGCGATCACGAGCCTCCCGATTGGAGAATACAATGATAATTTGCATATTTCAAGACTTAGGGTTAGAAACTTATCGTTAGTGGTTGAAAATCCGAAACAGCCCCCGAACGGTCTCGTGAGTGGCACCAACACTTTGCACGGGACCATTGTAACTCGTAGGAACTGATCGCGTGATCACGGGACCCACGATTTGAGAATATGATGAAAATTTGCATATTTCTAGACTTAGGCATAAAAACAGGGTATTAGTGGGGGAAAACCCGAAACAGCCGCCGAATGGCCCCGTCAATGGTACCAAAACCTCACAGGGTATCAATGTAACTCGTAAGAACTGATCGCGTGATCACGGGACCCCTGGTTTGAGAAAAGAATGGTAATTTGTATATTTCTACACTTAGGCATAAAAACAGAGCGTTAGTGGGAGAAAATCCGAAACAGCCCCCAAACGGCCCCATGAGTGGGACCAACACCTCACATGGGACCAATGTAACTCGTAAGAACTGACTGCGTGATCATGGGACCCCCGGTTTGAGAATATAATGATAATTTAAAAATATCAGGACTTAGGCAAACAAATGGCGTTAGTGGGGGAATACCCGAAAAAGCCCCCGAACGGCCCCGTGAGTGGCACCAACACCTCAAATCGGACCAATGTAACTCGTAGGAACTGAACGCAGGATCACGAGACTCCCGATTTTAGAATACGATGATAATTTGCATATTTCTAGAATTAGGATTAAAAACATGTCGTTAGTGGTCGAAAACCCGAAATAGTCACCGAACGGCTCGTGAGTGGCGCCAACACCTCGCGCGGGATTAATGTAACTCGTACGAACTGACCGCATGATAATGGGGGCCCTGGTTTGAGAATACGCTGATAATTTACATATTTTTATACTTAGGCTTAAAAACTTGCCGTTAGTGGGTGAAAACCCGAAATCGCCCCCAAACGGCCCTGTGAATGGCACCAACACCTTGTACAGGACAAATGTAACTCGCAGGAACTCATCGAGCGATCACGGGACCCCCGATTGGAGAATACGATGATAATTTGCATATTTCTGAACTTAGGCTTAAAAACTTGTAGTTAGTGGACGAAAACACGAAACAACCCCCAAATGGCCCTGTACGAACTGACCGTGCGATCACGGGACTCCCTGTTTGAGAATCAACGACAATTTGCATATTTTTAGACTTAGGTTTAAAAACTTGTTGTTAGTGGGTGAAAACCCGTAACAGCCCTCGAACAGCCTCGTAAGTGGCACCAACACCTCGTATGGGGCCAATGAAACTCGTAGGAACAGACTGTGCGATCACGGGACCCCCGGTTTGAGAATGCGATGATAATTTGCATATTTCTAAACTTAGGCTTAAAGACTTACCATTAGTGGGTGGAAACCCAAAAAACCACTTGAACTTCCTCGTGAGGGGTACCAACACCTCGCATGGGACCAATGTAATTTATAGGAACTGACCACGCGATCACGGGACCCCCGGTCGACGATAATTTGCATATTTCTCGACTTTGGCATAAAAATAGGTCGCTTGTGGGGAGAACCCGAACGGCCCTGTGAATGGCACCAACACCTCACATGGGACCAATGTAAGTCATAAGAACTGTCCACATGATCACGGGAACCCTAGTTTGAGAATGGGACGATAATTTAAAAATATGAGGACTTAGTCAAAACATGGTGTTAGTGGGGGAAAACTCGAAACAACCCCATAACGACCCCGTGAGTGGTACAAACACCTCGTATGAGACCAATGTAACTCGTAGCAACTGACCGCATGATCACGGGACCCAAGGTTTGAGAATACGAAGATAATTTGCATATTCCTAGACTTAGGCAAAAAAACAGGGTGTTAGAGGGGGAAATCCCGAAATAGCCCCCGAACGGCCCCGTGAGTGGCACCAACACCTCACACGGGACCAATGTAACTCGTAAGAACCGACCTCTTGATCATGGGACCCCCAGTTTGAGAATAGGATGATAATTTAAAAATATCAGGATGTAGGCAAAACATAGTGTTAGTCGGGGAAACCCCAAAATAGCCCTCGAACGGCCCCGTGAGTGGCACCAATACCTCGCACGGCACCAATGTAACTCGTAGGAACTAATCATGCGATCAAGGGACTCCCGATTTGATAATACGATGATAATTTGCACATTACTTGACTTAGGTTTAAAAACTTATCGTTAGTGGGTAAAAACCCAAAATATCCCCAAAACGTCCACATGAGTAGGACCAACACCTAGCACGGGACCAATGTTACTCTTAATAACTGACCGTGTGATCACGGGACCCCCTATTTGAGAATACGATGATAATTTACATATTTCTAGAGTTGGGCATAAAAGTAGGGTGTTAGTGGGCAAACACCCGAAACAACACCCGAACGGCCCCGTGACTGCACCAACACCTCCCATGGGATCAATGTAACTCTAGGAACTAATCGCACGATAACAGGACACCCCCAATTTGAGAATATGTCGATTATTTAAAAATATCAGAACTTAGGTAAAAGATAGCGTTAGTGGGGAAAAACCCGAAACAGCGCCCAAACGGCCTCGTTAGTAGCACCAACACCTCGCACGAGACCAATGTAACTCATATGAACTGACTGCGCGATCGTGGGACTCCCTGTTTGAGAATACAACGATAATTTGCATATTTCTAGGCTTAGGCTTAAAAACATACCGTTATTGGGTGAAAACCCAAAACAGCCTCCGAACGGTCCCGTGAGTGGCACCAACAACTCGTACGGGACCAATGTAACTCGTAGGAACTGGCCGCACAATCATGTGACCCCCGGTTTGACAATTGGATGATAATTTGCATATTTCCAGCCTTAGGCATAAAAATAGGGCGTTAGTGGGGGAAACCCGAAATAGCCCCGAACGACCCCGTGAGTGGCACCAACACCTTGCACGGGACCAATGTAATTTATAGGAACTGGCCATGCGATCACGGGACCCCCGATTTGAGAATAAGACGATAATTTGCATATTTCTAGACTTAGGCATAAAAATAGATCGTTAGTGGGGGAAAACCCGAACGGCCCTGTGAATGGCACCAACACATCACATGGGACCATTGTAAGTCATAAGAACTGTCCGCGTGATCACGGGAACCCCGGTTTAAGAATAGGACGATAATTTAAAAATATAAGGACTTAGTCAAAACATGGTGTTAGTGGGGGAAAACTCGAAACAACCCCATAACGGCCCCGTGAGTGGTACAAACACCTCGTATGAGACCAATGTAACTCATAGCAACTGACCTCATGATCACGGGACCCAAGGTTTGAGAATACGATGATAATTTGCATATTCCTAGACTTAGGCAAAAAAAACAGGGTTTTAGAGGGGGAAAACCCGAAATAGCCCCCGAACGGCCCCGTGAGTGGCACCAACACCTCACACGGGACCAATGTAACTCGTAAGAACCGACCTCTTGATCATGGGACCCCCAGTTTGAGAATAGGATGATAATTTAAAAATATCAGGATGTAGGCAAAACATAGTCTTAGTCGGGGAAACCCCAAAATAGCCCTCGAACGGCCCCGTGAGTGGCACCAACACCTCGCACGGCACCAATGTAACTCGTAGGAACTAATCATGCGATCACGGGACTCCCGATTTGATAATACGATGATAATTTGCACATTTCTTGACTTAGGTTTAAAAATTTATCGTTAGTGGGTAAAAACCCGAAATATCCCCAAAACGTCCCCCTGAGTAGGACCAACACCTAGCACGGGACCAATGTTACTCTTAATAACTGACCGTGTGATCACGGGACCCACTATTTGAGAATACGATGATAATTTACATATTTCTAGAGTTGGGCATAAAAGTAGGGTGTTAGTGGGAAAACACCCGAAACAAACCCCAAACGGCCCCCTGACTACACCAACACCTCCCATGGGACCAATGTAACTCTAGGAACTAATCGCACGATAACAGGACACCACCAATTTGAGAATATGTCAATTATTTAAAAATATCAGAACTTAGGTAAAAGATAGCGTTAGTGGGGGAAAACCCGAAACAACGCCCAAATGGCCTCGTCAGTAGCACCAACACCTCGCACGGGACCAATGTAACTCATATGAACTGACTGCGCGATCGTGGGACTCCCTATTTGAGAATACAACGATAATTTGCATATTTCTAGGCTTAGGCTTAAAAACATACCGTTATTGGGTGAAAACCAAAAACAGCCTCCGAACGGTCCCGTGAGTGGCACCAACACCTCGTACGGGACCAATGTAACTCGTAGGAACTGGACGCACAATCATGTGACCCCCGGTTTGACAATTGGATGATAATTTGCATATTTCCAGACTTAGGCATAAAAATAGGGCGTTAGTGGGGGAAACCCGAAATAGCCCCCGGACGACCCCGTGAGTGTCACCAACACCTCGCACGGGACCAATGTAATTTATAGGAACTGGCCATGCGATCACGGGACCCCCAATTTGAGAATACGACGATAATTTGCATATTTCTAGACTTAGGCATAAAAATAGATCGTTAGTGGGAGAAAACCCGAACGGCCCTGTGAATGGCACCAACACATCACATGGGACCATTGTAAGTCATAAGAACTGTCCGCGTGATCACGGGAACCCCGGTTTAAGAATAGGACGATAATTTAAAAATATAAGGACTTAGTCAAAACATGGTGTTATTGGGGGAAAACTCGAAACAACCCCCTAACGGCCCCGTGAGTGGTGCAAACACCTCGTATGAGACTAATGTAACTCATAGCAACTAACCGCTTAATCACGGGACCCATGGTTTGAGAATACGATGATAATTTGCATATTCCTAGACATAGGCAAAAAAATAGGGTGTTAGAGGGGGAAAACCCAAAATAGCCCCTGAACGCCCCCGTGAGTCGCACCAACACCTCACACGGGACCAATGTAACTCGTAAGAACCGACCGCGTGATCACGGGACCCCCAGTTTGAGAATATAACGATAATTTAAAAATATCAGGACTTAGGCAAAACATAGCATTAGTGGGGGAAACTCTGAAATACCCCCCGAATGGCCCCATAAGTGGCACTAACACCTCGCACGGGACCAATGTAACTCGTAGGAACTGATCGAGCGATCAAGTGACTCCCGATTTGATAATATGATGATAATTTTCACATTTCTTTACTTAGGTTTAAAAACTTGTCGTTAGTGGGCAAAAACCCAAAACAACGCCCAAACGGCCCCATGACTGGCACCAACACCTTGCACGGGATCAATGTTACTCATAAGAACTGACCGTGTGATCACGGGACCCCCTATTTGAGAATACGATGATAATTTGCATATTTCTAGAGTTGGGCATAAAAGTAGGGATTAGTGGGGCAAACTCCTGAAACAACACCCGAGCGGCCACGTTAGTGGCACCAACACCTCCCACGGGACCAATGTAACTCTAGGAACTGATCGCACGATCGTGGGACACCCCCAGTTTGAGAATACGTCAATAATTTAAAAATATCAGAACTTAGGTAAAACATGGCGTTAGTGGGGGGAACCCCAAAACAGCCCCCGAACGACCCCGTCTGTAGCATCAACACCTCGCACGGGACCAATGTAACTTGTAGGAACTGACTGCACAATCATGTGACTCCCTGTTTGAGAATAAAATGATAATTTTCATATTTCTAGACATAGGCTTAAAAACATGCCGTTAGTGGGTGAAAACCCGAAACGGCCCCCGAACGGTCCTGTGAGTGGCACCAACACCTCGTACGGGACCAATGTCACTCGTAGGAACTGACCGCACGATCACGGGACCCCCAGTTTGAGAATAGGAAGATAATTTTTATTTTTGTAGACTTAGGCATAAAAACTTGCCATTAATGGGCGAAAACTTGAAACAGCCACCGAACGGCCCCGTGAGTGACCCCAACATCTCTCACGGGACCACTGTTACTCGTAGGAACTGATTACACAATCACGAGCCTCCCGATTGGAGAATACAATGATAATTTGCATATTTCAAGACTTAGGGTTAGAAACTTATCGTTAGTGGTTGAAAATCCGAAACAGCCCCCGAACGGTCTCGTGAGTGGCACCAACACTTTGCACGGGACCATTGTAACTCGTAGGAACTGATCGCGTGATCACGGGACCCACGATTTGAGAATATGATGAAAATTTGTATATTTCTAGACTTAGGCATAAAACAGGGCATTAGTGGGGGAAAACCCGAAACAGCCGTCGAATGGCCCCGTCAATGGTACCAAAACCTCACAGGGTACCAATGTAACTCGTAAGAACTGATCGCGTGATCACGGGACACCTGGTTTGAGAATAGAATGGTAATTTGTATATTTCTACACTTTGGCATAAAAACAGAGCGTTAGTGGGAGAAAATCCGAAACAGCCCCCAAACGGCCCCGTGAGTGGGACCAAAACCTCACATGGGACCAATGTAACTCGTAAGAACTGACTGCGTGATCATGGGACCCCCGGTTTGAGAATATAATGATAATTTAAAAATATCAGGACTTAGGCAAACAAATGGCGTTAGTGGGGGAATACCCGAAAAAGCCCCCGAACGGCCCCGTGAGTGGCACCAACACCTCAAATCGGACCAATGTAACTCGTAGGAACTGACCGCAGGATCACGAGAATCCCGGTTTTAGAATACGATGATAATTTGCATATTTCTAGAATTAGGATTAAAAACTTGTCCTTAGTGGTCGAAAACCCGAAATAGCCACATAACGGCTCGTGAGTGGCGCAAACACCTCGCGCGGGATTAATGTAACTCGCACGAACTGACCGCATGATAATGGGGGCCCTGGTTTGAGAATACGCTGATAATTTACATTTTTATATACTTAGGCTTAAAAACTTGCCGTTAGTGGGTGAAAACCCAAAATCGCCCCCAAACGGCCCTGTGAATGGCACCAACACCTTGTACAGGACAAATGTAACTCGCAGGAACTCATCGAGCGATCACGGAACCCCCGATTGGAGAATACGATGATAATTTGCATATTTCTGAACTTAGGCTTAAAAACTTGTAGTTAGTGGGCGAAAACACGAAACAACCCCCAAATGGCCCTGTACGAACTGACCGTGCGATCACGGGACTCCCTGTTTGAGAATCGACGACAATTTGCGTATTTCTAGACTTAGGTTTAAAAACTTGTTGTTAGTGGGTGAAAACCCGTAACAGCCCTCGAACAGCCTCGTGAGTGGCACCAACACCTCGTATGGGGCCAATGAAACTCGTAGGAACAGACTGTGCGATCACGGGACCCCCGGTTTGAGAATGCGATGATAATTTGCATATTTCTAAACTTAGGCTTAAAGACTTACCATTAGTGGGTGGAAACCCGAAACACCACTTGAACTTCCTCGTGAGGGGCACCAACACCTCGCATGGGACCAATGTAATTTATAGGAACTGACCACGCGATCACGGGACCCCCGGTCGACGATAATTTGCATATTTCTCGACTTTGGCATAAAAATAGGTCATTTACGGGGGGAACCTGAACGGCCCTGTGAATCGAACCAACACCTCACATGGGACCAATGTAAGTCATAAGAACTGTCCACGTGATCACGGGAACCCTAGTTTGAGAATGGGACGATAATTTAAAAATATGAGGACTTAGTCAAAACATGGTGTTAGTGGGGGAAAACTCGAAACAACCCCATAACGACCCCGTGAGTGGTACAAACACCTCGTATGAGACCAATGTAACTCGTAGCAACTGACCGCATGATCACGGGACCCAAGGTTTGAGAATACGATGATAATTTGCATATTCCTAGACTTAGGCAAAAAACAAGGTGTTAGAGGGGGAAATCCCGAAATAGCCCCCGAACGGCCCCGTGAGTGGCACCAACACCTCACACGGGACCAATGTAACTCGTAAGAAATGACCTCTTGATCATGGGACCCCCAGTTTGAGAATAGGATGATAATTTAAAAATATCAGGATGTAGGCAAAACATAGTGTTAGTCGGGGAAACCCCAAAAAAGCCCTCGAACGGCCCCGTGAGTGGCACCAATACCTTGCACGGCACCAATGTAACTCGTAGGAACTAATCACGCGTTCACGGGACTCCCGATTTGATAATACGATGATAATTTGCACATTTCTTGACTTAGGTTTAAAAACTTATTGTTAGTGGGTAAAAGCCCGAAATATCCCCAAAACGTCCCCATGAGTAGGACCAACACCTAGCACGGGACCAATGTTACTCTTAATAACTGACCGTGTGATCACGGGACCCCCTATTTGAGAATACGATGATAATTTACATATTTCTAGAGTTGGGCATAAAAGTAGGGTGTTAGTGGGCAAACACCCGAAACAACACCCGAACGGCCCCGTGACTGCACCAACACCTCCCATGGGACCAATGTAACTCTAGGAACTAATCGCACGATAACAGGACACTCCCAATTTGAGAATATGTCGATTATTTAAAAATATTAGAACTTAGGTAAAAGATAGCGTTAGTGGTGGAAAACCCGAAACAGCGCCCAAACGGCCTCGTCAGTAGCACCAACACCTCGCACGGGACCAATGTAACTCATATGAACTGACTGCGCGATCTTGGGACTCCCTGTTTGAGAATACAACGATAATTTGAATATTTCTAGGCTTAGGCTTAAAAACATACCGTTATTGGGTGAAAACCCAAAACAGCCTCCGAACGGTCCCGTGAGTGGGACCAACACCTCGTACGGGACCAATGTAACTCGTAGGAACTGGCCGCACAATCATGTGACCCCCGGTTTGACAATTGGATGATAATTTGCATATTTCCAGACTTAGGCATAAAAATAGGGCGTTAGTGGGGGAAACCCGAAATAGCCCCCGAACGACCCCGTGAGTGGCACCAACACCTCGCACGGGACCAACGTAATTTATAGGAACTGGCCATGCGATCACGGGACCCCCGATTTGAGAATACGACGATAATTTGCATATTTCTAGACTTAGGCAAAAAAATAGATCGTTAGTGGGGGGAAACCCGAATGGCCCTGTGAATGGCACCAACACATCACATGGGACCATTGTAAGTCATAAGAACTGTCCGCGTGATCACAGGAACCCCGGTTTAAGAATAGGACGATAATTTAAAAATATAAGGACTTAGTCAAAACATGGTGTTAGTGGGGGAAAACTCGAAACAACCCCCTAACGGCCCCGTGAGTGGTACAAACACCTCGTATGAGACTAATGTAACTCATAGCAACTAACCGCTTAATCACGGGACCCACGGTTTGAGAATACGATGATAATTTGCATATTCCTAGACTTAGTAAAAAAAATAGGGTGTTAGAGGGGGAAAACCCAAAATAGCCCATGAACGCCCCCGTGAGTCGCACCAACACCTCACACGGGACCAATGTAACTCGTAAGAACCGACCGCGTGATCACGGGACCCCTAGTTTGAGAATATAACGATAATTTAAAAATATCAGGACTTAGGCAAAACATAGCATTAGTGGGGGAAAATCTGAAATACCCCCCGAATGGCCCCATAAGTGGCACTAACACCTCGCACGGGACCAATGTAACTCGTAGGAACTGATCGAGCGATCACGTGACTCCCGATTTGATAATATGACGATAATTTGCAGATTTCTTTACTTAGGTTTAAAAACTTGTCGTTAGTGGGCAAAAACCCAAAACAGCGCCCAAACGGCCCCATGACTGGCACCAACACCTTGCACGGGATCAATGTTACTCATAAGAACTGACCGTGTGATCACGGGACCCCCTATTTGAGAATACGATGATAATTTGCATATTTCTAGAGTTGGGCATAAAAGTAGGGATTAGTGGGGTAAACTTTTGAAACAACACCCGAGCGGCCACGTTAGTGGCACCAACACCTCCCACGGGACCAATGTAACTCTAGGAACTGATCGCACGATCATAGGACACCCCCAGTTTGAGAATACGTCAATAATTTAAAAATATCATAACTTAGGTAAAACATGGCGTTAGTGGGGGGAACCCCAAAACAACCCCCGAACGACCCCGTCTGTAGCACCAACACCTCGCACGGGACCAATGTAACTTGTAGGAACTGACTGCACAATCATGTGACTCCCTGTTTGATAATCAAATGATAATTTTCATATTTCTAGACATAGGCTTAAAAACATGCCGTTAGTGGGTGAAAACCCGAAACGGCCCCCGAACGGTCCCGTGAGTGGCACCAACACCTCGTACGGGACCAATGTCACTCGTAGGAACTGACCGCACGATCACGGGACCCCCAGTTTGAGAATAGGAAGATAATTTTTATATTTGTAGACTTAGGCATAAAAACTTGACATTAGTGGGCGAAAACTTGAAACAGCCACCGAACGGCCCCGTGAGTGACCCCAACACCTCTCACGGGACCATTTTACTCGTAGGAACTGACCGCGTGATCACGAGACCCACGGTTTGAGAATAAAGTTGATAATTTGCATATTTCTAGACTTAGGCATAAAAGCAGGGTGTTAGTGGGGGAAAACCCGAAACAGCCCCCGAATGGCCTCGTGAGTGCCACCAAAACATCACACGGGACCAATATAACTAGTAAGAACTTACAGCGTGATCACGGGCCCCCAGATTTGAGAATAGGATGATAATTGAAATATATCAGGACTTCGAAAAAATATGGCATTAGTCACAGAATACCCGAAAGAGCCCAAGAACAATCTCGTGAGTGGCACCAACACCTCATACAAGACTAATGTAACTCGTAGGAATTGACCGGGCGATCACGGGACTCTTTATTTAAGAATACGATGATAATTTTCATATTTCTTCAATTAGGCTTAAAAACATATCATTAGTAGTAGAAAACCTGAAACAGTCACCGAACGGCCCCTGAGTGGCACCAACACCGAACACGGGATTAATGTAGCTCGTAGGAACTGACCGCGCAATCACGGGACCCACGGTTTGAGAATACGACAATAATTTTCATATTTCTAAACTTAGTCTTAAAAACTTTCCATTAGTGGGAGAAAACCCAAAATAGCCCCCGAACGGCCCCGTAAGTGGCGTCACCACCTCGCACGGGACCAATGTAACTCGTACGAACTGACAGCACGATGAGAGGACTCCCTGTTTGAGAATACGATGATAATTTATATATTTCTAGACTTAGGCATAAAAACAGGGCGTTAGTGGGGAAAAACCTGAAATATCCCCCGAACGGCCCTGTGAGTGGGACCAACACCTCGTACGGGACCAATGTAACTCGTAGGAACTGACTGCGTGATCACGGGACTCCCGATTTAAGAATACGACGATAATTTGCATATTTCTAGACATAGGCATAAAAACAGGGCGTTAGTGGGGAAAACCTGAACGACCCTGTGAATGGAACCAACACCATAGGACCAATGTAACTCGTAAGAACTGTTCACGTGATCATGGGACACATGGTTTGAGAATATGATGAAAATTTGCATATTTCTAGACTTAGGCATAAAACAGGGGTTAGTGGGGGAAAACCTGAAACAGCCCCCGAACGGCCCCGTGAGTGGTACCAAAACCTCACAGGGTACCATTATAACTCGTAAGAACTGATCGAGTGATCACGGGACCCCCGGTTTGATAATAGGATGATAATTTGCATATTTCTACACTTAGGCATAAAAACAGAGCGTTAGTGGGGGAAAACTACAAACAGCCACCTAACGGCCCTGTGAGTACCACAAACACCTCGCCCTGGACCAATCTAAATCGTAGGAACTGATCGCGTGATCATGGGACCCACGGTTTGAGAATATGATGATAATTTGTAAATTCCAAGACTTAGGCATAAAAACTGGGTGTTAGTGAGGGAAAACCCGAAACAACCCCCGAACGGCCCCGTGAGTGGCACCAACACCTCACACGGGACCAATGTAAGTCGTAAGAACCGATCGCGTGATCAAGGGACCCCCAGTTAGAGAATACGATGATAATTTAAAAATATCAGGACTTAGGCAAAACATGGTGTTAGTGGGGGAAAACCCGAAATAGCCCCCGAACGGCCCCGTGGGTGGCACCATCACCTCGCACGGGACCAATTGAACTCGTAGGAACTGACATCGTGATCACAGGACTCCTGATTTGAGAATACGATGAGAATTTGAATATTTCTTAACTTAGGTTTAAAAACTTGTCGTTAGTGGGCAAAAACTCGGCACGGCCCCCAAACGGCCCCGTGAGTGGCACCAACACCTAGCACGGGACCAATGTTACTCGAAAAAATTGGACATGTGATCACGGGACCCCCAATTTGAAAATACGATTATAATTTGTATATTTCTCGACTTGGGCATAAAAATAGGGCATTAGTGGGGCAAAAATTAAAAACAGCCCCTGAACAGCCCCGTGAGTGGACCCAACACCTCCCACGGGACCAAAATTACTTGTAGGAGCTGACCGCATGATCACGGGACTCCCCGGGTTTGAGATTACAATGATAATTTAAAAATATCACAAATTAGGAAAAACATGGCGTTAACGGGGGAAAACTCGAAACAACCCCCGAAAGGCCCCGTCAGTGGTACCAACACCTCCCACGGGACCAATGTAACTCGTAGGAACTGACTGCATGATCACGGGACTCCCAATTTGAGAATACGATTATAATTTGCATATTTCTAGACTTTGGCTTAAAAACTTTCCATTAGTGGGTGAAAACCCTAAACTGCCCCCGAACGGTCCCGTGAGTGGCACCAACACCTCGTACGGGACCAATGTAACTCGTAGGAACTGACCGCCCGATCACGGGACCTCCGGATTGAGAATAGGAGGAAAATTTGCATATTTCTAGACTTAGGCTTAAAAACTTGTCGTTAGTGGGCAAAAACTCGAAACAGCCACCGAACGGCCCCATGAGTGGCACCAACACCTCGCACGGGACCAATTTAACTCGTAGGAACTGACTGCATGATCACGGGACCCACGATTTGAGAATACGATGGTAATTTTCATATTTCTATACTTAGGCATAAAAACAGGGCGTTAGTGGGGGAAAACTCGAAACTGCCCCCGAACGTCCCCGTGAGTGGCACCAAAACCTCACTCGGGACTAATGTAACTCGTATAAACTGACCGCGTGATCACGGAACTCCCGATTTTAGAATACGATAATAAATTGTATATTTCTAGAATTAGGATTAAAAACTTGTTGTTAGTGGTCGAAAACTCGAAACAACCATCGAACGGACCCGTTAATGGCACCAACACCTCACTTGGAACCAATGTAAATCGTAAGAACTGTTCGTGTGATCACGTGACCCCCGGTTTAAGAATAGCAAGATAATTTAAAAATATCAGGAGTTAGTCAAAACATGGCGTTAGTGGGGAAAACCCGAAATAGTCCCCTAACGGCTCCGTGAGTGGCACACACACCTCGCACGAGATAATGTAACTCATAGTACCTGACCGCATGATCAGGGGACCCACGGTTGAGAATACGATGATAATTTGCATATCCCTAGACTTAGGCATAAAAATAGGGTGTTAGTTGGGGAAAACCATAAACAATCCCCAACGCCCCCGTGAATGGCACAAACACCTCACACGGGACGAATGTAACTCGTAAGAACTGACCGCGTGATCACGGGACACCGAGTTTGAGAATAGGATGAAAATTTAAAAATATCATGACTTAGGCAAAGCATGGCGTTAGTGGAGGAAAACCAGAAATAGCCCCCGAACGGCCCCGTGAGTGGTACCAACACCTCGCACGGGACCAATGAAACTCGTAGGAACTGACTGCGCGATCACTGGACTCCCAGTTTGAGAAAACGATGATAATTTGCATATTTCTAGCCATAGGCTTAAAAACTTGCCGTTAGTGGGTGAAAACCCGAAACAGCCCCCGAACGGTCCTATGAGTGGCACTAACACCTCGTACGGGACCAATGTAACTCCTAGGAACTAACGGCGCGATCACGAGACCCCTGGTTTTAGAATAGGATGATAATTTTGATATTTCTAGACTTAGACTTAAAAACTTGCTTTTAGTGGGCAAAAACCTGAAATAGCCCCCCGAACGGCCCCGTGAGTGGCACCAACACCTCGTACGGGACCAATGTAACTCGTAGGAACTGACCGCGTGATCACGGGACCCACGGTTTGAGAATACGACAATAATTTGCATATTTCTAGATTGGGAATAAAAACATGGCGTTAGTGGGGGGGAACCCAAAACAGCCCCCGAACGGCCCTGTGAGGGGAACCAACACTTCCCACGGGACTAATGTAACTCATAGGAACTGGCCGCGCGATCACGGGACATCCCTAGTTTAAGATTACGATGATAATTTAAAAATATCAGGACTTCGGTAAAACATGGCGTTAATGGGGGAAATCCAAAATAGCCACCGAATGGCCCTGTGAGTGGCACCAACACCTCGCACGGGACCATTGTAATTCGTAGGAATTAACCACGCGATCACGGGTTTCCCTGTTTCAGAATACGATGATAATTTGCGTATTTTTAGACTTTAGCTCAGAAACTTGTTGTTAGTGAGTGAAAACCCGAACGGCCACGTGAGTGGCACCAACAACAAGTATGGAACCAATGTAACTCATAGGAACTGACCG
Source organism: Sambucus nigra (assembly GCA_949130495.1). NCBI lineage: Eukaryota > Viridiplantae > Streptophyta > Magnoliopsida > Dipsacales > Adoxaceae > Sambucus > Sambucus nigra. Next base: position 355,109,873 of record OX422215.1, read on the forward strand.
CGCGATCACGGGACCCCCGGTTTTACAATACGATGATAATTTGCATATTTCTAAACTTAGGCTTGAAAACTTGTCGTTCGTGGGCGAACACCCGAACGGCCCCGTGAGTGGCACCAATACCTCGCGTGGAACCAATGTAACTCGTAGGAACTGACCGCGTGATAACAGGACCCACGGTTTGAGAATAAGAAGATAATTTGCATATATTTAGACTTAGGCATGAAAACAGTGCGTTAGTGCGGGAAAACCCAAAACACCCCTCGAACGGCCCAAGAGTGGTAACAAAACCTCACACGGGATCAATATAACTCGTAAGAACTGACCGTGTGATCATGGGTCCTCCGATTTGAGAATAGTATGATAATTTAAAAAATCAGGACTTAGGCAAATCATGGAGTTAGTGGGGGGAAACCTGAAATAGTCCCCGAATGACCCAGTGAGTGGTACCAACACCTCACACAGGACCAATGTAACTCGTAAGAACTGACCACGCGACCACGGGACTCCCTGTTTGAGAATACGATGATAATTTGCAAAGTTATAGACTTAGGCATAAAAACAAAGCGTTAGTGGGGAAAAACTCGAAATAGCCCCGAACGGCCCCGTGAGTAGCACTAACACCTCGCATGGGACCAATGTAACTCATAGGAACTGACCGTGCGATCACGGGACCCCCGGTTTGAGAATACGATGATAATTTGCATATATCTAGACTTGGGCATAAAACCAGGGGGTTAGTGGAGGAAAACCCAAAACAGCCCCGTGAGTGGCACCAACACTTCCCACGGGACCAATGTAACTCGTAGGAACTGGCCGCGCGATCACGGGACACCCCCAGTTTAAGATTACGATGATAATTTAAAAATATCAGGGCTTCAGCAAAACTTGTCATTAGTGGGGGAAAACCCAAAACAACCCCCGAACGGCCCCATGAGTGGCACTAACATCTCCCACGGGACCAATGTAACTCGTAGGAACTGACTGCGTAATCACGGGACACCCCTGGTTTGAGAATATGATGATAATTTAAAAATATTAGGACCTAGGCAAAACATGACATTAGTGGGGGAAAACCCGAAATAGCCCTCGAACGGCCCCATGGGTGGTACCAACACCTCCTGCGGGACTATTGTAACTCGTAGGAATTGACCGCGTGATCATGGGACTCCCGGTTTGAGAAAACAATGATAATTTTTATATTTCTAGACTTAATCTTAAAAACTTGCCATTAGTGGGAGAAAACCTGAAACATCCCTCGAAAGACCCCGTGAGTGGCACAACCACCTCTCCTGGGACCGATGTAACTCATAGAAATTGACAGCACGATCACAGGACCCATGGTTTGAGAATACGATGATAATTTGCATATTTCTCGACTTAGGCTTAAAAACTTGCCGTTAGTGGGTGAAAACCCGAAACAACCCCCGAATGGTCCTGTGAGTGGCACTAACACCTCGTACGGGACCAATGTAACTCGTACGAACTGATCGCACAATCACAAGACCCCCAATTTGAGAATATAATGATAATTTAAAAATATTAGGAATGAGGCAATACATGGCGTTAGTGGGGAAAAGCTTAAACAACCCCCGAACGGCCCCGTGAGTGGCAACAAAACCTCGCACGGAACAAATGTAACTCATATTAACCGACCGCACGATCACGGGACTCCCGGTTTGAGAATACGACGATAATTTGTATATTTCTTGACTTATGCATTAAAACCTGCCTTTAGCGGGCGAAAACATGAAATGGCCCCCGAACGGCCCGGTGAATGGCACCAACACATCGCACGAGATTAATGTAACTCGTAGGAAATGACCGCACAATCACGGGACCCCCAGTTTGAGAATACGATGATAATTTGCATATTTTATAATTAGGCTTAAAAACTTTCCATTTGTGGGTGAAAACCCAAAATAGCCCCCGAACGGCCCGGTGAGTGGCACCAACAATTCGTACGGGACCAATGTAACTCTTATGAACTGACCGCGTGATCACTGGACCCCGGGGTTGAGAATACGATGATAATATGCATATTTTAAACTTGGGTTTAAAAACTTGTCATTAGTGGGAAAAAACCAGGAACAACCCCCAAACAGCCCCATAAGTGGCACCAACACCTCCCACGGGTCCAATGTAACTCGCAGGAACTGACCGAGCGATCACGGGACTCCCTGTTCGAGAATCGAACGATAATTCGCATATTTCTAGACTTTAGCATAAAAACAGAGTGTTAGTGCGGGAAAACTCTAACTGTCCCTATGAGTGGCACCAACACCTCGCACGGGGCCAATGTAACTCATAGGAACTGACCGCATGATCACAGGACCCTCGGTTTGAGAATACGATGATGATTTGTACATTTCTAGACTTAGGCTTATAAACTTGTTGTTAGTTAGTGAAAACTCAAAATAGTCCACGAACGGCCCCATGAGTGGTACCAACACCTCCCACGGGACAAATGTAACTCATAGGAACTGACCGCGCAATCACGGACCCACGGTTTGAGAATACGATAATAATTTGCATATTTTTAGACTTAGGCATAAAAATAGGCCGTTAGTGGGGGAGAACCCGAAATAGCCCCCGAATGGCCCCGTGAGTGGCAACAACACCTCACACGGGATCTAAGTAACTTCGAAGAACTTATCGCATGACCACGGGACCCCCGGTTTGAGAATAGGACTTAGGTAAAATATGGTGTTAGTGCAGAAAAACTCAAAACATCCCCCGAATGGCCCCGTGAGTGGCACCAACACCTCGCTCGGGACCAATGTAACTCATAGGAACTGACCGCGCGATCTCAAGACTTCCGGTTTGAGAATAAGATGATAATTTGCACATTTCTGGACTTAGTTTTAAAAACTTGTTGTTAGTGGACGAAACCCCGAAATAGCACCCGAACGACCCCATGAGTGGCACCAACACATTGCACGGGACCAACGTAACTCGTAGGAACTGACCGCGCAATCACGGGACCCCCGGTTTAAGGCTATGACGATAATTTACATATTTCTAGACTTAGGCATAAAAGTAGGGTGTTAGTTGGGCAAACACGTGAAGCAACACCCGAACGGCCCCGTGAGTGGCAACAACACCTCCCACGGGACCAATGTTACTCATTCAAACTGACCGTGTGATCACGGGACCTCGATTTGAGAATACGATGATAATCAGATTTCTAGACTTAGGCTTAAAAACCTGCCATTAGTTGGAAAAAACCTGAAACAACCCCGAACAACCCCGTGAGTGGCACCAACACCTCGCACGGGACAAATGTTACTCGTAGGAACTGACCGCACCATCACGGGATCCCAGATTTGACAATACGATGATAAAATAAAAATATCATGACATAGGCATAAAAAGCCGTTAGTGGGGGAAAACCCTAAATGACCCACGAACGGCCCCGTGAGTGGACCAACACCTCCCACGGGACCAATGTAACTCGTCGGAATTGACCGTGTGATCACGAGACACCCTGTTTGAGAATAAGACGATAATTTAAAAATATCAAGACTTAGGCAAAACATGACGTTAGTGGCAGAAAATCCAAAATAGCTCCCGAACGGCCCCATGAGTGGCACCAACACATCGCATGGGACCAATGTAACTCGTACGAACTGATCGGGCGATCACGGGACTCCCTATTTGAGAATACGATGATAATTTCAATATTTCTAGACATTGTCTAAAAAAACTTTTCGTTAGTGGGCGAAAACCCGAAACAGCCCCGTGAGTGGCACAAACACCTCGCACGGGACAAATGTAAAACATACAAACTGACCTCGTGATCATGGGACCCCTGGTTTGAGAATACGATGATAATTTTAAATTATTAGGACTTAGGTAAAACATGCTGTTATTGGGGGAAATCCCGAAATAGCCCCCGAACGGTCCCGTGAGTGGCACTAACACCTCGCACGGGACCAATGTCACACGTAGGAAGTGATCGAACGATCTCGGGACCCCAGGTTTGAGAATAGGACAATAATTTGCATATTTTTAGACTTTCGCTTAAAAACTTACCGTTAGTGGGCGAAAACTCAAAATAATCCCCGAACGGCCCTGTGAGTGGCACCAACACCTCGCACGAGACCAATGTAACTCGTAGGAACTGACCGTGCGATCACGGGACCCCCGATTTGACAATACAATGATAATTTGCATATTTCTAGACTTAGGCCTAAAAACTTGTCGTTAGTGGGGGAAACCCGAAACATCCCCCGAACGGCCCCGTGAGTGCAACAACACCTCGCACAGGACCAATATAACTCATAGGAAATGACCGCGCAATCATGGGACCCTCAATTTGAGAATACGATGATAATTTAAAAATATTAGGACTCAGTCAAAACATGGCATTAGTGGGGAAAAATGAGAAACAGCCCCCGAACGGCCCCGTGAGTGGACTAACACCTCTCACGGGACCAACGTAACTCGTAGTAAGTGACTACGCGATCACGGGACTCCCGGTTTGAGAATATGACGCTAATTTACATATATCTAGATTTTGGGTTGAAAACTTGTCGTTAGTGGGAGAAAACTCAAAACAACCCCCGAATGGCCCCGTGAGTAGCACCAACACCTCGCACGGGACCAATGTAATTCGTAGGGACTGATCGCGCAATCACGGGACCCCCGGTTTGAGAATACAAAGATAATTTGAATATTTCTAGACTTAGGAATAAAAATAAGGTGTTAGTGTGGGAAAACCCGAAACAAACCTTGAACTGCCCCGTGAGTGGCACCAACACCTCGTACAGGACCAATGTCACTCGTAGCAACTGATCGCGCGATCATTGGACCCCCCCATTTGAGAATACGACCTTAAATTGCAAATTTCCAGACTTAGGGTTAAAACTTGCCGTTAGTGGGGGAAACCCCGAAACAGCCCCCGAATTGTCCCACAAGTGGCACAAACACCTCGGATGGGACCAATGTAACTCGTACAAACTGACCACGCCATCATGGGATTTCCAATTTGAGAATACGATGATAATTTCATATTTCTTGACTTAAGCGTAATAACTTGTCGTTAGCTGGAAAAAATCCGAAACAACCCCCGAACGGCCCTGTGAGTGGCACCAACACCTCGCGCCAGACCAATGTAACTCGTAGGAACTGACCACGCGATAACGGGACCCTCGGTTTGAGAATACAATGATAATTAACATATTTCTAGACTTAGGCCTAAAACCTTGTCGTTAGTGGGCTAAAGCCCGAAACAGCCCCTGAATGGCCCCGTGAGTGGCACCAACACATCGCACGGGATTAATGTAACTCGTAGGAACTGACCGCGCGATCACGGGACCCCCGATTTGAGAATACGATGATAATTTGCATATTTTATAATTAGGCTTAAAAACTTTCTGTTTGTGGGCGAAAACCCAAAACATCCCCCGAACGGCCCCGTGAGTGGCACCAACAATTCGTACGAGACCAATGTAACTCTTAGGAACCGACCGCGTGATCACTGGACCCCGGGGTTGAGAATACGATGATAATTTGCATATTTTAATACTTAGGCATAAAAGCAAGGCATTTGTTGGGCAAACCGAAAATAGATCCCAAACGGACCCATGAGTGGCACCAACACCTCCCACGAGACCAATGTAACTCGTAGGAACTGACCGAGCGATCACGGGACTCCTTGTTCGAGAATAGGATGATATTTTGCATATTTCTAGACTTTAGCATAAAAACAGAGTGTTAGTGCGGGAAAACTCGAACCGGCCCCTGAACGTCCCTGTGAGTGGCACCAACACCTCGCACGGGACCAATGTAACTCGTAGGAACTGACTGCATGATCACGGGACCCTCGATTTTAGAATACGATGATGATTTGCATATTTCTAGACTTAGGCTTATAAACTTGTTGTTAGTTAGTGAAAACTCAAATTAGTCCCCGAACGGCCCCATGAGTGGTACAAACACCTCCCACGGGACCAATGTAACTCATAGGAACTGACCGCGCGATCACGAGACCCACGGTTTGAGAATACGATAATAATTTGCATACTTTTACACTTAGGCATAAAAACTGGGCGTTAGAGGGGGAGAACCTGAAACAGCCCCGAATGGCCCCGTGAGTAGCAACAACACCTCACACGGGATCTAAGTAACTCCGAAGAACATACCGCGTGACCACGGGACCCCCGGTTTGAGAATATGACTTAGGTAAAATATGGTGTTAGTGCGGAAAAACTCGAAACATCCCCCGAATGGACTCGTGAGTGGCACCAACACCTCGCTCGGGACCAATGTAACTCATAGGAACTCACCGCATGATCTCAGGACTTCCGGTTTGAGAATAAGACGATAATTTGCACATTTCCGAACTTAATTTTAAAAACTTGTTGTTAGTGGGAGAAAAATCGAAATAGCCCCCGAACGACCCCATAAGTGGCACCAACACATTGCACGGGGCCAATGTAACTCGTACGAACTGACCGCGCAATCACGGGACCCCCGGTTTAAGACTATGACGATAATTTACATATTTCTAGACTTAGGCATAAAAGTAGGGTGTTAGTGGGGCAAACACCTGAAACAACACCCGAACGGCCCCGTGAGTGGCAACAACACCTCCCACGGGACTAATGTTACTCATACAAACTGATCGCGTGATCACGGGACCTCGATTTGAGAATATGATGATAATCATATTTCTAGACTTAGGCTTAAAAACCTGCCGTTAGTTGGCAAAAACCCGAAACAGCCTCTAACGACCCCGTGAGTGGCACCAACACCTCGCACGGGACAAATGTTACTCGTAGGAACTGACCGCGTGATCACGGGATCCCCAATTTGACAATACAATGATAATTTAAAAATGTCATGACATAGGCAAAAAAAGCCGTTAGTGGGGGAAAACCCTAAATAACCCACAAACAGCCCCGTGAGTGGACCAACACCTCCCATGGGACCAATATAACTCATAGGAATTGACCGTGTGATCACGGGACACCCAGTTTGAGAATAAGACGATAATTTAAAAATATCAGGACTTAGGCAAAACATGACGTTAGTGGCGGAAAATCCAAAACAGCTCCCGAACGGCCCCATCAGTGGCACCGACATATCACACGGGACCAATGTGACTCTTACGAACTCACCGGGAGATCACGGGACTCCCTATTTGAGAATACGGTGATAATTTAAATATTTCTAGACTTTGTTTTAAAAACTTATCGTTAGTGGGCGAAAACCCGAAACAGCACCGTGAGTGGCACAAACACCTCGTACGGGACAAATGTAAAACATATAAACTGATCGCGTGATCATGGGACCCATGGTTTGAGAACACGATGATAATTTTAAATTATTAGGACTTAGGGAAAACATGCCGTTATTGGGGGAAATCCCGAAATAGCCCCCGAGCGGTCCCGTGAGTGGCACCAACAACTCGCACGGGACCAATGTCACACGTAGGAAGTGATCGCGCGATCTCGGGACCCCGGGTTTGAGAATAAGACAATAATTTGCATATTTCTAGACTTTCCCTTAAAAACTTACCGTTAGTGGGCGAAAACTCAAAACATTCCCCGAACGGCCCCGTGAGTGGCACCAACACCTCACACGAGACCAATGTAACTCGTAAGAACTGACCGTGCGATAACGGGACCCCCGATTTGACAATACGACGATAATTTGCATATTTCTAGACTTAGGCCTAAAAACTTGTCGTTAGTGGGGGAAACCCAAAACAGCCCCCGAACGGCCCCGTGAGTGGCACCAACACCTCACATAAGACCAATGTAACTCTTAGGAAATGACCGCGCAATCATGGGACCCTCAATTTGAGAATACGACGATAATTTAAAAATATCAGGACTTAGGCAAAACATGGCGTTCGTGGGAATAAATGCGAAATAGCCCCCAAACGTCCCCGTGAGTGGACTAACACCTCTCATGGGACCAATGTAACTCGTAGTAAGTGACTACACGATCACGGGACTCCCAGTTTGTGAATAAGATCATAATTTGCATATATCTAGATTTTGGCTTGAAAACTTGTCGTTAGTAGGCGAAAACTCAAAATAACCCCCGAACGGCCCCGTGAGTGGCACCAACACCTCCCACGGGACCAATGTAACTCGTAGGGACTGATCGCGCGATCACGGGACCCCCCGTTTGAGAATACGAAGATAATTTGAATATTTCTAGACTTAGGAATAAAAATAGGGTGTTAGTGTGGGAAAACCCGAAACAACCCTTGAACTGCCCCGTGAGTGGTACCAACACCTCGTACGGGACCAATGTCACTCGTAGCAACTGATCGCGCGATCATGGGCCCCCCATTTGAGATTACGACGATAAATTGCAAATTTCCAAACTTATGGTTAAAACTTGTTGTTAGTGGGGGAAACCCCGAAACAGCCTCCGAACAGTCCCGTGAGTGGCACCGACACCTCGGACGGGACCAATGTAACTCGTACAAACTGACCACGCCATCACGAGATTTCCAATTTGAGAATACGATGCTAATTTCATATTTCTCGACATAGGCATAATAACTTGCCGTTAGCTGCCACCAACACCTCGGGCGGGACCAATGTAACTCGTAGGAACTCACCACGCAATAATGGGACCCTCGGTTTGAGAATACGATGATAATTTACATATTTCTAGACTTAGGATTAAAAACTTGTTGTTAGTGGGCGAAAACCCGAAACAGCCCCCGAATGACCCCGTAAGTGGCACCAACACATCGCACGGGATAAATGTAACTCGTAGGAAATGACCGCGCGATCATGGGACCTCCGGTTTGAGAATACGATGATAATTTACATATTTTATAATTAGGCTTAAAAACTTTTCATTTGGGGGCGAAAACCCGAAACAGCCCCCCAAATGGCCCCGTAAGTGGCACCAACAATTCGTACGGGACCAATGTAACTCTAAGCAACTGACCGCGTGATCACTGGACCCCGGGGTTGAGAATATGATGATAATTTGCATATTTTAATACTTTGGCATAAAAACAAGGCGTTAGTGGGGCAAACCGAAAATAGCCCCCAAACGGCCCCGTGAGTGGCACCAATACCTCCCACGAGACCAATGTAACTCGTAGGAACTTACCGAGCGATCACGAGAATCCCTGTTTGAGAATACGATGAGAATTTAAACATATCAGGACTTAGTCAAAACATGGAGTTAGTGGGAGAAAATGCCAAATAGCCCCCGAACGGCCCCGTGAGTGGACCAACAACTCGCACGGGACCAATGTAACTCATAGGAAGTGACTGCGCGATCACGGGACTCTCAGTTTGAGAATACAATGATAATTTTCTTATATCTAGACTTAAGCCTAAAAACTTGTCGTTAGTGGGCAAAAACTCAAAACAGCCCCCGAACGCCCCGTAAGTGGCACCAACACCTCGCACGGGATTAATGTAACTCGTAGGAACTGACCACGCGATCACGGGACCCCCGGTTTGAGAATATGACGATAATTTGCGTATTTTAGAATTAGGCTTAAAAACTTGTCGTTGGTGTATGAAAACTAAAAACATCTCCCGAATGACCCCGAGAGTGGCACCAACACTTCCTACAGGACCAATGTAACTCTTAGGAACTAATCGCGCGATCTCGGGGCCCCAGGTTTGAGAATACGATGATAATTTGCTTATTTCTTGACTTTTGCTTAAAAACCTACCATTAGTGGGCAAAAACCCGAAATAGTCCCCGAACGACCCCGTGAGTGGCACCAACACCTCGCACAGGACCAATGTAACTCATAGAAACTGACCGAGTGATCACGAGACTCCCGATTTGATAATACGATGATAATTTTCATATATCTAGACTTAGGCTTAAAAACTTGTTGTTAGTGGGTGAAAACCCGAAACAGCCCCCGAACGGCCTCGTGAGTGGCACTAACACCTCGCACGGGACAAATTTAATTCATAGGAATTGATCGGGTGATCACGGGACCCCTGGTTTGACAATACGATGATAATTTAAAAATATCATAACATAAGCAAACAATGGCGTTAGTGGGGGAAAACCCTAAATAACCCACGAACGGCACCGTGAGTGGACCAACAACTCCCACGAGACCAATGTAACTCGTAGGAATTCACCGTGTGATCACGGAACACCCAGTTTGAGAATAAGATGATAATTTAAAAATATCAGGACTTAGGCAAAACATGACGTTAATGGCGAAAAATCCAAAACAGCTCCCGAACGGCCACATGAGTGGCACCAACACCTCGCACGGAACCAATGTAACTCGTAGGAACTGACCGCGTGATCACGGGACTCCCTATTTAAGAATATGACGATAATTTCCATATTTCTAGACTGTCTTAAAAACTTGTCGTTAGTGGGCGACAACCCGAAACAGCCCCGTGAGTGGCACAAACACCTCGTACGGTACAAATGTAAAACATACAAACTGACCGCGTGATCACGGGAACCCTGGTTTGAGAATACGATGATAATTTTAAAATATCAGGACTTCGGCAAAACATGACGTTATTGGGAGAAATCCCGAAATAGCCCTCGAACGGTCCCGTGAGTGGCACCAACACCTTACACGTGACAAAAGTCACACGTAGGAAGTGATTGCGCGATCTCGGGACCCTAGGTTTGAGAATACGACGATAATTTGCATATTTCTACACTTTCGCTTAAAAACTTACCGTTAGTGGGCGAAAACTCGAAATAGTCCATGAACGGCCCCGTGAGTGGCACCAACACCTCGTACGAGACCAATGTAACTCGTATAAACTGATCGTGTGATCACAGGACCCCCGGTTTGACAATACGATGATAATTCACATATTTATAAAATTAGGCCAAAAAACCTTTCGTTAGTGGGGGCAAACCCAAAACAGCCCCCAAACGGCCCCATGAGTGGCACCAACACCTCGCACAGGACCAATGTAACTCGTAAGAAATGTCCGCGCGATCATGGGAACCTCAATTTGAGAATACGACGTTAATTTAAAAATATTAGTACTTAGTCAAAACATGGCGTTAGTGGGGAAAAATGCGAAACATCCCCTGAGTTGACCAACACCTCTCACGGGACCAATGTAACTCGGAGGAACTAACCAATCGATCACGGGACCCTCAGTTTGAGAATACGACGATAATTTAAAAATATCAGGACTTAGGCAAAACATGGAGTTAGAGGGAGAAAATAAGAAATAGGCCCCGAACGGCCCCGTGAGTGGACCAACAATTCGCATGGGAATGTAACTCATAGGAGTTGACTGCGTGATCACGGGACTCCGGGTATGAGAATACGACGATAATTTTTGTATAACTAGACTTAGGCTTTAAAACTTATTGTTAGTGAGCGAAAACCCAAAACAGCCCCCGAACGGCCCCGTGAGTGGCACCAACACCTCGCACGGGACAAATGTAACTCGTAGGAACTCACCGCGCGATCACGAGACTCCCGGTTTGATAATACGATGATAATTTTCATACATCTAGACTTAGGCTTAAAAACTTGTTGTTAGTGGGCGAAAACCCGAAACAGCCCCCGAACGGCCCCGTGAGTGGCACCAACACCTCGCATGGGACCAATGTAACTCGTAAGAACTGACCGCACGATCACGGGACCCAGATAATTTGAATATTTCAAGACTTAGGCATAAAAATAGTGCGTTAGTGTGGGAAAACCCGATACAACCCCTGAACTGTCCCGTGAGTGGCACTAACGCCTCGTACATGATCAATGTTACTCGTAGGAACTGACTGCGCAATCACGTGACCCCCAATTTGAGAATACGATAGTAAATTACATATTTCTAGACTTAGGCTTAAAACTTGCCTTTAGTGGGGGAAACCCCGAAACAGCCCCCGAACGATCCAGTGAGTTGCACCAAAACCTCCGACGGGACCAATGTAACTTGTACAAACTGACCACGACTTAGGCGTAATAACTTGCCGTTAGCTGGCAAAAATCCAAAACAGCCCCTGAACGTTCCCGTGAGTGGCACCAACGCCTCACGCGGGACCAATGTAACTCGTAGGCACTGATCGTTCGATCACGGGACCCCCGATTTGAGAATACGATGATAATTTACATATTTATAGACTTAGTCTTAAAAACTTGTCGTTAGTGGCCGAAAACCAGAAACAGCCCCAGAACGACCCCGTAAGTGGTATCAACACATCGCACGGGCTTAATGTAACTCGTAGGAACTGATCGCGCGATCATGGGACCCCCGGTTTGAGAGTACGATGATAATTTGCATATTTTAGAATTAGGTTTAAAAACTTTCCGTTTGTGGGCGAAAACCCTAAACAGCCCCCGAACGGCCCCGTGAGTGGCTCCAACACTTCGTACGGGACCAATGTAACTCTTAGGAACTAATCGCGCGATCTCGGGGCCCCAGGTTTGACAATACGACGATAATTTGCGTATTTCTAGACTTTCGCGTAAAAACTTACTATTAGTGGGCGAAAACCCGAAATAGTCCCCGAACGGCCCCATGAGTGGCACCAACACCTCGTACAGGACCAATGTAACTCGTAGGAATTGACCGAACGATCACAGGACCCCCAGTTTAAGAATACGACGATAATTTAAAAATATCAGGACTTAGGCAAAACATGGAGTTAGAGGGAGAAAATAAGAAACAACCCCCGAACGGCCCCGTGAGTGGACCAACAACTCGCATGGGACCAATGTAACTCGTAGGAACTGACTGCGTGATCACGGGACTCCCGGTTTTAGAATCCGACTATAATTTTCATATATCTAGACTTAGGCTTAAAAACTTGTTGTTACTGGGTGAAAACCCGAAACAGCCCTCGAACGGCCCCGTGAGTGGCACCAACACCTTGCACGGGACAAATGTAACTCGTAGGAGCTGACCGCATGATCACGGGACCCCCGATTTGACAATATGATAATAATTTAAAAATATCATGACAATGGCAAAAAATGGCGTTAGTGGGGGAAAACCCTAAATAACCCACGAACACGCCCGTGAGTGGACCAACACCTCCCACGGGACGAACGTAACTCGTAGGAACTAACCGTGTGATCACGAGACTCCCAGTTTGAGAATACGACGATTAAAAATATCTGGACATAGGTAAAACATGGCGTTAGTGGGGGAAAATCCAAAACAACACCCGAACGGCCCCATGAGTGGTACCAACACCTCGGACAGGACCAATGTAACTGTACGAACTGACCACGCAATCATGGGACTCCCTATTTTAGAATACGATGATAATTTTCATATTTCTGGACTGTCTTAGAAACTTTTCATTAGTGGGCAAAAACCCGAAACAGCCCTGTGACTGGCACAAACACCTCGTACGGGACAAATGTAAAACATACTAACTGACTGCGTGATTAAGGGGCCCCTGGTTTGAGAATACGATGATAATTTTAAATTTTTAGGACTTAGGCAAAACATGAGGTGCTGGGGGAAATACAAAAATAGCCCCCGAACGGTCCTATGAGTGGCACCAACACCTCGTACGGGACCAATGTCACACGTAGGAAGTGATCACACGGTCTCAGGACCCCAGGTTTAAGAATACGACGATAATTTTCAAATATCTAGACTTTGGCTTAAAAACTTACTGTTAGTGGGCGAAAACTCGAAGAAGTCCCCGAATGGCCCCGTTAGTGGCACTAACACCTCGCATGAGACCAAAATAACTCGTAGGAACTGACCGTGCGATCACGGGAACCCCTGTTTGACAATACGACGATAATTTGCATATTTCTAGACTTATGAATAAAAACTTGTCGTTAGTGTGGGGAAACCCGAATCATCCCCTGAACGGCCCCGTGAGTGGCACCAACACCTCACACAGGACCAATGTAACTCGTAGGAAATGATCGCGCGATCATGGGACCCTCGATTTGAGAATACGAAGATAATTTAAAAATATCAGGACTTAGGGCAAACATTGCGTTAGTGGGGAAAAACCCGAAACAGCCCCCGAACGGCCCCGTGAGTGGACCAACACCTCTCACGGGACCAATGTAACTCGTAGTAAGTGATTGCGCGATCACGGGACTCTCGATTTGAGAATATAATGATAATTTGCATATATCTAGATTTTGGCTTGAAAACCTGTCGTTAGTGGGTGAAAACTCAAAATAGCCCCCAAACGGCCCCGTGAGTGGCACCAACACCTCGCACGGGACCAATGTAACTCGTAGGAACTGACCGCACGATCACGGAACCCCCGGTTTGAGAATACAAAGATAATTTGAATATATCTATACTTAGGCATAAAAATAGGTTGTTAGTGGGCGAAAACTCGAAACAGCCCCTGAACTACCCCGTGAGTGGCACCAATACTTCGTACAGGACAAATGTTACTCGTAGGAACTGACCGCGTGATCACGGGACCCCAGATTTGACAATACGATGATAATTTGTATATTTTAGAATTAGTCTTAAAAACTTGCGGTTAGTGAGCAAAAACCCTAAACAGCCCCCGAACGGCCCCGTGAGTGGCACCAACACTTCGTATGGGACCAATGTAACTCTTAGGAACTGATCACACGATCTCGGGCCCCCATGTTTGAGAATACGACTATAATATGCATATTTTTAGACTTTAGATTAAAAACTTACAGTTAGTGGGCCGAAACCCGAAATAGTCCCCGAACGGCCCCATGAGTAGCACTAACATCTCGTACGGGACAAGTGTAACTCGTAGGATTTGACCCCGCAATCACAGGACCCCCGGTTTGAGAATACGATGATAATTTGCTTATTTTTAGACCTAAGCCTAATAACTTATCGTTAGTGGGGGAAAACCCGAAACAGCCCCCGAAAGGCCCCATGAGTGGCACCAAAAACTCCCACAGGTCCAATGTAACTCATAGAAAATGACGGCACGATCACGGGACCCTCGATTTGAGAATACGATGATAATTTAAAAATATCAAGACTTACGTAAAACATGGCGTTAGTGGGGAAAAATACGAAACATCCCCTGAACGGCCCCGTGAGTGGACCAACACCTCGCACGGGACCAATGTAACTCGTAGGAAGTGACTGCGCGTTCACGGGACTCCCGGTTTGATAATACGATAATTATTTTTATATATTTAGACTTAGGCTTGAAAACTTGCCGTTAGTGGGCAAAAACAAGAAATAACCCCCGAACGGCCCCGTGAGTGGCACCAACACCTCGTACGGGACCAATGTAACTTGTAGGAACTGACCGCATGACCACCGGACCCCTAGTTTGAGAATACGCTGATAATTTGAATATTTCTAGACTTAGGCATAAAAACATGGCGTTAGTGTGGGAAAACCCGAAACAACCCCTGAACTGCCCCGTGAGTGGCACCAACACCTCATACGGGACCAGTGTTACTCGTAGGAACTGACCGCGCGATCATGGGACTCCCGGCTTGAGAATACGATGATAAATTGCATATTTCCAAACTTAGGCTTAAAACTTGTCGTTAGTGGGAGAAAACCGGAAACAGTCCCCGAACGGCCCCGTGAGTGGAACGAAAACCTCGCACATGACCAATGTAACTCGTAGGAACTGACTGCACGATCAAGGGACCCCCAGTTTGAGAATATGAGGATAATTTGAAAATTTCAGGACTTAGGCAAAACATGGCGTTAGTGGGGGAAACCCCAAAACAGCCCCCGAACGGTCCCATGAGTGGCACCAACACCTCGCATGGGACCAATGTAACTCGTACGAACTGTCCGCGCGATCACGGGATTTTCGGTTTGAGAATACAACGATAATTTGCATATTTCTCGACTTAGGCATAATAACTTGCCGTTAGCGGGAAAAAATCCGAAACAGCCCCCGAACGGCCCCGTGAGGGGCACCAACACGTCACACGGGATTAATGTAACTCATAGGAATAGACCGCGCGATCACGGGACTCCGGTTTGAGAATACAACAATAATTTGCATATTTTTAGACCTAAGCCTAATAACTTATCGTTAGTGGGGGAAAACCCGAAACATCCCCCGAACGGCCACGTGTGTGACATCAACACTTCGTACGAGACCAATGTAACTCTTAGGAACAGATCGCGCAATCATGGGACCCCGGGTTTGAGAATACAACAATGATTTGCATATCTTTATACTTAGGCATAAAAATGGGTCTTTAGTGGAGAAAACCCAAAATAGCCCCCGAACGACCACTTGAGTGGCACCAACACCTCCCACGGGACCAATGTAACTCGTAGAAATTGACCGAGCGATCACGGGACCCCCCGAACGGCCCCGTGAATGGGCCAATAACTCGCACGGGAAAAATGTAACTCATAGGAACTGACTGCGCGATCACGGGACTCTCGGTTTGAGAATACGACAAAAAATTTCATATATCTAGACTTAGGCTTAAAAACTTGTTGTTAGTGGGCGAAAACTAGAAACAACCCCCGAACAGCCCCGTGAATGGCACCAACACCTCACACGGCACAAATGTAACTCGTAGGAACTGACCGTCCGATCACGGGACGCCAGTTTGATAATACGATGATAATTTAAAAATATCATGACATATGCAAAAAATGGTGTTAGTGGGGGAAAACCCTAAATAACCACGAACGGCCCCGTGAGTGGACCAACACGTCCCATGGGACCAAAGTAACTCGCAGGAACTGACCGTGTGATCACGGGTCCCCCAGTTTAAGAATACTACGATAATTTAAAAATATTTGGACGTAGGCAAAACATGGCATTAGTGCGGGGAAATCTAAAACAGCCCCCGAACGGCCCCATGAGTGGCAGCAACACCTCGCACGGGACCAATGTAACTCATACAAACTGACCGCACGATCATGGGACTCCCTATTTGAGAATTCGACGATAATTTGCATATTTCTAGACTTTGGCTTAAAAATTAGCCGTTAGTGGGCGAAAACTCGAAACAGCCCCGTGAGTGGCGCAAACACCACCTACTGGACCAATGTAAAACATACAATGATAATTTTAAAATATCAGGACACCTGGTTTGAGAATACGATGATAATTTTAAAATATCAGGACTTCAGTAAAACATGACGTTATTGGGAGAAATCCTGAAATAAAATCCGAATGGTCCCGTGAGTGGCACCAACACCTCGCACGGGACCAATGTAACACGTAGAAACTGATCGCGCGATCTCGGGACCCCAGGTTTGACAATACGATGGCAATTTTTATATTTCTAGACTTTCTCTTAAAAACTTACCGTTAGTTAATGAACACCCAAAATAGTCCCCAAACGGCCCCGTGAGTAGCACCAACACCTCACACGGGACCAATGTAACTCATAGAAACTGACCGCGCCATCACGGGACCCCCGGTTTGAGAATACGATGATAATTTGTATATTTCTAGACTTAGGCCTAAAAACTTATCGTCAGTGTGGGAAAACCCGAAAAAGCCCTCGAACAGCCCCGTAAGTGGCACCAAAAACTCGCAGAGGACCAATGTAACTCGCAGGAATTGAGCGCGAGATCATGGGACCCTCGATTTGAGAATACGGCGATAATTTAAATTTATCAGGACTTAGGTAAAACATTGTGTGAGTGGGGAAAATGCAAAACATCCCCCGAACGGCCCCGTGAGTGGACCAACACCTCGCACGGGACCAATGTAACTCGTTGGAAGTGACTGCGCAATCACGGGACTCCCGGTTTAAGAATACGATGATAATTTGCATATATCTAGACTTCGGCTTGAAAACTTGTCGTTAGTGGGGAAAAACCCCAAATAACCCCCGAACGGCCCTGTGAGTGGCACCAACACCTCGTACGGTACCAATGTAACTCGTAGGAACTGTTCGCGCGACCACGGGACCCCCGGATTGAGAATACGATGATAATTTGAATATTTCTAGACTTAGGCATAAAAACAGAGCATTAGTGTGGGAAAACGTGAAACAACCCCTGAACTGCCCCATAAATGGCACCAATACCTCGTACGGGACCAATGTTACTCGTAGGAACTGATCGCGCGATCATGGGACCCCCGGTTTGAGAATACGATGATAAATTTCATATTTCCAAACTTAGGCTTAAAACTTGTCGTTAGTGGGCGAAAACTCGAAAAAGTCCCCGAATGGCCCCGTGAGTGGAACCAAAACCTCGCACAGGACCAATGTAACTCATAGGAACTGACTGCGCGATAACTAGTTCCCCGGTTTGAGAATTTGACCATAATTTTCATATTTTAGAATTAGGCTTAAAAACTTGCCATTTGTGGACGAAAACCCGAAATAGCCCCCGAACGGCCCCATGAGTGGAACCAACACTTCGTACGGGACCAATGTAACTCTTAGGAACTGACCGCGCGAACACTGGACCTCGGGTTTGAGAATACGACGATAATTTTCATATCTTTATACTTAGGCCTAAAAATAGGGCGTTAGTGGGGAAAACCCAAAATAGCCCCCGAACGGCCCTGTGAGTGGCACCAACACCTCCCACAGGACCAATGTAACTCGTACAAACTGACTGAGTGATCACGAGACTCCCCATTTGAGAATACGATGATAATTTAAAAATATCAGCACTTAGGCAAAACATGGAGTTAGTGGGATAAAATGCAAAACAGCCTCAGAACGGCCCTGTGAGTGGACCAACAACTCGCACGGGACCAATGTAACTCGTAGGAACTGACTGCGTGATCACGAGACTCTCGGTTTAAGAATACGACGATAATTTTCATATATCTAGACTTAGGCATAAAAACTTGCAGTTAGTGGGCGAAAACCCGAAACAGCCCCCGAGCGGCCCCGTTAGTGGCACCAACACCTCACACGAGATTAATGTAACTCGTAGGCACTGACCGCGCGATCAAAGGACCCCCGGTTTGAGAATATGACGTTAATTTTCATGTTTTAGAATTAGGTTTAAAAATTTGTCATTAGTGGGCGAAAACTCAAAATAGCCCCCGAATGGCCTCGCGAGTGGCACCAACACTTTGTACGGGACCAATGTAACTCTTAGGAACTGATCGCACGATCTCGAGTCCCCAGGTTTGAGAATAAGACGATAATTTGCATATTTCTAAGCACTCACTTAAAAACATGCCGTTAGTGGGCGAATACCAAAAATAATCCTTGAACGGCCCCGTTAGTGGCACTAACACCTCGCACAGGACTAATGTAACTCGTAGGAATTGAACGCGCGATCATGGTACCCCCGGTTTGAGAATACGATGATAATTTGCCTATTTCTATACCTGGGCCTAAAAACTTGTCGTTAGTGGGGGAAAACCCTAAATAACCCACGAACGGCCCCGTGTGTGGACCAACACCTCCCACGGAACCAATGTAACTCGTAGGAACTGACCGCGTGATCACGGGACCCTCGATTTGAGAATACGACAATAATTTAAAAATATCAGGACTTAGGTAAAACATGGCGTTAGTGGGGAAAATTTGAAACAACCCCCGAACGGCCCCGTGAGTTAACCTACACCTCGCATGGGACCAATGTAACTCGTAGGAAGTGACTGCGCGATCACGGGATTCCCAGTTTGGGAATACAATGATAATTTGCATATATCTAGACATCGGCTTGAAAACTTGTCGTTAGTGGGCGCAAACCTGAAATAACCCCCGAACGGTCCCTAGAGTGGCACCAACACCTCGTACAGGACCAATGTAACTCGTAGGAACTGACCGCACGACTAAGGGACCCCCGATTTGAGAATACGATGATCATTTGAATGTTTCTAGACTTAGTCATAA
This sequence comes from Sambucus nigra, assembly GCA_949130495.1. Taxonomy (NCBI): domain Eukaryota; kingdom Viridiplantae; phylum Streptophyta; class Magnoliopsida; order Dipsacales; family Adoxaceae; genus Sambucus; species Sambucus nigra. The sequence goes on from OX422215.1 coordinate 355,129,545, forward strand.
AAACATGGCGTTAGTGTGGGAAAACCCGAAACAACCCCTGAACTGCCCCGTGAGTGGAACCAACACCTCGTACGGGACCAATGTTACTCATAGGAACTGAGCACGCGATTATGGGACCCCCGATTTGAGAATACGACGATAAATTGCATATTTCTAGACTTTGGCTTAAAAATTAGCCGTTAGTGGGCGAAAACTCGAAACAGCCCCGTGAGTGGCGCAAACACCACCTACTGGACCAATGTAAAACATACAATGATAATTTTAAAATATCAGGACCCCTGGTTTGAGAATACGATGATAATTTTAAAATATCAGGACTTCAGTAAAACATGACGTTATTGGGAGAAATCCTGAAATAAAATCCGAATGGTCCCGTGAGTGGCACCAACACCTCGCACGGGACCAATGTAACACGTAGAAACTGATCGCGCGATCTCGGGACCCCAGGTTTCACAATACGATGGAAATTTTCATATTTCTAGACTTTCTCTTAAAAACTTACCGTTAGTTAATGAACACCCAAAATTGTCCCCAAACGGCCCCGTGAGTGGCACTAACACTTCACACGGGACCAATGTAACTCATAGAAACTGACCGCGCCATCACGGGACCCCCGGTTTGAGAATACGACGATAATTTGTATATTTCTAGACTTAGGCCTAAAAACTTATCGTCAGTGTAGGAAAACCCGAAAAAGCCCTCGAACGGCCCCGTAAGTGGCACCAAAAACTCGCAGAGGACCAATGTAAATCGCAGGAATTGAGCGCGCGATCATGGGACCCTCGATTTGAGAATACGACGATAATTTAAATTTATCAGGACTTAGGTAAAACATTGTGTGAGTGGGGAAAATGCAAAACATCCCCCGAACAGCCCCGTGAGTGGACCAACACCTCGCACGGGACCAATGTAACTCGTAGGAAGTGACTACGCAATCACGGGACTTCCGGTTGAAGAATACAATGATAATTTGCATATATCTAGACTTCGGCTTGAAAACTTGTCGTTAGTGGGGAAAAACCCCAAATAACCCCCAAACAGCCCCGTGAGTGGCACCAACACCTCGTACGGTACCAATGTAACTCGTAGGAACTGATCGCGCGACCACGGGACCCCGGGATTGAGAATACGATGATAATTTGAATATTTCTAGACTTAGGCATAAAAACAGAGCATTAGTGTGGGAAAACGTGAAACAACCCCTGAACTGCCCCATAAATGGCACCAACACCTCGTACGGGACCAATGTTACTCGTAGGAACTGATCGCGCGATCATGGGACCCCCAGTTTGAGAATACGACGATAAATTTCATATTTCCAAACTTAGGCTTAAAACTTGTCGTTAGTGGGCGAAAACTCGAAAAAGTCCCCGAATGGCCCCGTGAGTGGAACCAAAACCTCGCACATGACCAATGTAACTCGTAGGAACTGACTGCGCGATAACTAGTTCCCCGGTTTGAGAATATGACCATAATTTTCATATATTAGAATTAGGCTTAAAAACTTGCCATTTGTGGGTGAAAACCCTAAATAGCCCCCGAACGGCCCCATGAGTGGAACCAACACTTCGTACGGGACCAATGTAACTCTTAGGAACTGACCGCGCGAACACTGGACCTCGGGTTTGAGAATACGACGATAATTTTCATATCTTTATACTTAGGCCTAAAAATAGGGCGTTAGTGGGGAAAACCCAAAATAGCCCCCGAACGGCCCCGTGAGTGGCACCAACACCTCCCACAGGACCAATGTAACTCGTACAAACTGACTGAGTGATCATGAGACTCCCCATTTGAGAATACGATGATAATTTAAAAATATCAGCACTTAGGCAAAACATGGAGTTAGTGGGATAAAATGCAAAACAGCCTCAGAACGGCCCCGTGAATGGACCAACAACTCGCACGGGACCAATGTAACTCGTAGGAACTGACTGCGTGATCAAGAGACTCTCGGTTTAAGAATACGATGATAATTTTCATATATCTAGACTTAGGCTTAAAAACTTGCCGTTAGTGGGCGAAAACCCGAAACAGCCCCCGAGCGGCCCCGTTAGTGGCACCAACACCTCACACGAGATTAATGTAACTCGTAGGAACTGACCGCGCGATCAAAGGACCCCCGGTTTGAGAATATGACGTTAATTTACATTTTTTAGAATTAGGTTTAAAAATTTGTCATTAGTGGGCGAAAACTCAAAATAGCCCCCGAATGGCCTCGCGAGTGGCACCAACACTTCGTACGGGACCAATGTAACTCTTAGGAACTGATCGTGCGATCTCGAGTCCCCAGGTTTGAGAATACGACGATAATTTGCATATTTCTAAGCACTCACTTAAAAACATGCCGTTAGTGGGCGAATACCAAAAATAATCCTTGAACGACCCCGTTAGTGGCACTAACACCTCGCACAGGACTAATGTAACTCGTAGGAATTGAACGCACGATCATGGTACCCCCGGTTTGAGAATACGATGATAATTTGCCTATTTCTATACCTGGGCCTAAAAACTTGTCGTTAGTGGGGGAAAACCCTAAATAACCCACGAACGGCCCCGTGTGTGGACCAACACCTCCCACGGAACCAATGTAACTCGTAGGAACTGACCGCGTGATCACGGGACCCTCGATTTGAGAATACGACAATAATTTAAAAATATCAGGACTTAGGTAAAACATGGCGTTAGTGGGGAAAATTTGAAACAACCCCCGAACGGCCCCGTGAGTTAACCTACACCTCGCATGGGACCAATGTAACTCGTAGGAAGTGACTGCGTGATCACGGGATTCCCAGTTTGGGAGTACAATGATAATTTGCATATATCTAGACATCGGCTTGAAAACTTGTCGTTAGTGGGCGCAAACCTGAAATAACCCTCGAACGGTCCCGAGAGTGGCACCAACACCTCGTACAGGACCAATGTAACTCGTAGGAACTGACCGCACGACTAAGGGACCCCCGATTTGAGAATACGATGATCATTTGAATGTTTCTAGACTTAGTCATAAAAACATGGCGTTAGTGTGGGAAAACCCGAAACAACCCCTGAACTGCCCCGTGAGTGGCACCAACACCTCGTACGGGACCAATGTTACTCATAGGAACTGAGCACGCGATTATGGGACCCCCGATTTGAGAATACGATGATAAATTGCATATTTCCAAACTTAGGCTTAAAACTTGTCGTTAGTGGGAGAAAATCCGAAACAGTCCCCGAACAGCCCCGTGAGTGGAACCAAAACCTCGAACCGGACCAATGTAACTCCTAGGAACTGACTGTGCAATCACGGGACCCCTAATTTGAGAATATAAAGATAATTTAAAAATATCAGGACTTAGGCAAAACATGGCGGGAAACCCCGAAATAGCCCTTGAACGGTCCCATGAGTGGCACTAACACCTCGCACGGGACCAATGTAACTCGTAGCAACTGACCGCGTGATCACGACACTCCCGATTTTAGAATACAATGATAATTTTCATATTTCTAGACTTACTTTTAAAACTTGTTGTTAGTGGGCAAAAACCCGAAATAGCCCCCGAACAGACCGCACGATCACGGGATTTTCGATTTGAGAATACGACGATAATTTGCATATTTCTCGACTTAGCCATAACAACTTGTCGTTCGCGGGCAAAAATTTGAAACAACCCCCGAACGGCCCCGTGAGGGGCACCAATACCTCGCACGGGACCAATGTAACTCGTCGAAACTGACTGCGCGATCACGAGACCCTCGGTTTGAGAATACGATGATAATTTATACATTTCTAAACTTAGGCTTAAAAACTTGTTGTTATTGGGCGAAAACCAAAAATAGCCCCCGAACGGCCCCGAAAGTGGCACCAACACCTCACACGGGATTAATGTAACTCGTAGGAACAGACCCTGCGATCACGGGACCCCGGTTTGAGAACACAACGATAATTTTCATATTTTTAAACTTAGGCTTAAAAACTTGTCGTTAGTGGGCGAAAACCCAAAACAGCCACCGAACGGCCCCGTGAGTGACACCAACACTTCGTACTAGAGCAATGTAACTCTTAGGAACTGACCGTGCGATCACGGGACCCGGGGCTTGAGAATACGATGATAATTTGCATATTTTTATACTTAGGCAGAAAAACAGGTCATTAGTGGGGAAAACCCAAAATAGCCCCGAACGGCCCCGTGAGTGGCACCAACACCTCCCACGGGACCAATGTAGCTCGTAGGAATTGATCGAGCGATCACGGGACCCCCAGTTTAAGAATACGATGATAATTAAAAACTATCAGGTCTCAGGCAAAACATGGAGTTAGTGGGAGAAAATGTGAAACAACCCCCGAACGGCTCCGTGAGTGGACCAACAAGTCACACGGGACCAATGTAACTTGTAGGAACTGACTGCATGATCACGGGACCCCCAGTTTGAGTATACGATGATAATTTAAAAATATTAGGACTTCGGCAACAAATGGCGTTAGTGGGGGAAATGTGAAACAGCCCCTGAATGGCCCCGCGAGTGGACCAACAACTTACACAGGACGAATGTAACTCGTCGGAATTGACTGCAGAATCACATGACTCCCGATTTGAGAATACAACGATAATGTGCATATATCTAGACTAGGGCTTAAAAACTTATCGTTAGTGGGTAAAAACTAGAAACAACCCCCAAACGGTCCCATGAGTGGCACCAAGACCTAGCACGGGACGAATGTTACTCGTAAGAAATGATTGTGTGATCATGGGACCCCCGATTTGAGAATACCATGATAATTTGCATATTTCTATACTTGGGCATAAAAATAGGGTGTTAGTGGGATAAAAACCCGAAACAGCCCCCGAACGGCCCCGTGAGTGGCACCAACACCTCGCTCAGGACCAATGTAACTCGTAGAAACTGACCGCGCGATCTCGGGACTTTCGGTTTGAGAATAAGACAATAATTTGCATATTTCTCGACTTAGTTTTAAAAACTTGCTGTTAGTGGGAGAAAACCCAAAATAGCCCCCGAACGACCCCATGAGTGGCACCAACACCTTGCACGGAACCAATGTAACCCGTAGGAACTAACCGCGCGATCACGGGACCACCGGTTTGAGATAATGATGATAATTTACATATTTCTAGACTTAGGCATAAAAATAGGGCGTTAGTGAGGGAAAACTCGAAACAACCCCTAACGGCCCCGTGAGTGGCACCAACACCTCCCACGGGACCAATGTTACTTGTAGAAACCGACTGCGTGATCACGGGACCACAGTTTGAGAATATGATGATATTTTGCATATTTCTAGACTCAGGCTTAAAAAATTGTCGTTAGTTGGTGAAAACTCGAAACATCCCCCGAACGGCGCCGTGAGTGGCACCAACACCTCACATAGCACCAATGTAACTCATAGGAACTGACAACACGATCACGGGACCTACGATTTGAGAATATGATGACAATTTACATATATTTAGACTTAGGCTTAAAAACTTTTCATTTGTGGACGAAAATCCAAAACAGCCCCCAAACGGCCTCGTGAGTGGCAGCAACACCTCGCACGGGACCAATGTAACTCGTACGAACTGATCGCATGATCACGGGACTCCCTATCGGATAATACGAAGATAATTTTCATATATCCAGACTTAGGCTAAAAAATTGATGTTAGTGGGTGAAAACTCGAAACAGCCCTCGAACGGCCCCGTGAATGGCACAAACACCTCGTACGGGACCAATGTAACTCTTACAAACTGACCGCGTGATCAGGGGACCCCTGGTTTGAGAATACGTTGATAATTTTAAAATATTAGGACTTAGGCAAAAACATGATATTATTGGGGGAAATCCTGAAACAGCCCCCGAACGGTCCCGTGAGTGGCAACAACACCTCACACGGGACCAATATAACTCGTAGGAACTGATCGCGCTATCACGGGACCCCCGGTTTGAGAATACGATGATAATTTGCATATTTCAAGACATGGGCCTAATAACTTGTCTTTAGTGGTGGAAAACCCGAAACAGCCCCGAAACGGCCCCATGAGTGGCACCAAAAACTCGCACAGGTCCAATGTAACTCGTAGAAAATGACCGCACGATCACGGGACCCTCGATTTGAGAATACATCGATAATTTAAAAATATCAGGACTTAGGTAAAACATGGTGTTAGTGGGGAAAAATGTGAAACAGCCCCCGAACGGCCCCGTGAGTGGACCAACTCCTCGCACGGGACCAATGTAACTCCTAGGAAGTGACTGCGCGATCACGGGACTCCGGTTTGAGAATACGATGATAATTTGCATATATCTAGACTTAGGCTTGAAAATTTTTCGTTAGTAGGCGAAAACCTGAACGGCCCCGTGAGTGGCACAAACACCTCGTACGGGACCAATGTAACTCGTAGGAACTGATCGCGCGACCACGGGACCCCCAGTTTGAGAATACGATGATAACTTGAATATTTCTAGACTTAGGAATAAAAACAAAGCATTAGTGTGGGAAAACCTAAAACAACCACTAATTTGCCCCATAAGTGGCGCCAACACCTCGTACGGGACCAATGTTACTCGTAGGAACCGACTGCGCGATCACGAGACCCCCGGTTTGAAAATATGATGATAATTTGAAAATATCAGGACTTAGGCAAAACATGGCGTTAGTGGGGGAAACCCCGAAATAACCTCCGAACGATACCATGAGTGGCATCAACACCTCGCACGGGACCAATGTAACTCGTACGAACTGACCGCGTGATCATGGGATTTTTAGTTTGAGAATACGACTATAATTTTCATATTTCTCGACTTAGGCATAATAACTTGCCGTTAGCAGTCAAAAATCCGAAACAGCCCCCGAACGGCCCCGTGAGTGGCACCAACACCTAACACGGGATGACTGTTACTCGTAGGAATGGTCGCGCGATCACGGGATCACCGGTTTGAGAATACGATGATAATTTACATATTTCTAGACTTAGGCTAAAAACTTGTCGTTAGTGGGCGAAAACTCGAAACAGCCCCCAAATGGCCCCGTAAATGGCACCAATACCTCACACGGTATTAATGTAACTCGTAGGAACTGACTGAGCGATAACGGGACCCCCGGTTTGAGAATATAACGATAATTTGCATATTTTTAGACTTAGGCTAAAAAACTTGCCGTTAGTGGGCGAAAACCCAAAACAGCCCCCAAACGGCCCCGTGAGTGGCACCAACACCTAGCACGGGACCGATGTTACTCATAAGAACTGATCGTGTGATCACGGGACCCCTGGTTTGATAATACGATGATAATTTGCATATTTCTGGACTTGGGCATAATAGTAGGGTGTTAGTGGGGCAAAAACCCGAAACAGCCCCCGAACGGCCCCGTGAGTGGCACCAACACCTCGCTCGGGACCAATGTAACTCATAGAAACTGATCGCGCGATCTCGGGACTTTCGGTTTGAGAATAAGATGATAATTTGCATATATCTAGACTTAGGCTTGAAAATTTTTCATTAGTAGGCGAAAACCTGAACGGCCCCGTGAGTGGAACAAACACCTCGTACGGGACCAATGTAACTCGTAGGAACTGATCGCGCGACCACGGGACCCCCAGTTTGAGAATACGATGATAACTTGAATATTTCTAGACTTAGGAATAAAAACAAAGCATTAGTGTGGGAAAACCTGAAACAACCACTAATTTGCCCCATAAGTGGCGCCAACACCTCGTACGGGACCAATGTTACTCGTAGGAACCGACTGCGCGATCACGGGACCCCCGTTTTGACATTATGATGATAATTTGAAAATATCAGGACTTAGGTAAAACATGGCGTTAGTGGGGGAAACCCCGAAATAACCCCCGAACGATACCATGAGTGGCATCAACACCTCGCACGGGACCAATGTAACTCGTACGAACTGACCGCGTGATCACGGGATTTTTGGTTTGAGAATACGACTATAATTTTCATATTTCTCGACTTAGGCATAATAACTTGTCGTTAGCGGTCAAAAATCCGAAACAGCCCCCGAACGGCCCCGTGAATGGCACCAACACCTAGCACGGGATGAATTTTACTCGTAGGAATGTTCGCGCGATCACGGGACCACCGGTTTGAGAATACGATGATAATTTACATATTTCTAGACTTAGGCTAAAAACTTGTCGTTAGTGGGCGAAAACCCGAAACAGCCCCCAAACGGCCCCGTAAATGGCACCAACACCTCACACGGTATTAATGTAACTCGTAGGAACTGACCGAGCGATCACGGGACCCTCGGTTTGGGAATATAACGATAATTTGCATATTTTTAGACTTGGGCTAAAAAATTTGCCGTTAGTGGGCGAAAACCCGAAACAGCCCCCAAACGGCCCCGTGAGTGGCACCAACACCTAGCACGGGACCAATGTTACTCATAAGAACTGACCATGTGATCACGGGACCCCTGGTTTGAGAATACGATGATAATTTGCATATTTCTGGACTTGGCCATAAAAGTAGGGTGTTAGTGGGGCAAAACCCAAAACAGCCCCCGAACGGCCCCGTGAGTGGCACCAACACCTCGCTCGGGACCAATGTAACTCGTAGAAACTGATCGCGCGATCTCGGTACTTTCGGTTTGAGAATAATATGATAATTTTCATATTTCTAGACTTCATTTTAAAAACTTATTGTTAGTGGGCGAAAACCCGAAACAGCCCCCGAACGACCCCTTTAGTGGCACCAACACCTTGCACGGGACCAATGTAACTCGTAGGAACTGACCGCGTGATCACGGGACCCCCGGTTTGAGAATACGATGATAATTTACATATTTCTAGACTTAGGCTTAAAAACTTGTCGTTAGTTGGCAAAAACTCAAAACGGCCCCCGAACGGCCCCGTGAGTGGCACCAACACCTCACACGGGATTAATGTAACTCGTAGGAACTGACCGAGTGATCACGGGACCCCCGGTTTGAGAATACAATGATAATTTGCATATTTTTATACTTAGGATAAAAAACTTGCCGTTAGTGGGCGAAAACCTGAAACAGCCCCCGAACGACCCCTTGAGTGGCACCAACACCTTGCACGGGACCAATGTAACTCGTAGGAACTGACCGCGAGATCACGGGACCCCTAGTTTGAGAATACGATGATAATTTACATATTTCTAGACTTAGGCTTAAAAACTTGTTGTTAGTGGGCGAAAACCCGAAACAGCCCCCGAACGGCCCCATAAGTGGCACCAACACCTCACACTGGATTAATGTAACTCGTAGGAACTGACTGAGCGATCACGGGACCCTCAGTTTGAGAATATAACGATAATTTACATATTTTTATACTTAGGCTAAAAAACATCATGTTAGTTTGCGAAAACTTGAAACAGTCCCCGAACGGCCCCGTGAGTGGCACCAACACTTCATACGGGACCAATATAACTCGTAGGAACTGACCGTGTGATCACGGGACCACGGATTGAGACAACGTTGATAATTTGCAAATTTCTAGACTCAGGCTTAAAAATTGGCAAAAAATCGAAACATCCCCCGAACGGCCCCATGAGTGGCACCAACACCTCCCACGGGACCAATGTAACTCGTAGGAACTAAACGAGCGATCACGGGACCCCCATTTTAAGAATACGACGATAATTTAAAAATATTAGGACTTAGGAAAAATATGGAGTTAGTGGGAGAAAATGTGAAACAGCCCCCGAACGGCCCCGTGAGTGGACCAACAACTCGCACGGGACCAGTGTAACTCGTAGGAACTGACTGCGCAATCAGGGGACTCCCGGTTTGAGAATACGATGATAATTTTCATATATCTAGACTTAGGCTTAAAAACTTGTTGTTATTGGGCGAAAACCCAAAATAACCCCCGAACGGCTCCGTGAGTTGCACCAACACCTCGCATGGGACAAATGTAACTCGCCGGAACTGATCGCGTGATCATGGGACTCCCGATTTGACAATACGATGATAATTTAAAATATCCTGACATTGGCAAAAAATGGCTTCAGTGGGGAAAAACCCAAAATAACCCACGAACGGCTCCGTGAATGGACCAACACCTCCCACGGGACTAATGTAACTCGTAGGAACTGACCGCGTGATCATGGGACACCCAGTTTGAGAATACAACGATAATTTAAAAATATCAGGACTTTGAAAAAACATGGCGTTAGTGGGGAAAAATAAAAAACAGCCCCCGTATGGCCCCATGAGTGGCACCAACACCTCGCAGGGGACCAATATACCTCGTACGAAGTAACCGGGCGATCACGGGACTCCCAATTTGAGAATACGATGATAATTTGCATATTTTTAGACTTTGGCTTAAAAACATGCCGTTAGTGGGAAAAAACCCGAAACAGCCACGTGAGTGGCACAAACACCTCGTACGGGACCAATGTAAAAAATTACAAACTGACCGCGTGATCACGGGACCCCTGGTTTGAGAGTACGATGATAATTTTAAAATATTATGACTTAGGCAAAACATGACATTATTGGGGGAAATCCCGAAACAGCACCCAAACGGTTCCGTGAGTGGCACCAACACCTCGTACGGGACCAATGTAACAGATAGGAACTGATCGTGCGATCTCGGGACCCCAACATGATGATAATTTCCATATTTCTAGACTCTCTTAAAAACTTACCGTTACTGGGCGAAAACCCGAAATAGTCCCTGAACGGCCCCGTGAGTGGCACCAACACCTGCACGGGACCAATGTAACTCGTAGAACTGACCGCGCGATCATGGGACCCCCGGTTTGAGAATACGACGATAATTTGCATATTTTTAGACTGAGGCGTTTAAACTTGTCGTTAGTGGGGGAAAACCCGAAACAGCCCCCGAACGGCCCTATGAGTGGCACCAACACCTCGCATAGGACCAATGTAACTCGTAGGAAATGGCCGCACGATCACTGGACCCTCGATTTGAGAATACGATGATAATTTAAAAATATCTAGACTTAGGCTTAAAAACTTGTTGTTTGTGGCCAAAAACCAGAAACAGCCCCAGAACGGCCCCATGAGTGGCACCAACACCTCGCACGGGACAAATGTAACTCGTAGGAACTGACCGCGAGATCACGGGACCCCCAATTTGACAATATGGTGATAATTTAAAAATATCATGACATAGGCAGAAAATGGTGTTAGTGGGGGAAAACCCTAAATAACCGACAAATGGCCCCGTCAGTGGACCAACACCTCCCACGGGACCAGTGTAACTCGTAGGAATTGACCGCGTGATCACGGGACCCCCAGTTTGGGAATACGATGATAATTTAAAAATATCAAGACTTAGGCAAAGCATGGCGTTGGTGGGGGAAATGTGAAACATCCCCTGAACGGCCCCGTGAGTGGACCACCAACTCGCACGGGACCAATGTAACTCGTAGGAACTGACTGTGCGATCACGGGACTACCGACTTGAGAATACGACAATAATTTGGGTATATCGAGACTTAGCCTTACAAACTTGTTGTTAGTGGGTAAAAATTTGAAACAGCCCCCAAACGGCCCCGTGAGTTGCACCAACACCTAGCACTGGACCAATGTTACTCGTAAGAACTGATCGTGTGATCACGCGACCCCCGGTTTGATAATACGATGATAATTTGCATATTTTTGGACTTGGGAATAAAAATAGGGTGTTAGTGGGGAAAAAACACGAAACAGCCCCCGAACGATCCCGTGAGTGGCACCAACACCTCGCTTGGGACCAATGTAACTGATAGAAACTGACCGCGCGATCTCGGGACTTTCGGTTTGAGAATAAGATGATAATTCGAATATTTCCAAACTTAGTTTTAAAAACATATTGTTAGTGGGCGAAAACCCGAAACAGCCCCCGAACGACCCCATGAATGGCACCAACACCTTGCACGGGACCAATGTAACTCGTAGGGAATAACCGCGCGATCACGGGACCCCCGGTTTAAGACTATGACGATAAATTACATATTTCTAGACTTAGGCATAAAAACAGGGCGTTAGTGAGGGAAACCTCAAAACAATCACCTAACGGCCCCGTGAGTGGCACCAACACCTCCCACGGGACCAATGTTACTTGTAGAAACTGACGGTGTGATCACGGGACCACGGTTTGAGAATATTATGATATTTTGGATATTTTTAGACTCAGGCTTAAAAACTTCCTGTTAGTTGGCGAAAACTCGAAACAGCCTCCGAACAGCCCCATGAGTGGCAACAACACCTCGCACGGCACCAATGTAACTCGTAGGAACTGACAACACGATCACGGGACCCTCAGTTTGAGAAAATGACGATAATTTAAAAATATCATGACTTAGGCAAAACATGGCGTTAGTGGGGAAAAACTCGAAACGGCCCTCGAACGGCCCCGTGAGTGGCACAAACACCTCTCACGGGACCAATGTAACTCGTAGGAACTGACCGCATGATCACGGCACTCCCAATTTTAGAATACAATGATAATTTTCATATTTCTAGACTTATGTTTAAAAACTTGTTGTTATTGGGCGAAAACCCGAAACAGCCTCCGAACGACCCCCTTAGTGACAGCAACACCTTGCCCTGGACAAATGTAACTCGTAGGAACTATCCGCGTGATCACAAGACCCCCGGTTTGAGAATACAATGATAATTTGAATATTTTTATACTAAGGCATAAAAATAGGGCGTTAGTGGGGAAAACCCAAAATAGCCCCCGAGTGAGTGGCACCAAGACCAATGTAACTCGTAGGAACAGACCGAGTGATCACGGGACCCCCAGTTTGAGAATACGATGATAATTTAAAAATATCAGGACTTAGGCCAAATATGGAGTTAGTGGGAGAAAATGCGAAACAGACCTCGAACGGCCCCATGAGTGAACCAACAACTCGCACGGGACCAATGTAACTCGTAGGAACTGACTGCGCGATCACGAGACTCCCATGTAATACCCCACATTTTATTTGATTTAAATAATTAAGGGATTTTTATTACAGCGGGATTAATTAAATTTAAATGTGAAGAATTAAATTGTTAATTAATCCGGATCTAATAAAATTAAATATTATCTAGCGTGATATGGGTTAATACTTATTAGTTTAATATTACTGTGCGATATGTAATATGAAACTATACACTTTGATTAATTGTCAAGAGATAATAATACAACAGTTTAGTGAATTAAGTCAGACGCGCGTGTGAGTCGTGTCGGGACTAAATTGATGGAATAAATATATCAATTATTTTCAGTAACTCGTATGATGATTTCGAGTGTACCGTTAAGTCCAGAAGGGTCGAGATAGTCAAAATAGTATACTCGAGTGTTTAGTTTGGGTCCCGGTGAAATTTTAGGCCTAACCGGCACCCCAAAAGGGCATTATGGTAAATTGGATTTTTAGGCCTAATTAATGGACGAAAATTAGAACTTCATTTATAAGCCAAAACAATTGCATTAGGGTTAGAAAGCTGGATAAAGTAAGAACGGACATAGGAAGTGTGAGGGAGAGCTTTTGCCAAGAGAAGAGGGCCAATTCGACATCACCTTGCACAACCACCACCACCACCGTGTAGATCGGGACGAGGGGAACACACCCATACCAACATCATCAAGAAATCAGACTACTCACTCAAGGCAAGTGTTTATAACTTGTTGTATTTCGGTATTTATTATATTCATGTTAGTGTAGAATTGTTAGGAATATGTTATAGATTATAAAAAAGGTGAAATTGAGGAATTTGAAGGTTTAAATTAATTCTGTGATTTATTATATTGAAACAATTAATTTATGTAGACTGGAAATCACGTTTTGAGGAATTTATACTGATATCCCTATATAGAGCACACCTAGGGTTTGCTTTTGGTGCTTTAGCTATATAGGACCTAATCTAGTTGGACTTGAATTTTGACAAAACATTTTTGTAATTTAGGATTGCGTGTCCCCATATCGACTTCAAGCTCTCCTTGTCCATCTACATCAAATGTGCACTCCATTCAGTCCGCCATCTCAGAGAAAGGTAATTTTTATGGCTCATAGGAAATTCTGTCACATAGGACACAGCACCACGTTGCATGTGCATTTCATTTATCATATCTTATGATAATATTTTATTTCGTCATCATAATTTTTTTTGAGTTCAATGTTTTAATTTGAATGTTTTATAAAAATAAATATTTTTGTGAAAATAGATTTTTGAAACAAAATATTGTTTTATAAAATTTTCAAAATAAAATATTTGAAGTCAAATATTTGTATGCGTGTTATTAAGATAATATGTTGGTATATATATATTTTCTCCCATGTGTTGCTTAAGTCGAAGTGTTCCTTTAGCTGGACAAATTCCTGTCCATTTATATGTTGGCATGCGTTATTTTATTATATATATATATTAGTTGTTAGTCTTTATTTTGTCTCATGTAGATTTGACTTTTTGTTATTGTAGTTTTATAGCCTTATGACTGTTGGCGTGTGTATGTGGTTATGTATCATATATCTGCATAAATATTATATATAATGGTCTTTGGCAGTTGGCGTCCCATGCCTTAGCATGCGATGTGACCTTAGCAGGTCACCGCTTATGCCACGCGGATTTATTCCTCTTTTAACTAATGGCTTTTACTAAAAAGTTGGCTTCGATGTGACCCCTGCTACTTATTACCGCCCACGGTTTTTTTTGTATACCATAACTGGTATTTTCTAAACGACACCGTCTAACGCTTTAAGTTACAACGGTAATAATTTGTAGCGTCTTTGCTACGCAATGTTTGTTACAGCTGGCTTTTTCAATCTTTTAAAACGATAACATTTTTACTTTTTATGTTACGCAGTTTTGTTGTTATAGCCTGTCTAGACGCGTGTCTGAGTTTTAATGGAACATTTTGTGTTTCTTTCTCAGCCACAAGATCTATTTTTTATCAATGGTTATGTGTAATTCTTTAAGTGATCCATGTGATTCTATTTTACACCAATCTGCACACACTTGTGCACTCTATAAATAGAGACATTGTGTCTTCATTTTTTCAACCCGAGAAAATTCGTTTTTGAGCATAAATTCTGCCAAAATTAATTCTGAGAGAGAGACTAAACACCAGTATTTTCAGAGAAATCTTGTGTGTATTCTTTACAAAACATTGCTGAGTCTTCAAGTCGTTTTGTAGATTCAATAATGGAAGGTTTTTAATCTCAGAGTCTCTGCATCTACAAATCGGTTGATTTTTCATTTTGAAAAATCGTTTTGTGAGTATCTCTATTAGTGTTCTTGTTTTCTTGTAATTTCAGATTTGTTATGTGCTAGATCTAAAGTGTTTGTGTAAGTATTGGGCTGGAATATATTTTATAAACATTACACACACTAGAACTGGTAGTGATCTTACTTCATTTAAAACACTTTGTTTTAAATTGATTTTTCTAGAAATCTGATTTACATTAAAGTACAACTGATTCTAGGTTTAGAGATTTAAACCTAATACGAGTTGTGAACCGGAACATAATTACCTGATACTGGAAATATGACCTTGGACTAAACAAATTTATACCTGTGTATTTGACCAAGGACTTGGACTGAGAACAAGAACATACTGAACCTAATCAAGAACCTGAACTGTTCAGACTGATTGGAACTTGAACTAAACTGGATTAAATCATTTTAATCTAAAATAGTTATAAACACTTTGTATTATTTCTGACTGTATGCTTGATATGTTTTATTTCTGTTCAGTCTAGAATATATCTGTGTGAACTTGATTACTTGATTGTGTTAGTGGTTTTCAGAAATTATTTGCATCTCATATCACTCACATATCACTCACGTTGTACTCACGTAGACACATCTTTGTTTGTGTAAAATCTGAACAAGTCTAGTGTTCGAAGATTTAAAGAAAGAGAAAAGAAGCTTTTCAAAAGTGTATTCAAAGTCAAGATGACTTGATTTTAATAACACAAGACTTGCAAAGATATAGGTGATATATAGTCTGTTGCATCACACACACTTCACTAGAAAGTAAATAATAGGCTCTGAGCCAACCTGCACTTAAAGAGGTTAAAGGGGAGGCTGAGAAGTGAAGAACGCAAAAACAAGTGAGGACAAGTTAAAGAGAGAACTGAATAAGCAACCAGGCTAGAGACTTGGTCATGTGGGATAATAGCTAGATCATTCTTCTTTAATTGTTAAGTTTGTTGTTTGTAACTCGTACCTATTCTTTTATTGTTTTAGTGGAAGTAGTTTAGGTGACTCGTAGGGGTGTCCGTCGTTTTTCCCGGGGAAGGGTTTTTGCTACGTTAAATAAATATTGTGTTGTACATTTCTTGCATATCACCTCACACGAAAAGGTAGGACTAAATAATTAGAAACTTGCCTAAAAATTGAATCTGTTTTGGACTATAATTAACTTTGAAAATTAAAATTATTTTCATAAAAGTTAATCAAGTTAAGTAAAAGTTTAATTTGGTCCCCTTTGCATCATTCATATAAACTCGTAGGTTTAAGGTGTTTACTCAACAATAGTTTACTTCCGCATATAAAGTCTTTGCGCATCGACCCGCATTGTAGGGGTCACCTCAAGTGGTATCAGAGCTAGACTTTTAAAGATCATTTTCAAAACTTTTGTTAAACACTTTTCACCTTGTTTTAATGGATGATTCAAGTCAATTACATAGGCTTGGCAATTTTAGCAGACCTCCTATTTTTGATGGCTCAAATTTTTCATACTGGAAAATCAGAATGGTAGCATTTATTCAAAGCACTTTAGGAGATGACGTGTGGGATTTAATTGAAAATGGTTATAAACACCCCACTACTCCTATAGCAGAAGGTAGCACTATCTTTAGAAAACTTAAAACCACTGAATTGAATGTTGATCAGAAAAAGATAAGCAATTTCAATAATAAGGGAAAGAATGCGATTTTCATGAGTGTAAGTGAAAATGAATGAAACGTATATGTCACTGCACTACTAGTAAGGATGCTTGGGATACTTTAGTAATAGCACATGAAGGCGATGCTAGGGTAAAAAGATGCAAAACTCAAATGCTTATCCAACAGTACAATATGCTTGTTATGAAAGATAACGAACCATTTGATGATTTCTATATGCGTTTGACTGATATTATTACCCAATTGCATGCTAATGATGTTGAGTATACTGATCAAGAAGTGTGTGCTAAGATTTTGAGATCCCTTTCCCCTAGATTTGATCATAAACGTTATATCATCGAAGAAATGGATGATCCTTCTCTTACGCCTGAATTGCTTAGTTCTAAATTGAGAACTATGGAACTTGAAACAGCTTTTAGAAAGACTCTTACTTCTTATGCTAAGAATGATCTGAGTAATTCTTCTAAAGTTTCATTTAAAACTGACTGTCCTAATAAATACAAACATGAGGTAGTTAATCAATAATCTAAGTCTGATAATGATTCTGATGTTGAGTCGGATGACATTGATAAGATTGACAATCAACTTGCACTTATGTCTTCTCAATTTAAAAAACTCTTGAAGCATAGAAACTCTATTGCTAAAAGACGTATGCAAGAGAATAATCAATCTCGTCAGACCAATCGACCCCATAACAGAAATTCTAAAGTAAAGGCTGATCATGATAGTTCTACTATTAAGGTTGATAAATCGAAAATGGCTTGTCACAATTGTGGTAAACTTGGACATTTTATTGCTGAATGTAGATCCAAACCACAGTCAAAGTTTCCTAAAAAGCTCAAGGCAAACATTACAAAAACTTGGGATGATTCCTCTGATTCTGAATTAGATGAAGACCAAGCTGAAACTGAATCAAATTACCTTGCGTTTTTAGGAGAAGTTTATGACTGTTGTGGAGATTTATATCTTGCTGGAATGTCTAATTCTGAAGATGATTCTGATTCTGATGAAGTGTTTGATTTAATTGCTGCTGCTAAGTCTTTACTAGCTAGTCAACCATCTATGCTAGAATTAACTGCACCATTTGATGCTAAACGTGCATACTTGTGTGACACTAAATCTGAAGATTGCCACATTTCACATAGTGACACGATGAATAATGATAATAAGGTTGCCTATGATGACTATGCTGAACTGTTTGTGAGGACCTTGCAAAATAGACAAGAATTATCTAATCTGGTTAAATTGCTTAGTGAATCCCTAGAGAATCAATATAAGATAACTCAACAAAATTCTTTGGAAATGTGCAATGTCAAAATTGATTTTGAAAAACAGTCACTTGAATTTAAAATTCAGATTACGACTTTAAATGAAAATCTGACTTCTTTAGAAGACAAATATAATGCTGCACTTTTGCAAGTTGAAAAGTCTAAAGAAGTTTGTGAAACTGCCTTTAAAATGTGTCGTAGTCGTGACATAAAATTCTTTGACCTTGAAGAATTGATTGTTGTCCAACGTTATCATGGTGATACAAGAGGATTTGGTTATGATGGTCCTATTACGGAAATAAATGATTTTTCCAAACCAGTCCTCTTTGTTAAAGCCAAAGAAGAAATGGCTCTTCCGTTGGAAAGCAAGTCAAATGAAAAGGCCAAAGGAAAACAAGTTTTGATCGAAAATGATTTTGAAAGTGACATTGATTACTTCATTGAAAATTTTGTTGATACATCCTCTTCTAGATACTGTCCCCCTGCTAAGAGACTTTCTAGACATGTTATGTCCAATTCTTGTAAGAAATTTGAAACTTGCTTTGTTAGAAAACATTGTAATTCTGGCCTTCCTACATCTAATGAATTCTGCACTATTTGTGATGTTTTTGGACACCAAAACTTTGAGTGCCAACGGTTTCAAAAGAAAAATGATAATTTTTACTTTAACCCAAAAAGTGGGAGATTTGGTTATAAAACCTCAAATCGCAATGGATCATTTCACTATTTTAGTAAGCCTAGAACTTGGACTAATCACAAATCAAGACCATTTGGTAAATCCTTTCTCAGATCCAAAATTATTGCACAAAACAAATTTAAAACAGTGCCTATTTGGATCAGATCTGATGATCTAAGACCCCAGCTAAAACATACGAATTTAAAATCTTTTGTAGTCTTAACAGCCCTACGATGTGAGATGCATAGTGCTGGTTGGTACTTAGACAGCGGATGCTCGCGTCATATGACGGGTGATATTACCAAACTTAAGGATGTTTTTCATTATAAAGGTGTTAACGTGACCTTTGGAGATGGTAAGACCTCCCATGTCATTTGCAAAGGTACTCTTAATGAAGAAGGTTTACCCAATGTTAATGATGTGTTATTAGTTCAAGGAATGAGAGCTAATTTACTTTCTATCAGTTAGTTTTGTGATAATGGTTGCCAAGTTAAATTTTCCAAAACCTCCTGTGATGTTTTGACTAATATGGGAGAAAATTACATAAAAGGCAATCGTACCACGGATAACTGTTACAAAGCTTCTGGATCCTTGTCTTGTAATGTAACTCTTTTAGATGATACTGACCTATGGCATAATAGGTTGGGGCACATCAGTTTTGATACCTTAAATCGGTTATCATCACAGGACATTGTTAGAGGCCTACCTAATATAAAGAAATGCCCCTCTGCTATTTGTGGTCCATGTCAAGTGGGTAAGATTACCAAATCTCCTTACAAAAAGGTTAAAGACATTAACACCTCGGCACCTCTTGAACTTCTCCACATGGATTTAATGGGTCCAACTAGGACTGTTAGTTTGAATGGAAATTCTTATATCCTAGTTATTGTGGATGATTTTTCTCGATTTACTTGGGTAGCTTTCATGAAAGCTAAGTCAGAAACATTTAACAATTTCTTGAAAATTCTGACTCGGATAGAAAATGAGAAAGACACCCAAGTAACTCGAATTCGAAGTGATAGAGGTGGTGAGTTTAAAGAAACTGGTATCATTGAGTATTGTGAGGCTAATGGTTATTCTCATGAGTTTAGTGCTCCAAAAACTCCTCAACAAAATGGAGTGGTTGAAAGGAAAAACAGAGTTGTACAAGAAATGGCTAGAGTCCTTATCCATGCTAAAACTTTACCTCTCTACTTTTGGGAAGAAGCTTGTCTTACTGCGGTTCATATTATCAATCGTGTATATCTTAGGAAGAATACCAAAATGACCCCTTACGAATTTTGGTTCAACAAAAAGCCCAATGTTAAATATTTTCGTACTTTTGGTTCCATTTGTTATGTTTGCAATGATCGTGATAATCTTTCAAAATTTGAAGCCAAAGGCGATAAATCCATTTTTCTTGGCTATTCTCAGAATAGTAGAGCTTTAAGAGTTTCAACTAAAGAACCAAATCCATTGTAGAGTCTATTAATGTTGTTGTAATTGATAGCACTATTGAACCTGTTAGTAAACATCCACCTGTAGAAACTGTTTTGGATATAAATATTTTAAATGATTCAGTTTTGACAGAAGATGAATCTTTACCAGCACGAACCCTTGCTGTGCCTAACTGGGTTTCAAAAGATCATCCCTCCGCCGAAGTTGTTGGTGATAGTCGTGCGCCCGTGAGGACTAGAAATCAATTACGTCAAGTAGCTCATATGGCTGATTTTGTATCCCTTGTGGAACCAAAATCAGTAAATGAGGCACTTAGTGATTCATATTGGATTGATGCGATGCAAGAGGAGCTAGCTCAATTCACGGATCATGACGTATGGTATTTAGTTCCAAGGCCCAAGGATATCAAAGTAATCGGTACAAAATGGATTTTCAAAAACAAGACCGATGAAAAAGGGATAGTCATTCGAAATAAGGCTATACTTGTAGCACAGGGTTATTCTCAAATAGAAGGAATAGACTGTGACGAGACGTTTGCCCCGGTTACCCGTCTTGAATCAGTGAGATTGCTTCTAGCTGTTGCTTGTCACTTACAATTTAAGCTTTTTCAAATCGACGTAAAATCTGCTTTTCTTAATGGTATTCTTTCCGAAGAAGTATACGTTGAGCAGCCCAAAGGTTTTCAATATCCCAAACTCCCTAAACATGTTTATAGACTTAAGAAGGCTTTATATGGTTTAAAACAGGCCCCTCGTGCGTGGTATGAACGTTTGACTGCTTTTCTATCTTCACATGGGTTTGTTAGAGGAGGTGTTGACCAAACTCTTTTTGTTAAGAAATCTAATAAAAATGACATTTTGATTGCTCAAATTTATGTAGATGACATCATTTTTGGGTCAACCTCACCAAATGAAGTTAAACAGTTTTCAAAAGACATGAGTAGTGAATTTAAGATGTCACTTATGGGGGAGCTACAGTATTTTCTAGGACTTCAAATAAGACAGCAAAGTGATGGCCTCTTTATTTCACAATCCAAATATGCTAAGGATTTACTTGTTAAATTTGGACTTGAAAATGCTAAAATTTCATCTACACCTATGGCTCTAAAAACTAAATTATCTAAATCCGATAGTGGCCCAGATGTAGATCCCACATTATACTGTAGCATAATTGGTAGTTTATTATACTTAACTGCTTCTAGACCTGATATTCAGTATGTTGTTTGTATTTGTACGCGGTTTCAATCCAGTCTGAAAGAGTCTCACCTCACTTGTGCTAAAAATATTTTAAAATATGTTAAAGGCACAATTGAGTTTGGACTTTGGTATACCAATGACTCTTCTTGTGAGATAATTGGATACTCGGATGCGTATTGGGGCAGTAGCACGGATGATTATCGTTCCACCTCGGGTGGTTGCTATTATTTAGGACAGAATCTCGTTGGATGGTCTAGTAAAAAGCAAACTAGTGTAACTATATGAATTGCTGAATCTGAATATGTTGCTGCTGGTGCATGTTGTGCTCAACTAATTTGGATTAAACAAATGCTATCAAATTATGGTATTATTCAGTCCAAAGTACACCTTTATTGTGATAATGAAAGTGCCATTTGTATTGCCAAAAATCCTGTCCAACATAGTAGGACTAAGCACATCAACATAAGGCATCATTTTATTAGAGAATTGGTTGAAGCAAAAGAACTTGTAATCGAACATATTTCTACTGAAAATCAACTAGCTGATCTGTTCACTAAACCGTTAGATAAATCACGGTTTGAGAAATTGAGACATATGATTGGAATGACAGTACTCGACAATTAGTTGTGTTTAATCTGCTTTCTATATACTAGATCTCCGAGGTTTTTGGATAAAGGTACCTACTAATAACCGGTATCTCTTAAAGCCATGTGTAATGTAGGAGACGCTTATTTTGCAGCTTATGAACACTTATTTTTTTTCTTACCATTGTCTAATTTAGACAAAATGGGGGAGAATTGAGTACATATTTTAGTCTTGTGTTGTTGATATGTTTCATACGTATCATGTCTTATAATTTCTGCACAGTTAATTCTGTCATTTTCATATTTTGGTAGAACAAATGCTACTAACTTGATTTCTTGGCAGATTGTGTATTTATGTTTTGCAGGTTTTCTTAACCGTGCATCCGATCGAGTTGTGTCTTTCTTTTTCTAGGTGGGTGGGTAGATAGATATTTTTTGTATAGGACATATTAGGATTTATTTTTCCTTAGTATATCATTTGATGTACTCAAGGGTTTTGTCAAAATTAGTCCAATGGGGGAGATTGATGTCCCTATATAGAGCACACCTAGGGTTTGCTTTTGGTGCTTTAGCTATATAGGACCTCATCTAGTTGGACTTGAATTTTGACAAAACATTTTTGTAATTTAGGATTGCGTGTCCCCATATCGACTTCAAGCTCTCCTTGTCCATCTACATCAAATGTGCACTCCATTCAGTCCGCCATCTCAGAGAAAGGTAATTTTTATGGCTCATAGGAAATTCTATCACATAGGACACAGCACCACGTTGCATGTGCATTTCATTTATCATATCTTATGATAATATTTTATTTCGTCATCATAATTTTTTTTGAGTTCAATGTTTTAATTTGAATGTTTTATAAAAATAAATATTTTTGTGAAAATAGATTTTTGACACAAAATATTGTTCATAAAATTTTCAAAATAAAATATTTGAAGTCAAATATTTGTATGCGTGTTATTAAGATAATATGTTGGTATATATATATTTTCTTGCATGTGTTGCTTAAGTCGAAGTGTTCCTTTAGCTGGACAAATTCCTGTCCATTTATATGTTGGCATGCGTTATTTTATTATATATATATATTAGCTGTTAGTCTTTATTTTGTCTCATGTAGATTTGACTTTTAGTTATTGTAGTTTTATAGCCTTATAACTGTTGGCGTGTGTATGTGGTTATGTATCATATATCTGCATATATATTATATATAATGGTCTTTGGCAGTTGGCGTCCCATGCCTTAGCATGCGATGTGACCTTAGCAGGTCACCGCTTATGCCACGCGGATTTATTCCTCTTTTAACTATTGGCTTTTAAGAAAAAGCTGGCTTCGATGTGACCCCTGCTACTTATTACCGCCCACGGTTTTTTTTGTATACCATAACTGGTATTTTCTAAACGACACCGTCTAATGCTTTAAGTTACAACGGTAATAATTTGTAGTGTCTTTGCTACGCAATGTTTGTTACAACTGGCTTTTTCAATCTTTTAAAACGGTAACATTTTTACTTTTTCTGTTACGCAGTTTTGTTGTTACAGCCTGTCTGGACGCGTGTCTAAGTTTTAATGGAACATTTTGTTTTTCTTTCTCAGCCACAAGATCTATTTTTATCAACGGTTCTGTGTAATTCTTTAAGTGAACCCTGTGATTCTATTTTACACCAATCTGCACACACTTGTGCACTCTATAAATAGAGACATTGTGTCTTCATTTTTTCAACCCGAGAAAATTCATTTTTGAGCATAAATTCTGCCAAAATTAATTCTGAGAGAGAGACTAAACACCAGTATTTTCAGAGAAATCTTATGTGTATTCTTTACAAAACATTGCTGAGTCTTCAAGTCCTTTTGTATATTCAAGAATGGAAGGTTTTTAATCTCAGAGTCTCTGCATTTACAAATCGGTTGATTTTTCATTTTGACAAATCGTTTTGTGAGTATCTCTATTAGTGTTCTTGTTTTCTTGTAATTTCATATTTGTTATGTGCTAGATCTAAAGTGTTTGTGTAAGTATTGTGCTGGAATATATTTTATAAACACTACACACACTAGAACTGGTAGTGATCTTACTTCATTTAAAACACTTTGTTTTAAATTGATTTTTCTGGAAATCTGATTTATACTAAAGTACAACTGATTCTATGTTTAGAGATTTAAATCTAATACGAGTTGTGAACCGGAACAGAATTACCTGATACTGGAAATATGACCTTGGACTAAACAAATTTATATCTGTGTATTTGACCAAGGACTTGGACTGAGAGCAAGAACATACTGAACCTAATCAAGAACCTGAACTGTTCAGACTGATTGGAACTTGAACTAAACTGGATTAAATCATTTTAATCTAAAATAGTTATAAACACTTTGTATTATTTCTAACTGTATGCTTGATATGTTTTATTTCTGTTCAGTCTAGAATATATCTGTGTGAACTTGATTACTTGATTGTGTTAGTGATTTTCAGAAATTGTTTGCATCTCATATCACTCACGTTGTATTCACGTAGACACATCATTGTTTGTGTAAAATCTGAACAAGTCTAGTGTTCAAAGATTTAAAGAAAGAGAAAAGGAGCTTTTCAAAAGTGTATTCAAAGTCAATATGACTTGATTTAAATAACACAAGACTTGCAAAGATATAGGTGATATATAGTATGTTTCATCACACACACTTCACTAGAAAGTAAATAATAGGCACTGAGCCAACCTGCGCTTAAAGAGGTTAAAGGGGAGGCTGAGAAGTGAAGAACCCAAAAATAAGTGAGGACAAGTTAAAGAGAGAACTGAATAAGCAACCAGGCTAGAGACTTGGTCGTGTGGGATAATAGTTAGATCGTTCTTCTTTAATTGTTAAGTTTGTTGTTTTTAACTCGTACCTATTCTTTTATTGTTTTAGTGGAAGTAGTTTAGGTGACTCCTAGGGGAGTCCGTCGTTTTTCCCG
Organism: Sambucus nigra; assembly: GCA_949130495.1. Taxonomy (NCBI): domain Eukaryota; kingdom Viridiplantae; phylum Streptophyta; class Magnoliopsida; order Dipsacales; family Adoxaceae; genus Sambucus; species Sambucus nigra. The sequence continues at coordinate 355,154,473 of OX422215.1, forward strand.
GGGAAGGGTTTTTGCGACGTTAAATAAATATTGTGTGTTGTACATTTCTTGCATATCACCTCACACGAAAAGGTAGGACTAAATAATTAGAAACTTGCCTAAAAATTGAATCTGTTTTGGACTATAATTAACTTTGAAAATTAAAATTATTTTCATAAAAGTTAATGAAGTTAAGTAAAAGTTTAATTTGGTCCCCTTTGCATCATTCATATAAACTCGTAGGTTTAGGGTGTTTACTCAACAATAGTTTACTTCCGCATATAAAGTCTTTGCGCATCGACCCGCATTGCCTGGGTCACCTCATATACATAGAACAAATCTGGAAATTATGGCTTCTTGAACATGTATCGGAAGAACTAGGGTTTTGATGAATTTAAATTGGGGATTTCACATTTTATGAACGATTCGTAATGAATTGATGATTCTAGGATGTTAGAATTCACATGTTATTGATGGGGTTCGATGTAGAACTTTTTATTTTGTGTTTGGGGTGTTGAATAAGAAGATTTGATAATAAAAATGGTGGAAAACATTGGAAAAATCTGGGTAGGAGACGAACAGCGAAATCTCGCGCGAATTCGCTCGAAGTCGTTTGGGCGAGATTGCAATCTCGCGCGAAGTAGTTCGAGCGACATGTGGCAGTCGTTCAAACGACTTGCCACTTTGTTCGAGCGACAGAGTGAAGTTTTGATAATTTCTTTTAGGACCCCGTTTTGAGTTTATTAGTTCAGAAATGATAAATATATTTTCTAATAATAAACTTAAGTAAGGCAGAATTTCGGAAGAAGTATGAGGAGATAAATACTTTAATGAATTAGGTATGGAGAGAATATATTGTAGAGATTTCGAGAGGGAGAACAACCCAATAACTATTACAGAATGTTGAAATCAAAATGTGTAAGAGAAACATATATTTAGGTGAGGGAAATACCTATTTATTATAATAGGACGTGTGTATGCCTATTATGTATTATTATTATTAAAGGCACCAATGGGTGATAACCCGGGGGTGTGAGAATTTGATTATTATAAGTGTACTAATGGGGGTACAAAAATGTATTGTAAGTGTACTAAAGGGTGATAACTTGGGGGTACAGTATATTGAATAGGGGCGCTAATGGGATATAGCCCGGGGGTGCAGTATCATGTTTTATATATATATATATATATATATATATATATATATATATATATATATATATATATATATATATATATATATATATATATATATATATATATATAAGTAGAGAGAGAGAGAGAGAGAGAGAGAGGGCAGATGTGACTATATGTATATATGTATGAGAGTTGTGAATCAATCTAATGTGTATAGTAATGAATATGGGCAGGGAAATTTGTTAAGAAAATTCTAATCGTATACTTGAATTTTTATGAAATTTGAAAAATGTATTAATTAGCTTTTCGTCATAGGCTAATTGGATAACGTATTGTACTGGCGATACGGTTTTACTAATAGTGAGAGTAAATACTATTAGGATGGATTCAGACTGGTTATATTGGGAGGTATAGCTAAGGAGAAAATTTAGATACGCATTAGGCGAGCACAATAGAAGAAAGGTGAGAATCTTAAGAGAGAGTTCGAACTAACATGTACTTGATACTTGCTTTTCTGCAAATTTTAAATACTTGCTTAAACAAATATTTTTACACATCGGGCTCTGACCCGTTTCTTGCATCTTCTCTCCCTCTTTCTATATATACGTATTATATCAGGTGCTCAACCACAGGGACATCAGGCTTAGAGTTTCGGATTGTGTGGCGTGCTGTAGCTGTTGTTGGAGCTGCAGGACTTTATTTAGACGCTTCGATCATTTCATTCCTATTCATTATCAAATTTTCATTAGGTCATTTGTCGCCCCTTCTTTAGACAGTTTCAGAGATTATATTACTCTATTTCTCGTTCATTTTCATTTGGATTGATGGCTACTATTGTTTTGATTTAGAGTTTTGAACTGGGATGTTTTATCTAGTTTTATTTATTTCAGCATGCGATTCTGATTCAGTATGTGTATTAATTAATTATGCGTGGTTGTTTTACATTAAATAACTTGGTTGGGTAAATAAATGGTTTTTAATTAATAAGAAATATGTTTTGACACTTAGCTTAATTATATTAGGTGATTAAATAAGTTATTGCATTTTTCGATAGTGATGCTAAGAATGAACCAACCGAACATTTTGTTTTAAATTTTATAAAGGACTGATCACCCGATATTTAATTGGGCGGGGGGTCACAGGTGGTAATAGAGCATCAGGTTCTAGTGTCCATTAGGATCCGTACGGCTTACTATGTTTTCAGCTTTGCGTCCTTTGATATAAAGCCCTATTTTTAGGACTGCTGTGATCTTATATTTTGCGGTTACGTCTTCAACTATTTGAGATTTTGAAATAAATGTGGACTAATAATATTCTTTCTCGTCTCACATGCCTCCTCGACGTGCACCAAGAGACCGACAGGCCCAGCCAAAACAACTTGCCATATAGGCTCAGGGGATAATGAACGCAACAGAAGTTGTCGCGATAGTTGCACAAGTGGTAAATGCAGCCTTAGCGGTGGTGCAGCCGGCCCCACCCCAGGTTCAGGCAGTGGCACTAGTTCGAGTGCATCCATTTCCCACTGCATGGGAGAGAGTTAAAGAGTCCTTTCAGAGGGCTTGTCCCCCATAGTTCTTGGGCCGTTCAGATGTGGTTTTCGCGAGTCAGTGGAAGAAGGACATACAACAGCATCTTCACATGTATGAGTGCACAGAGGTTCAAAGGTAGGTTTTGGCTACCTTCAAGCTGAGAGGGGCAGCCTTACAGTGGTGGGAGTCCACTACTACCACCGAGGAACAAGATATGATGACTATCAATGATTTTTGAGTGCGGTTTTACCGCAAGTATTTTCCTTCCGCCGTCAAGACTGAGATGAGACGGAAACTTTTAGACCTCACCCAGGAAGGGAAGACCATCGCGGAATACGAGGAAAACTTTACATGATTGACAAATATGGTACCGGAGGAAGTGCCTAATGAAGAGAAACACATTCAGATGTTCATGGACGGCTTGACTTGGAAGATACGGCATCATTTATTGGGTAACCTTTCCCTACACTCATATACCGATTTTTTGAATGCAACCTTATTGCATTGTCAGGATAATCGCTTTCATGCTAAGGGAAGAAAGCGAGGGGGAGATACCAACCAGTTGGGAAAGACAGGGGGAGGAAATGCCAGTGGAGTACCAGTTGAGCAGAGTCAGAGGCAGGGTTCCCAGCAGGGGGAGTCTGTAAGAGGTTTCGTTCTGGAGCATTTAGACATGGTCATGGGGGTTGGAGACTGGGCCAGCAGCAGGGCCAGCCACAAAATCAGCAGCATGGTCAACAACAGGGAGGACAATAGGGCCAGCAGGGCTAAGGTAGAGGTGGTAACGGCCAACCGAGACGATGCTACCAGGGGTAGAGACGAGGAAACTTCATTGGGAAATGTTACACTTGTGGCAAGACTGGCCATAAGAAATAGGAGTGCTCGGATAGGGATAGAGTTCCTCGATAGCAGGGTGCTCACCAGGAACCCCACAGATGCATTTTTCCAGCCGCCCTACCAGCGTCGGTTCCAGTTCCTACTTTAGTCGCAGTTCCGATGCAGCTGGGACAATTGCAGTATGGACGTGCCTATAACATCTACCAAGACGCAGTTCCACAGGAACCACCCACAGTGGAGGGTAAGTTTTATATCCATGGCACGTTGGGTCGCATCTTATTTGACACGGGGGCATCACACTCTTTTATAGCCACTTGCTTTGCAAAGGCCACTGGGTTGTTAAGCACGGCAAAGAGTACAGTAACTTGTGTAGACTCACCACTTGGTAATGGGTCATTGATTTTCTTTATATGTCGGGGAGTAGGCATAGAGATTGGCAGTTTAATCTTACCGGATGATATCCTAGTATTAGATATGTTCGAGTATGATGCCATTATTGGTATGGATTGGTTAGTCGAGTAGAGGGTCATGATTGATTGCTTCAGTAGGTGTATTGTGTTCGCCATTCCGGGCCAGGAGATGTTCTTAGTGGCGATGCCTCGCTCGGAGGGAGGGTCGTCCACCCACTTGTTTTATATAGATGATGAGACCTCTGCAGTCATAATTCCACTCGATTAGATTCCGGTCATCTGCGAGTTTGTTGATGTATTTCAGGATACGCCTGGGTTGCCTCCGAGTAGGGAGATCGAGTTTGTGATAGACTTAGAACCAGACACTCTTCCAATAGCACATGCACCTTACCGTATTGCTCCGGCAGAGATGAGGGAGCTATAAGATCAGATAGTACAATTATTGGGATAGGGTTTCATCTGTAGGAGTACCTCACCTTGGGGTGCCCCAGTTCTGTTTGTAAAGAAAAGAGATAGGTCCCTACGGCTTTGTATTGATTATCGGTAACTTAACAAAGTCACGATATAGAATAAGTACCCGTTGCCTTGGATCGATGACTTGTTTGATCAGCTGAGAGGAGCAGCCCACTTCTCGAAGATAGATTTGAGATCTGGGTACCATCATCTACGCATCAGGGAGAAGGACATGGCCAAGACTGCTTTTCCAATGAGGTATGGATCGTACGAATTCAGGGTTATGCCATTTGAGCTAACCAATGCCCTAGCAGTATTTATGGACTTAATGAACAGAGTATTCAGAGAGTTCCTAGATCAGTTTGTCATTGTCTTCATTGATGACATCCTTATTTATTCCCGAAGTGAAGAAGAACATGCCGAGCATTTACGTATGGTTCTACAGACCCTACAAGAGCATAAGTTGTATGCCAAATACGAGAAGTGTGAGTTTTGGCAGTGGGAGGTACAGCTTTTGGGACACATTGTATCAGAAAAAGGGATATCTGTAGACCCTAGTAGGTGTCAGCGGTGAGGGAGTGGGGACAGCCCTGGACACCGACGGAGGTGAGGAGTTTTCTAGGATTAGTAGGATACTACAGATGGTTTATTTGGGGATTCTCGAAGATTTTGGGTCCTATGACAAATTTGACTCGTAAGGGTGTAACGTTTGTTTGGGACGATGCATGCCAGTTGGCATTTGATGAGCTGAAGGACAAGTTAACTTTAGCACCCATTCTATCACTTCCCAGAGCGGGAGTGGAATACCTGGTTTATACTGACATATCATTACAGGGGCTTGGGGGAGTACTCCAGCAAGAGGAGAAGGCCATCGCTTTTTCTTCCCGAAAGCTTAAGCCTCATGAAAAGAATTAACCCACCCACGACTTAGAGCTGGCAGTAGTTGTGTTTGCGCTTCGAATTTAGAGGCATTACTTATTGGGAGAACAGTTTTGCTTATTTACAGATAACAAGTCACTGCAGTACTTGTTCACGCAGAAGGAGTTAAATATGTGTCAACGCCGGTGCCTTGAGTTTGTAAAAGATTATGAGTTCGAAATACACTATCACCCAGGAAAAGCTAATGTAGTTACTGATGCATTGAGCCGTAGGCCGGTCGATGAGACGGCTAAGGTGTGGAAAGCTAAATGAAAGGAATTGGGACATCAGGATGTTGTGGCCCGATCATTCATGTCTGTGATGATAGTTACACCTCAGATCATTACGCAAATAGTACAGGCATAGGCATCGGATTGCTTCTATTAAGATCAGATTAGGCAGCTTTTATCCCGGGGAGCCGAGTCTTATTCAGTAAGTTCTGAGGGTGGTTTGCGCTTCAATGGGAGGCTCATTGTTCCAAAGGGGGAGGACCTTTGATATGCAGTAATGACGGAGTCACATGGATCTCGTTTTACGGTGCATCCCGATGGGGACAAAATGTACAAGGATATGAGGCGGTAGTATTGGTGGAGCGGGATGAAAAAGGATATCGTAGAGTTCGTATACAAGTGTACCACTTGTTAGCTAGTGAAAGTGCACCATCAGAGACCACCAGGTTTACTTCAGCCGTTGGAGATTCCTACCTGGAAATGGGAAGGCATTTCAATGGATTTTATCACCGGGTTGCCCAACTCGCAGAGGGGGCATGATTCTATATGGGTTATTATAGATCAGTTGATGAAGGTAGCCCACTTCTTGCCCGTCAGGACAGACTACACAGCGGGACAGTATGCTCAGCTATTTATTACAGAGATAGTGAGATTGCACGGTGTACCTCTTAACATCGTGTCAGATAGAGACAAGACATTTGTATCTCATTTTTGGGAAAGCTTCCAGGAAGCTATGGGTACCGAGTTGCGGTTGAGTACAGTGTATCAATCACAGACGGATGGGCAGACTGAACGCACTAATTAGATGCTCGAGGACATGTTACGCATGTGTATCCTTGATTTCGGGGAAGGTTGGGAGCAGTATCTTCCACTGGTAGAGTTTGCTTATAACAACTCCTATCAGTTTACGATTGGCATGGCCCCATTCGAAGCATTGTATGGCAGACCTTGTCATTCCCCGATTTATTGGATAGAGGTGGGAGACAATAAGCTACTCGGGCCAGAAGTAATTCAGGAGACGTCGAGCAGGATCGAGATGATTCGAAATCGCATACGGGTAGCCCAGGACAGACAGAAAAGCTACACCGATGCAAAAAGGTTCTTCCATGAGTTCGCAGTGGGGGACCAGGTTTTGTTGAGAGTAGCTCCGATGAAGGGGGTAATAAGATTTGGGAAGACAGGGAAGTTGGCTCTAAGATATGTGGGACCATTTCCTATTATAGAGAGGGTCGGACCAGTGGCATACAGATTGGGATTACCGGAGAACTTGCTTCGTATCCAAGATGTGTTACACATTTCATCACTGAGGGGATACCTTCGAGATGAGTTGGCACACACTCACATTGAAATTGAGGAGATTGAACTACAGCCAGATAGTTCATATGAGGAGAGACCAGTAGCTATTCTATATTATAGTGAGAGGAGGCTAAGGTCAAAGATAGTTCCACTTGTTCGAGTGCAGTGGCAACATCATAATGTGGAGGAGTCAACTTAGGAGCGTGAGGCGGATATGCATGAGAAATATCCAGATTTATTCAAACCAGGTATGCCTTATTTTTTCGAATTTCGGGACGAAATTCCTTTATTAGGGGGGAAGTATGTAATACCCCACATTTTTGACGATTTAAATAATTAAGGGATTTTTACTACAGCAGGATTAATTAAATTTAAATGTGAAGAATTAAATTGTTAATTAATCCGGATCTAATAAAATTAAATATTAACTAGCGTGCTAAGGGTTAATACTTATTAGTTTAATATTACTGTGCGATATGTAATATGGAACTATACACTTTGATAAATTGTCAAGAGATAATAATATGATAGTTTAGTGAATAAAGTCAGACGCGCGTGTGAGTCGTGTCGGGACTAAATTAATGGAATAAATATATCAATTATTTTCAGTAACTCATATGATGATTTCGAGTGTACCGTTGAGTCCGAAAGGGTCTAAATAGTCGAATAGTATACTCGAGTGTTTAGTTTGGGTCTTGGGGCAATTTTAGGCCTAACCGGCACCCCAAAAGGGAATTATGGAAAATTAGATTTTTAGGCCTAATTAATGGACGAAAATTAGGACTTAATTTATCAACAAAAACAATTACATTAGGGGTAGAAAGTTGGAGAAAGTAAGAACGGCCATAGGAAGTGTGAGGGAGAGCTTTTGCCAATAGAAGAGGGACAAATTGACATCACCTTACACAACCACCACCACCACCGTGCAGATCGGGACGAGGGGAACACACCCATACCAACATCATCAAGAAATTAGACTACTCACTAAAGGTAAGTGTTTATAACTTGTTGTACTTCGGTATTGATTATATTCATGTTAGTGTAGAATTGTTAGGAATATGTTATAGGTTATAAAAAAGGTGAAATTGAGGAATTTGAAGGTGTAAATTAATTCCGTGATTTATTAGATTGAAACCATTAATGTATGCAGACTGGAAATCACATTTTGAGGAATTTATACATAGAACAAATTTGGAAATTATGGCTTCTTGAACATGTATTGGAAGAACAAGGGTTTTGATAAATTTAAATTCGGGATTTCACATTTTATGAATGATTCGTAATAAATTGATGATTCTAGGATGTTAGAATTCACATGTTATTGATGGGGTTCGATGTAGAACTGTTTATTTGGAGTTTGGGGTGTTGAATAAGAAGATTTGAGATTAAAAATGGTGGAAAACATTGGAAAAATCTGGGTAGGAGACGAACAGCGAAATCTCACGCGAAGTCGCTCGAAGTCGTTCAAGAGAGATTCCAATCTCGCGCGAAGTAGTTCGAGTGACATGTGGCAGTCATTCAAACGACTTGCAACCTCGTTCGAGCGATAGAGTGAAGTTTTGATAATTTCTTTTAGGGCCCAGTTTTGAGTTTATTAGTTCATTAATGAGAAATATATTTTCTAATAATGAACTTAAGTAATGCAGAATTTCGGAAAAAGTATGAGGAGCTAAATACTTTAATGAATTAGGTACGGAGAGAATATACCGTAGAGATTTTGAGAGGGAGAATAACCCAATAACTATTACGAAATGTTGAAATCAAAATGTGTAAGAGAAGCATATATGTAGGTGAGGGAAATACCTATTTATTATAATAGGACGTGTGTATGCCTATTATGTATTATTATTATTAAAGGCACCAATGGGCGATAACCCGGTGGTGTGAGAATTTTATTATTATAAGTTTACTAATGGGTGATAACCCGGGGGTACAAGATTATTTAAATAAGTGCACCAAAGGGTGATAACCCGGGGGTACAACACATTGAATAGGTGCGCTAATGGGAGATAGCCTGGGGGTGCAATATCATGTTTTATATATATATATAGGGCAGATGTGACTATATGTATATATGTATGAGAGTTGTGAATCAATCTAATGTGTATAGTAATGAATATGGGCAGGAAAATTTGTTAAGAAAATTCTAATCATATACTTGAATTTTTATGAAATTGGAAAAATGTATTAATTAGCATTTCGTCACAGGCTAATTGGATAACGTATTGTATGGGTGATACGGTTTTACTAATAGTGAGAGTAAATACTATTAGGATGGATTCAGACTAGTTATATTGGGAGGTATAGCTAAGGAGAAAATTTAGATACGCGTTAGGGGTGCACAATAGAAGAGAGGTGAGAATCTCAAGGGAGAGTTCGAGCTATTGTGGGAGCTGGAGGACTTCGTTTAAACGCTTCGATCATTTCATTCCGATTCATTATGACATTTTCATTAGGGCATGTGTCTCACCTTATTTAGACAGTTTAAGAGATTATATTACTCTATTTCTCGTTCATTTTCATTTGGATTTATGGCTACTATTGTTTTGGCTTAGAGTTTTGAACTGGGATGTTTTATCTAGTCTTATTTATTTCAGCATGTGATTTTAATTCAGTATGAGTATTAATTAATTATGCATGGATGTTTTACATTAAATAACTTGGTTTGGTAAATAAATGGTTATTAATTAATAAGAAAAATGATTTGACACTTAGCTTAATTATATTAGGTGCTTAATAAGTTATTGCATTTTTTGACAGTGATGCTAAGAATGAACCTACCGAACATTCTGTTTTAAATTTTATAAAGGACTGATCACCCGATATTTAATTGGGCGGGGTGTCACATCCCTATTTGAGAATACGACGATAATTTTCATATATCTAGACTTAGGCTTAAAAACTTGTTGCTAGTGGGAGAAAACCCGAAACATCCCCCAAACGGCCCTGTGAGTGGCACCAACTCCTCGCATGGGACGAATATAACTCATAGGAACTGACTGCGTGATCATGGGACCCCCGGTTTGACAATACGATGATAATTTAAAAATATCATGTCATAGGCAAAAAATGGCTTTAGTGGGGGAAAACCCTAAATAACCCACGAACGGCCCCGTGAGCGGACCAACACCTCCCACGGGATGAATGTAACTCGTAGGAACTGACCACGTGATCACGGGATCCCCAGTTTGAGAATACGATGATAATTTAAAAAGATCAGGACTTAGGCAAAACATGGCGTTAGTGGGAGGAAATCCAAAACAGCCCCCGAACGGCCCCATGAGTGGCACCAACACCTCGCACGGGACCAATGTAACTCGTACGAACTGATCACGTCATCACGGGACTCCCTATTTGAGAATACGATAATAATTTGCATATTTCTAGTCTTTGGCTTAAAAACTTATCGGTAGTGGGCGAAAACTCGAAACAGCTCCGTGAGTGGCACAAACACCTCGTACGGGACAAATGTAAAACATACAAAAAGACCGCGTCATCACGGGACCCCTGGTTTGAGAATACGATGATAATTTTAAAATTTCAGGACTTAGGCAAAACATGACGTTATTGGGGGAAATCCCGAAACAGCACCCGAACGGTCTCGTGAGTGGCACCAACACCTCGCACGGGACCAATGTAACCCGTAGGAACTGATCGCGCGATCTCGGGACCCCAGGTTTGAGAATACGATGATAATTTTCATATTTCTAGACTCTCGCTTAAAAACTTACCGTTAGTGGGCGAAAACCCAAAATAGTCCCCAAATGGCCCCGTGAGTGGCACCAACACCTGCACGGGACCAATGTAACTCGTAGAAACTAATTGCGCGATCACGGGACCCCCGGTTTGAGAATACCACAATAATTTGCATATATTTAGACTTGGGCCTAAAAACTTGTCGTTAGTGGGGATAAAACTCGAAACAACCCCCGAACGGCCCCGTGAGTGGCACCAACACCTCGCACAGGACCAATTAAATCGTAGGAAATGACCGCGCGATCATGTGACCCTCGATTTGAGAATATTATGATGATTTAAAAATATCAGGACTTAGGCAAAACATGGCGTTAGTGGGGAAAAATGCGAAACAGCCCCCTAACGGCCCCGTGAGTGGACCAACACCTCGCACGGGAAAAATGTAACTCGTCGGAAGTGATAGCGCAATCACGGGACTCCCGGTTTGAGAATACGACGATAATTTGCATATATCTAGACTTAGGCTTGAAAACTTGTCGTTAGTGGGAGAAAACCCGAAACAATCCCTGAACGGCCCCGTTAGTGGCACTAACACCTTGCACAGAACCAATGTAACTCATAGGAACTGACCGTGCGATCACGGGACCCCGAGTTTGAGAATAAAATGATAATTGGAACATTTCTAGACTTAGGCATAAAAATAGGGAGTTAGTGTGGGAAAACCTAAAACTACCCCTAAACTACCCCGTCAGTGGCACCAACACCTCGTACTGGACCAATGTTACTCGTAGGAACAGACCTCGCGATCATGGGACACCCGGTTTGAGAATACGACGATAAATTGCATATTTCCAGACTTAGGCTTAAAACTTGTCGTTAGTAGGGGAAAACCCGAAACAGTCCCCAAACGGCCCCGTGAGTGGAACCAACACCTCGCACAGGACCAATGTAACTCGTAGGAACTGACTGCGCAATCACGGGACCCCCGGTTTAAGAATATGATGATAATTTAAAAATATCAGGACTTAGGTAAAACATGGCATTAGCGGGGGAAACCCCGAAACATCCCCTGAACGGTCCCGTGAGTGGCACCAACACCTCGCACGGGACTAATCTGACTCATACGAACTGACCGAGCCATCACTGGATTTTCGGTTTGACAATACGACGATAATTTGCATATTTATCGACTTAGGCATAATAACTTGTCGTTTACGGGCAAAAATCATAACCAGCCCCCGAACGGCCCCGTGAGTGGCACCAAGACCTCGCACGGGACCAATGTAACTCGTAGGAACTCACCACAGGATAATGGGACCCCCGATTTAAGAATACGATGATAATTTACATATTTCTAGACTTAGGCTTAAAAACTTGTCATTAGTGGGCGAAAACCCGAAACATCCCCCGAACGGCCCCGTGAGTGGCACCAACACTTCGTACGGGACCACTGTAACTCTTAGAAACTGATCGCGTGATCACGAGACCCCGAGTTTGAGAATACGATGATAATTTGCATATTTTTATACTTAGGTATAAAAACAGGACGTTAGTGGGGAAAACACGACCAATGTAACTCGTAGAAACTGACCGCGCAATCTCGGGATTTTCGATTTGAGAATAGGATGATAATTTGCATATTTCTAGACTTAGTTTTAAAAACTTGTTGTTAGTGGGCGAAAACCCGAAACAGCCCCCGAACGGCCCCGTGACTCGCACCAACACCTCCCACGGGACCAATATAACTCGTAAGAACTGACCGAGCGATCACGGGACCCCCAGTTTGAGAATACAATTTTAATTTAAAAATATCAGGACTTAGAAAACACATGGACTTAATGGAAGAAAATGCGAAACAACCCCCAAACGACCCCGTGAGTGAACCACCAACTCGCACGGGACCAATGTAACTCGTAGGAAATGACTGCATGATCACGGGGAAAAATGTAACTCATAGGAACTGACCGCGCGATCAAGAGACCCCCAGTTTTACAAAACGATGATAATGTAAAAATATCACGACATAGGCAGAAAATGGCGTTAGTGGGGGAAAACCCTATATAGCCCACGAACGGCCTCATGAGTTGACCAACACCTCCTTCGGGACTAATGTAACTCGTAAGAACTGACCGCATGATCACGGGACCCCCAGTTTGGGAATACGATGATAATTTAAAAATATCAGGACTTTGGCAAAACATGGCATTGGTGGGGGCATTGTGAAAGAACCCCTGAACAACCCCGTGAGTGGACCAACAACTCACATGGGACCAATGTAACTCATAGGAACTGACTGCGCGATCACGGGACTCCCAATTTGATAATATGACAATAATTTGCATATATCTAGACTTAGGCTTACAAACTTGTCGTTAGTGGGTAAAAATTCGAAATAGCCCCCAAACAGCCCCGTGAGTGGATCCAACACCTAGCATGGGACCAATGTCACCCGTAAGAACTGACCGTGTGATCACGGGACCCCTGGTTTGAGAATACGATGATAATTTGCGTATTTCTTGACTTGGGCATAAAAATAGGGTGTTAGTGGGGCAAAAACCCAAAACAGCCCCCGAACGGTCCCGTGAGTGGCACCAACACCTCGTAGGGGACCAATGTAAATCTTAGGTATTCACCGCTCGATCACCAGACCCCCGATTTGAGAATACGATGATTACTTGCATATTTCTAGACTTAGGCATAATCTCAAGGCGTTAGTGGGGGAACACCCAAAATAGCCCCTGAACGGCCCCGTGAGTGGCACCAACACCTGACACGGGACCAATGTAACTTTTAAGAAGTGACTGTGTGATCACGAGAGACTCGGTTTGAGAATAAGATGATAATTTAAAAATATGAGGACTTAGGAAAAATATGGCGTTTGTGGGGTAAAACTCGAACGACCCCGTGAGTGGCACAAACACCTCGTACGGGACCAATATAACTTATAGGAACTGACCGCGCGATCATAGGACTCTCGAATGCCTCCCTGAGTTGAACCAACACCTCACACGGGGTTAATGTAACTCATAAGAACTGACCGCACGATCACGGGAGCACCGATTTGAGAATACAATGATAATTGGTATATTTCTAGACGTAGGCTAAAAAACTTGCCGATAGTGGGGGAACACCGAAAACAGCCACCGAATAGCCCCATGAGTACACCAACACACGGGTCTAATGTAACTCGTAGGAACAGACCGCGCTATCACGGGACCCTCAATTTGGGAATACGGTGATAATTTTCATATTTTTAAACTAAGGCTTAAAAACTTGTCGTTAGTGGGCGAAAACTCGAAATAGCCCCCGAACGGCCCCGTGAGTGGAACCAACACCTCGTACGGGACCAATCTTACTCGTAGGAACTGACCGCGCAATTACCGGACCCCCGGTTTGAGAATACGATGATAATTTGCATATTTTGGGACTTAGGTTTAGAAACTTGCCATTAGTGGGTAAAACCCGAAACAACCCCCGAACGGCTCCCTGAGTGGCACCAACACCTCGCACGGGGTTAATGTAACTTGTAGTAACTGACCGCATGATCACGGGAGGACAGATTTGATAATACAATGATAATTGGTACATTTCTAAACTTAGGCTTAAAAACATAGCGTTAGTGGGGGAAAACCCGAACGGCCCCGTGAGTGGCACCAACACCTCGCACAGGACCAATGTAACTCGTAGGAACTGACCGCGCGATCACAGGACTCCGATTTGAGAATACGATGATATATTGCATATTTCCAGACTTAGGCATAAAAATAGGGTGTTAGTGGGGGAAAACTCGAAACAGCCCCTAAACGGCCCTGTGAGTGGCACCAACACCTTGCACGGGAACCAATGTAACTCGTAGGAACTAATTGCAGAATCATAAAACCCTCGGTTTGAGAATACGACAATAATTTTCATATTTCTTGACTTAGGCTTAAAAACATGTCATTAGTGGGAGAAAACCCGAAATAGTCCTTGAACAACCCCGTAACTGGCATCAACACGTTACACGGGACCAATGTAAGTTGTAGGAACTGATTGAGCGATCATGGAACCCCCAGTTTGAGAATATGATGATAATATGCATATTTCTAGACTTAGGCTTAAAAACATGCTGTTAGTGGGCGACAACCCGAAACAGCCCCCAAACGGCCCCATGAGTGGCATCAACACCTCGCACGGGACCAATGTGACTCATAGGAACTGATTTCTCCATCATGGAACCCCCTGTTTAAGAATATGATGATAATTTAAAAATATTTGGAGTTAGGAAAAATATGACGTTAGTGGGGGTAAACCCGAAACAGAACCCGAACGGACCCGCGAGTGGCACCAACACCTCGCATGGGACAAATGTAACTCGTAGAAACTGACTGCACGATCATGGGACTCTCGATTTTAGAATACGATGATAATTTGCATATTTTTAGCATTTGAATTAAAAACTTGTCGTTAGTGGTCGAAAACTTGAAACAGCCATCGAACGGCCCCGTGAGTGGCACCAACACCTCGCACGAGACTCTTGATTTGAGAATACAAAGACAATTTACATATTTCAAGACATAGGCTTAAAAACTTATCGTTAATGGGTTAAAACCCGAAACATCCCCCGAACAACCTCATGAGCTGCACCAAACCCTCGTACGGGACCAATGTAACTCTTAGAAACAGACCACGCGATCACGGGACCCCCGATATGAGAATACAATGATAATTTGCATATTTCTAGATTTAGGTTTAAAAACTTGTCGTTAGTGGGAGAAAACCCAAAATTGCCCCCGAACGGCCCCTGAGTGGCACCAACACCTCGCAGGTGACCAATGTAAATCATAGGTACTCGCCGCGCGATCCTGGGACACCCGATTTGAGAATACGACAATAACTTGCATATTTCTAGACATAGGCATAAACTCAAGGCGTTAGTGGGGGAAAACCCAAAACATCCCCTGAACGGCCCCGTGAGTGGCCCCGACACGAGACCAATGAAACTCGTAAGAACTGACTGCGTGATCATGAGACCCCCGGTTTGAGAATAAGACAATAATTTAAAAATATGAGGACTTAGGGAAAACATGGTGTTAGTGAGGAAAACCCCGAACGGCCCCATGAGTGGAACCAACACCTCGTACGGGACCAATGTAACTCGTATGAACCGACCGCGCGATTACCGGACCACCAGTTTGAGAATACGACGATAATTTATATATTTCAAGACTTAGGTTTAGAAACTTGCCATTAGTGGGTGAAAGCCCGAAACAACCCCCGAACGGCTCCCTGAGTGGCACCAACACATCGCACGGGGTTAATGTAATTCGTAGGAACTGACCGCACGATCACGGGAGCACAGATTTGATAATACAATGATAATTGGTACATTTCTAGACTTAGGCTTAAAAACATAGCGTTAGTGGGGGAAAACTCGAACGGCCCCGTGAGTGGCACCAACACCTCGCACAGGACCAATGTAACCCGTAGGAACTGACCGCACGATCACAGGACTCTGATTTGAGAAAACGATGATATATTGCATATTTCTAGACTTAGGCATAAAAATAGGGTGTTAGTGAGGGAAAACTCGAAACAGCCCCTAAACGGCCCTGTGAGTGGCACCAACACCTTGCACGGGAACCAATGTAACTCATAGGAACTAATTGCACAATGATGAAACCCTCGGTTCGAGAATATGACAATAATTTGCATATTACTTGACTTAGGCTTAAAAACATGTCATTAGTGGGCGAAAACCCAAAATAGTCCTTGAAGAGCCCCGTAACTGGCATCAACACGTTACACGGGACCAATGTAAGTCGTAGGAACTGATTGAGCGATCACGGAACCCCCAGTTTGAGAATATGATGATAATATGCATATTTCTAGACTTAGGCTTAAAAACATGCGGTTAGTGGGCGACAACCCGAAACAGCCCCCAAACGGCCCCATGAGTGGCACCAACTCCTCGTACGGGACCAATATAACTCATAGGAACTGATTACTCAATCATGGGACCCCCTGTTTAAGAATATGACGATAATTTAATAATATTTGGAGTTAGGAAAAATATGACGTTAGTGGGGGTAAACCCGAAACAGCAACCGAACGAACCCGTGAGTGGCACCAACACCTCGCA
This sequence comes from Sambucus nigra, assembly GCA_949130495.1. Lineage (NCBI taxonomy): Eukaryota > Viridiplantae > Streptophyta > Magnoliopsida > Dipsacales > Adoxaceae > Sambucus > Sambucus nigra. The sequence continues at coordinate 355,171,079 of OX422215.1, forward strand.
TGGGACCAATGTAACTCGTAGAAACTAACCGCACGATCATGGGACTCCCGATTTTAAAATACGATGATAATTTGCATATTTCTAGAATTTGGATTAAAAGCTTGTCGTTAGTGGTTGAAAACTTGAAACAGCCATCTAACGGCCCCGTGAGTGGCACCAACACCTCGCGCGGGACTCTTGATTTGAGAATACAAAGACAATTTACATATTTCTAGACTTAGGCTTAAAAACTTATCGTTAATGGGTGCAAATCCGAAACATCCCCTGAACAACCTCATGAGCCGCACCTACCCCTCGTACGGGACCAATGTAACTCGTAGGATAGACCACGCGATCACGGGACCCCCGATTTGAGAATACAATGATAATTTGCATATTTTTAGATTTAGGTTTAAAAACTTGTCGTTAATGGGAGAAAACCCAAAATTTCCCCCGAACGGCCCCTGAGTGGCACCAACACCTCGCAAGGGACCAATGTAGCTCGTAGGTACTCACTGCGCGATCATGGAACACCCAGTTTTAGAATACGACGATAACATGCATATTTCTAGACATAGGCATAAACTTAGGGCGTTAGTGGGGGAAAACCCAAAACAGCCCCTGAACGGCCCCGTGAGTGACACCAACACCTGACACGAGACCAATGTAACTCGTAAGAACTAATTGCGTGATCATGAGACCCCAATTTGAGAATAAGACAATAATTTAAAAATATGAGGACTTAGGGAAAACTTGGTGTTAGTGGGGAAAAACCCGAACGGCCCGGTAAGTGGCACAAACACCTCGTACGGGACCAATGTAACTCGTAGGAACTGACCGCGCGATTCTCGGACCCCCAGTTTGAGAATACGACGATAATTTGCATATTTCGGGACTTAGGTTTAGAAACTTTCCATTAGTGGGTGAAAACCCGAAACAACCCCCGAACGGCTCCCTGAGTGGCACCAACACCTCCCACGGGGTTAATGTAACTCGTAGTAACTGACCACACGATCACAGGAGCACAGATTTGATAATACAATGATAATTGGTACATTTCTAAACTTAGGCATAAAAAGATAGCGGTAGTGGGTGAAAACCCGAACGGCCCCGTGAGTGGCACCAACACCTCGCACAGAACCAATGTAACTCGTAGGAACTGACCGCGCGATCACAGGACTCCGATTTGAGAATACGATGATATATTGCATATTTCTAGACTTAGGCATAAAAATAGGGTGTTAGTGGGGGAAAACTCGAAACAGCCCCTAAACGGCCCTGTGAGTGGCACCAACACCTTGCACAGGAACCAATGTAAATCGTAGGAACTAATTCCACAATCATGAAACCCTCGGTTTGAGAATACGACAATAATTTGCATATTTCTTGACTTAGGCTTAAAAACATGTCATTAGTGGGCGAAAACTCGAAATAGTCCTTGAACAGCCCCGTAACTGGCATCAACACGTTACACGGGACCAATGTAAGTCGTAGGAACTGATTGAGCAATCACGGAACCCCCAGTTTGAGAATATGATGATAATATGCATATTTCTAGACTTAGGCTTAAAAAGATGCTGTTAGTGGGCGACAACCCGAAACAGCCCCCAAACGGCCCCATAAGTGGCACCAACACCTCGCACGGGACCAATGTAACTCTTAGGAACTGATTGCTCGATCATGGGACCCCCTGTTTAAGAATATGACGATAATTTAAAAATATTTGGAGTTAGGAAAAATATGACGTTAGTGGGTGTAAACCCGAAACAGCACCCGAACGGACCCGTGAGTGACACCAACACCTCATATGGCACCAATGTAAATCGTAGGAACTGACCGCACGATCATGGGACTCCCGATTTTAGAATATGATGATAATTTGGATATTTCTAGAATTTAGATTAAAAACTTGTCGTTAATGGTCGAAAACTTGAAACAGCCATCGAACGGCCCCGTGAGTGGCACCAACACCTCGCACGAGACTCTTGATTTGAGAATACAAAGAAAATTTACATATTTCTAGACTTAGGCTTAAAAACTTATCGTTAATGAGTGAAAATCCGAAACATCCCCCTAACAACCTCATGAGTTGCACCAACCCCTCGTACGGGACCAATGTAACTCGTAGGAACAGACCACGCGATCACGGGACCCCCTGTTTGAGAATACAATGATAATTTGCATATTTCTAGATTTAGGTTTAAAAACTTATCGTTAGTGGGAGAAAACCCAAAATTGCCCCTGAACGGCCCCTGAGTGGCACCAACACCTCGCAGGGGACCAAAGTAACTCGTAGGTACTCACTGCACGATCATGGGACACCCAGTTTGAGAATACGATGATAACTTACGTATTTCTAGACATAGGCATAAACTCAGGGCATTAGTGGGGGAAAACCCAAAATTGCCCCTAAACGGCCTCGTGAGGGGCACCAACACCTGACACGAGACCAATGTAACTTGTAAGAACGGACTGCGTGATCATGAGACTCCCGGTTTGAGAATAAGACAATAATTTAAAAATATGAGGACTTGGGGAAAACATGGTGTTATTGAGGAAAAACCCGAACGGCCCCGTGAGCGACACCAACACCTCGTACGAGACCAATGTAACTCGTAGGAACCGAACGCGTGATTACCGGACCCCCAGTTTGAGAATACGACGATAATTTGCATATTTCGGGACTTAGGTTAAGAAACTTGCCATTAGTGCGTGAAAACCCGATACAACCCCCGAACGGCTCCCTAAGTGGCACCAACACCTCGCAAGGGGTTAATGTAACTCGTTGGAACTGATCGCACGATCACGGGAGCACAGATTTGATAATACAATGATAATTGGTACATAAATAAACTTAGGCTGAAAAACATAGCGTTAGTGGGGGAAAACCCGAACGGCCCCGTGAGTGGCACCAACACCTCGCACAGGACCAATGTAACTCGTAGGACCTGACCGCGCGATCACAGGACTCCGATTTGGGAATACCATGATATATTGCATATTTCTAGACTTAGGCATAAAAATAGGGTGTTAGTGGTGGAAAACTCGAAACCGCCCCTAAACGGCCCTATAAGTGGCACCAACACCTTGCACGGGAACCAATGTAACTCGTAGGAACTAATTGCACAATCATGAACCCTCAGTTTGAGAATACGACAATAATTTGCATATTTCTTGACTTAGGCTTAAAAAGAAGTCATTAGTGGGCGAAAACCCAAAATAGTCCTTGAACAGCCCCGTAACTAGCATCAACACGTTACACGGGACCAATGTAAGTCGTAGGAACTGATTGAGCGATCACGAAACCCTCAGTTTGAGAATATGATGATAATATCCATATTTCTAGACTTAGGCTTAAAAACATGCGGTTAGTGGGCGACAACACGAAACATCCTCCAAACGGCCCCATGAGTGGCACCAACTCCTCGCACGGGACCAATATAACTCATAGGAACTGATTGCTCAATCATAAGACCCCCTGTTTAAGAATATGACGATAATTTAATAATATTTGGAGTTAGGAAAAATATGACGTTAGTGGGGGTAAACCCGAAACAGCAACCGAACGAACCCGTGAGTGGCACCAACACCTCGTATGGGACCAATGTAACTCGTAGAAACTAACCGCACGATCATGGGACTCCCGATTTTAGAATACGATGATAATTTGCATATTTCTAGAATTTGGATTAAAAGCTTGTCGTTAGTGGTCGAAAACTTGAAATTGCCATCGAACGGCCCCGTGAGTGGCACTAACACCTCGCGCGGGACTCTTGATTTGAGAATACAAAGACAATTTACATATTTCTAGACTTAGGCTTAAAAACTTATCGTTAATGGGTGAAAACCCGAAACATCCCCCGAACAACCTCATGAGCCGCACCAACCCCTCGTACGGGACCAATGTAACTCGTAGGATAGACCACGCGATCACGGGACCCCCGATTTGAGAATACAATGATAATTTGCATATTTTTAGATTTAGGTTTAAAAACTTGTCGTTAATGGGAGAAAACCCAAAATTTCCCCCGAACGGCCCCTGAGTGGCACCAACACCTCGCAAGGGACCAATGTAGCTCGTAGGTACTCACTGCGCGATCATGGAACACCCGGTTTTAGAATACGACGATAACTTGCATATTTCTAGACATAGGCATAAACTTATTGCGTTAGTGGGGGAAAACCCAAAACAGCCCCTGAACGGCCCCGTGAGTGACACCAACACCTGACACGAGACCAATGTAACTCGTAAGAACTGATTGCGTGATCATGAGACCCCAATTTGAGAATAAGACAATAATTTAAAAATATGAGGACTTAGGGAAAACTTGGTGTTAGTGGGGAAAAATCCGAACGGCCCCGTGAGTGGCACCAACACCTCGTACGGGACCAATGTAACTCGTAGGAACTGACCGCGCGATTCTCGGACCCCCAGTTTGAGAATACGACGATAATTTGCATATTTCGGGACTTAGGTTTAGAAACTTGCCATTAGTGGGTGAAAACCCGAAACAACCCCCGAACGGCTCCCTGAGTGGCACCAACACCTCCCACGGGGTTAATGTAACTCGTAGTAACTGACCACACGATCACAGGAGCACAGATTTGATAATACAATGATAATTGGTACATTTCTAAACTTAGGCTTCAAAAGATAGCGGTAGTGGGGGAAAACCCGAACGGCCCCGTGAGTGGCACCAACACCTCGCACAGGACCAATGTAACTCGTAGGAACTGATCGCGCGATCACAGGACTCCGATTTGAGAATACGATGATATATTGCATATTTCTAGACTTAGGCATAAAAATAGGGTGTTAGTGGGGGAAAACATGAAACAGCCCTTAAACGGCCCTATGAGTGGCACCAACACCTTGCACCGGATCCAATGTAACTCGTAGGAACTAATTGCACAATGATGAAACCCTCGGTTTGAGAATACAACAATAATTTTCATATTTCTTGACTTAGGCTTAAAAACATGTCATTAGTGGGTGAAAACCCAAAATAGTCCTTGAACAGCCCCGTAACTGGCATCAACACGTTACACGGGACCAATGTAAGTCATAGGAACTGATTGAGCACTCACGGAACCCCCAGTTTGAGAATATGATGATAATATGCATATTTCTAGACTTAGGCTTAAAAACATGCTGTTAGTGGGCGACAACCCGAAACAGCCCCCAAACGGCCCCATGAGTGGCACCAACACCTCGCACGTGACCAATGTAACTCATAGGAACTGATTGCTCGATCATGGGACCCCCTATTTAAGAATATGACGATAATTTAAAAATATTGGGAGTTAGGAAAAATATGATGTTAGGGGGGGTAAACCCAAAATAGCACCCGAACGGACCCGTGAGTAGCACCAACACCTCATATGGGACCAATGTAACTCGTAGAAACTGACCGCACGATCATGGGACTCCCGATTTTAGAAAATGATGATAATTTGGATATTTCTAGAATTTGGATTAAAAACTTGTCGTTAGTGGTCGAAAACTTGAAACAGCCATCGAACGGCCCCGTGAGTGGCACCAACACCTCGCACGAGACTCTTGATTTGAGAATTCAAAGACAATTTACATATTTCTAGACTTAGGCTTAAAAACTTATCGTTAATGGGTAAAAACCTGAAACATCCCCCGAACAACCTCATGAGTTGCACCAACCCCTCGTACGGGACCAATGTAACTCGAAGGACACACCACGCGATCACGGGACCCCCGGTTTGAGAATACAATGATAATTTGTATATTTTTAGATTTAGGTTTAAAAACTTGTCGTTAATGGGAGAAAACCCAAAATTTCCCCCGAACGGCCCCTGAGTGGCACCAAAACCTCGTAGGGGACCAATGTAACTCGTAGGTAGTCACTGCGTGATCATGGGACACCCGGTTTGAGAATACGACTATAATTGCATATTTCTAGACATAGGAATAAACTTAGGGCGTTAGTGGGGGAAAACCCAAAACAGCCCCTGAACGGCCCCGTGAGTGACACCAACACCTGACACGAGACCAATGTAACTCGTAAGAACTGATTGCATGATCATGAGACCCCGGTTTGAGAATAAGACAATAATTTAAAAATATGAGGACTTAGGGAAAACTTGGTTTTAGTGGGGAAAAACCCGAACGGCCCCGTGAGTGGCACCAACACCTCGTACGGGACCAATGTAACTCGTAGGAACTGACCGCGCGATTCTCGGACCCCCGGTTTGAGAATACGATGATAATTTGCATATTTCGGGACTTAGGTTTAGAAACTTGCCATTAGTGGGTGAAAACCCGAAACAACCCCCGAACGGCTCCCTGAGTGGCACCCACACCTCCCACGGGGTTAATGTAACTCGTAGTAACTGACCACACGATCACAGGAGCACAGATTTGATAATACAATGATAATTGGTACATTTCTAAACTTAGGCTTAAAAAGATAGCGGTAGTGGGGGAAAACCCGAACGGACCCGTGAGTGGCACCAACACCTCGCACAGGACCAATGTAACTCGTAGGAACTGACCGCGCGATCACAGGACTCCGATTTGAGAATACGATGATATATTGCATATTTCTAGACTTAGGCATAAAAATAGGGTGTTAGTGGGGGAAAACTCGAAACAGCCCCTAAACGGCCCTGTGAGTGGCACCAACACCTTGGACAGGAACCAATGTAAATCGTAGGAACTAATTGCACAATCATGAAACCCTCGGTTTGAGAATACGACAATAATTTGCATATTTCTTGACTTAGGCTTAAAAACATGTCATTAGTGGGCGAAAACTCGAAATAGTCCTTGAACAGCCCCGTAACTGGCATCAACACGTTACACGGGACCAATGTAAGTCGTAGGAACTGATTGAGCAATCACGGAACCCCCAGTTTGAGAATATGATGATAATATGCATATTTCTAGACTTAGGCTTAAAAAGATGCTGTTAGTGGGCGACAACCCGAAACAGCCCCCAAACGGCCCCATGAGTGGCACCAACACCTCGCACGGGACCAATGTAACTCTTAGGAACTGATTGCTCGATCATGGGACCCCCTGTTTAAGAATATGACGATAATTTAAAAATATTTGGAGTTAGGAAAAATATGACGTTAGTGGGGGTAAACCCGAAACAGCACCCGAACGGACCCGTGAGTGGCACCAACACCTCATATGGCACCAATGCAACTCGTAGAAACTGACCGAACGATCATGGGACCCCCGATTTTAGAATATGATGATAATTTGGATATTTCTAGAATTTAGATTAAAAACATGTCGTTAATGGTCGAAAACTTGAAACAGCCATCGAACGGCCCCGTGAGTGGCACCAACACCTCGCACGAGACTCTTGATTTGAGAATACAAAGACAATTTACATATTTCTAGACTTAGGCTTAAAAACTTATCGTTAATGAGTGAAAACCTGAAACATCCCCCTAACAACCTCATGAGCTGCACCAACCCCTCGTACGGGACCAATGTAACTCGTAGGAACAGACCACGCGATCACGGGACCCCCGGTTTGAGAATACAATGATAATTTGCATATTTCTAGATTTAGGTTTAAAAACTTATCGTTAGTGGGAGAAAACCCAAAATTGCCCCTGAACGGCCCTTGAGTGGCACCAACACCTCGCAGGGGACCAAAGTAACTCGTAGGTACTCACTGCACGATCATGGGACACCCAGTTTGAGAATACGATGATAACTTACGTATTTCTAGACATAGGCATAAACTCAGGGCGTTAGTGGGGAAAAACCCAAAACTGCCCCTGAACAGCCTCGTGAGGGGCACCAACACCTGACACGAGACTAATGTAACTTGTAAGAACGGACTTCGTGATCATGAGACTCCCGGTTTGAGAATAAGATAATAATTTTAAAATATGAGGACTTGGGGAAAACATGGTGTTATTGGGGAAAAACCCGAACGACCCCGTGAGCGACACCAACACCTCGTACGAGACCAATGTAACTCGTAGGAACCGACCGCGCGATTACCGGACCCCCAGTTTGAGAATACGACGATAATTTGCATATTTCGGGACTTAGGTTTAGAAACTTGCCATTAGTGCGTGAAAACCTGAAACAACCCCCGAACGGCTCCCTAAGTGGCACCAACACCTCGCACGGGGTTAATGTAACTCGTAGGAACTGATCGCACGATCACGGGAGCACAGATTTGATAATACAATGATAATTGGTACATAACTAAACTTAGGCTTAAAAACATAGCGTTAGTGGGGGAAAACCCGAACGGCCCCGTGAGTGGCACCAACACCTCGCACAGGACCAATGTAACTCGTAGGAACTGACCGCGTGATCACAGGACTCCGATTTGGGAATACGATGATATATTGCATATTTCTAGACTTAGGCATAAAAATAGGGTGTTAGTGGTGGATAACTCGAAACCGCCCCTAAACGGCCCTATGAGTGGCACCAACACCTTGCACGGGAACCAATGTAACTCGTAGGAACTAATTGCACAATCATGAACCCTCGGTTTGAGAATACGACAATAATTTGCATATTTCTTGACTTAGGCTTAAAAACATGTCATTAGTGGGCGAAAACCCAAAATAGTCCTTGAACAGCCCCGTAACTGGCATCAACACGTTACACGGGACCAATGTAAGTCGTAGGAACTGATTGAGCGATCACGAAATCCCCAGTTTGAGAATATGATGATAATATGCATATTTCTAGACTTAGGCTTAAAAACATGCAGTTAGTGGGCGACAACCCGAAACTGCCCCCAAACGGCCCCATGAGTGGCACCAACTCCTCGCACGGGACCAATATAACTCATAGGAACTGATTGCTCAATCATGGGACCCCCTGTTTAAGAATATGACGATAATTTAATAATATTTGGAGTTAGGACAAATATGACGTTAGTGGGGGTAAACCCGAAACAGCAACCGAACGAACCCGTGAGTGGCACCAACACCTCGTATGGGACCAATGTAACTCGTAGAAACTAACCGCACGATCATGGGACTCCCGATTTTAGAATACGATGATAATTTGCATATTTCTAGAATTTGGATTAAAAGCTTGTCGTTAGTGGTCGAAAACTTGAAACAGCCATCGAACGGCCCCGTGAGTGGCACCAACACCTCGCGCGGGACGCTTGATTTGAGAATACAAAGACAATTTACATATTTCTAGACTTAGGCTTAAAAACCTATCGTTAATGGGTGAAAACCCGAAACATCCCCCTAACAACCTCATGAGCCGCACCAACCCCTCGTACGGGACCAATGTAACTCGTAGGATAGACCACGCGATCACGGGACCCCCGGTTTGAGAATACAATGATAATTTGCATATTTTTAGATTTAGGTTTAAAAACTTGTCGTTAATGGGAGAAAACCCAAAATTTCCCCCGAACGGCCCCTGAGTGGCACCAACACCTCGCAAGGGACCAATGTAGCTCGTAGGTACTCACTGCGCGATCATGGAACACCCGGTTTTAGAATACGACGATAACTTACATATTTCTAGACATAGGCATAAACTTAGGGCGTTAGTGGGGGAAAACCCAAAACAGCCCCTGAACGGCCCCGTGAGTGACACCAACACCTGACACGAGACCAATGTAACATGTAAGAACTTATTGCGTGATCATGAGACCCCAATTTGAGAATAAGACAATAATTTAAAAATATGAGGACTTAGGGAAAACTTGGTGTTAGTGGGGAAAAACCCGAACGGTCCCGTGAGTGGCACCAACACCTCGTACGGGACCAATGTAACTCGTAGGAACTGACCGCGCGATTCTCGGACCCCCAGTTTGAGAATACGACGATAATTTGCATATTTCGGAACTTAGGTTTAGAAACTTGCCATTAGTGGGTGAAAACCCGAAACAACCTCCGAACGGCTCCCTGAGTGGCACCAACACCTCCCACGGGGTTAATGTAACTCGTAGTAACTGACCACATGATCACAGGAGCACAAATTTGATAATACAATGATAATTGGTACATTTCTAAACTTAGGCTTCAAAAGATAGCGGTAGTGGGGGAAAACCCGAACGGCCCCGTGAGTGGCACCAACACCTCGCACAGGACCAATGTAACTCGTAGGAACTGATCGCGCGATCACTGGACTCTGATTTGAGAATACGATGATATATTTCATATTTCTAGACTTAGGCATAAAAATAGGGTGTTAGTGGGGGAAAACTCGAAATAGCCCCTAAACGGCCCTATGAGTGGCACCAACACCTTGCACCGGATCCAATGTAACTCGTAGGAACTAATTGCACAATCATGAAACCCTCGGTTTGAGAATACGACAATAATTTTCATATTTCTTGACTTAGGCTTAAAAACATGTCATTAGTGGGCGAAAACCCAAAATAGTCCTTGAACAGCCCCGTAACTGGCATCAACACGTTACACGGGACCAATGTAAGTCATAGGAACTGATTGAGCACTCACGGAACCCCCAGTTTGAGAATATGATGATAATATGCATATTTCTAGACTTAGGCTTAAAAACATGCTGTTAGTGGGCGACAACCCGAAACAGCCCCCAAACGGCCCCATGAGTGGCACCAACACCTCGCACGTGACCAATGTAACTCATAGGAACTGATTGCTCGATCATGGGACCCCCTGTTTAAGAATATGACGATAATTTAAAAATATTTGGAGTTAGGAAAAATATGACGATAGGGGGGGTAAACCCGAAATAGCACCCGAACGGACCCGTGAGTGGCACCAACACCTCATATGGGACCAATGTAACTCGTAGAAACTGACCACACGTTCATGGGACTCCCGATTTTAGAATATGATGATAATTTGGATATTTCTAGAATTTGTATTAAAAACTTGTTGTTAGTGGTCGAAAACTTGAAACAGCCATTGAACGGCGCCGTGAGTGGCACCAACACCTCGCACGAGACTCTTGATTTGAGAATTCAAAGACAATTTACATATTTCTAGACTTAGGCTTAAAAACTTATCGTTAATGGGTAAAAACCCGAAACATCCCCCGAACAACCTCATGAGTTGCACCAACCCCTCGTACGGGACCAATGTAACTCGAAGGACAGACCACGCGATCACGGGACTCCCGGTTTGAGAATACAATGATAATTTGCATATTTTTAGATTTAGGTTTAAAAACTTGTCGTTAATGGGAGAAAACCCAAAATTTCCCCCGAACGGCCCCTGAGTGGCATCAACACCTGGCAGGGGACCAATGTAACTCGTAGGTACTCACTGCGCGATCATGGGACACCCGGTTTGAGAATACGACTATAATTGCATATTTCTAGACATAGGCATAAACTTAGGGCGTTAGTGGGGGAAAACCCAAAACAGCCCCTCAACGGCCCCGTGAGTGACACCAACACCTGACACGAGACCAATGTAACTCGTAAGAACTGATTGCATGATCACGAGACCCCGGTTTGAGAATAAGACAATAATTTAAAAATATGAGGACTTAGGGAAAACTTGGTGTTAGTGGGGAAAAACCCGAACGGCCCCGTGAGTGGCACCAACACCTCGTACGGGACCAATTTAACTCTTAGGAACTGACCGCGCGATTCTCGGACCCCCGGTTTGAGAATACGATGATAATTTGCATATTTCGGGACTTAGGTTTAGAAACTTGCCATTAATGGGTGAAAACCCGAAACAACCCCCCGAACGGCTCCCTGAGTGGCACCCACACCTCCCACGGGGTTAATGTAACTCGTAGTAACTGACCACACGATCACAGGAGCACAGATTTGATAATACAATGATAATTGGTACATTTCTAAACTTAGGCTTAAAAAGATAGCGGTAGTGGGGGAAAACCCGAACGGCCCCGTGAGTGGCACCAACACCTCGCACAGGACCAATGTAACTCGTAGGAACTGACCGCATGATCACATTACTCCGATTTGAGAATACGATGATATATTGCATATTTCTAGACTTAGGCATAAAAATAGGGTGTTAGTGGGGGAAAACTCGAAACAGCCCCTAAACGGCCCTGTGAGTGGCACCAACACCTTGCACAGGAACCAATGTAAATCATAGGAACTAATTCCACAATCATGAAACCCTCGGTTTGAGAATACGACAATAATTTGCATATTTCTTGACTTAGGCTTAAAAACATATCATTAGTGGGCGAAAACTCGAAATAGTCCTTGAATAGCCCCGTAACTGGCATCAACACGTTACACGGGACCAATGTAAGTCGTAGGAACTGATTGAGCAATCATGGAACCCCCAGTTTGAGAATATGATGATAATATGCATATTTCTAGACTTAGGCTTAAAAAGACGCTGTTAGTGGGCGACAACCAGAAACAACCCCCAAACGGCCCCATGAGTGGCACCAACACCTCGCACGGGACCAATGTAACTCTTAGGAACTGATTGCTCGATCATGGGACCCCCTGTTTAAGAATATGACGATAATTGAAAAATATTTGGAGTTAGGAAAAATATGACGTTAGTGGGGGTAAACCCGAAACAGCACCCGAACGGACCCGTGAGTGGCACCAACACCTCATATGGCACCAATGTAACTCGTAGAAACTGACCGCACGATCATGGGACTCCCGATTTTAGAATATGATGATAATTTGGATATTTCTAGAATTTAGATTAAAAACTTGTCGTTAATGGTCGAAAACTTGAAACAGCCATCGAACGGCCCCGTGAGTGGCACCAACACCTCGCACGAGACTCTTGATTTGAGAATACAAAGACAATTTACATATTTCTAGACTTAGGCTTAAAAACTTATCGTTAATGAGTGAAAACCTGAAACATCCCCCTAACAACCTCATGAGCTGCACCAACCCCTCGTACGGGACCAATGTAACTCGTAGGAACAGACCACGTGATCACGGGACCCCCGGTTTGAGAATACAATGATAATTTGCATATTTCTAGATTTAGGTTTAACTACTTATCGTTAGTGGGAGAAAACCCAAAATTGCCCCTGAACGGCCCCTGAGTGGTTCCAACACCTCGCAGGGGACCAATGTAACTCGTAGGTACTCACTGCACGATCATGGGACACCCAGTTTGAGAATACAATGATAACTTACGTATTTCTAGACATAGGCATAAACTCAGGGCATTAGTGGGGGAAAACCCAAAACTGCCCTTGAACGGCCTCGTGAGGGGCACCAACACCTTACACGAGACCAATGTAACTTGTAAGAACGGACTGCGTGATCATGAGACTCCCGGTTTGAGAATAAGACAATAATTTAAAAATATGAGGACTTGGGGAAAACATGGTGTTATTGGGGAAAAACCCGAATGGCCCGGTGAGCGGCACCAACACCTCGTACGAGACCAACGTAACTCGTACGAACTGACCGCGCGATTACCGGACCCCCAGTTTGAGAATACGACGATAATTTGCATATTTCGGGACTTAGGTTTAGAAACTTGCCATTAGTGCGTGAAAACCCGAAACAACCCCCGAACGGCTCCCTAAGTGGCACCAACACCTCGCACGGGGTTAATGTAACTCGTAGGAACTGATCGCACGATCACGGGAGCACAGATTTGATAATACAATGATAATTGGTACATTTCTAAACTTAGGCTTAAAAACATAGCGTTAGTGGGGGAAAACCCGAACGGCCCCGTGAGTGGCACCAACACCTCGCACAAGACCAATGTAACTCGTAGGAACTGACCGCGCGATCACAGGACTCCGATTTGAGAATACGATGATATATTGCATATTTCTAGACTTAGGCATAAAAATAGGGTGTTAGTGGTGGAAAACTCGAAACCGCCCCTAAACGGCCCTGTGAGTGGCACCAACACCTTGCACGGGAACCAATGTAACTCGTAGGAACTAATTGCACAATCATGAACCCTCGGTTTGAGAATACGACAATAATTTGCATATTTCTTGACTTATGTCATTAGCATGCGAAAACCCAAAATAGTCCTTGAATACGACAATGTCATTAGCGGGCGAAAACCCAAAATAGTCCTTGAACAGCCGCGTAACTGGCATCAACGCGTTACACGGGACCAATGTAAGTCGTAGGAACTGATTGAGCGATCACGGAACCCCCAGTTTGAGAATACGATGATAATATGCATATTTCTAGACTTAGGCATAAAAACATGCTGTTAGTGTGCCACAACCCGAAACATCCCCCAAACGGCCCCATGAGTGGCACCAACACCTTGCACGGGACCATTGTGACTCGTAGGAACTGATTGCTCGATCATGGGAACCCCTGTGTTAAGAATATGACGATAATTTAAAAATATTTCCAGTTAGGAAAAATATGACGTTAGTGGGGGTAAACCCGAAACAGAACCCGAATGGACCCGTGAGTGGCACCAACACCTCGCATGGGACAAATGTAACTCGTAGAAACTGACCGCACGATCATGGGACTCCCGATTTTAGAATACGATGATAATTTGCATATTTTTAGAATTTGGATTAAAAACTTGTGGTTAGTGGTCGAAAACTTGAAACAGCCATCGAACGGCCCCGTGAGTGGCACCAACACCTCGCACGAGACTCTTGATTTGAGAATACAAAGACAATTTACATATTTCTAGACTTAGGCTTAAAAACTTATCGTTAATGGGTGAAAACCCGAAACATCCCCCGAACCACCTCATGAGCAGCACCAACCCCTCGTACGGGATCAATGTAACTCGTAGGAATAGACCACGCGATCACGGGACCCCCGGTTTGAGAATACAATGATAATTTGCATATTTTTAGATTTAGGTTTAAAAACTTGTCGTTAATGGGAGAAAACCCAAAATTTCCGCCGAACGGCCCCTGAGTGGCATCAACACCTCGCAGGGGACCAATGTAACTCGTAGGTACTCACCGCGCGATCATGGGACACCCGGTTTGAGAATACGACGATAACTTGCATATTTTCTAGACATAGGCATAAACTCAGGGCGTTAGTGGGGGAAAACCCAAAACAGCCCCTGAACGGCCCCGTGAGTGACACCAACACCTGACATGAGACCAATGTAACTCATAAGAACCGATTGCGTGATCATGAGACCCCGGTTTGAGAATAAGACAATAATTTAAAAATATGAGGACTTAGGGAAAACTTGGTGTTAGTGGGGAAGAACCCGAACGGCCCCGTGAGTGGCACCAACACCTCGTACGGGACCAATGTAACTCGTAGGAACCAACCGCGCGATTATCGGACCCCCGGTTTGAGAATACGATGATTATTTGCATATTTTGGGACTTAGGTTTAGAAACTTGCCATTAGTGGGTGAAAACCCGAAACAACCCCCGAACGGCTCCCTGAGTGGCACCAACACCTCGCACGGGATTAATGTAACTCGTAGTAACTGACCGCACGATCACGGGAGAACAGATTTGATAATACAATGATAATTGGTACATTAATAAACTTAGGCTTAAAAACATAGCGGTAGTGGGGGAAAACCCGAACGGCCCCGCTAATGGCACCAACACCTCGCACAGGACCAATGTAACTCGTAGGAACTGGTCACGCGATCACAGGCCTCCGATTTGAAAATAAGATGATATATTGCTTATTTCTAGACTTAGGCATAAAAATAGGGTGTTAGTGGGGAAAAACTCGAAACAGCCCCTAAACGGCCCTATGAGTGACACCAACAACTTGCACAGGAACTAATGTAAATCGTAGGAACTAATTGCACAATGATGAAACCCTCGATTTGAGAATACGACAATAATTTGCATATTTCTTGACTTAGGCTTAAAAACATGTCATTAGTGGGCGAAAACTCGAAATAGTCCTTGAATAGCCCCGTAAGTGGCATCAACACGTTACACGGGACCAATGTAAGTCGTAGGAACTGATTGAG
The DNA here is from genome assembly GCA_949130495.1 of Sambucus nigra. Lineage (NCBI taxonomy): Eukaryota > Viridiplantae > Streptophyta > Magnoliopsida > Dipsacales > Adoxaceae > Sambucus > Sambucus nigra. The sequence goes on from OX422215.1 coordinate 355,186,898, forward strand.
CAATCACGGAACCCCCAGTTTGAGAATATGATGATAATATGCATATTTCTAGACTTAGGCTTAAAAAGATGCTGTTAGTGGGCGACAACCCGAAACAGCCCCCAAACGGCCCCATGAGTGGCACCAACACCTCGCACGGGACCAATGTAACTCATAGGAACTGATTGCTCGATCATGGGACCCCCTGTTTAAGAATATGACGATAATTTAAAAATATTTGGAGTTAGAAAAAATATGACGTAAGTGGGGGTAAACCCGAAACAGCACCCGAACGGACCCGTGAGTGGCACCAACACCTCATATGGGACCAATGTAACTCGTAGAAACTGACCGCACGATCACGGGACTCCCGATTTTAGAATATGATGATAATTTGGATATTTCTAGAATTTAGATTAAAAACTTGTCGTTAATGGTCGAAAACTTGAAACAGTCATCGAACGGCCCCGTGAGTGGCACCAACACCTCGCACGAGACTCTTGATTTGAGAATACAAAGACAATTTACATATTTCTAGACTTAGGCTTAAAAACTTATCGTTAATGAGTGAAAACCCAAAACATCCCCCTAGCAACCTCATGAGCTGCACCAACCCCTCGTACGGGACCAATGTAACTCGTAGGAACAGACCACGCGATCACGGGACCCCCGGTTTGAGAATACAATGATAATTTGCATATTTCTAGATTTAGGTTTAAAAACTTATCGTTAGTGGGAGAAAACCTAAAATTGCCCCGGAACGGCCTCTGAGTGGCACCAACACCTCGCAGGGGACCAATGTAACTCGTAGGTACTCACTGCATGATCATGGGACACCCAGTTTGAGAATACGCTGATAACTTACGTATTTCTAGACATAGGCATAAACTCAGGACGTTAGTGGGGGAAAACCCAAAACTGCCCCTGAACGGCCTCGTGAGGGGTACCAACACCTGACACGAGATCAATGTAACTTGTAAGAACAGACTGCGTGATCATGAGACTCCCGGTTTGAGAATAAGACAATAATTTAAAAATATGAGGACTTGGGGAAAACATGGTGTTAGTGGAGAAAAACCCGAACGGCCCCGTGAGCCGCACCAACACCTCGTACGAGACCAATGTAACTCGTAGGAACCGACCGCGCGATTACCGGACCACCAGTTTGAGAATACGACGATAATTTGCATATTTCGGGACTTAGGTTTAGAAACTTGTCATTAGTGCGTGAAAACCCGAAACAACCCCCGAACGGCTCCCTAAGTGGCACCAACACCTCGCACGGGGTTAATGTAACTCGTAGGAACTGATCGCACGATCACGGGAGCACAGATTTGATAATACAATGATAATTGGTACATAACTAAACTTAGGCTTAAAAACATAGCGTTAGTGGGGGAAAATCCGAACGGCCCCGTGAGTGGCACCAACACCTCGCACAGGACCAATGTAACTCGTAGGAACTTACCGCGCGATCACAGGACTCCGATTTGGGAATACGATGATATATTGCATATTTCTAGACTTAAGCATAAAAATAGGGTGTTAGTGGTGGAAAACTCGAAACCGCCCCTAAACGGCCCTATGAGTGGCACCAACACCTTGCACGGGAACCAATGTTACTCGTAGGAACTAATTGCACAATCATGAACCCTCGGTTTGAGAATACGACAATAATTTGCATATTTCTTGACTTAGGCTTAAAAACATGTCATTAGTGGGCGAAAACCCAAAATAGTCCTTGAACAGCCCCGTAACTGGAATCAACACGTTACACGGGACCAATGTAAGTCGTAGGAACTGATTGAGCGATCACGGAACACCCAGTTTGAGAATATGATGATAATATGCATATTTCTAGACTTAGGCTTAAAAACATGCGGTTAGTGGGCGACAACCCGAAACAGCCCCCAAACGGCCCCATGAGTGGCACCAACTCCTCGCACGGGACTAATATAACTCGTAGGTACTGATTGCTCAATCATGGGACCCCCGGTGTAAGAATATGACGATAATTTAATAATATTTGGAGTTAGGAAAAATACGACGTTAGTGGGGGTAAACCCGAAACAGCAACCGAACGAACCCGTGAGTGGCACCAACACCTCGCATGGGACCAATGTAACTCGTAGAAACTGACCGCACGATCATGGGACTCCCGATTTTAGAATACGATGATAATTTCCATATTTGTAGAATTTGGATTAAAAACTTGTCGTTAGTGGTCGAAAACTTGAAACAGCCATCGAACGGCCCCGTCAGTGGCACCAACACCTCGCACGAGACTCTTGATATAAAAAGACAATTTACATATTTCTAGACTTAGGATTAAAAACTTATCGGTAATGGGTGAAAACCCAAAACATCCCCCGAACAACCTCATGAGTTGAATAAACCACTAGTACGGGACCAATGTAACTCGTAGTAACAAACCACGCGATCACGGGACCCCCGATTTTAGAATACAATGATAATTTGCATATTTCTAGATTTAGGTTTAAAAACTTGTCGTTAGTGGGAGAAAACCCAAAATTGCCCCCGAACGGCCCCTGAGTGGCACCAACACCTCGCAGGGAACCAATGTAACTCCTAGGTACTCACCGCGCGATCATGGGACACCCCGTTTGAGAATACGATGATAACTTGCATATTTCTAGACATAGGCACAAACTCAGGGCGTTAGTGAGGGAAAACCCAAAATAGCCCCTGAACGGCCCCGTGAGTGGCACCAACACCTGACACGAGACCAATGTAACTCGTAAGAACTGACTGTGTGATGATGAGGCCCCCAGTTTGAGAATAAGACAATAATTCAAAAATATGAGGACTTAGGGAAAACATGGTGTTAGTGGGGAAAAACCCGAACGGCCGCATGAGTGGCACAAACACCTCGTACGGGACAAATACAACTTGTAGGATCCGACCGCGCGATCATGGGACTCTCGATTTTAGAATACGATGATAATTTCCATATTTCTAGAATTAGGAATAAAAACTTGTCGTTAGGGGTCAAAAACCCAAAACAGCCATCGAGCGGGGTTAATGTAACTCGCACGGGGTTTGTGCGAACCCCAAAACATTCTAGAATTAGGAATAAAAACTTGCACCAACACCTCGTACGGGGTTAATGTAACTCGTAGGTACTGACCGCACAATCAAGGGAGCACCGATTTGAGAATACAATGATAGTTGGTATATTTCTAGACTTCGGCTTAAAAACTTGTCGTTAGTGGGGGAACACCGAAAACAGCCATCGAATAGCCCCATGAGCGCACCAACACACGGAACAAATGTAACTCGTAGGAACTGACCGCGCTATCACGGGACCCCCAATTTGGGAATACGACGATAATTTGCATATTTCTAAACAAAAGCTAAAAAACTTGTCGTTAATGGGCGAAAACTCGAAACAGCCCCAAAACGATCCCGTGAGTGGCACCAACATGTTGCACGGGACCAATGTAACTCGTAGGAACTGACCACGTGATCACGGGACCCCTAGTTTGAGAATACGATGATATTTGCCTTATTTCTAGACTTAGTCTTAAAAACTTGTCGTTAGAGGACAAAAACCTGAAACAGCCCCAGAATGGCCGTGGGAGTTGCACCAACACCTCGTACGGGACAAATATAACTCATAAGAACTGACCGCGCGATCATGGGACCCCCGGTTTGAGAATACGATGATAATTTGCATAACTTAGGCTTAAAAACTTGTTGTTAGTGGGTGAAACCCGAAATAGCCCCCAAACGGCCCCGTGAGTGGCACCAACACCTCGCACGAGACTAATGTAAGTCATAGGAACTGACCGCGCAATCATGTAACCCCCAATTTGAGAATACGACAATAATTTAAAAATATCAGGACTTAGAAAAAACATGTTGTTACTGGGGGAAAACCCAAAACAGCCCACGAACGGCCCCATGAGAGGCACCAACACCTCGTACGGTACCAATGTAACTCGTAGGAACTGACTGCGCGATTACGGGACCTCCAATTTGAGAATACGACGATAATTTTAATATTTCTAGACTTAGGTTTAAAAACTTTCCATTAGTGGGTGAAAACCCGAAACAGCCCTCAAACGGCTCCCTGAGTGGCAACAACACCTCGCACGGGGTTAAAGTAACTCGTAGGAACTGACCACACGATCATGGGAGCACCGATTTGATAATATAATGATAATTTATATATTTCTAGATTTAGTCTTAAAAACATGGCGTTAGTGGGGGGAAAACCCGAACGGCCCCCTTAGTTGCACCAACACCTCGCACAGGACCAATGTAACTCGTAGGAACTATCTCCACAATAACGGGACCCCGGTTTGAGAATACAATGATATATTGCATATTTCTAGAGTTAGGCAAAAAAATAGGGCGTTGGTGAGGGAAAACCCAAAACAGCCCCTAAACGGCCCAGTGAGTGGCACCAACATCTTGCATGGGAACCAATGTAAATCGTAGGAACTAATCGCACAATCACGAGAATATGATAATAATTTGCATATTTCTTGATTAGGCTTAAAAACTTATCGTTAGTGGACAAAAACCCTAAATTGTCCTTGAACAACCCCGTGACTGGCATCAACACGTTGCACAGGACCAGTGTAAGTCTTAGGAACTGATCGAGTGATCACGAAACCCCCAGTTTGAGAATATGATGATAATTTGCATATTTCTAGACTTAAGCATAAAAACATGCCGTTAATGGGTGAAAAACCGAAACAGCCCCCAAACGGCCCCCTGATTGGCACCAACACCTCGTAAAGGACCAATGTAACTCGTAGAAACTACCCGTGCGATCACGTGACCCCCAGTTTGAGAGTACGATGATAATTTGCATATTTCTAGTCTTAGGCGTAAAAATAGGGCATTAGTGGGAGAAACCCCAAAACGGCCCCCGAACGGCCTCATGAGTGGCACCAACACCTCGCACGGGACCAGTGTAACTCATAGGAACTGACCGATCGATCATGGGACCCTTGTTAAAGAATGTGACGAGAATTTAAAAATATCTGGAGTTACGAAAAATATGGCATTAGTGGGGAAAAAATCGAAACAGCACCCGAACGGCCCCGTGAGTGGCACCAACACCTCGCACGGGACCAATGTAACTCGTAGGAACTGATTGCTCGGTCATGGGACCCCCTGTTTAAGAATATGACGATAATTTAAAAATATTTTGAGTTAGGAAAAATATGACGTTAGTGGGGGTAAACCCGAAATAGCACCCGAACGGACCCGTGAGTGGCAATAACACCTCGCATGGGACCAATGTAACTCGTAGGAACTGACCGCCCGATCACGGGACTCCCGATTTTAGAATACGATTATAATTTTCATATTTCTAGAATTAGGATTAAAAACTTGTCGTTAGTGGTCGAAAACTCGAAACAGCCACCGAACGACCCCGTGAGTGGCGCCAACACCTCGCACTGGACCAATGTAACTCGTAGGAACTGACAGCGTGATTACGGGACCCCCGATTTGAGAATATGACAATAATTTGCATATTTCTAGACTTATGTTTAAAAACTTGCCATTAGTGGGTGAAAGCTCGAAACAGACCCGAATGGCTCCGTGAGTGGCACCAACACCTGGCACAGGACCAATGTTACTCGTAAGAACTGGCCGTGCGATCGATTTGAGAATACGATGATAATTTGCATATTTATAGACTTGGACATAAAAATAGGGCATTATTGGGTCAAAAACCCGAAACAGCCCCCGAACGGCCCCGTGACTGGCATCAACACCTCCCACGAGACCAACGTAACTCGTAGGAACTGATCGTGTGATCACATGAGACCCCCGATTTGAGAATACGATGATAATTTAAAAATATCAGGACTTAGGCAAAAAATGGCATTAGTGGGGAAAAACCTCAAACATCCTCTGAACGGCCCCGTGAGTGGCCCTAACACTTCACACGGGACCAGTGTAACACGTAGGAACTGACTACATGATCACTGGACTCCCGATTAGAGAATACGACGATAATTTGCATATTTCTAGACTTCAGCTTAAAAACATGTCGTTAGTGGTTGAAAACCCTAAATAGCCCCCGAACGGTCCCATGAGTGGCACCAACACCTCGCACGAGACCAATGTAAGTCGTAGGAACTGACCGCGTGATCACGGGACACACGGTGTAAAAATACGATGAAAATTTGCATATTTCTCGACTTAGTCATAAAAATAGAGCATTAATGGGGGAAAATCCGAAACAGACCCCAAACGACACTGTGAGTGGCACCAACACCTCACATGGGACCAATGTAAGTCGTAAGAACTGACCACATGATCACGGGACCCCCGATTTGAGAGTAGACTGATAATTTAGAAATATCAGGACTTAGGCAAACGAATGGCGTTAGTGGGGGAATACTCGAAATAGCCCCTGAACGGCCCTATGAGTGGCACCAACACTTCACATCGGACCAATGTAACTCGTAGGAACTGACCGCGTGATCACGGGACTCCCGGTTTTAGAATAAGATGATAATTTGCATATTTCTAGAATTAGGATTAAAAACATGTCGTTAGTGGTCGAAAACCCAAAACAGCCACTGAACGGCTCCTGAGTGGCGCCAACACCTCGCACGGGATTAATGTAACTCGTAGGAACTGATCGCGCGATATCGGGGACCCTGGTTTGATAATACGATGATAATTTACATATTTTTATACTTAGGCTTAAAAACTTGTCGTTAGTGGGTGAAAACTCGAAACCGCCCCCAAACGGCCCCGTGAGTGGCCCCAACACCTCACACGGGACAAATGTAACTCGTAGGAACTCATCGCGCGATCACGGGACCCCCGATTTGAGAATACGATGATAATTTGCATATTTCTGAACTTAGGCTTAAAAACTTGTCGTTAGTGGGCGAAAACCCGAAACATACCCCGAACGGCCCTATACGAACTGATCGTGCGATCACGGGACTCCCTGTTTGAGAATATGACAACAATTTGCATATTTCTAGACTTAAGCATAAAAACTTGTTGTTAGTGGGTTAAAACCCGTAACAGCCCTCGAACAGCCTCGTGAGTGGCACTAACACCTCGTACGGGACCAATGAAACTCGTTGGAACAGACTGCACGATCACGAGACCCCCGGTTTGAGAATGCGATGATAATTTGCATATTTCTAAACTTAGGCTTAAAGACTTACCATTAGTGGCCGAAAACCCAAAACACCACCCGAACTGCCCCGTGAGGGGCACCAACACCTCGCACGGGACCAATGTAATTTATAGGAACTGGCCACGCGATCACGATACCCCCGGTTTGAGAATACGATGATAATTTGCATATTTCTAGACTTAGGCATAAAAATAGGGCGTTAGTGGGGGAAAACTCGAACGGCCCCATGAATGGCATCAACACCTCACATAGGACCAATGTAAGTCAAAAGAATTGTCCGTGTTATCACGGGAACCCCGGTTTGATAATAGAATGATAATTTAAAAATATCAGGACTTAGTCAAAACATGGCGTATGTGGGGGAAAACCCGAAACAACCCCCTATAACGGCCCCAAGAGTGGTATAAAAAACTCGTATGAGACCAATGCAACTCGTAGCAACTGACCGCGTGATCACGGGACCCACGGTTTGAGAATACGATGACAATTTGCATATTCCTAAACTTAGGCAAAAAAACAGGGTGTTAGTGGGGGAAAACCCGAAATATCCCCCGAATGGCCCCGTGAGTGGCACCAACACCTCACACAGGACCAATGCAACTCGTAAGAACCGACCGAGTGATCACGGGACCCCCAGTTTAATAATAGGACGATAATTTAAAAATATCAGGACTTTGGCAAAACATAGCGTTAGTGGGGTTTACCACGAAATAGCCCCCGAACGGCCCCGTGAGTGGCACCCGATTTCAGAATACGATGATAATTTGCATATTTCTTGACTTAGGCATAAAAATAGGGCGTTAGTGGGAGAAAACCCTAAATAGCCCTCGAACGGCCCCATGAGTGGCACCAACACCTCTCACGGGACCAATGTAACTTGTAGGAACTGATCGCGCGATCATGGGACTCCCGATTTGATAATACAACTATAATTTTCACATTTCTTGACATAGGTTTAAAAACTTGTCGTTAGTGGACAAAAACCCGAAACATCCCTCAAACGGCACCATGAGTGGCACAAACTCCTAGCAGGGGACCAATGTTACTCGTAAGAACTGACCGTGTGATCACGGGAACCCCTATTTGAGAATACGATGATAATTTTCATATTTCTAGAGTTGGGCAAAAAAATAGGGTGTTAGTGGGGCAAACACCCGAAACAGCACCCGAACAACCCCGTGAGTGGCACCAACACCTCCCACGGGACCAATGTAACACTAGGAACTAACCAAACGATCACAGGACACCCCCAGTTTGAGAATACGTCTATAATTTAAAAATATCAGAAATTAGGTAAAACATGGCGTTAGTGGGGGAAAACCCGAAATAGACCCCGAACGGCCCTATCAGTAGCACCAACACCACGTACGGGACCAATGTAACTCGTAGGAACTGACTGCGCCATCATGGGACTCCGTGTTTGATAATACAACGATAATTTTCATATTTCTAGACTTAGGCTTAAAAACTTGTTGTTAGTGGGTGAAAACCCGAAACAACCCCCGAACGGTCCCGTGAGTGGCACCAACACCTCGTACGGGACCAATGTAACTCGTAGGAGCTGACCACATGATCACGGGACCCCCGGTTTGAGAATAGGATGATAATTTGCATATTTGTAGACCTAGGCTTAAAAACTTGTCGTTAGTGAGAGAAAACCCAAAACGGTCGCGTGAGTGGCACCAACACCTCGTACGGGACCAACGTAACTCGTAGGAACTGACCGCGTGATCACGGGACCCACGGTTTAAGAATACGATGATAATTTGCATATTTTTATACTTAGGCATAAAAACAGGGTGTTAGTGGGGGAAAACCCAAAACAGGCCCCGAACGGCCCCGTGAGTGGCACCAAAACATCACACGGGACCAATGTAACTCGTAAGAACTAACCGCGAGATCACGGGACCCTCGGTTTGAAAATAGTAATATAATTTAAATATATTAGGATTTAGGCAAAATATGGAGTTAGTCGCAGAATACCCGAAAGAGCCCCAGAACAACCCCGTGTGTGGCACCAGCACCTCGTGCGGGACTAATGTAACTCGTAGGAACTGACCGCGCGATCACGGGACTCCCGATTTTAGAATATGATGATAATTTGCATATTTCTAGAATTAGGATTAAAAACTTATCGTTAGTGGTAGAAAACCCAAAACAGCCACCGAACGGCCCCTGAGTTGCACTAACACCCCACACGGGATTAATGTAACTCGTAGGAACTGACCGTGCAAACATGGGACCCACGGTTTGAGAATACGATGATAATTTGCGTAGTTCTAAACTTAGGCTTAAAAACTTGCCATTACTCGGAGAAAACCCGAAGCGACCCCCAAACGGCCCCGTGAGTGGCACCAACACCTCGCACGGGACTAATGTAACTCGTACGAACTGAAAGCGCGATGACGGGACTCCCTGTTTGAGAATACAACGATAATTTGTATATTTCTAGACTTAGGAATAAAAATAGGGCGTTAGTTGGGAAAAACCCAAAATATCCCCTGAACGGCCCTATGAGTGGGACCAACACCTCGTACGAGATCAATGTAACTCGTAGGAACTGACTGCGCGATCACGGGAACCCCGATTTGAGAATACGAGAATAATTTCCATATTTCTGGACATAGGCATAAAAACAGGGCGTTAGTGGGGGAAAAAATGAACGGCGTCGTGAATGGCACCAACACCTAACATGCGACCAATGTAACTCGTAAGAACTATCCGCGTGATCACGGGGCCCCCAGTTTAAGAATAGAATGATAATTTAAAAATATCAGGACTTAGTCAAAACAAGGAGTTAGTAGGGGAAAATTCGAAACAACCAACACCTCGCCCGGGACCAATGTAACTCGTAGGAATAGACCGCGTGATCACGGGACCCACGGTTTGAGAAAACAGGTTGTTAGTGGGGGAAAACCCAAAACAACCCCCGAACGGCCACGTGAGTGGCACCAACACCTCACACGGGACCAATGTAACTCGTCAGAATCGACCGCGTGATCAAGGGACCCCAAGTTAGAGAATAGGATGATAATTTAAAAATATCAAGACTTAGGCAAAACACGGTTTTAGTGGGGGAAAACCCGAAATAGCCCCCGAACGGCCCCATGGGTGGAACCATAAGCTCGCACGGAACCAATGTAACTCGTAGGAACTAAAAGCGCGATCACGAGACTCCCGGTTTGACAATACGACGATAATTTGAATATTTATCGACTTAGGTTTAAAAACCTATCATTAGTGGGCAAAAACTCGAAACATCCCCCAAACGGCCCCCTGAGTGGCACCAACCCCTAGCACGGAACCAATGTTACTCGTAAGAACTGACCATGTGATCACGGGACCCCCGATTTGAGAATAGGATGATAATTTGTATATTTCTAGACATGGGCATAAAAATAGAGCGCTAGTGGAGAAGAAACCCGAAATAGCCCCTGAACGGCCCTGTGAGTGGCACCAACACCGCCCACTGGACCAAAATAACTCGTAGGAACTTACTGCACGATCACAGGACACCCCCAGTTTGATAATACAATGATAATTTAAAAATATCACAACTTAAGGAAAACATGGCGTTAGGGGGGGAAACCCGAAACAACCCCTGAACGGCCCCGTCAGTGGTACCAACACCTCCCACGGGACGAATGTAAATCGTAGGAACTGACTGCACGATCACGGGACTCCCAGTTTGAGAATACGATGATAATTTGCACATTTCTAGACTTAGACTTACAAACTTGTCGTTGGTGGGTGAAAACCCTAAACAGCCCCCGAACGGTCCCGTGAGTGGCACCAACACCTCGTACGGGACCAATGTAACTCGTAGGAACTGACCGCACGATCACGGGACCCCCAGTTTGAGAATAGGAGGATAATTTTCATATTTTTAGACTTAGGCTTAAAAACTTGTCGTTAGTGGGTGAAAACTCGAAACAGCCACTGAACGGCCCCATGAGTGGCACCAAAACCTCGCACGGTACCAATGTAACTCGTAGGAACTGACCGCATGATCACGGGACCCACAGTTTGAGAATACGATGATAATTTGCATATTTCTAGACTTAGGCATAAAAACGGGGCATTAGTGGGGGGAAAACCGAAACTGCCCCCGAACGGCCCCGTGAGTGGCACCAAAACCTCACACGGGACCAATGTAATGCGTAAGAACTGACCGCGCGATCACGGGACTCCCAATTTTAGAATACGATGATAAATTGTATATTTCTATAATTAGGATTAAAAACTTGTCGTTAGTGGTCAAAAACCCGAAACATCCACCGAACGGCCCCGTGAGTGGCACCATCACCTCGTACGGGACCAATTTAACTCGTAGGAACTGACCGCGCGATCACGATACTCCTGATTCTAGAATACGACGATAATTTGCATATTGCTAGAATTGGTATTAAAAACTTGTTTTTAGTGGTCGAAAACCCAAAACAGCCACCGAACGGCCCCTGAGTGGCACCAACACCGCACACGAGAATAATGTAACTCGTAGGAACTGACCGCGCGATCATGGGATCCCTGGTTTGAGAATACCACGATAATTTGCATATTTCTAAACTTAGGCTTAAAAACTTACCATTATTGGGAGAAAACCCGAAACACACCCCGAACGGCCCCGTGAGTGGCACCAACACCTCGCACGGGACCAATGTAACTCGTATGAACTGATAGCGCGATGACGGGACTCCCTATTTGAGAATACGATGATAATTTGCTTATTTCTAGACTTAGGCATAAAAGGAGGACGTTAGTGGGGAAAACAATGAAATAGACCCCGAACGGACCTATGAGTGGCACCAACACCTCGCACGGGACCAATGTAACTCGTAGGAACTGACTGAGTCATCACGGGACCCCGATTTAAGAATACGACGATAATTTGAGTATTTCTTGACTTAGGCATAAAAACAGGGCGTTAGTGGGGTAAAAACCCGAACAGGCCCGTGAATGGCACCAACACCTCACACGGGACCAATGAAAATCGTAAGAACTATTCGCGTGACCACGGGACCCCGGTTTGAGAATAGCATTATAATTTAAAATTTTCAGGAGTTAGTAAAAATGTGGCATTAGTGGGGAAAAGCCGAAACAGCCCCCTAACGGCTCCGTGAGTGGCACAAACACCTCGCACGGGACAATGTAACTCGTAGGAACTGACCGCATGATCAAGGGGCCCACGGTTTGAGAATACGATGATAATTTGCATATCCCTATACTTAGGCATAAAAACAGGGCGTTAGTGGGGGAAAACTTGAAACAGCCCCGTGAGTGGGACCAACACCTCACACGGGACCAATGTAACTCGTAAGAACTGATCGTGTGATCACGGGACACCCAGTTTGAGAATAGGATGATAATTTAAAAATATCAGGACTGAAGCAAAACATGGCGTTAGTGGGGGAAAACTCGAAATAGCCCCTGAATGGCCCCGTGAGTGGCACCAACACCTCGCACTGGAAAAATGTAACTCGTAGGAACTGATTGCGCGATCACGGGACTCCCAGTTTGATTATACGACGATAATTTTCATATTTCTAGACTTAGGCTTAAAAACTTGCCATTAGTGGGTGAAAACCCGAAACAGCCCCCGAACGGTCCCGTGAGTGGCACCAACACCTCGTACGGGACCATTGTAACTCGTAGGAACTAACCGCGCGATCACGCGACCCCAGTTTGAGAATAGGATAATAATTTGAATACTTTTAGACTTAGACTTAAAAACTTACCGTTAGTGGGCGAAAACCTGAAATAGCTCCCGAACGGCCCCTTGAGTGGCACCAACACCTCGCACGGGATCCAATGTAACTCGTAGGAACTGACCGCACGATCACGGGAACCACGGTTTGAGAATACGATGATAATTTGCATATTTCTATACTTGGGCATAAAAATAGGGCGTTAGTGGGGGAAAACCCGAAACAGACCCCGAACGGCCCCGTGAGTGGCCCCGTGAGTGCCAACACTTCCCACGGGACCAATGTAACTCGTAGGAACTGGTCGCCCAATCACAGGAGACCCCTAGTTTAAGATTACGATGATAATTTAAAAATATCAGGACTTCGGCAAAACATGGCGTTAATTGGCGAAATTTCGAAACAACCCCCGAATGGCCCTGTGAGTGGCACCAACACCTCGCACGGGAACATTGTAATTTGTAGGAATTGACCGCACGATGACGGGTTTCCCAGTTTCAGAATATGATGATAATTTGCATATTTCTAGACTTTGGATTAAAAACTTGTTGTTAGTGGTTGAAAACCCGAACGGCCCCATGAGTGGCACCAACACCTAGTATGGAACCAATGTAACTCATAGGAACTGACCGCGCGATCACGGGACCCCCAGTTTGAGAATACGACGATAATTTGCATATTTCAAGACTTAGGCTTAAAAACTTATCATTAGTGGGTGAACACCCGAAACATCCCCCGAAAGGCCCCGTGCGTGGCATCAACACCTCGCACGGGACCAATGTAACTTGTAGGAACTGACTGCGTGATCACAGGACCCACAGTTTGAGAATAAGAAGATAATTTGCATATTTTTAGACTTAGGCATGAAAACAGTGCGTTATTGGGGGAAAACCCGAAACAACCCTCGAACGTCCCCGTGAGTGCCAACAACACCTCACACGGGATCAATATAACTTGTAAGAACTGACCGTTTGATCACGGTTCCCACGATTTTAGAATAGTATGATAATTTAAAAATATCAAGACTTAGGCAAAACATGGCGTTAGGGGGGGAAAACCCGAAACATCCCCCAAACGACCCAGTGAGTGGTACCAACATCTCGCACGGGACCAATGTAACTCGTAGGAACTCACCACGCGATCACGGTACTCCCTGTTTGAGAATACGACGATAATCTGCAAAGTTCTAGATTTTTGCATAAAAATATGGCATTAGTCGGGAAAAACCCGAAATAGCCCCGAACGGCCCTGTGAGTGGCACCAACACCTCGCACGGGACCAATGTAACTCGTAGGAACTAACTGCGTGATAACGGGACCCCCGGTTTGAGAATACGATAATAATTTGCCTATTTCTAGACTTAGGCTTAAAAACTTGTCGTTAGTGGGCAAAAACTCGACACACCCACTGAACGGCCCCGTGAGTGGCACCAACACCTCGCACGGGACCAATGTAACTCATTGGAACTGACTAGTTGATCACGGGACCCACGGTTTAAGAATATGACGATAATCTAAAAATTTCAGGACTCAAGAAGAACATGGCATTAGTGGGGGAAAAACCAAAACTGCCCCCGAACGGCCCCGTGAGTGGAACCAACACCTCGCACGGGACCAATGTAACTCGTTGGAACTGACCGCGTGATCACGGGACCCACGGTTTGAGAATACGACGATAATTTGCATATTTCTAGACTTGGGCATAAAAAGAGGGGGTTAGTGGGGGAAAACCCAAAACAGCCCCCGACTAGCCCCGTGAGTGGCACCAACACTTCCCACGGGACCAATGTAACTTATAGGAACTGGTCGCGCAATCACGGGACACCCCCAGTTTGAAACTACGGCGATAATTTACATATTTCTAGACTTGTACATAAAAACAAGGCGTTAGTGAGGGAAAACTCGAAACAACCCCCTAATGGCCCCGTGAGTGGTAACAACACCTACCACGGGACCAATATTACTCGTAGCAATTGACTGCGTAATCACGGGACCTCGATCTGAGAATACGATGATAATTTGCATATTTCTAGACTTACGCTTAAAAACCTGCCGTTAGTTGGCGAAAACCCGAAACAACCCCGAACGACCCCGTGAGTGGCACTAACACCTCGCACGGCACCAATATAACTCGTTGGAACTGACAACGCGATCAGGGGACCCCGGTTTGAGAAAACGACGATAATTTAAAAATATCTCAACTTAGGCAAAACATGGCGTTAGTGTGGAAAAACTCGAAACAACCCCCGAACAGCCCCATGCGTGGCACAAAAACCTCTCACGGGACCAATGTAACTCGTAAGAACTGACTGCACGATCACGGCACTCCCGATTTTAGAATACAACGATAATTTTCATATTTCTAGACTTAGGTTTAAAAACTTGTCATTTGTGGGTGAAAATCCCAAACAGCCCCCGAACGGCCCCATGACTGGCACCAACACCTCGCACGGGACCAATATAACTCGTACGAACTGACCACGCGATCATGGGACTCCATATTTGAGAATACGACGATAATTTGCATATTTCGAGACTTTGTTTTAAAAACATGCCATTAGTGGGCGAAAACCCCAAATAGCCCCCAAACCGCCCCGTGAGTGGCACAAACACCTCGTACGGGACCAATGTAACACATACAAACAGACCGTGTTACCACGGGACCCCGGGTTTGATAACACGATGATAATTTTAAAATATCAAGACACAGGCAAAATATAACGTTATTGGGAGAAATCCTGAAACTTCCCCCGAACGGTCCCGTGAGTGGCACCAACACCTCGCACGGGACCAATGTAACACGCAGAAACTGATCGCGCGATATCGGGACCCCAGGTTTGAGAATACGATGATAATTTTTATATTTCTAGACTTTC